>LR991077.1:5699461-6899461 GCA_905163555.1 Notocelia uddmanniana
GTACCATCTTTATATAATGTAACATACAATTTATGGCAAATAAATAAATGAAATTACTTACATTGAGATTTTCAGCAACATAACGTTGCAAGTCGCCGAGACGCGAGTCCGCTGGGAAGTGCCTCGTGTGGGCACTGCCGTCTGGCAGCTTGAACTGTACGCGAGCCTGCAGACCGCCGTCACCTGACGCTGTAACACAATCAAACTGCATTAGAGTCACGTAGGTATACTGGCCCTATTTCCAGGGACTTTTCTGAAAACCAGCGCTGGGTACCCCATTATTATTATTATTTATTTATTAAAAATGGGGTTGCTCTTGGCCAGCATCTAGCCAGGGGGCAAAGATGAGGCCGACGATGAAGCGAGCTCACACAGAAGTTGCCTATTCACTCGTGCCTTAAAAAGGTCCAGGTTATATGAACTCGGAAATACAGACGCCGGCAGAGAATTCCAAACCTTAAAGTGCGCATTATAAAAGAAGATGCAAAGCGCTTGGTTCGAATTAGAGGAATTTCGACCAGGTAAGGATGGTAGCCAGCCGTACGTCTGGATGTCCGATGGAAGAAGGGGGAAGGCGGTATGAGCTCATGGAGCTCCTGAGCACACTCACCGAAGTACAGTTTGTAGAAGACGCACAGACATGCTACTTTGCGCCGATGTGCTAAGCTCTGCAGCTTATTTCCCACTACCCTACTGCCGTCAATGAGCCTCCTGGCTCTGCGGTCCACCGAGTCGAGTGCGGCAAGTTGGTACTTAGCCGAGCCATCCCAAAGGTGACTACAATACTCCATGCAAGACCGGACTTGGGCTTTATATAAAGATAGAAGCTGCCCAGGGGTGAAGTATCGCTTGACCTTATTTAGGATGCTCAGCTTTTTGGCCGCTGTTCCGGCTTTGGACTCGATGGTAGTGCCGAAGTTAAGGTTTGAACTTAACGTCATGCCAAGCAGCTAGAGATCGTTAGCTACAGACACGGTTGTACCTCGGAAAGTAGGAGCCAGATTGAATGAGCTCCTTTTTGCGGTAAACAGACACGCTTGCGTTTTGGTGGCGTTGAAACTAACCAGATTGTTATCACCCCATTGGGAGACAAGACTTAAGGTTGAGTTAATTCGCTCTACCATTGTCTCTCTCTCAGACTGAATTTCATCACGACCAGCCCCCGCGCTGGACAAATATCTCTCCATGACCGTACTGTCATCTGCGTATGCGACCACTCCTGGCAGAATAAGGTCGTTAATATGAAGCAGGAAAAGGGTCGCGGAGAGAACAGATCCCTGAGGAACACCGGCATCAATGGCCATGAGGTCCGACGAGCAGCCATCAATGACTACTCGGATCGACCGCCCACTCAGGAAATCAGATATCCAGCTACAGAGACCAGAAGGGATACCGTATGCAGGAAGCTTTGCGAAGCAGACTAGCATGCCAAACCCTGTCAAAAGCCTTCGAGATGTCAAGAGACACGGCAAGAGCCTCACCGTGTTTCTCGATGGCCTCGCCCCAGTAGTGCGTAACATACACAAGAAGATCCCCAGTGGAACGGCCCCGGCGAAACCCATATTGCCGATCACTGAGAAGGTCGTTAGCTTCAAGGTAAGTCAGCAGCTGACTGTTCAGAACTCTCTCCATAACCTTACAGAGTATGGTGGTAATGGCGATAGGTCGATAATTGCAGGGATCGGCACGACTACCTTTCTTGGGAACTGGCACCCCATGCCCAGTATATGCTGATATTGGGACCCATTGATATTGGGATCGATTACAACTTCTTTTTTTTCTGTATGTATATATTTATGTTTTGAATTTAGGTCTAAGGGAGGTATTCCACTCATCCAATATCTTTGTCCAATATACATTTGATCAAAGAAATTGGATGATTTCATTAAACTTGGATGGGACCCCGACATTTGATCAAAGATTCCGATGACAGTTAAATCAATATGGCTACGCATAAAAAAAAACTTGGACAAAGATATTGGATGAGTGGAATGGGCCTCTGTCAAAGAACTTTGATCAAAGATTTGACAAAGATATTGGACAAAGATATTGGACGAGTGGAATACCACCCTAAGTACAATCATCTTTTCTTTGTAATGTTTAGGTTAAGTTTGTGGCAATACAGATATATTAAAATTAAGATAAGACTAAGTATACTTGAAACTGACAAACGTAGAATAGATGAAGAAACCCGACATTTTCATTTCAAAGTTCAAAATGTCAAAAACGGCTGAACCGATTTTGATAAAACATGTCTAAGGACCTGGAAAACCAGTTTTCAAATGAAAAAAATCGCATTCAAATCTGTTCATACATTAAAATGTGCAATAAGCTCCCATGTCGAGATTTTCCCGAGGGACTACAGTATGGGATTCTTTAAGAAAGAAATTTATAATTTTTTAAAGGATCGGCAACGCGCATGTCACACCCTTGGAGTTGCAGGCGTCCATAAGGTGCGGTTGCCCCCCATTAATTTGGGGGAGGCCTATGTCCAGCAGTGGACGTCCTTGGGCTGATATGGTGGTGGTGGTGGATAGGCTGCGGTGACCGTTTACCATCAGGCGTTTGTTTGCAACCGACTTGGTATAAAAAAAGTCTACACTGAGCATGGCCCGACATGCTTTTGGCCGATTTTATTTAAAAATGTCAGTACTCACTGGCAGGCGTGACTGGCTCCTGCTGATCGGTCTTCGCTTGAGGCGGGGCCGCGTCCCGCGCTCTTAGCGATCTGCTCTAAGATGCGTCGTTGGGCGAGATTGTTCTCCATCTTCTCACGTTCGCGCTCCCCCTAGATATAACGCAGTTAACTCACTGGCAGGCGTGACTGGCTCCTGCTGTTCTGTCTCCGTTTGAGGCGAGGCCGCGTCCCGCGCTCTTAGCGATCTGCTCTAAGATGCGTCGTTGGGCGAGATTGTTCTCCATCTTCTCACGTTCGCGCTCCCCCTAGATATAACACAGTTAACTCACTGGCAGGCGTGACTGGCTCCTGCTGTTCTGTCTCCGCTTGAGGCGGGGCCGCGTCCCGCGCTCTTAGCGATCTGCTCTAAGATGCGTCGTTGGGCGAGATTGTTCTCCATCTTCTCACGTTCGCGCTCCCCCTAGATATAACGCAGTTAACTCACTGGCAGGCGTGACTGGCTCCTGCTGTTCTGTCTCCGTTTGAGGCGGGGCCGCGTCCCGCGCTCTTAGCGATCTGCTCTAAGATGCGTCGTTGGGCGAGATTGTTCTCCATCTTCTCACGTTCGCGCTCCCCCTAGATATAACACAGTTAACTCACTGGCAGGCGTGACTGGCTCCTGCTGTTCTGTCTCCGCTTGAGGCGGGGCCGCGTCCCGCGCTCTTAGCGATCTGCTCTAAGATGCGTCGTTGGGCGAGATTGTTCTCCATCTTCTCACGTTCGCGCTCCCCCTAGATATAACGCAGTTAACTCACTGGCAGGCGTGACTGGCTCCTGCTGTTCTGTCTCCGTTTGAGGCGGGGCCGCGTCCCGCGCTCTTAGCGATCTGCTCTAAGATGCGTCGTTGGGCGAGATTGTTCTCCATCTTCTCACGTTCGCGCTCCCCCTAGATATAACGCAGTTAACTCACTGGCAGGCGTGACTGGCTCCTGCTGTTCTGTCTCCGTTTGAGGCGAGGCCGCGTCCCGCGCTCTTAGCGATCTGCTCTAAGATGCGTCGTTGGGCGAGATTGTTCTCCATCTTCTCACGTTCGCGCTCCCCCTAGATATAACGCAGTTAACTCACTGGCAGGCGTGACTGGCTCCTGCTGTTCTGTCTCCGCTTGAGGCGGGGCCGCGTCCCGCGCTCTTAGCGATCTGCTCTAAGATGCGTCGTTGGGCGAGATTGTTCTCCATCTTCTCACGTTCGCGCTCCCCCTAGATATAACACAGTTAACTCACTGGCAGGCGTGGCTGGCTCCTGCTGTTCTGTCTCCGCTTGAGGCGGGGCCGCGTCCCGCGCTCTTAGCGATCTGCTCTAAGATGCGTCGTTGGGCGAGATTGTTCTCCATCTTCTCACGTTCGCGCTCCTTCTAGATATAACGCAGTTAACTCACTGGCAGGCGTGACTGGCTCCTGCTGTTCTGTCTCCGTTTGAGGCGAGGCCGCGTCCCGCGCTCTTAGCGATCTGCTCTAAGATGCGTCGTTGGGCGAGATTGTTCTCCATCTTCTCACGTTCGCGCTCCCCCTAGATAAAACGCAGTTAACTCACTGGCAGGCGTGACTGGCTCCTGCTGTTCTGTCTCCGCTTGAGGCGGGGCCGCGTCCCGCGCTCTAAGCGATCTGCTCTAAGATGCGTCGTTGGGCGAGATTGTTCTCCATCTTCTCACGTTCGCGCTCCCCCTAGATATAACGCAGTTAACTCACTGGCAGGCGTGACTGGCTCCTGCTGTTCTGTCTCCGTTTGAGGCGAGGCCGCGTCCCGCGCTCTTAGCGATCTGCTCTAAGATGCGTCGTTGGGCGAGATTGTTCTCCATCTTCTCACGTTCGCGCTCCCCCTAGATATAACACAGTTAACTCACTGGCAGGCGTGACTGGCTCCTGCTGTTCTGTCTCCGCTTGAGGCGGGCCCGCGTCCCGCGCTCTTAGCGATCTGCTCTAAGATGCGTCGTTGGGCGAGATTGTTCTCCATCTTCTCACGTTCGCGCTCCCCCTAGATATAACGCAGTTAACTCACTGGCAGGCGTGACTGGCTCCTGCTGTTCTGTCTCCGTTTGAGGCGAGGCCGCGTCCCGCGCTCTTAGCGATCTGCTCTAAGATGCGTCGTTGGGCGAGATTGTTCTCCATCTTCTCACGTTCGCGCTCCCCCTAGATATAACACAGTTAACTCACTGGCAGGCGTGACTGGCTCCTGCTGTTCTGTCTCCGCTTGAGGCGGGGCCGCGTCCCGCGCTCTTAGCGATCTGCTCTAAGATGCGTCGTTGGGCGAGATTGTTCTCCATCTTCTCACGTTCGCGCTCCCCCTAGATATAACGCAGTTAACTCACTGGCAGGCGTGACTGGCTCCTGCTGTTCTGTCTCCGTTTGAGGCGGGGCCGCGTCCCGCGCTCTTAGCGATCTGCTCTAAGATGCGTCGTTGGGCGAGATTGTTCTCCATCTTCTCACGTTCGCGCTCCCCCTAGATATAACACAGTTAACTCACTGGCAGGCGTGACTGGCTCCTGCTGTTCTGTCTCCGCTTGAGGCGGGGCCGCGTCCCGCGCTCTTAGCGATCTGCTCTAAGATGCGTCGTTGGGCGAGATTGTTCTCCATCTTCTCACGTTCGCGCTCCCCCTAGATATAACGCAGTTAACTCACTGGCAGGCGTGACTGGCTCCTGCTGTTCTGTCTCCGTTTGAGGCGAGGCCGCGTCCCGCGCTCTTAGCGATCTGCTCTAAGATGCGTCGTTGGGCGAGATTGTTCTCCATCTTCTCACGTTCGCGCTCCCCCTAGATATAACGCAGTTAACTCACTGGCAGGCGTGACTGGCTCCTGCTGTTCTGTCTCCGCTTGAGGCGGGGCCGCGTCCCGCGCTCTTAGCGATCTGCTCTAAGATGCGTCGTTGGGCGAGATTGTTCTCCATCTTCTCACGTTCGCGCTCCCCCTAGATATAACGCAGTTAACTCACTGGCAGGCGTGACTGGCTCCTGCTGTTCTGTCTCCGTTTGAGGCGGGGCCGCGTCCCGCGCTCTTAGCGATCTGCTCTAAGATGCGTCGTTGGGCGAGATTGTTCTCCATCTTCTCACGTTCGCGCTCCCCCTAGATATAACACAGTTAACTCACTGGCAGGCGTGACTGGCTCCTGCTGTTCTGTCTCCGCTTGAGGCGGGGCCGCGTCCCGCGCTCTTAGCGATCTGCTCTAAGATGCGTCGTTGGGCGAGATTGTTCTCCATCTTCTCACGTTCGCGCTCCCCCTAGATATAACGCAGTTAACTCACTGGCAGGCGTGACTGGCTCCTGCTGTTCTGTCTCCGTTTGAGGCGGGGCCGCGTCCCGCGCTCTTAGCGATCTGCTCTAAGATGCGTCGTTGGGCGAGATTGTTCTCCATCTTCTCACGTTCGCGCTCCCCCTAGATATAACACAGTTAACTCACTGGCAGGCGTGACTGGCTCCTGCTGTTCTGTCTCCGCTTGAGGCGGGGCCGCGTCCCGCGCTCTTAGCTCGGCGCGGTCTCGCGCGATCTGCTCTAAGATGCGTTGGCGGGCGAGATTGTTCTCCATCTTCTCGCGTTTGCGCTCCTCCTATATATACAACACAGTTAAATAAGCTGAAAAAGTTTATTTAAGACATATGAGGGTTACTAGGTATGCAATGCAGTTTGCTGGTTGCAAATGTTGAGCTGAGCGCGTCTATCCGATCTCAAACACCCTGACAGTTAATTGCTTAGCATTGAAATATACGAAAATTCAGTTTTTAGATATAATAATAATAATCGTATGGCATTTATTTTCGAACCGTGAGATCTTCGAGAAGACAGTAAGTTTGTAAAAAGGTTAGTAGCTTTGTATTTGCGCTTCGGCATTTAAGACAAGTGGCATCTGAAGAAACGAGTGTAACTGCATATCATGGATACGTTTCCTCTGTTCTTCAATACGGACTGTTGTTGTGGGGAAACTCAGTAAATGTAAACAAATTGTTTATTTTACAAAAAAAGTGTTAGAGCCATTTGTAGCGCATATATAACATTTGTATATCCATACTTCTATACTATCCATCTGTCTGTCTGTCTGTTACCTCTCCACGGTTAAACCGCTAAACTGATTTAGATAAAAATTTGCATAGAGATAGTTTGAGTCCCGGGAAAGGACATAGGATAGTTTTTATTCCGGAAATCGTTAGCAGGTTTACGGTATCAGCCGACGATATAATGAGTATCGGAGTCGCGGGCAAAAGATAGTCACATATATCCTTTTTCATTAAAGATTACAATAACAATAAGCATTCGTAAATAAGTGTGTTGCTTTCATATTTTATATTTTACATTATTCACCAAATAACAAAGTACCGTGTTGCGCAATCCTCCGTGGATAATTAAAATAAGAAACTACTAAAGTTGGAAACTAAACCAAACATCCATATTTTTAATACAATTTTCGTGTTTTAAAGGTGTACACAATATTTGATAATTATAAAATCGATATTTGATAATATTTTGCCCATTCGCTCAAGACACGATTTAGTATAATTTTAATATTTGGCGAAATAAGTCATTCTAATATAAACTTCATTCAAATACATTTAAGAATAAAATTCCAGTGAGATAATACCAAAATAAGCCGCTGCAAAGCGGCTTGCAAAGACACGTAGAAGGCGGCATTTTCGCTTCGTGTCTTGGAAGCGCGTTATCAATGTGTGCGTGTAATTTCGATGTGTGCGCGCTGTAGTACACGCGCTAAGGCAAGTCGGTCTCCACCGGCTTTGCGCGCTCGGCGTGTGAATTTATACTAATAGTGATTTGTTGAAATATTTTGCCATGACACTACTTAGTAAACCGTATTGTCAAATTCAGGGTAGTTTAATAACAATAATAATAATATTGGGGGACAATCTTACACAAATCGACCTAGTCCCAAACAAAGCAAAGCTTGTACTATGGGTACTAGACGACGATATACATACTTACATAGATAAATACATACTTAAATACATAGAAAACATCCAAGACCCAAGAACAACTACTTATATTGAACTTGTACTTATATTGTTGATTTATTTATGACATTATAAGTATGGTACATGCAGCAAGAAATTTTAGGCAAGCCGGTGGGAATCCTGTTATATGGGAGCTCCGCTACTGGTCACTGGACCACAACATACAAGTGAACCTGAGGTCACTCTATACACGAGCCCGAGGACCGAAGGTCCGAAATCAAATATTTTTTCTTCAAATAGGCCACAAGGGCACTTTATATGGTTCACGCCCTTGTGCCTAAAAAATAAAAATGTGATCCTCACCCACATAGTTGTTGTACAATTTATTGTTTTGATCATATTTTTAAATATATTATACCTTTTGTTATAATAATCTGTTAGATTACTATCCAAATAGTCACACTATTAAAAATTGTATCATGAGGTATCATTCATATGTCGGCTGTAACAGTATTCAAGGATCAACTAAGCGTGATGGGCAGTGGTCGTATTTTTCGTACCAGTGACGTCACGCTCCATATAGGATGATTTAAATTAATCTTATTGTAATCAATCAATCATCATTCATTAATCAATAATCATGTATACATACACTTTTTACAATAATGTCCCTATTACAAACGCAATTTGCCTGTCACATCACAACTTATAAAGTACAATATTAGGTAATACCGTAAGTTTTTGTGACTGGTTCATGTGTAATACCAGTTATTACCAATAATTAAACAAACCTTTACGTTCATATTATTCAACATTTCTATGACCTGTTATAAAACTTGAAAGACTATGAGATCCTCACCTGCTTTTAAATTAAAATTCTAAATATGAAAAGAAATCCTTAGTAATCTTCGGATTCAATAAGTCGTTTAAGAAAAAATACCATTATAAATGCATGATTAAATGATTGCTGATTAAATATTAATAATTACCATAACACCAATTGGAATCACCCTATATGCAGTGTGACGTCAATTTTACGTCACCGGCACGAATAGTACGACCCCTGGTGATGGGCGTCACGTATGGGCGTGGTGCTTGACAGAATCATATTGTCCCTGCTGAGTGAAGTTAGTTCCCGAATGCATCGAGGTAAGGGTGGACGCACATACAAGTGCAAGAATAGCGGGTCGTATAATATGGGACTGTCTCACATTCGGTTGTGTCCTTGTGTTAGAATAATAAATCAAGTAATAATTGAAGTGCGGACTAATTGAACTTTTGTAGACGTTTTATCTTGAATAATAATTGACTAAGGCTGGGTTGCACCAACTTACGATCACAGACCGATCAACGTTAAATATGGCGCCGGCAGCTGTCATCCCATAGAAACTTGTCAAACTTTCCATACAATCAAATTTTAACGAACACAGCTTACGATTACAGACGGTTTGGTGCAACCCAGCCTAAATGTATTAAAATAATGTAATGTGATTATGTGGTTTTAATAATCACAATTATGGGTGACCAAGATGAAGCTCGACCTCCTGTATTGACACATAGTATATACTAGTATCTGGCTACACTATGAAATCACCTGTATCTGCTTTAGCTCCTGGTCGGCCTGCCACCTCTTCAGCTCTGCCACTCCTTGTCCAAGACTTCGTCGCTCCTTTTCCTTCTCTTTTTCTAGCTAAATAAAAAAAAATACAATACAAATGAATGATAACAAAAAAAATGTTTCAAGATCAAATTAAACATATTTTGTTAAAAATAATTTACTTTCATCTTTCTTTGCCGAGTGGTCTTTTTGCCGTTTTTCCATATTAAATTAATATTAAGTACGCAAAATTTCAGCTCGATGGGATACCGGCAAGAGGTTGAAAAAATCGGCAAAGTGCACGTCGGGCCATGCTCAGTGTAGGGTTCCGTAGTTGGCCAATGAACATAAAGACCTCTATTCATTTTGAAAGACCTACCCAACAACACCCCACACAAAAAAATAAAAAAAAAATTATGAAGCAAAAAAAAAAATTCATCCCCACTTTACGTGTAGGGCAGGTAACCTTAAATTTTCTTTTAGAATTTATTTTACCACTTTGTCAGATTTATTTATTTATATATCCATGCAAAATTGCAGCTTTCTATCACTAACAATCACAGAGCAAAGCCTCGGACAGACAGACGGACATGGCGAAACTATAAGGGTTCCTAGTTGACTACGGAACCCTAAAAGCTATCCCATCAAAAACATAAACCTGATACTACGTAGTGGACGTCCTTCGGCTGAATGATTTCAGGATGATGATGATGACTGATGAGTCACGTTTACTGATCAGTCCGTTCGTGCCATCTTGCATAAATTGACTTATACACGTACCTGTCTCTCCTTTTCCGCTTTCTCCTTCTTCTTAGCCTCAATGAGGGCTTTAGCTCTCTCCATCTTCTCTTCAGTGCTTAGAGTGCTCTCAGTCGCTTCCAATTTCGCTTCAGGTTCCTAAAATAATGGAAAATTCACTATTTAATTTTAATTTGTGTAACTTCCCCATTTTGCATTAAAATTCAGTTTTTCTTTATACAACGACCGTGGCAAACAAGCTTACGGGTTTGATGGTAAGCAGACACCGTAGCCTATGGACACTTGCGAGGAATCACAAGTGCGCTGCCGACTCTTTATTGATTTGAGGGCTCGTGTTGACAGCTAGATATATCCCTAAACAAAGGCCTTAACTAAAGAGTCACAATGACCGGTCCTGCGCCACACGCTTCCAGCGGACTCTTGCGACCTTAACCAGGTCATCAGTCCACCTTGTGGGGGCCTGCCCACGCTGCGCCTTCCGGTACGTGGTCGCCACTCGAGAACCTTTCCGCCCCAACGGCCATCGGTTTTACGCTCTATGCGCCCCGCCCACTGCTACTTACGTTTAGTGATTCGAAGGGCTATATCGATTGCTTTGATTCTACAGCAGATGGCCTCATTCCAATGCGATCACGCAGAGAAACTCCATGCATGCAGCAGCAAAGACAATCCCCTCTCCATTGCTCTTTGGGTGACTTTGAGCGTTCTTATGAGGCTCATAGTAACCACGTTTCATTGCCATATGCCATCACTCATCCCACCAAATAGCGGATTGACCTTGTAATTGCTGCCTTTTTAAAATTTATTTTTTACATGGAGAAAACCTCCAGGTACCCAGTCATCGGGATACTTTGCTTCTTTTGGTTCTTATTGCCGACTTCAATAGAAGGAAGGAGGTACTCAGTTCGTCTGCATGTTTGAGATTTTTTTTATGTATATATGTTCTCCGATAAGTTTTGACTACGTTGGCCGATTTTGATAATTCTGGTAATTCTGTTTTTGTTTCAAAGCAGGTACTCCGACATTGGTCCCATATAAATTTGGTGAAGGTCCGATGACGGGATCTAGGAGGAATCGAGGGAACTCCTCGAATTTGATAGGCACGCATATGCCGATTTCGGTATTTTCTGTAGGTAACCAAGCATTGGCTCAAGGAAACCACAAATTGTGGCATAGCGAGTAAAAAATTGGAGTCTGTTTTTTTTTTGTATAAATTATTATTTTTAATCAACGTCACCTTCCGGCTTTCCTGGGGTTGATAGTCGGATGCTGTGGTCCTCGTCACGTGGTGCACTCGCAGCCCCGTTGACCCCCTTTAGTCGCCTTTTACGACAGGCGGGGGAGACCGTAGACCTATGGCTGTCTGCATAAAAAAATACTCTGAATATACCTTCTGTGCAACAGCATCAGGGGTCTTGCTGGAGCCGGCTCCGTCTGTGCGCGGGCGGCGCATGCAAACACCATCATTGCACACCACCTCTTGATCGTCAAGCTTTGGTACTTTGGCGGCCGGCTCCGACGGCTCTGGAACAATAGTTTGAACACTAGGGAGCCAAGATTTCATATCATGAGATTATCAGCCTATATGATGTAGTGTTTAATGTTTCACTACATCAAATCAACTTGACCGACATGACGATATCAGAGTAAAGATCCGCTCATTTAAGTTGAACAATTTCTGTACATCTGATATATTCTCACTAATGAATGAATGTAGTTGATTCACTATAAACATGATGGTACATATGTTTTGCCGTAAATAACGGGCATGTGAAAATTGTTACAATGTGAAATCTAATAGAATTTAATACAATACAAATATAAAAAATACAGTGTCCAAGTCAAATAAAATTATATGTCAAATCAAAGAATATAATATAAAATTTAAAGCATGCATTCGAAATCAATTAGACATAATCAAAATTTGAAATAGTGCACAAATCAGTAAGTTTGATAGAGACAGATAAGTGATATCTGACAGGAGTGACAGGGATTCACCTGTCAGTGTCTCCGTTTTCATAACTGCATATTGTACTGAACTAACGTTTATGACGTTTTGGTTTATATGGGATTTGACATTTTGGTGTGCTTTTAAATGGACTTCGTTCACAGCCCAAAATGTCTGTAATATCTGTCCCCTTCTAACTCATCTTGGTTAACCATAAGGATTCAAAGAGACAACTATATAAAAATCATCTTCCTTAACACTACGGATCTGTTGGTATTATTAATCTATCACTAGACCGTTTTTTTTACTCGTATGGCATTTATTTCCAGTAAATAAATAAATGCCATACACTAGACCTGAAGAAGTGTCAATCAATTACTGTATTATTAAACATCTGTCATTTCAAATAGCAAAATACTAGCTGCTTTCATTCTGAAATTTGACATTAACCAAAAAAGTTCCATATTAACAGACATGAACTTGTCAATCATTTAATAACATAATTCTCGAAAGGTTAAAATTTCTATTTCGTCCAGAAATACCATTAAAACAACATTATCTACCTGGTTCGCTGGTAGCGACCGGCGGGACTACGGGCGAAGGAGTAGTGGGGACTTTGCTCCCTCCCGGAGTGGGGGTGGATTCGGCGGAGAGCAGATTGGCCGTCTGCTCCTGGATGTTGCTGGAAAACGAAACAGGCACTGGCCTGTCTTTGTCTAAAAAAAATATTGTATACATTATTTCACCGCAAATTATTGGTCATTTAAATTAAAATGTTGGGGAACAATTTTACACAAATCGACCTAGTCCCAAACTAAGCAAAGCTTGTACTCTGGGTACTAGACGACGATACACATACTTATAGATAAATACATAGAAAAATCCAAGACTCAGGAACAAATATTCGTGTTAAATATTATTATTATTATTTCCAGCTTTTTATTTTCTCGGTTTTTAAACCGGTGTACTGCTATGCACGGGCCTAAGCCAAGTATCGTCTACATTTCCTCACTCCGGGATGATGTAGCAGTTTGCGTGGTAAGTGGTTCAGTAGTGAAAACAGTAGGTGTTATGGTGGGATTTAGGGTTGATTATTATTATATCATTTTAAACAGGCAACTCGCACTGGTAAGTCTAAATCATAGTTCACTAAGCACTAATATAATTCACTGCTTTAGATAGAAATATACAAATAATGCCCTGACCGGGATTCGACACCGGGACCTACGGCATCGTAGGCAGGGTCACTACCAACGAAGCCAAGAGGGTCGGCAAGTCTGTTGCTTGAAATTATAATGGCGAAAAAATACAGCGATTATTAAGGTTAACAAGGCGATTAACAAGCCGTAAAAAACTCAAAAAACCGCTGTATTTTTTTTCTTTTTCAATTTCTAGCAACAGAAACTAATTTCCGACCTAGATATGCCGGATCCCATTGTGTATACAAAGTTTCATGTTATTCTAGCATGACGTTTTAAAATGAGAGCGTAAATACGTTTGTATGGAGAACCGAGCCACACCGATCGTACTGCGCCCTCTTAAGTATTATCATCGTAATAAGCATATTTTTGGGAGAAAATGACTGACTGTCGAGCTTGTTTTGCCGTTTCTTCTCGGCAGTGGTCTTCTTTTTCAGAAACGCTAGTTGATTGTGACTTGTAAAAGTGCCATTGCAGCCTACTTGCAGAATAAACATTTATTACCCTCGCTACTCCCCTTGCCAAGTTGCCACTCACAGGGCTACTAGTATAAGGACTCACGGTGCTCCGCGACTATTCTGTCGATCCTGGCGGCAAGGCTGGAGGGTTGCACGCCCGCGCACACCACTTCCAGCGGAGTCCCGTTCCGGCCGATGAAGAACAGAGACGGCACCGGGACGAATTGGTCTGGGCCGTGAGTTAAAGTCTAACATTTCACTAATAAATAACGTTGCCACAGTACGTCTCTGCCTCCCTCCCTCGCTACTCCCCTTGCCAAGTTGCCAGTTGAAGGGCTACTAGTGTACTCACGGTGCTCCGCGAGTATCCTGTCGATCCTGGCGGCAAGGCTGGAGGGTTGCACGCCCGCGCACACCACCTCCAGCGGAGTCCCGTTCCGACCGATGAAGAACAGGGACGGCACCGGGACGAATTGGTCTGGGCCGTGAGTTAAAGTGTAACATTTCACTAATAACATAGCTTAAGTGTCGCCAGCACGGTCGATGCTTCATACAAACGTAGTACCTACATAACATTTTTTTTACATAAATAATTCTTATACAAGACGGCCCAGCAGCGGACAAAACCCAGAAGGATTTAACTGCCACTGCATTCACTCGCTTAATATATTACTTATACAATATTCGTGCTAAAGATACAACACTTTTATTTCGAACCCTGGGACCTCCGGCTTCGTAGGCAGGGTCACTTCACTACCAACAAAGCCAAAGTGGTCGTCAGTTAATATGAATGCAGCCGAGAAGATGAAACACAATTGTATGTTATCGTCGAGGCAATTGCAGGCAGTGTTAGTCCACATTCGCCTGAGGTATCTCAATTAAATTCTAATTAAGCCTGTGGTGATGTATATTCAGTCTATATAGACTGAATAGGGTTAAACGGACAACCTTAGGAGTTGCCATTGCAATTGCCATTCCAGCGGAGGCTAATATAGTGGTTTTCTCGAAAATGAGCGGAAAAATAGACTAGATTTTCGACTGTGCAAAACCAAAATTTAACAGGAAATTGGTGATATTTAACAAATTTTACGCTACTGGTTTTTTACCAAATGTTCTCCTACTTCATTTAAATAAATAAATACCTATTAGGGGATTTTTTTTACACAAATCGAATTAGTCCTATAGTAAGCTCAATAAGGCTTGTGTTATGGGTATTAGACGCCGATATATTTAATAGATCACATATACTTAAATACATAGAAAACATCCAAGTCTCAGGAACAAATGTTTCTGCTCACCGCAGAAACAAATGCCCTTACCAGGATTCGAAACCAATTCTAGATTCGAATTTTGAGAAAGGATACAGATTTGTGCAAAATGTGTGTAGTCTGAGGACCCGCTCTTCAGCCGGATGGCGAGAAAGTTGGTGCTGTCCGCAAGCCTCTGAAGCACCATTGCATCATCCAGCACTGACGTCATTTCGGATGATAATTCATTGTCTCCTGGAACAGGTAATAATAATTTAACTGATTCAACACATTCAGTACCAAGAACCAGTTGAACGGTCTTGTTTTGTACGATTGTCTTAAAGTCGCCGCTGTCTACGGCTGTCGTAATGTGATTAGTGGACTGGTCTCGTCCACTGTCTGAGTCGTACCAAAGAGAATATAAACACTACGTTATAAGTCGTACTGTCCAAGTTATGTCATCATGTCAGGTCTTTGAATTTAGAATTCGTTGTTTGAAATGGGCTGTCAGTAAGTCGGCCAGTCATAGTCGTGTCGGTCGGCCAGCGAAGAGGCAAGACGCCCCGACACCAGTGATATGAATTGGGTACCTGACAATTTTTTTTATGTTGCCATTCGATCCAGTTTTTGGAGGATAAGTCTATATGGGACCAGCTACATTTAGACCACAACAAAGGCGACAATTTTGGGCAAGCGTATTTCACCGCCAGCGGCCTTAAAAAAAAAAAAAAAATTTGACTGTTTATTTCAGAAAAAAATATACAAATTAAGACGAAAACTTAACTTTTAATCTTAAATTATAAAAGATTTTATAAGTTAAGGAGTTGCTATGAAATTATTCTAATCATACATTGTTATCTTAAATTATGTATTCGAACTACAAGTGTGTTTTTTAACAAATGTAATTTTATAGTGTTTCTAAAGCTTTTGGCTTTCTTATTATTCAGCTGCAGTAGTAACTGTTTGGGGAATTTATTACATGTGCGTGGAAGTATACATGACCAAGCTCTCTGTCCATAGTTATTTCTACATCGGGGTACTACAAATGATGGTAAGTTTGTAAGTGTACGTAAGTTACTACGTCTCGCTACTTGGACTAGATTAGCAATTTTATCTCTGTACTGTGTTAATATCTCTAAGTCTACTTTGTCATAGATAGTTAGGACTTTACAATAATTAAATAGGTTTTCATAGTTATGTTTATATTTAAGTTTGATTTTTAGAGGAACAATAGTCTTTAACATTCTTAGCTGTAGGTTATATATATTGCTTAAATATGTTTTATATGTTCTACCATACGTGGATAATCCGTAACTTATGATAGAATCAGCTAGTGACATGTATAGTAGTCTTAGTGTATTGTAAGGAACTTTATGCTTAAGTACACATAGTTGCGACATAATAGATCTTAGTTTTTTACATATATGGTCAACATGTGGACCCCAGTTAAAGTTATTGTCTATTATTAATCCGAGATAAGTATGCAAACGGCTCCTACAAATGAATAGTATATTGTGACGTTGTAATTTTTGAACTCACCGTTAGTATGCAAAAATAAATAAATTGCTGGTATGGTCGTGAAATATCGAGGTAAATAGTCATACAATTTTTTTTCAGAAAGATTCTTTTAGTATATTTTAATTTACTATTGGCGTATAAAAAATCGTATAATTTCGATTTTTTGAAGTCCTTTTTGTTTTTGATAAGTTGACATTTAATTTTTTTAATCGGGCTTTTTTCGATGAAATCAAAAAGAGGATGAAAATTAAATATAACCACATTTTTAAGTTCTCAAATATATCCCAATTTCATAAACTATAAATCAATTTCAAAAGTTCCTCATTCTAAAAGAGAGTAAGTAACAAATAAGGAGTCACAGGGTACAAAATCATACAGAAGCACTGCTACTAAGGCGGATTTACTAAAGGAACTGTACTGCTATTCTTTTTGTTCGTTGTGACTGTCACATTTCAGCCTTGTAGCGTCATATAGACGATGGTAGGCTTTCTTCACATTTTCGTGAATACCTTGAGAACTAATAGCTATAAAAATAAAAAATGAAAATACTTTGGGGTTTCTTGTTAACAAATGAACGTAGTCAAGATTTGATACTACTTGGAAATTTGAAATGTTGTCAATTTTACTAATTTTCAATTCATTGCGATATTTTGACGGTTTACTGTCCGTATAGTAACTTCTTCTTCTTCTTTGTCCCATTACCCTCTGCTGGGGTGTAGGGCTCGAATCAACTCCCTCCATTCGTTTCGGTCTTGGGCAGTTTGGGTTACTTCCTCCCACTTCATCCCGAGCGAGTCCAACTCTTGATCCACGGAACGCCGCCAAGTTGCTTTGGGGCAACCTTTTTTCCGCTTTCCGGGTATCTGCCAAGTCAGAGCTTTCTTGGACAAGTGGGAGTCCGGTTTTCGAAGGATATGACCAATCCAATTCCATTTCCGTACCTTTATTATACTGTATAGTAACACCAAGCTATAAATGTGTGAAGTATAGCCTGACCAGCGCCTATTTGGACCTGAGATAATGTTGCAGCAAACAGCATGTTATATGGCAAAAATAATTTATTGCATTATAAATTAATCATGTGTTACACTTGATATTATTTAACTCATTCACTGCCAGCCACGCCCCCCAGGAACAAATTTGCATAGGAGTGAACGCACAACGTGCGTCGGTGGCAGTGAATATGTTAATAATATTATTATTTTTTCTTTTATAAGGATGTAGGTATTAGTTTAGATATTTTTGTTTATTATTATATGGCAATAATATACATATGTCATGTGTAATATAACATATGACATACTTTAATTTATTAATAATTTTTGACATGTAAAATTTTATATTTTATCAATAAAATGAGTATGAGTATAGTTGGGACAGTGTGAATTGGATTTCTTAGTCGTCAACGTTTTACAATTTTGAATTGGATCTTTTTTTTTTATTGGTGGCAACATCAGTAACATAATTTTTTTAAATATATATTTGTTATTGTAGATTTACCTATACCTTGAATAAGAAAAAAGTATACTTGTTAAATCCAACAAATCTTACCTTAATCAAGAGACGGTTCTCACATTAATCAAAACATGCTTTTTTAGCAATGTTTTACCCCCTCCTATCAAACATTGCATGTATTATTTGGTATGAAAAAAAAAACAACATTAGCGATAGCGAGTTAAGATCACACACCAGACACCAGTTTGGCTAAGGGCTCCATACACTATAATGGTTTGTGTGGTTCCATTGCATTTTTTTCATTGGTGATGCCTTATATGAAGATATCGCATGTTTAATGAAAAATAAATACACATGATATCTCACTACATGCCCTCTCCTCCCTTGTGTTGTGTATTTCAGGACCCCCACCTCTCTGTTTTAAGGCTCAAGTGTTTAATGTACAATCCCCTGGGTCCTATCACACAAAACCAATTTTGTTGACTTCATTTGCGGCCTCAACCTCATTGTGAATGTTTCCCACAATAAAAAGCATCACAAGTCCTTCTACAAGAGCGTCAGGAAAATAAATAAATAGTTCATAGTTTAAGTATGAAACTTGACAACATGATGTTGACAAGAAAGCTGATCATAAATTAATAATCACCAAAATACATTGTCTGTCGCATTGCATGTCTTTATTTTTTAAATATTCAATTGATGAGTAAATAATATCAAGACCTCAAGGTGTCCATACCTTAATTACAATGATGAAATTTAGAAAAATGACGAAATAACTATTAAATTCTAGATTATTATAACCTAAAGTAGCATTACGTGTCCTAATCTTATAATATTATTTTCATTCGTTTTCAAGATAAAAAAGTTTTCATAACATGATACATAGTTAATCTAATATCTGATTTATATAGTAAAATTAATTAATAAGCCTTACCTTCAACAAAAACTACGAAAATAGCATTTTTCTGTTTAGATAGTGTAACCGCCTCAGCTATGCTTCCGCCGTACCAATGCATCTTGGAGACCCTTTTCTAGACAGTTTTCTAGCACAGTTATAGACGTCCACAATGTTAATTTACTATTTTTATTGTAATTTTCTTAAAATTGTTTGCACAAAAAACGAAAATATTACGTTGACATGACACACAAAATTTTGACAGCATTGACGTTGTTAGATTTTTTTATTCCATTTGTCTCAGACTATGCTGTACTCTGTACCGCAGATAATATTATACGTATGAAAAAGAAAGAGCATTTACTTCACACTATTGTAGGAATATTTGGTGCTTTTTTATTTATATGTTTTTTTCCAAAAATTGTCTATGGTGTCTTTCATGTGATATAAGGAGGATACTACTTGCTACTAGATGGCGCTATCATGCGGGAGTTTTAAATTTCTACTCACCACTAGATGTCACGTGCGCCATAATACTATTAATGGTTAATAGCTAGCCTTCTTGTCTCGGCACCATTTCCTCTATGCTCGGCACTACAAGAGTCATAAATATATGTTCTACCTCTCTGTTTCTCTTCCTACTTCGGCTAAACTTGGCTCTCACACACCTCTGGGGTATTAATTGTGTTAAAGCTGACACCTCCGGGCATTGTCAGCATTGTTCAACGACGTGGTGTAAGCACATTGAACTTTTAGAGAGGCGGGGCACAGCGGAACGTTATTTCGATCGTATTTGGGAGCATCCCACCTTATGGACGATTCACACCAAACGGCCGAAGTCGGCGCGCACGCCACCAGAGTTAAAGGACTTCTAACTCTCCATACAGAAGCTAGACTTCGTATCCAAACGCAGCGGCAGAGCCGGCGGCAGTCTGCCCGCAACCCATTCAAATATGAAATCTATCTTCTGTATGGAGGGTTCGAATTCCTTTTACTCTAGTGGGGTGCGCGCCGACTCCAGCCGTTCGGTGTGAATCGTCCATTAAAGAAGACCGCAGCTTAGTCACAGAATAAGTACCTACGTGGTGTTGTGTTCCTGGTGGTGAGTAAGGTCGCCAGAGCTCCCGAGGATGCGCTGTGTTGAGAATGTGGGACCTGCATATGTTTCTAGCTGCCAAGACAGGGAATCCTCAAGTCAATAAAAGGTAGGTAACGCGCTTGTGATTATTCAGGAGTCCCAGGCGTCCATAGGATGCGGAGTCAGGTTACCGTGGAGCCGTAAGCTTGTTTGCCACCGTCGTTGTATAAAAAAATAAGACAGCCTTAAACTAGATACCTAGTACTATACGGTAGCGCGGAATAGCGTTACTTGGTGTTTTGTAGCTGTCAAACAGAACACAGTCATTGCGACGTACTTGCAGAATAAATTTCGTTTTCACTACTTACGTTCTAAAAGTTCCTCTTTACGCTCTGCATAGGCGACATAAAGTCGCTTTTTATGCTCTTGAGCATAAAATAAAATCCGCGCGCGGCGCGCGGGGAGACGTGTGCGCACCGGCGAGAGAAGTATAAATTTGATAATATAACCTTAATTATATTCATTATTTGTTTAGTTTTCTCGCAATCGAAGTTAAAAGCAGAGTGTATAACTCGTGTATAAAACCCATTTTATCTTCGGCTCGGATCGATAAATTATCTCGGATAAAATGGCTTGTTTTATGCACTTGAACAATGCGCTATTATTTCACTAATATTTTTTTGGTGAGGCAAAAATGTCTCTATATACGTTCTTACGCCCTAGTCAAAATTATTTTCGCATATTCTGTCACTGAGGGTGCATTGCACCACATAAAACGTATCTTGTTTTATAACATATTTTTCCATCCGATAATTAAATGGGCTAAAAATAATATCCTTATTGTTTGTTATGCAGTATCCTCTAGTCTATAGCGACAGATTTTGTGAACACGTCATCGATGCTCTAATTAACTTAGAACTACTTAATTGTATAATTAAAAAGCCAATTAGGCCAAAATAGGCATCAACCATCTATGAATAATCTAATTAGGGAGCTGATGAAATGTGGCAGAGTAATTTTCAGACATAGAAGTTTTTGTGGCATGAATAAAATTGTCCTTGGGACTTCCCAACGATATTAATTAAATTGGCGTTTTTGCCGCAAATACTTCTGGTAATTTTTAAACTGACGTCCTTCCAGCCTAGTTTACTTCCTTAGTCCAAAAAGTAATCACCAACTGTCACGCTGGCAGCGCCGGAAGGGGCGTGGTCGCGTTCCGTTTTACTCACGACACGATCCATTAACAGTTCGAGTAGTCCCCTCTTTATTTAATGTTGTGGTTACTTGAACACTCTTCTAGCCACTGTTGAACGACTTTGGACTTTAACGGTAGGATTAATAGTTTAATTTAGGTTGCCGTAATGTTAATAGGGAAGATGTAGCTTCTTGGGAATGGCAGACATCGGTAAAGATTTAGATGTTGTTATTAATGTAACAGATTACCGTCATTTGGGTAGTTCTATACTGAAAGTAGGACTGTCGATATAGTAGTAGCAGTGGAAAAGGCGGGAAAAAATATAACTTACCACTTGCTTTAAATATATGTGGTGCCGTGAATCTGGCGAGTATTAAGGTCACCAGAGCTTTCAAGCACTGCACTTTATTGGGTGTGGTGAAGCTTCTCCTACTGTCAAAAGAGCCACCACCACCATATCAGCCAAAGGACGTCCACTGCTGGACATAGGCCTCCCCCAAATTCACGGGGGGTATATGCCATAATCGCCACGCTTGGCATGCGGGTTGGCGATCGCAGTATCTCCACCGCACTCCAGGGATGCTGCTGCCCATCCCCCGGTGGTTTGGTCGTAGTTTTAGGACATACCCGGGTCCCCGGGTATGTCCGGTTGGGTCAAAAGAGCAAAATATACTAAAATCAATAATTAATTTTGTACTAAAGCAGTAACGCTGCTAATGAAAATTTCAAATTAAAGGGAAAAATTGAAAAATCGTTACTGACGATTTTTCAATGTAATTTGAGACGTTGGTGCCGTTAATAGAAGCCTATGTCTTCTACGGTAGATGTCGCTGTACGCCTCCCTAAGGCGTTGTAAGCGGGAACTATTGAAGGATTTCGTGGACGAGCTTGGTTGTTCCGATAGCTCAGAGGCTAGAGCGATTGGCCGCGTATGCCAGATGTCGCAGGTTCGAATCCTGCTCGGAGCATTAAATTTTTCAATTTTTCCCTTTAATTTAAAATCAATAATGTCACTTTGGAGTGGCAAGCATCCTTAGGCTACACGTATGTCGGCCACCCTAGTGGTATTTATGCCGACACTACGCTTCGCTATGCCACAGTATAATAGTAGCAGTAACCAATCTCCGGCCCTTTGGGAGCGCGCGATGCCTACTGTCCCTGAACACATAGGGTTGTCGCACAAATTTGTTGGGTAACAATAACTTATACTAATTTTATATATTTTATATATACTGTGGCTATGCGCTATTCGTTATCCGTCTTTTGGTGGAACCACACTTCGGGTTGCGTGCGATAGCAATGCGTGCTCGCCTCCCTTCCTTTTGCGATATTAAAGAAAGAGGTGCAATATCCTCCTCAGAGTATCACAGAGAGCCCGTGTAGTGCCGGAGTAGAATAGCACCACTTTCCATGGGTGTCGTAAGAGTCGAATACGGGAACCGGGTAGAAGTGTGTTATTGGCGATGGGCTAGCAAGTAGCAACGTGTCACTGCAATATCAAATCTTCTCATCTTTGAACCTACAATTGCTACAATTGTTAAATGTGGCACTGAAATTAAATTTCATGTTCTCTGCCTACCACCTTCGAGAAAACCGGCGTGAGTTTATGTATAAGTAAATAAATAAATAACATAAATATTGAGGGACAATCTTACACAAACCGACCTAGTCCCAAACTAAGCAAAGCTTGTACTATGGGAACTACACGACGATATACATACTTACATAGATAAATACATTCTTAAATACATAGAGAACATCCAACAAGAACAAAATCCGTGCTAAATGCACAAATAATGCCCTGGCCGGGATTCGAACCCGGGACCTCTAGCTTCGGAGGCAGTGTCAGCACCAACTAGGCTAAACAGGCCGTCAATTGTATGTATAGAGGTGCAACACGGATATTTGCACGAATATTTGCACAAACACCCGATGTGTGGTTGCAGACTACATAGAATAATCATTATAGGTCGATTCACAAGAGCTGGCGCGGAAAATGTATGAAACTGTCATTAATTTCATAGACATTCCGCGCCAGCTCTTGTGAATCGACCTATACTTACCTACACTATTATTTATTTGACTTATTTGACAAACACATCATATTTGTGCTACTAATATAGGCCGAATTGTATCAAATCACTCGTAGTCCCTTCAAAAAGCTACTGTACTGTTTAAGTTAGAAGATTCAAAATCACACAAAGTTTTATAGCTCTTATGCTTACGGTCACGTTTTCATGCCGAAATGTATCGATTTCAAACAATGTATTAAACGCGTCACATAAAACGTGTCCACAAAACCTATCGTGTTACTGACGTGGTGAATTGTAAGGTAAGAGCTCCCGTGGATGGACTGTGTTGAGAGTGGGAGACCTGCATATGACTCTAGCAGTCAACACAACGAATCCACAAATCAATTAAGTGTCGCAAACGCCCACAGGCTGCCGTGTCTGCTTACTATCAGGCGGGCGGTAAGCTTATTTGCTAGTTTTGTCACCGTAGAAGTTTAAAAATTATCATGTTTTATGTTATTATGAAATAGTTTTATTCCATAAGCTTCCCACAAATTTAAAAACAAACAAATACAGTGGCACTAGAATTAAAGGGGCGCGTTCGCTCACAAATTGCCCGACAATTACGGGATATTATCGAATTAATATTCGAGTTACTGTGCCGTAATTACAGGTCAGGGACGACATTTGGTTATGCTCACACGTCATTGAGCATTGTAAAGTTTTATACAATCCTCTAATTTTCTGGTTTTTACGAGTATTAGGCTTCTACTAGAACCTTTTGGTGGCACCACACTTCGGGTACTTGTGCAAATATAATAACACGCAACCCGAAATGCGGTTCGACCCTTAAAATCTTATTCATTCATCATTTTACTGATGGTGCTGGGCTTAGACTCTCTTCGAGTACCTACACCGTATAAAGAGGATACTAAGAAGGAGGATTAGCGTATCACCAAAAGGGACGAACTTATGGTAACCTGACTAAATTGTGATGTACATCCTTTAGCACGATTGTGACATACCATCCTTAGTCGTGTTATATATGGTGACAGCAATGGCGTACATTACATCGATGACGTATTTGGATGAAAATTTATATCTATTTACTATTTCTATAGTACAGTCTATCTACGACTGGTTACCCATGGACGACAAAGGTTTATTTTCATCATTTTCCTTTTCCACATTTGGGCAAATGTCGGATAACAATTAGACCCCGGCCTGTGGGCGGGCCGATATGAGTTATTTGATATGGCAACACTAATTGAATGGCCTTCAGTTGACTGACTGTAGAACAAATAGACATAGCCACTTCTGTACAACAATATAATACAATTACTATTTATTCTTGGGATTAGGTAGCGGACCCCAGGCATCCTTCAGGATGCAACTGTACTGGGAATAACGCTAGGAGGATGATGACTCTTTATTGCACACCTGATGTAATAAATCATCATACAATAAGAATTAACAAAGATACAGGGAGACAGAGGTAAATTAACAGGCGGTCTTATCGCTAAAGAGCGATCTCTTCCAGCCACACAACCTTCTATAGGTACTTTAATGTTTATTACTCGTAACTGTACTGATGATTTTATACACACAGAAGAAAAATAACGCGGAATAACCGGCAACATCTCTGAAAAAAATCCAAGATGTGAGGTCCACAACCTTCTTTCCTCTATCGCCCATTTCAATCCTCACCACTTAAATCTTTTAGCAGACCTCAACTGTGCGTTAGTACAGAAACTTCCTGCCTCGCACAGCTAAACTGTGGAATAAACTGTCGCCTTCGGTATTTCCGGACCGATATGAATTTCCAACCTTCAAGAAAAGTGCGTACTCGCATCTTAAAGCCCGGCAACGCACTTACAAACCCTTTGGTTTTGCGGGGGGTGTCTATGGGCGGGGATAATCCCTTACCATCAGACGATTCGTCTGCTCGTTTGCCTCCTATTCTATAGTTTTGAAATCATTATTATTTAGTATTGTCAGTTTTTAAGATTCACGGTTTGACATGTAAAAGTGACCTTGTGGCCTATTTGCAGAATAAATATTTAAAAAAAAAAACCATAAAGAAACGTTCCTTGTTGCAACACTGTAATTATAATATTTGGCATCAATGTTGTCGATTAGGCCCTGATCCAAATCGTAAACAGCGGTTTCTTCTTATGCTGCCAACATTACTGAGAGAAATTAGATAATTAGATAATTTGAATAATCATAATTATCATCATATCAGCCAAAGACGTCCACTGCTGGACATAGGCCTCCCCTAAAGAGTGCCACAATGACAAGTCCTGCGCCAGCCGCATCCTCCCGACTCCCGCGACCTTTACAGGTCATCAGTCCACCTTGTGGGGGGCCTACCCACGCTGCGCCTTCTGGTCACCACTCGAGATCCTTGGCGCCCCAAACGGCCATCGGTTCTACCCCCGGTTTATAGGATTAGCCAAATGATTTTAGCAAGAAAGGGCTAATCTCGTTACTGGTGGTTAATTTACGAGTATGTGTTTTAAATACTTAATTACGGAATTAACTGTTGAGAGAGCCATTGTGAAACTTATTATCTCTAGCATTAAAATGTATCACATGTTTTCTCTTTTAATTTCCGTCAGGCTAGTGAGGTGTCGTGTTATTCCCATTCCTAAGTCTGCGTACACACAAACACTCAAAACGTATAATTTGTTAACGAGCACTGGAAACGCTTGTGGGGAGCCACCCTTACACCACTCCGATACCATAACGACTTATGTCCAATAACTTACATTGCAAAATATATCTTGCTTGAATGGTATAAAGTTCTAGTTTAATCACCTTTCGAAGATAACTATTTATTTTCAAATGACTCGCTGTCTTTATGAAATTCGAATCGAAAGGAACTGTATTTTTAGATTACTAAGGTTTATTTTTTGTTAGGGTTGTGTTTTGAAGTTGTGTATTGAATGAATTTTGATCGATTATTTGTATACTTTGTTAGTTGATTTCCTTATTGATTGTGATTGATACTCGTTTTATAAATACATTTGGTTGTTTTCACCCCAGTGTTTTGTAAACACATCAATTAATCTACAGAATGAATTGAGTTAAGGAATAATATCATCATCATCATCATCATCATCGTGATATTCCAGTACAGTTGCATCCTAAAGGATGCCCGGGGTCCGCTACCTAATCCCAAGTTTTGGTGCAGGCACTGGTTTTTATGGTAGCGACTGCCATGTGATGTGATTCCTTCGCGTCTCTTAATGAGGCTTTATCATTGCATTAGGAGTTGCAGGACACGTCAATGTGCACTAACCCTTTCTCTTCAAACATTAACACACATGTCAACATCTCCAATTAGAACGCACCGTTCTATTTTTAAAACGCAATTAACCAATTTGTCACCGACAGCGCTGGCAACACGCTCGACTAACATTATTTTATTGCCCTGGCAACATTTTAGCGTCTTTGAAAATGGAACCGAAAATCGCGTTCGGTACGCAATGGGGCGCGAAATGCGGTACGGTTTCGCGCCTTTGAGTTCTAAATATAAAGATGGCCGAATGACAGCTGACGACGGATGGGTGTATTGTTTTATTGCAAGCTTTATAGAGCAGGAGACTATTTTTGTTTGGGATAAATTCGGAAATTGCTGAGATTTTACCCTCAATTTAGGGATTAGGTACCATAGACAAGTGTCACTTCCCGCCAAAATGCGAGTCGGATGGGTTTGGTTAGATATACGTTAAGTATACCCGTTATAGAGGTACCTATTAGAGTACGAGCTCTAATAGACTAGGACCATTATAGAAAAAATAGAATGCAAGAAGCAAATCATGTAACAGTTGGGGTGACAACGTTTTCAGAGCGTTTCGACCCTGCTGATTAAGGATCTGCCTGTCGCCATTGCGAAACTTGAACCGGAAGTACGGTATACCGGAAAAGGTGCCGCCCATAGAAGAGAAATTGCCATACATTTAGTAAATTGTTGTTCCCTAAAAGAGGTCCGATTGTAATAGTTTTTTGATATATCGTAAAGGACAATATAATAATGACTACCCAGAGTTTTCTTCCTTCCAGCTCTTTATATTTTTCCGCCATCTTAGAAAAGTTGTAATTTTTTTTCAGTTTTTTGCCTGTACTGTTTTTAAAGTTCATTTGAGTGCTTATCATGATTTTACAATATTTTAGATCACAAAATTTGCTGTAACTTTTGGTTTTAAATATTTTTCCATGACCTCTAGGAACGAAGATATGGAATCATCTATGGAGAGTTACCGTCGAAAATTGCTTCCTTTGTCCAGTTTTCCTCCCATGTTTACGTTTAAGTGCAATTTAGCGCAAACTCTAGTTTGGAAATATTATAGATGATAAAATTGTCTATAACTTTTGAATTGAGATATTTTTTCCACTACCTCTAGGAAAGGAAATATGGAATTATCTATGTAGTGCTACCGTCGAAAATTGCTAACTGTTCCAGTTTTCATCCCATATTTACGTTCAAGTGCATTTTAGCGCAAACTAGCGGTCTGCAATGATTCAGAAGACAAAATTATTTGCAAATTGAAAGTTTGTACGATCACTAATTGGTAACCGTAATACGGAACCGATATAGCCCTTCGAATCGCTAAACTTAAGTGGCAGTGGGCGGGGCACATAGCACGCAGAACCGAAGGCCGTTGGGGCGGAAAGGTTCTCGAGTGGCGACCACATACCGGAAGGCGTAGCGTGGGCAGGCCCCACACGGTGGACTGATGACCTGGTAAGGGTCGCGGGTGTTCGCTGGATGCGGGTGGCGCAGGACCGGTCATTGTGGAAGTCTTTGGGGGAGGCCTATGTCCAGCAGTGGACGTCATTCGGCTGAAATGATGATGATGATGATACGGAACGCTCACAAAAAATGATGGCAAACTGCGAGTAAAATCAATTACGTTTGCAGTACTTAATACTTATTCAAAAACCTTTCAGGTAAACGTATGGGAAAATGCTCATCATGCCCGACCGGTGGTGATGGAACCTGAGTTATATGGGTGGAGACTTCACCAAAACAAATATATTGCCATTGTTATGACCCTCGAGTCCGTCCCCAAAGACTGCACGGATATTGTATCCTACAATAAAATTGTTTATCCCAGTGTGCCTGACTACCATGTGCTCATGCATGAAGAACGGATTGACATGCACTAAATGTTGTGCCATTGTTCTCGTCAATGTTTGAACTTCATTTTTTGCGATGCGAGGGTTTATAATTTTTAAGAAAAAAAAACCGACTTCAATGGGGGAGGCCAGTGAAAGATTATTATACTTAGATGGTGCACTCTTAGATTCCATACAATAAAATAAAAATGGCTATAAGTATGTTTATAATGGTAGAAGACTAAGTACCCTCAATTCCTCATGGAATCATGGAAAAACCTTGCTTGCTTGACAAACAAAACGAAGAGAACAAATCGCCAAACGTGAACTACGCGTCGTTGAAGAGTTCCGTTCTGATCATCATCAGCAGTTCCACTTCATCAAATGTCACTTTTATGAATGAAAATGCTTGATTAGTTCATGAAAATACTAAAATCACTATTTGTGTGCCTTTCACATTTGAGGAGTTCCCTCGATTCCTAATGGATCCCATCATCAGAACTCGAGCATGACAAAAATCAATCGTGAAAATAGAACTTGCTTAACAAACACAGCTAGAAGGAAAAATTGGCAAACGTGAACTTTTCGTCGTTGAAGAGTTCTGTTCTGATCATCATCAGCAGTTCCACTTCATCCAATGTCACATTTTTGGATGCAAATGCTTGACTTGTTGATAAAAACACAAAAATTACTATATGTTTGCCTTTAAGATTTGAGGAGTTCCCTCAATTCCTCATGAATTCCATCATCAGAACTGCGTTTTGACAAAAACGTGACCAACTTGGATATATATACTTACAATCAAAAAAAGAATTTTCCAAATCAGTTAAGAAATGACGGAGTTATGGACTAACAAACATTAAAAAAAAAAACATACAACCGAATTAATAACCTCCTCTTTTGAAATTTTGAAGTCGGTTAAAAAGTCACAAATTTTATAAGGTATATGAGCTAAGCCACTCTTGAGCATTCCATATTACTATTACTAGGTATTGTAGAAACTTTCAATTTGTATATAATTTAGTCTTCTGCAGAGAGGCCAGGTCAAGAGTACCCTATATCGGCGCGCATGCATGAAGAATATTTTGAGAGTTCATTCATGATTCGCTTCAGCGAAAGTTGTATGTCAGGATCGTAAATGGTAATCCGTGATCTCTGCCTACCCCTCTGGGAAACAGGCGTGATTATATGTATGTATGTTTGTCTTCTGGAAGATTGCAGAACCACATTTTGTGCTTAAATGCCCTAAAACGTAAATATGGGAAGAAAAGTGACTGGACATAGCTAAGGTAAATGTACGGAATTCCGTAAACGTACGGAATTACGGAAATTAGCGGTTAAGGTCCAAAAACAAGAAAACTATTAACTATTTTCAAAATATATAAATATTCATATAAACTGTAGACAATATTGCGTCGAATGGACAAGGAGTCAACAAACTCTGGACATATGGTATTTTTTTACGTAATTTGTTTTAGTCAGTCCACGTCAAACCACCGAAACTGTAGGAAGTACTTCGCGTGGGCGTAAGAGCTTACACGCATTTTCTTAAGGATTTTGCAAGTAATGAGACAGTATTTTCATTATAAATTATTTTAATCATTGTGTAGGATTTCATAATGAACTGATTAAATAAATTTTCATGGATATTCAGTAAGTATTTAGTAAGTTACGGTCGATTTACTGATTGCCGCAATTACATACATCAAAAGCAGACCATGTCCAAAAAGCGTCAAAATTACGCAATTGAAGAAAATAAAGGGATTTTTATTCTGTGTTTTGCAGGCAATTCAAATAAGATAATCAAACAAACTTTGCTGTTACAAGCGTCATTTTTGCCATAGTTTCATATGATCAAATTACGTATTATGATTTAGTGGACCATTGTTATGAAAATAGGTGTCAAATGTAATCAATTTTGCCAATCTCGTAAAATGTTACCCCAAAATTACACATGCTAAATAGTTAAATTATATTGATTCAGTCCAATGTTATAATATAATTCATGGTAAATCTACTAATCTGAACACTCTACTATAGAATTTAGGTAATTTTAGGATGTGGAAAAGACGTACTCCTTATAAACAGCTGTTTTTCTGACTTCCGCAATTCCCTACTATGTTTTTCGGTCGTGCTTCTAATTGCGTATATAGTTGTGCTTATGTTTTCAAAATAATTTTGAGTATTTTCTGAGTTATATTTAGTTAAACTAACGCATATCAAGTTAATAAACATAAACTGTACTTAGGGGAAATTGGGTCACTTTGATTTTAGGGCCCATTTGTCCTATCCATCAGTCCTCAGTGGGCGGGACAAATTCAGATTCAGAATCAGATTTTTCCCATTTGTCTTCACTAGGGAAGACACAGACACATAGACAAGTCCCAAGATATCGTTCCCATTTTCCCCAAAAAAGTAGGGGAGACTGGGGTCAATTGGAACGTTTTTGACAAAATCAGCTTTTCTACTCTAACAAATAAGAATGAAAATTCCCAGTTGTCCCCAGTGGAGCAGTTTTGTGAACATCGGCTAATATTGTTCCCGTGCTCAAGAAGAATAACTGAAATTTCCTCACCCCCTCTCCTCTAATATTAAAAATAATGATCTCCTTTTTGACAAATATTTTATGTTATATGTTTTTTAATTATTCATGTTTAATTTATATTTCCTATTCCATTAATTCTGCAGGAAAGCGGCATTTACTGAATTTACCGGATTTACATGCACGCATTTACGGAATAACCGGCAGAGACTATTTTTAATCCGTAATAACGTAGATTTAAGAGGTTAATATATAAGTAAATGACTGTTAATTATATAAAACACAGTTTATTATATAGTTGTTATATACCATTCTATACTCTGAAAGCCAGTCTTTACTAGTGAATAGATTTCAATTAGCTAAGACTTCAGGTTTTACTAGAAATAGCTTACAAAGTCAAATACTCCGTAATTCCGTACACTTCCCTTACTCGTATTTAACAGTTTTCGACCGTAAATCATCGTATATGATTCCATATCTTCGTTTCCAGAGGTCATGGAAAAAATATTTCAACCCAAAAGTAATAGCAAATTTTGTGATTTACAATATTGCCGAACTGCAGTTTGCGCTAAAATGCACTAAAACGTAAACATGGAAGGAATACTAGAAAAAGAAGCAATTATTAACGCTAGCTCCCCATAGACGATTCGATATCTTCGTCCCCAGGGGTCGTCGAAAAATCTTTGAACACAAAAAGTTTTAGAAAATTTTGTATTCTACAATATTTCAGAAACATGATTAACATTAGAATGGACTTTAACGACAGTAAAGGCAAAAATCAGAAAAAAGTGTCAGTTTTTCCAAGATGGCGGAGAAAGATAAAGAGCTGGAGAGACGAAACCTTTCACGAAAGCCATGACTATATATAAGTAGTCCTTTTTACAGCATATAAAAAAACATAACAATCGAACCTTTTTTAAGGTACCGCAACAACGATTTAGTAAATGTACGAAGAAATTTTTTTTATGGGCTGCACCTTTTCCGGTTTACCGTACTTTCGGTTCAAATTTCGCAATGGCGACAGGCAGATCCGTAATCAGCAGGGTCAAAACCCTCGGTTAACTGTTACATAATTTGCTTCTTGCATTCTACTTTTAAAAATGGTAATAGACTAGGTATTATGGCCGGAATGTACTAAGTAATAATGTGACCAGAGGGCTGGCAGCTACTTCGGCCAGAGATTAAGCCTGGCCATCCAAAGGAGTAACGCTAACAGTCTTCTGGGCACTATATTTATAAGTTCATTTTTAAATTTACTTATAGGTTTATTTTATGTTTTGTTTTTGTTACTTGTTATTGTCCCTGAATAAATTGACAAGTTCCTCTAACATGTTAATGTTAGATGTCAGAAAAGTAATAAGTCTCATAAAACATAACGATACCTACATAACCAGTGCTGGGTGGGCAGCTATGTGACTGTCGTATAATCGATTTTCTTTATACCCTTGTCACTTCCCACAGCTGGGCACACGCCTCCTCTTATCTTATAGAGAGGGAACTTGCAGTAGTGCCCACGTTGGCCCAGTGCAGATTGGGAACTTCACATACACTTTGAATTTCTTCCCAGATGTATGCAGATTTCCTCACGATGTTTTCCTTCACCGAAAAGCAAACGGTAGATAAATATCAAATGACATTCCGTACATAAGTTCCGAAAAACTCTTAGGTACGAGCCGGGATGGAACCCACGACCGCCGCTTGACAATCGCATGCTTGAACCACTAGGCTATAGCTCCTGTAAAGGATAGATTTTTGACCTCGACATTGGTACCTAATGGAAAAAAAATAGTAGATTGTATGTATGACAAGGGTCTGACACTAGATTTACACAGTCGTGTTCGCTATTCGCCTCGTCATTCGACGAAACATTCGTATTACGAGTGCCGTCGCGAACTACTGTTCACTTCACACATTCGCGTGGTGTATTCGCACACGAATATGGAGGTCGTGAAAATAATAGCGGCATGCGCGCTACATCATCCAAATGAGCTCTTTCTGTTGAAAAAAAGAAATATATTCCTAAAATTTGCACTTCAGTCCACTCCATTTTGTCTACACGTCCTTTTGGGTCGAGCGATGGCGAATGTGTGAACAGTAAGTTCGTGTTCACTATTCGTGCCCTTTAATTCGCGTCCGACCGCTCCTAACGCGAATGCGCGAATCACGATGCGAATCGCGAGGCGAATAGCGAATGCACTGTTTACACATGCGTATTCGTTATTCGCCTCGCTATTCGCTCGAATGTGTAAATGCAGCAATTATAAGCCAAATCAACACGTGACAGTTATTTCTCCGAAGTGGATACTTCTTACGTTACCTAGATATCTATTTATTTTCGTCATTAACCTACAATAAACATCAATGTAAAATAAACCCAAACATAATAATATTATGCTTTATCATTTGATTGATAATCAACGATACCATCACTTTTATTTTAGAGCCATCTAGCGTTAGCAACGGAACTAAAACTGAAAACAAGTGTAGACCCGCTAAGTCATACAAACGCCAACATAGTTAACTGACCGTTCGTGACCCTTATTACGATGAAAATAAAGTGCACCAATGGTCAGGTTGGCGATGGTAGAAGCTGCCAACAAAGAATCCACTTCAAAATATAACCTAACTAAACTTCAAAACCACCCGCCCGGCAATAAATCTCAGCCTATTCGAGCCACAAAACAAAACGCTCGTTAAGCACTGACGACTTTGTTAATTGTTATTTGGCACCAAATTAGATCCGAGACAGTTTAGCGACGTGTGTATTAATTGCGTTTTGTCTCTGGTATTTTAATACGAATTCTTCTCGCGCATTGCATGTGCCAGGATGTGCTTGACAAGCTGTTTGGTTTTTTTTACGGTTACGACCCAAGTCTGAGGAATGAGTGAATGGAAATGTTATTAATTAGAGGACGATGCTTGAATAACTGATCAAATATTTTATATTGAACTATACGATGTTGGATGTAACATATTGGTTTGAAATAATCCTTACCTAGACACCATATTTCGCTTTCCATTTACTTTGAGTTTTCTTAGCATGTTTTGACATGGTTTTATTTCTTCATTATTTCTTCTATAGCTCTGTATCAACCGTCATCACGTCACTCACATTCTTTCTGTTCATATCTTCGTAAGCTTATTAAGAATAAGTTCATCCACCTTTTCCTTGACCTACACACCTCTTCTATCCCTACTACTATATAGCTTCGTGGAATGTAATAGATCTACTAAAATGATAGTACATTACGATTACGAAATTCGCAACGAGTGGTGATAAATTAAAACACGACCGAAGGGGGTGTTTTAAATCGAGACGAGTTGCGAATAACCTATTCGCACGTGTATCGTACAAGAGCCATATGTACTGTAAAACGTTGTACGATACACGTGCGAACAGATAAATCGCAACTCGTGTCGATTTAAAACACTCCCTTCGGTCGTGTTTTAATTTATCACTACTCGTTGCGAATTTCCTGTTATTTGCACTTGTATCGTAATCTACTATAACAACGTAAGTTTGTCTACGTATTAATCAAAGGTTTACCTAACCAAAAAACCTACAGCTTCCAAAAGTAGTTTACTATATACACTTTAAAATACGTTAACTGATAAGTGTTATTTAACGTCGTGTAAAATAATGTCAAACAGTTATTAACAAAATGTTATTTTGTGGTAATTTAAAAAAACAAAGGGAGGTCTGTTGACAGGATATCCCTATTTAAATACCAATGACAGGTCGTCAATATAGCTTCCTTTTTAGTATAAATTTAAACGAATAGGTACTTTGAAATCAATTCATTGAAAACAAGCGAACTAAAAAAAACTTAAAAAAATAGCAAACAATCAAAGTGATACTTTGCCCAGTGACTCGAATATCATTGTTTGCCGCCCTTCTAGCTGTCAAAAACGTCATAAGACCGCCATTTTCCAAAAACGGGCGCGAATCGACTCCAAAATACAAAATTCAATATGCAACTCTAAAACTAACGATCAAAAGAAATTGAACCTTAACAATACAGTTAAGAGTTTCAATAATAACCAGTTTATCGCCAAAATTAAGTTTGTGTTCGAAATCCAAATGCAAACCTTCGCTATAAAGCAAGTTTTTTTTAAATAAGCTCTATTCCAACGTGATAGGATTTAGTATTTGCTTCGAAGACGGTAAAGTAATGTTTGTCGTGTTATTAGGATTAGCGACGCGCGTTAAGTGCACTCAACTAGCCGTTTCAGCAAAAGCAAAATGCATCATGTTTAAATTTGAATTCATTCTAAAATAAACCTTACGTGTTTAATCAAAAAGGTTTAAAATAATACTTGATTGATTGGACGCTTGTTTTTTTTTATTAGCAGCTTGAGTAGTGATGTGACATGACGTTCATTCGACACGTTAGGGATCTGATTCTGATTTCAAAATTCGGGGTCTTATTTCCTTTTAATGCGTTTATTGTTGTTTTAAAAGGTTTATTGCAGTAAGTTTTGGTCATTTGAATTGTTGATTTGTAGAATATTATTTTAAAAGGTTTTAATTTTATTTTTGGAGAAAGTATTAAGTTAATTTAAAATTATTTGATTATACTCTTGTTCTGCACTTAAAGAGTATTACGTATATTTTACCACCAAATACTAATATGTTAAAAAAATTAATTAGTTTTTTAGTTGTGGGGAACGTTCGGTGTGCGAGTTTGACTCTCACTTGGCCGGTTTTTGCTTTCAGTCAATTTTGATCGAGTAAAACGAAGGCCTCCGTTTAAGTTTAAGCAGAATTTCAGCCTCGGCAATTATATGCTTCCTCTTGTCCGGCCGGCGGATATCCGGCTTTCCTACTTCTCTACAGATCGCATCTCGAAACTGATTCTCGTGAAATTCTGAGCAGGTTGGATAATTATACATTATGTATAGATGTTTTTTTATATTTAGTTTTAGAAAATGCTGAAATTAAAAAAAAAGAAAGCAAATCGCAAAGCTCACAGAGCCACTAGCTTAAAAAATTGGGATTGCGTTTGATCCTAGTCTAGTTTTGAAGCTACTCCTCTATTTACTACAATTGGAATTTCTTATATTTACTAAGATAACGTCATGCGCTGATTATTCTACATGTACTTTGGCTTATTAGGCGTTGCTAACCTAATGTCAACATATCAAATTAGAAACAATTCAATAAGCATAACAAGATAAATGAAACCGCGCTCGGGATCAAACGCCGGCTGAACGCGTGCCGTGCCATCGTTTTGTCGCTAATGAAAGGAAATTAAAAAAAAAACCGTTCTCATTTCAAAACTCGAAAGCGACCAATCGCAGCAGCAGATCGTGATTGCGGGGCGTGACTACACTCATTACTTACGAGCCAGTAATCAAAGCGGAACCCACTGAAATATAGCTGTCCTTGTTGTATGCTCTAGTTTTTGCGGGCTGGAAAAGGATGGTGATTTGATTGTGGAAAGCAATTTGGACGGATCGTTGATTCACAGCGTGTTTTAATATTTAATTTTATGGTCATATTAATGTTGTTATGAATAAGTTGATTCTATTATGGGGATTTATAGGGGGTCGTAATGGCGCTGGGTTAATGGATGGGATGAGATTTGGGAAGCTGTGTGTGAATTTAGTATTAGAGAAGGATAATTTGGTCCTGGAGATAAATGAGGATAGAGTATGATGATAGTTCTGTTGTTTTATTACTTGTCATCTTGTTAAGGAAACGGTCTTAGTTGAAAAATGTTGCAAGTGACAATATAAAAATAATGTAATGTGCCATCGCCAACACAATTAACTGACCACTAGTGCACTTTGTTCTTATTGCAATAAGGGTCACAAATGGTCAGTTAGTGTTAATCACTGTGTTAGCGTTTGTACGAGTAATATAATTCATATCTACCTGTTTTTAACTAGTTCGGGTTTACAAAGTTTAATGCTATTTTGGGTCACTTCATTTAAAGTAAAATAAATACAATTTTGATTATTTAGACACAACAGATATTTTAGTGTGTTTTAGTACATATATTTTGTTTTATTTCCCCCGTAACCACTTTTATTTAAAGGAAAATAATACAGAACTAGTTATTTATCGAGTAGGTACTATATTTTGTATGGTGTAGGTACCGAACTATTTGGCCACTTTGTCTGCTACATACTATATGACGCTGACTGTACCTACCTATAGAAAATTAGAATGAAGTGAACTCAATTTTAAGTTTAGCTAGGCAGTCAGCTTATCAAAAACCAAAAAAATTTTTTTATTGTTTTATATTCATCCTCTGGTCCTTAATAGGTAGGTAAGTACTTACCCATTTTCTCTAGCTACGTGCATGCTATATTTAGTACATTTTTTAAAGATTTTACTATGTTGGCACTAATGTGCGTCTTTTATATAATTTAACGATCTATTGTCTTCATTCCATTGCTTAAAAATAAATATTCTGCACGCAATGCCAATTTGAGAAGCTAATACGTGTTCATAGGCTTAGGATTCATTCACACAGTATTTTTCGAATTTTATAAGTTTTATGAATTGCCTCTAGACATAATTATTTTGTAACTTTAACAATATGTATTTACAAAATAGATAGTCTAATTGTTTATAGTGGGCGGCGGTTAAGAAGTCAATCATACCAACTGTCATTTCCATACAGTTTATAACCTCAAATTGACTTTTAGGTATATGGAATAATTTTATAAAATTTATGGAAATGACATGTGTCAGGATTGACTTCGTACCCGCCCACCACTATAATAAGGTATAGGAATTTAGAATTCCATTCTGAAATGGAATTTGGTAATTTCATTTTTATTGAATCGTTAACAAACATTGCCTACACTCGACTTTTACAGACTTCCATTCTCTAGGGATGATGTTTTATGACGCCTAACACCCAGTTAAAATGAAATCCTTTCAATATCAAAATGAAAAACAGACTACAGTAAACACGGGTGCAACGGCGGAAAACGCCGAAATTCTAAATACAAGGGCCTCGACGGAGAGTACATGTTTGTACCTTTTGGCGTCGTAACTCTAGGTCCATGGGGTCCCAGCGCGCATAAGTTATTTGCAGATATTGCGAATCGTCTGGTTGACGTAAATGGTGACTGAAGAGCTGGTGGCTTCCTCGCTCAACGTATCAGTATTGCAATACAGCGAGGAAATGTCGCCAGCATCCTCGGTACAATACAATGCCTCAAGGGCCCGTTTTAGATTTAGGTTAGTTTTAATTTTATTTATATTATTTTGGTTGAGTATTCTTGTATATATTTTCATTGTACATAAATGAAAAACGAAAGTAGGTAGATACGTAAGTAACTTATAGGTTGTCTGGAAAAGATCGCTCTTTAGTGATAAGACCGCCTGTTGTCTGTGCAATAAGGAGTACCTATTTGTATTGTATTGTATCCACTTGTATGTATCCCAGCAAAAATTCACCATGTACAAAATGCCTAATAATTACATTGTAAAGATATTTGCCACATGTTTATATGTGAGACACAACCACACACAACTGCGAGACCCGACTAGAAACTGTGGTTTTATCACATTTTATAACCTACGGTTGCCAAGCCGCCATTTTGAAACTGAAAGTTGGTAATAGTTTAGTTTAATTAGTAGATTATCGATATCTATTTTAGTGGTTTAATGTGAGCTTATTTTTTTTAATTGATAAATGTTTATCAGATTTCAATTATAGCGATGCTCTTTTTTTGCAAGCAATGTTATTTGCTCTACAAGCCGCAAACGGGGAAAAACTATTTTTAAATAGTCGGAGAAACGGTGTACGGTAATGTACGAGTAGGTATAATTACATATGTAAATAATTGTGTATTGATTTAGCTTTGCAGAATATTAGAGTGGTCATAGGACATTTCGGCGCTGTGTCACTATAAGGCTCACTCGGTTTCACGTTCTTGGATAATATTATGAAGAAAACCAATTAATAGCAACAATCACTTTTTATTTGGGCAGAGTAACAGTTTACACAAAGTTCAAGTAAGTAATGACCCCTGTTCGAACGGCATTCTTCATCAAAACAAATTTTGTCCTGAATAGCTTGCTCGTCCATCCTCCTCTTTACAAGCATTCCTAACAGCTATGAGATTTTCGACAGGACATCATCGATTTGGAGATTGCCCAGTAATAACTCCAAAGGGACTTTTACCGGTAACTCTTGACACTACACACTTTATTGCCAATTGTAAATCTTGATATATTATTATCGACAATAACTTTTCGAAATCTAAGGAAGTCATGATAATTTGTATTTGGTCACTATAAAATATGCATACCGATGGTGGAATGAGCTCGAGGCTTTCCCGAGGGACTACCGCACGGGGCTCCTCAAGAAAGGATCGGCAACGCGCATGTGACACCCCTGGAGCTGCAGGCGTCCATAGACTGCGGCGACCGCCCACCATCAGGCGGGCCGCACGCCCGCTCGCCACCGACGTGGTATATAAAAAAAATAGGAAAATTTTAAATAAACAAATCCACACAGAAATATTACTTGCTAAAAAGTGTCAAATTGAAAAGCGCTTAACTAGACGCGAGAATAATATCTGTTTTCGATCACGAAGAACAAACTCCGGCAAAAGAAATATACTGTATAAGGGAGCTCAGATAAATATCCAATAAACAACTAAATGACATAGATGAAATTATATCCCAGCTATTATTCACAAAGGTTCTAAAAATCACGTTTTTAAACACTTTTAGTAGTATTATCAACCACTGTACCTGTTGCAATCACTGTTTACTTACTCAACAACATACGTAACAATTTTCGCTTAACCGGTCGATGTACGTCGCCCGGTCTCATCTACCCTCCAAGGAAAATATTACTTTACCCTCCCTGTTATTTTATTATATTACTTTAAAATACTGTTTATTACAATGAATGTTAACACTGAAAGATTCCCCTGCATGCCTATGTAAGTAATGTTAAAAAAATGTAAGTTGAATTTGTATTCTGTTTTGAGAAATAAATTTCTTAAACCATACAGATACACCATATTAAACGTCGTTTGAAGTTATTTACAATATTCGTCAATCTATCAAGTAGTAACTGGTCTGCAACGTCTGTGCCAAGGTAAAAAGTATCTGTACCAGTACATGCATTCACAGTCTTTGTAATATGTAACGTGGTATTAGCATCTCGTTTTACCGAAATCTCAGTATTGGTCAAAATTACACTAAGAACAGGGGTTTGCAAGAAATCATAACCCATCAGAATGTCAGTTTGAGTTTGCCTATCACCGATTATATAAAATTCTACCTCCACTCTACACTAACCTAATCGATCTCAACAATGGTTGTGATGGTTTGCTTTGAGCGCACTGGACCCCCGAGAGTACATGCACAGAATAAGGAATAGTACAAACAAGTCAGAAAATCAACAGTCTTTTTTTTTTGGGATCGAACCATGATTCTCAGAATTACGGAAATAAGTAGATTAATTTTAAATTCAAGTTACGTTATTGTTTTGTTTAGTAAAAACAATTATTTTCTGCATGACACATTTTGGAACAATATTTGCCCTCAATTGACTTTACAGATTCAGTAGAACCGTTGGCATATTGATTTAGAAGGAGCAGCAGTTTCCTTACAGTCCCGAAAACAATGACGAGGCATATTCTATTTGAAGCAAGTAACATCTTGGCCATATCCCGATTAGGTTTATCAAATTAAAGGAAAAATTAAAAAGTGTAGGGCTCCGAGCAGGATTCGAGCCCGCAACATCTGACATGCGGCCAATCACTCGTTAGCAGCGTTACTGCTAAATACAAAATTAGTTTATCAAAACACTGTCAAACTTTCATATAAGTTTATAAAACAGAATCTAGTCTGGGCAATTAGTCAGGTGTGTTTCTAATCAATTCCAACCTAATATCTATCGATAAATACCTGTTATCAAAGCGTTGATCACTTCAGCGTCCTAAGCTTCCGGCCAGATCCACCTGATGAGGTTCCATCCAGTAGACAAAATGTCTGAATCAAACGGCGGCAGGTAGAAGTTGCTGTTGCGATCCCGTGGTATAGGTGTGGCAGAGATTGCTGCTGTAACTGCGCTCGAAGCCGCTTGCTTCGTCACAGTCGTCAATAAATTCATCACTTACGCCATTGAAAAAGTAGTCTAGGGTCGAGACCCCGTTTTCCTGGAGGTTCTAAGGATAGAGGAGTCTGATCCCACCGCTGCTTTCGGCGCTGTGTCACTATAAGGCTCACTCGGTTTCACGTTCTTGGATAATATTATGAAGAAAACCAATTAATAGCAACAATCACTTTTTATTTGGGCAGAGTAACAGTTTACACAAAGTTCAAGTAAGTAATGACCCCTGTTCGAACGGCATTCGGGCTTAAATACTAGTTAACAAACAACCCCACTACTCATTCCACAATGGTGGATCAGGTGTTCACGCCACTTTGCTTGATCGAAACAAGTGACGTCATTGACAATCGATTTAGGTACCAATATATTAATTTTACAGTTAATCACGCATAAAGGTGCTACAAATTGCATTAAAATATAATCGCGATTTTATAACTAATATTACATTCTTATATTTCAGATTTATTAACAAACTAGAATCGGAAGTCATCATTCCCTCTAACCAGTAAATACATACAAAACTTAATTATAGCATAAGATCATTTGTTAATTAAAACATTATTAATCCTAATTAGGCTTAAATAATAAAACAGAAGGTACGCCGCCCACAGACACTTAATTAAATTAATGATTAGTTACACATACAAGACCTACCTTACAAATACATATTATTATATTTCTTAAAATTTAATTATATCGCGATGAGACGTCGATGTGAGGCGCTTATTCAGGGTGTCGAATAACTGGCCGCAAAATCGCCGGAATACGACACCTTTCGGCCAGAACTCCTCCTTCATGAAAGTCTACAACTTGTAGGTTGGCACTCTCACCACAAATGAGGTGAAGTTCACATTGCGGCGGGACTCTAACCTCTCGACCCTCAGGGTCGTGTTGGATTTGACGCGCCGGTACTGGACGAGCTGGTTAGCTTTCTTCATAGTTTTATTTGTACCTACTCGATAATTTTGCTTAATACGAAATATTTCCAGCAGTTAACAAATAAACCTCGTAACATGTTACAGCTCAAAATAGACCATATTTAAACCGCATTCGATGATTATCTAATAGGCACCGTCTTTATTATTTATTAGGTCCTCAACCAAAAATATGAAAATATTCGCTACATAAGTTACCTATCTAAAAGAGTAATAGCCGCTATCAATTTGGCGGAGGGGAGCGGAAGAAAATTGTCCGCTAATGACTACGGTGAGTTTGAACGAGCTAGTGGACTGGCCTTAGAAATAAAAATAAAAATGTGTCAGATACATTACCTACCTACCACACAAAGCAATGCCCTTGTAACTTATCAGAATATTCATGCTGAAAAACAGCGCTCTGCCTAGCTATCTAACGCTTACCTGCAGCAAACGCTGAGTTCTAAGTCTATTGTCTATTCCAATGTAGGTACCTACTATGTTGGTCAAGGGGGTATGGTATGAACTTTCTGGTATGTCAATTTTTTTCTAGGACCATGCCTGCACTTTTTGCTCGTACCTAACAAACCATTATTTCGCGGGCATACCGTTAAGTTTGTTGTTGATTAAAATTCTCAATTCTACTACTTAGGTACTTGAAATAATGTAATAAAATTCATACTCATACTCATACTCATTTATTCGTAAAGCCAATTTTCTTGATTCATTTTTGCGAAAACACGGTTCAAATATTTAGGGTCACGTGAAAAAGAGTGCTTTTGCGTGAAATATCGGACAGTTGTATTCAATGCTGATATGATGCCCTATAAAAATCAATAACTTGTATTGTCTCATATTCATTTAGTTTTAGACTTTTTTTTGACACTCCTGGCTTAGATGAAGATGAACCAAGCGCTACATTTTAGTAACTGCAAAAAGTAAAAGATTATGACACCAAAACTTAGCTTGTATCAACGTTAACTATTATCTCTTCTTTACATCAAGTCGTTGATACCTACATACATAATATAACCATAAAAAAATCCTGCCACATCATAAAATTCCGTACTAAGCGAAGCACAAAACGATGAATTCACTGAGTGCTGACACTGGCAAAACACTCTGATCGCCACCAATTACCAGCGTGTACTATGTCCACAAACATATCCATGCATCTCCCTTTAACGCACCCTAATAGCTTACATCCAGCTCTTTCTACCGTCATACAAAGGAGTTCTTAATAATTTCTTCCTCGAAGTTCAAAGGTTATTTCGAACCAAAAAAACAAACGAAAATCTACTTTGACGTGAAGCTAAGATGGTTTACACTTCTACGTCAAAGGAACTGTATCCTCCTTAAACGAATTGTTCTGAAAAGTCTATCTTATATCGCTTGAGTACGGTTTATTATCCAAAGAAACTGTTCACAATGTAAGATGTTAAGCACACGAGAGGCGTGATAATGATAGCTGTACTAAGCTGCTAGTAATAGAGCTTATATTCGCGCGGCGAGCATTAATAAAATAAGTTTGAGTACACCCCGTATGTAGGCGTGGCGCTTTGGCTGAACGAGTAGCGCCTAAGCCGCGCGGCGGACGGACGTGTCGAAAATCGAATTCGGATAATCGAATTTAATATTTAGTCACAACACTAGTGAAGAGAAGTGTATTTTTCTTACAAAAATGACTGTGTTTAATACAATAACGATTTGAGTAGATGATTGCAAATAACATTGTATTGTGTTTCAAGTAAGTTAAAAATAGAGCCTTAATGATAATACATATTATGACACGAACCTTAATTTAAATTTGTGTGTGTTATAATTTTAAAATTGATCAGCAAGAACTAAACTTTACGTGTTAAAAAGTGAAAATGGAACCTCAAACAGCCGAAACGCAAACGAAAAAACCTAAACCGTTCTCCATAGACTCTATAATCGGTAACAATCGAAAATCGCCAGAAATCGACATAGAAAACCAATCAGAACACTCTAGGAATTCAGAAGAAGATGAAGAAGAATTGAATAGGATGAGATATTATTTTAACGCACCTTTTATACAAAATGGGATGTCGATACCTTTCTTATTAGGTTATGGAGAGCCGTGGCTGTCTAGGGTTTTAGCGCCTGTGCCTCCAGATGGGAGGGAAAGAGAGGAGAAGAGAGAAAGTCCAGTCAGCGTTGGGAGTGAAGAGAGCGACGGTGGAGAGGATAATACGCAAGGTTTGTTTTTATCTTTAATTACTTATATAATGGAGACTGTGTATTTTGGAATTCTTTGGGGGAGGCCTATGTCCAGCAGTGGACGTCTGTTGGCTGACATGATGATTGATGATGTATGTGTATGGACCAAGGTATGTCCTGAAACTACGTTCTTGACCTCCAGCGGGATAACTTTTTTAAACAAAAGTAGTGATATTAAAAATATTAAGTTTAAACGCTCCGAAACATTTAGTACGACGACTCACCCTTAATAGAACGTAGTTTCGTATGAGATAAAACTGCTTCATTATTTCACTGAGATTCATTATTTTCACGAATAAACTGTAATAAAATAATAAAACTATTTTTTATGAAATACATAATAAATCTAACATATCATTTTTTAGGTTAGTTTTAATTATTTTTAAGTTAGAGTAATTTCTATTTTGTTATTTCACATGTTTTTTCTGAATAAACATTAATATTTTTTTTTTATCATTTGATAACTGTATTATTATTATTATTAATCATTTATTCATAAAAGACACATTTATGGTTACAATATGGTAGTGTACTGCCAAACTGCGTAACAGTTTGTTGGCAATGCATTTGCTCTTGATATACAGTTGTGTCAAAAACATATGGCTATTTTATATTCATGCTATTGTCTTTAGAGACCTTAAAATACCTACTAACATGCAAGTTTAACCTTATATTATGTTATGTTATGTTAATGTAATCAGGAACATTAAGAACGGGTACTTACATTCTCATTGATCCTGACTACACTTTTCTAGTAATACCTTACTGACACTTTTCTTAAAAGTATTCGTTTTAATTTTATCCAAAAACAATTTTTCGGGCAAAAGGTTACATATTTTAGGGATTAGATATTCAAAAGTACGTTCTCCATAATAATTATCAGGTCTAAACATATCGGCAAATAACTTTAGTTTTCTCCTTGTGTCTGTGCTTTGCTCTTTTTTGTCTAAAAAGGGGGCTGTAATGTAGTTGTGAGAGGCTATTAATAACTTAAATTTCTCATTAATAGGTAATATATTACATATTGCAAACAACTTTTCATATTACAAGACTGTTTCTGTTTATGGCTCACTAATAGCTTTAGGTATCTTATTTGTACACCTAGATATTTTTCTAGCACGAACGACTTGATGTAAGTGATCGACAAAATAAAAACATCGACAGTCCTATTATCGATAAGTCAACGTCATAGACAAATGTTCGAAAATTGAGGTTGTCTAGTTGGTACAGTCACCGGCAATAGTATCTTCCTACACGAAGGCCGCTTAAATATGTGACACGCTCGTATGACCCTACAAATAAGAGTGTGTCACATATTTTTGCGGCCTTCGTATAGGAAGATACTATTGCCAGTGACTGTACCATGGCACATTGCAGTTGATCATAAACTTTATTAGGTCCATATGAAATCATTTTTTCTTTTCCTGAATATTCTTATGCTTGTCTGTGTTAATGTGACATGTAATGTTATGTTTCTTTGGGGCGATGTTTACTTCGCATTTAGTGCAAAATAATGGGTGTAAATTATGGGACTAGTTCGATTTGTATAAAAATTGTCCCCTAATATTTATTTATTTATTTATACTGTTGAACCACGAAATCAGATTTCTGGAAAATTTTCAATAAAGAGGTGATTTTCTCTTCTCGGGACCGTTTTTCTGGGTGGCATTTTTTCGTATGATTCAGTCTTGTGTTTACAATATATTTGCCTTAATATAGAATGTGAATAAACGTCACATTGTATGTCAATTATTTACTTTTTTAATGAATAACGTCTAATAATATACTTAAAAAAGTTTGTTTACTTGTTGACGTTGGTAATAAGTAGAAGAATTAAATGAAATGTGTATTACGATTTTTTCTCTTTATCATTAAGAAAACAGACAATACACCCTGAAATTTTCATGTAGGCTGGTCTTTAGGCCGAGTTTCTTACGCCGGTTCTTCTCGTGGCAGAGGTATATTTTTCCGAACCGGTGGTAGTTTATTGACGTTCATAGGTGCATGTAATATGCCTAATTTGAAGAATAAACTACTTTTACTTTTTACTTTTACTTTTACTTTTATAAAGAATTATTCATTGCAAATTGTTAAAGTAAATGGGATCAAAAGTGTACGGATTACGTTCAATTTGTACAAGATCGGTAAACACGGCGTCTAGGTAGGTAGCCGATATATGTAAGTTTGTAATAGTATATACTTATCGATAACAGGATTGTCGATATTTTATTGTGGCAAGCACTAAACAAATTTAGTTCCTGCTAGAAAAATATCTAGGTATACTTATTTGTAAAATGACTATACCGTATAAAACTAGTCTTTCAACGAACGGCGTACTAAATGTACTTATGGAAGAGCGAGCGTTTGAACTAAATATTTTTAATATTACTACTTTTATTAAAAAAAAGTTATTAATGTAATTTTACTCATTGGGTAACACACTTTCGATATCAGTTTGAAGTTTTCTAATATCGATTATATTTAGGTACGGAATAATCGCCTGGCTACACAAATGACAAACAAAAATGAAATCGTCCGAGGAAAACCTTTCTCTTTGGCGTATACCAGTTTACCAATAAACTAGGTACGCAATGCAGTTTGCTGGTTGAAAATGTTGAGCTGAGCGCGTCTACCCGGTCTCAACTGACGTTACCTACACGCTTAGCATTGAAATGTACGGAAATTTAGTTTTTCGGTGATTACTCCGCCGTGGTTTGTCCGATTCTCAATTTTTTTTTAAATCTAAACCATCGTCATGATGTCACCTATCGACATGCAAAATGTCAGCGTGATCGGTTGAAACGTCTAGGAGAAGTACGAACTCAAACGAAATACATCTGTCGCCTAAGAGTGAAAGAAAACTAACTTAAACCCTCGGAAAACATCAAACTTAAGCGTATGTGTACCATTTTTAAGATTGCTAAACTATTAAATACGTAAACATGAAACTAAAGGTCTACGGTGGAACACACGGAAATTACGATATAAGTTCGGATAGTAAATAATGCAGTTGCAGTAAATGGGTTGTAGGCGTCCATAGGCTGCGGTGACCGCTTACCATCAGGCCATACGCTTGTTTGCCACCGCCGTGGTATAAAAAAAATACTAAAATAAGATTGAACCAAACGGTTTAAGGATTCATTTAGAATAACGCTCGAAATTTTCGTGCCGATGACTTAAAATTGCATGTAGGATGATTCCACTTTGTGTTATAGTAATTTTCAATCTCTTATCGTCAATCATTTAATTATGCATTTAATAATGTTTTTTTTTCAAATACGGCCTATTGCATCAGAAGTTTATAAAGGATTTCTCTTTCCATTTAGAATTTTTATTTATACGCAGGTGAGGAACTCGGCAAGCGGCGGCGTTTTTTCAAGTTTTATAACAGGTAATAGGAATTTTGAATCTAAATATGAACGTAAACTCTCTGCATTTATGATGGTATTTTTTCAAATACGGTCTATTTGAAAAAAAAAATACCTTCATAAATGCATGATTAAATGATTGATGATTAAAAATTGATACTTACTATACCACCAATTGGAATCACCATTTAAGCAGTGTGACGTCAATTTTACGTCATCGGCATGAAAAGTTCGAGCCCTGGGAATTACCATTCTATGCCCATGTTGACCTCCAGAAAGCTGTACTTCTGAGCATATGCATTATAAATTATAACCCTTTCATTTGGCTTTGCCCCAGTTGGGTAAAAAGCACGCAGTTTGATCATAAAAAACTATAAATAAATAAATAAGTAATAAATAAATATTGGGGGACAATCTTACACAAATCGACCTAGTCCCAAACTAAGCAAAGCTTTTACTATGGGTACTAGACGACGATATACATACTTATATAGATAAATATATAGGTACTTAAATACAAAAGAATGGTATACATATGTATTAAGATCCTTTAGAACAACTAGAACCTCTTTCATAATACTATTTCATAGCATATTTTCGTCGCCTGAATAGATATTAATTTTTGATATATGTGCAGTAAGCTTAAGTTTCATGGCGCATTGGGTTACTGTAATGCCATGCAAACGTATATAATAAGTAAATAAATAGTTATTGAGATATTAAAGTCCAAAGAACGCAGTGAAAGAACGGCATTTTTACCACTGACTGACTGACTGACTAGTAATCAAAAACCTAACACACTTCCAGGTGACCTAGAAAGGTGAAATTTGGCATCCAGTTTGGTAATTATGTGTGTAAACATAAAAAAAATATATTGGGGGACAATCTTACACAAATCGACCTATTCCCAAACTAAGCAAAGCTTGTATTATGGGTACTAGGCGACGAGTACTATGAGTATGTATATACTTAGATAGATAAATACATACTTAAATAAATAGAGAACATCCAAGACCCAAGAACAAAATCCGTGCTAAATGACCAAATAATGCCCTGGCCGGGATTTGGGGATTCGGGAAAAAGTCATCAGAAAACAGTGTTTTTGTTTTATTATTATTATTATTTATGCTTGTTACCTCAGAACTCCATTATTTAGTAACCGAATTGGAAAATTCTTTTTTGTTTCAAACGATATACTTCCGGGGTTTTGTTACTGATCATATGGTCCTGGAACTCCTGGAGAAATCAAAGGAACTCTTCAAATATTTTAGGTGCACCTATAGCGATTTAGGTATTTGGTATAGTAACTCGTGCACTCTCTCTTGAAAAGCACAATTTGGTAATGTTTGACAAAAAGTAATGATATCCCATCAAAAACATAAGTGTGAAAATCGGAGCCAAGTTCAATATTAAGAATATGCAATGTGTTGTTATACTTTTGGTGGCAGACGACAACCACACATCGCATATTCTTAATATTGAACTTGGCTCCCATTTTCACACTTAATGATGGGATATAATTATACGGTGTGTAAATCAAATACGGGCAAATGATTAGCATACTCTTAGGAGTCGTAGGTACTTATTATAGAAAATTGTACGAAATTTTACTATTGATATTGATATCGATATTTATTTATTTCATATTTTTATTTAGTAATTAGGTAAACAACATGTATATTATTTAATTAAAACCTTACAAATCTAAAAACCTAAGTCTAAAATTGGCCCCTGTGGCATGGTGCCGAGGATGCTGGCAGCATTTCCTCGCTGGATCGCAATACTTATGCGTTGGGCGAGGAAGCTGCCAGCTTTTTTGTCCTCGGTTACATCGACCAGCCGTTTAGCTAACTCTTGAAACAGTTTTTGTGCTGCAGGGCCCCACGGACCAAGAGTCTCGACTCCAAAAGCAACGAAGTTGTAGTTGGCGTCGAGACTCCTGTATTTGCGTCTTTTGAGGGTCTCAGCCGCCTCCACCGCCGCGCTTTACTTTGTGTGTGGTGGAGATGGGATGGCGCCAGCGTGTCCACGCAGGTAGCGTCCCACACGAGCACTGGTCCCATCTTCCACGGTATCAGTGACATAACGTCGGGCCTCTTGCCATCGTCTCTGGCTATACCGCTAGGCTCTAGTACTGTCGGTACGTTGACGGTGGCGAGAGACCGACGGATTACGTCGTTTATAGCGGCGTGACGCGAAAAGCGGCCTGCGCTACGCTGGCAAGATAATCCGTGGTGCTCTAGCCGGTCGACATCACTGCCACAGAGGCATTTATGCGGCGCGCATACTGGGACTCCTAAACGCAGCCCGACCGCCAGACGGAGAGTATTTCTATCTAAATGGGTACCTGTATTAGGCGACGGGAAAGCATTTAACCAATGTCCAGCCTCCCTGCAGCCTGCGGCCATCAGTCGCGCACGATCTGCTCCTGTTGCGTCGTGTACAAGAGAGGTGTATTTCAGTTTGCACAAAAGATCATCCCAGCCCCTTTGCGATTTGGGGTTAAATAGAAAATTTTGCCCCGGGCAGGCCAACAGCCAGGCATCTCTAGCGTCGTCCAAGTCTGAAATCTCATAGTTTGCGGGCGAGGCCCTTAAGATTTTTCCTACGAGATCACCAGAACTGTGAACGGACGATAGAAAAGCCGGCAGTGCAACACAGGAAATTTTGCGCACCCCGAGCCCGCCGTACCGGACGGGAAGGGATGCTTGTTGCCAAGATTGCGGTGAGCTTTAAATTTAGAATTTGTTCCAAGTGGGTTTTTAGGGTTCCGTAGTCAACTAGGAACCCTTATAGTTTCGCCATGTCTGTCCGTCCGTCTGTCCGTCCGTCTGTCCGTCCGTCCGCGGATAATCTCAGTGACCGTTAGCACTAGAAAGCTGAAATTTGGTACTAATATGTATATCAATTACGCCGACAAAGTGGTAAAATAAAAAGTGGAAAAAAATATTTTATTAGGGTACCTCCCCTATACGTAAAGTGGGGAGTGATTTTTTTTTTCATTTTAACCCTAACGTGTGATATATTGTTAGATAGGTATTTAAAAATAAATAGGGGTTTACTAAAATCATTTTTTGATAATGTTAATATTTTCGGAAATAATCGCTCCAGAAGTAAAAAAAATGTGCCCCCCCCCCCTCTAACTTTTGAACCATAAGTTTTAAAAATATGAAAAAAATCTGAAAAGTAGAACTTTATAAAAACTTTGTAGGAAAATTATTTTGAACTTGATAAGTAAATAAAATAAATAAATAAATATTTTCTGAACTAAGTTTGTAATTTAACCGTATAAACAGGTGTTTATTGTACCTGTCATTTCTACAAAATCACAATGAAATGACGTGCTTTCAAAGGTTTTGTGTTTCTGTACTTAATATGTCAACTTAATGTGACGGACGGAAAACTACGGAACCCTACACTGAGCGTGGCCCGACACGCTCTTGGCCGGTTTTTATAAATTACATTAATGTCAATCTATACGAATGAATATTATGAACGTCAAAGTTGCAAAAATTGAAATTATTTATTATACAAATATACAATACGAAAACAAAAAACGCCGAGCTTCACTAGGTCATGAATTCATTCATACAATATATTGTGTTCTCAAGCAGTATTTGTTTTAATTGGGATTGGAATTCCGATACACTGGCTATGTCTTTTACTCGCTGCGGTAATTTTTCATAGAGGCATTTTCATTTCAAGTATATTTCTTAAATAAGGCTATTACTCGTTGATCAGTAATGTGTACTTAACTATGATAGTTTTCGTTTTAAGGGTTCCCTAGTCAAGTTAGTGGTAAAATAAAAAACATATATTTTAAGGGAACCTCCCCTAAAGTCTTCATCAAACATTTTTAGATAAAGTAAATATTTTCGGAAATAATCACTCCAAAAGAAAAACAAATTGTGTACCCTCCCCCACTCTAGCTTTAAAGACCAAAAAAAAACCGGCCAAGTTCGAGTCGGACTCGCGCACGAAGGGTTCCGTACCAGAAAAAAAACGCCAACAACTACTCTGTTGTATGGGACCTCCCATACAACAGAGTAGTTGTTGGCGTTAATTATTATTATTATTTAGATTTTAGTATTTGTTGTTGTAGCCACAATAAAAATACATAATCTGTGCAAGTTTCAACTGTCTAGTTATTACGGTTCTTGAGATACAGCCTGGTGACAGACGGATAGACGGACGGGCAGCGAAGTCTTAGTAATAGGGTCCCGTTTTTACCCTTTGGGTACGCAACCCTAAAAAAGAAAAATAAATGAAGTAAAGAGTAATAAAGAATTTCAACGAAAACTATAGCGGACATGATCAGTTAAGCTGTTTTTGAGTTATCGTAAAAAGTCTTCTCTTCTTAGTAAAAGACGTATATGAAACGCTGTGAAGGTAAATAATAACAAGCAAAAGGTAGGTAATCTACATAATTATGACGGTCGGTCGGATGCGCGATTGCGCATATATTTGAGGCAACTCGACCATAGTTAGCTTCACAATAAGTAAGGTACATACATACACGATTATATAAGGTGTTAATTTATTAGTTGCATATATTTGAACAGATGATAGTTTACTTTAAAACAATTCACTTTAAATATAAATTAAGAAATCTTTTCATATATTATTTTTGTTTTCATTTACCGAACATAAAATTAATTTGTAATTTCGTCTAAAAATAATCACCATGTGCCTGATAAGACGTTTAACACTATCTGTCATGTCACTCATGTCAACAATTGTTTGTCTTAAATGTAATTATGGTTCGGCGGAAAAACTACAAATGTAGGATGTAATGTAGGATGGAAATTGGGGCTGTCGTGTTAAAACTAGTCAAGAAAATCCATCCATTAGGATGCAACCATGAAGAAAAGAAGGCATTTCAAAATAAGTAAAATTGATTTGCAAACGACACAATCAGACAGAAAATAACATGACATTAACAATCAAGTATTTGATTTATCAACGTGAAGTGGCCAGTGGTACGTAAAAGAGGTACTAGAATCTGTTCAATGAGTTCTCATTTAATAATCACATTAAAAGAGTGTTTTACGTAACAAATTAGTTTTTCAGTTTTCTCCAAAAAAAATCGCAAAAACTATAATGTTTCATACTTAAATATACTCCAGGGACCGAGTACTATCAGCTGTAAAAATAAATAAATTAACACCTTATATATTACCTAAGCTAGCCTAAAGATACTTGTTGTTCTAATAAAGATGATGCTATAGTGTATTTTTAAAACAAACAATGAGGAGGCGTTTCTGATTGGAGGAGGAATGTTATACCAACATTTCGTAGCAGCCTACCGAAAAGGCGCCCGTGCCATGTCGTAGTTAGACGAGTCGAGGAGCCTGCCTTCCGTGTGCACGTGAAACTATTAGTTTTTCATAGTTAGTATTGTTTTGGCAGCGAGTTTTAACAAGCGTCAACAGTAATAATAATCATATGGCATTTCTTTTCGAACCATAAGATCTTTGAGAAGCTAGTACGGTTGCCAGTCTGTTGCACTTTTAGCACCACCCACTCCACCCAGGGGTCACGTGTTGGGTAACGATGGGTACTCACTACGGAAGTAGTGCAACTTCGACCCCCCTTGTCAAGTGAGTGGGCAACTTGACTGTTAGAAGGTCTCAAAGCCGCCCGAACGCCTCTAACTTGGCTTAACGATTGTGCAGTCGTAGACAACAGCCGGGATGAACGGCTTAACGTGCCTTCCAAAGCATGGGAGCGCTCAGTTAGTAACCACTCAGAGCGGTCACCCATCCAAAAACTGACCCGACCCTACGTTGCTTAACCTCGCATACCGCACGCGGAGCGCGGGCGCCGCTGGGCCACGAGCGCTCCAAGTTGCGCAAGCGTCCAGAGGGCCTACTCCGAACTTCGAAAATCGAACTTCGTGTCGTGCCGTCCCTTTCACTCTCGTGTTATACACTATATGACGGAAAGGGACGGCACGATACGACGTTCGATTTTCGTCAGGTGTCGTTTGAGCACGTCCTTCTTCCGATGCTGTTCGCCGTGCTTTACCCTCAGCCAACTCATGAATCGAAGACAGGTTTTTTTTTTTTATACCACGTCGGTGGCAAACAAGCGTACGGCCCGCCTGATGGTAAGCGGTCACCGCAGCCTATGGACGCCTGCAACACCTTAAATAGGATTAATCCGTATTCCGTATCCGTTACAAGGCCAACTTTTTCTGTAAGGGGTCTGTTCCAGTTAACATTTGTGCGATTTAGTGGTCGAGCGTTATTCCAGTGGCTTCATAAGGCGGCCAGGGTTCGCGTGCTACCTAATTCCAAGTATTGGCGTAGGTACTAGTTTTTACTGAAGGGATTTACATCGAGATTGACAAAAAGATCCATTTCCGATTCTTTAACCGGCAGCAAACTGCTTTTACTTTCATAGCGATTGTGCTCCAGTCGACAAGGGATCCCTTATTAGGAACGCATCGATTTGAACTCAAGTCAACGAGGGTAAAAATTATACGCTCCTTGATCGTTAATTTTCACGGTACTTGATACATCTGCACCGTGAAATTGTGTCCCGAAATTTGTCAAATGGTACAAATGTGACGGTGACAGCTGCTTGTTGAGATTTCTTGCCGATTTTGATTGTTTGTGCTGGGTCAGGAATTATAGTCAATCTACCTATGAAATATGTACCTATTAAATACTTAAGTTTCAATTTGTATTATACTCATGGGCAGAAAATAATAGGTACACTTTGTCACACTTTGTTTTGAATTGTCGTATAGGTAAAATTTACCCGTTTTATTTGCCCTTGAGTAAGTTAAGTGTATTTTAATGTGTAGGTTAGGAATAGGTAGGTACTAAATGTCTAAATAAAGCGAAAAAAAATGTGCCGAACAGGATTCGAACCGGTGATATCTTAGAATACGCGGCCAATCACTTTAGCCAACTGAGCTGTCGGAACAATCAAACTCAGGCACGAAATCTTTCATTAGTTCCCTCCTACAACGCCTTATGGACGATTCACACCCAACGCCTGGAGTCGGCGCGCACCCCACTAGAGTCAAAGGAATTCGAACCCTCCGTACCATACAGAAGTTCATATTTGAATGGGTTGCGGGCAATTTGTCGACTCCGGTCGCCGGCCGCCAGCTCTGCCGCTGCCGTTTGGATACGAAGTCTAGCTTCTGCATGGAGGGTTCGAGTTCCTTTGAATCTGGTGGAGTGCGTGCCGACTCCGCCCGTTTGGTGTGAATCGTTCATTTGGGAGGCGTACGATGACATCTACCTAGAGTAATACGTCTCAAATTACGTTGAGAAATTATTTCCGTAACAAATACGCCATCCCGTAGTTAACTAATTTTGTATTGAGCAGTAACTGTTTACTAACGATAATTCTAAATTTCAATTTAAAATAAATTTATTCATTAGTTATTTCGTCCATTAGGTAAAAAGTGTTAGCCATTAGTAATCCAATCTTATGAATTTTAGGCATGTGTTATCCGACAATTTTCATTCCAATATGATATCAGTATAGCGTAGCGCAAATTCGTTCTAAACATGTATCTTTCAAACCTAGTCGGGACAAGTGCGTCACCGGAGTACGTAACTGTGTTTTTCGTAAAATTGTATAATAGGGGCCCAGTGTTTCACACTGCAAAGCGGCCAAATACATCTGACACACTTAATAAACGGCTCTACAAATATGGTTCTGGTTCTGACCATATTTTGGTACGCGACCAACGTCAGTTTGCGACCACCAGAACAGGGTATTTTTAATTCAAAACATTAAAATTTCTACAAAACCAGAAAAATCATTAAGTCCGTATGTATTTGATATTTATTGAGTTGGAGTCCATTAAATAATCGAGAAAATATCCTTTCAGTTCACTAATTTATCCGGGGCACAATAAACTAGTTTGTCGCCAGGGCTCGAACTTTTCGTGCCAATGACGTAAAATTGATGTCACACTGGATATAGGATGATTCCAATTGGTGTTATAGTGATTATCAATCTTCAATCATGCATTTTTGGTGGTATTTTTTTCAAAAAGGCTGTATTTAAAAAAATTACATCCTAAATGCAGAGAGTTTACATTCATATTTAGATTCAACATTCCTATAACCTGTTATAAAACTTGAAAGAATATGAGTTCCTCACCTGCCTATAAATAAAATTCTAAATACAAAGAGAAATCCTTTATAATCTTCGGATGCAATGAGCCGTATTTAAAAAAGACCATTATTAAATGATTGATGATTAAAGATTGATAATTAGATAATTACTATAACACCAATTGGAATCATATGCAATTTTACGTGATCGGCACGAAAAGTTCCAGCCCTGTGGGCCTACTCCGACCTTCGAAAATTGAACTTCGTGTCGTGCCGTCGCTTTCACTCTCGTGTTATACACTATATGACGGAAAGGGACGGCACGATACGAAAGTTCGATTTTCGAAGTTCGGAGTAGGCCCGCTGCTTGTCGCTAACCAGCATAAGTCCTAAGTTGTGTTCAGTCGGACAAACTCATTAAGTATAATATATTATTCAAGTGGCACTATCAATGCAATTCATACGCAACTATTAAAGCATTTCGGTAGGTACCGAATACGTGACAGCCGCACTTCACAAATAAAAATATTTCCACAGAAAACCGGTGTGAAAATTCCTACGTGACCGCCATTTTGTGTAGTGATGTCCGTTTATCGAAAATTCACCGATAAATTACCGATTCGTATCAAACTGCATCGAATCGTTCACACGCGATTTAACTTTGCCGCTTTTTTGAATTCGGAATTTAAAATTCAGAACGCGTCCTCTATGCTTCTACAAACATTCGCCCTAACGCTCAAATTTCTTCTTTATTATCTGAACATTAGAGTTTATTTTCCTGAATTCTGGATTTGGAATGAAGGTTGTAATATTTTTACAATTCATTTGGTGCGCTCGATAACTGTCAATCTCTGTTGCGTCGGCCATAAGAAATAAATAATAATAAGTATATATATATTTGCGAAAGGGGATCGTTTTTATTGCGGATTTTCGTGGAAATTACAGAAACGTGTGGTTTGGAATGTTTATTTATATATCGTATTGGATTGTCACTCACACTGATTGACATATCACGACGGCAATCTGTCCTTTGACTTGATTGCCCGACAAATGCATTTGTTTTTCACGTGCACGATTTTTAGTACTTACGTTGTTTTAGGTACCTACAAGTTCTTGCACAGACCTGGCAACGTGCCGGGTATTTATGAATTACTTGCAATGCTATTAGAATATTATTAGAAATAATTTTTATGAAAAAAAACCGACTTCAATGGGGGACGCCGGTGAAAGATTATTATACTTAGATGGTGCACTCTTAGATTCCATACAATAAAATAAAAATGGCTATAAGTATGTTTATAATGGTAGACGACTAAGTACCCTCAATTCCTCATGGAATCATGGAAAAACCTTGCTTGCTTGACAAACAAAACGAAGAGAACAAATAGCCAAACGTGAACTACGCGTCGTTGAAGAGTTCCGTTCTGATCATCATCAGCAGTTTTATGAATGAAAATGCTTGATTAGTTCATGAAAACACTAAAACTATTTGTGTGCCTTTCACATTTGAGGAGTTCCCTCGATTCCTAATGGATCCTATCATCAGAACTCGAGCATGAAAAAAATCAGAACTTGCTTAACAAACACAGCTAGGAGGACAAATCACCAAACATGAACTTTTCGTCGTTGAAGAGTTCTGTTCTGATCATCATCAGCAGTTCCACTTCATCCAATGTCACATTTTTGGATGCAAATGCTTAACTTGTTGATAAAAACACAAAAATCACTATATGTTTGCCTTTAAGGTTTGAGGAGTTCCCTCAATTCCTCACGGATCCCATCATCAGAACTGCGTTTTGACTAAAACGGAACTAACTTGGATATATATACTTACAATCAAAAAAAGAATTTTCCATATCGGTTAAGAAATGACGGAGTTATGGAGTAACAAACATTATAAAAAAAAACATACAACCGAATTGATAACCTCCTCTTTTGAAATCTTGAAGTCGGTTAAAAAGCGTACTTTCTCATTCATAATTATTTGTGTTCAAGTATTTCACACATACTCTCTGTAGGAGCTAAAAAACAGTGCGAACATTTTTGAACTCTTCACTCTGGCTTGTACTATCTAGACACGTGGCAGCGTGTCCAGCCAAGTTCACCCCAGGAACTGGCGGACAGCAACCGTGTGTTATTTTACACGAACCGTTTGGAGCTACTTTTGACCCCCCAATAACTCAAAATCTAACAAAAAAAAAATTGGTACATGTAAGATCCTTTAGATCAACTAGAACCTGTGCAGTATGTTATAATACCATAAAAGCTGTAGGATATTTAAGAAAACTGCCAAGTTAAAGCTCAAAATGCATTAAGCCGCAGTAAATTAGTTTTACTGTAAACAATGAAGTGCCGGACTTGGCACCATTTCAGATAATCTACGAAACTGGGCACCCATTTAGATCTCAATTCTTTTGTCGGTGAAGACGACAACCAAGAATGGCATATTTTTAATATTGAACTTGGCCCCCGTTTTCACATTTATGTTTTTGATGGGATTGGATGATACTTATTCTGTGACTCTGGTCCATATATCCGCTGACGATAGTCTCGTCTCTCGGGCAATTGTCTGACGTCATCACTTCGGTGACGTCACGGCTACAGGCGATGGGCGGGCCGCTGACGAGGTCCGATTTTACGTCCGAGCTGATTGGTAAAAAAATGCCCGAGTTCCAAGGAATTCTCGATAAAGATTCCGTAGCAAATAAAATGTACACTTTATATATTTACTTTTATATTTGTTAATTTTATACGTCACGTTTATTCGTTTGTTAGTCTTTAGACAGTATTATGAAGTAGGTAAGCACAAGACAACAATACCTATAGGGCTCACGTATATTTCCCCACGTTTGACCGTTTAATTATAATTCTGTAAATTCTCGAGCAAGGGCTACCTTTTTAATTTTAGGTACCCAATCCATAACGACTTCCTATTTGTTATGAACAAAGAGAGACCTTTGTCTTGAAAAGAGAGGCATTTTTAGGGTTCCGTACCAAAATGCTAAGCAAGGAACCCTTATAGTGCGGGCCGCTTACCTGTCTGTCAAGTGTCACATTCTCAGAGCATAGAATACTTATATTCATACATCTGTGGTCACATTGCTAAATACCTCAAGAAATGGTATAGATTTGAAATTTGGAATAGTTGTAAACAAGGTACATGCATAGAACATGATCTTTAAAATAGATATATTTTTTTAATTTCTGTGAAAATTAACCGATACATCTGCTAGTTAGCCTCCTATGTCATAAAAAAATACAAGGTGGGGTCAAAAGTTCAAAGTCTAGTGAGTATGTAGTGGGGTGTCATATGAAAGGGCTTGATTGAATTGCACGGCGGATAAATTTCCATTTATGAAGGAAATTTTACAAATAAAATACCATTCCCCTTATCTCCAAAGTTTACCAAGAACAAAATAACATTATTACACAACGTTAATATCAATCTACATACAGGAAAAATATAATGATATCTCTGTGTAGATTATATATATATTTTAACAATAAAAAAAACGGTTCGCAACTAAGTTTGTATAAAGCCCGATAGATGGAGTCAGACTCGCACTAGATCGGATTTTAATTGTACGGAACCCTCGGTGCGCGGATCTGACTCTAACTTGGCTAAGTTTTTATGGCAGTATATTTGGTAACCTCAAAGTCATTTACGACGACTCCAACAGTTATTCTAACTAATTTGATAGAAAAGACATTGATTTCCGCAACCACTTTAGACTAAGTACATAGTTGTTTGAATCCCGGTCAGGGCGTTATCTGTATAAGTATGCAGGTATATCGTCACCTAGCACCATAGTACAAGCTCTGCTTGGTTTAGAACTAGGTCGTTTTTTGTAAGATATAGTGATGTGTAAGATTGTCCATAAATATTTTATTTATTTCGTTAATTTTCTCGTAAAAATGTGTCGATAACTACTACATTATATATAAAGTTAAAGTTTGATTAATATATTTTGATTGCCCAATACTGTAAATATTTTGTGAATTCTATGATGTAAAGAACTGTCGAGGCCTACTTGCAGAACAAATATTTGATACTTGAATATCATGGTTACAAAATTAAAGGGAAAAAAATAAAAATTCTTCTCTTGAATTTGAAATTTTCGTTAGCTGCGTTACTGCTTACTACAAAATTAATATCTTGATTTTGGACGTTTTAAATACTAACCAAAAATGTTTTACAAGACTAATAACTAGTAACACAGTTACTGCGACCATTTTTAACCACATTACTAATTAGGTTGGCCCTGTCAAATATTGTACGTTCCAAAAGGTACAACAAAAATAAATCGAACCAACTGACTCCTAAAACACCAATAAACAATTGACGGACGATATGTTTTTTATTTCCACAAAAAACGTCAATTTCGTCACCCTCGTAACAGCTAAAATGCTGACCAAGTCCCTAAGCGAAATTTACAACATGCCAGTGCATTCTGAACCTTATAGTTGAATAAATAAGGTATTTTCTATCGGTTGAGTTAGTTCTGAAGAGGACGGGATTCCCAATCTCGGTTTACTACCATTTAATCGGTTATTTAGTTTTATTGGCTCGATTTTATCGGTATTTATTTGAGCGTTGTGGCCTAAGGGCAGTGCTTTGAGAAAAACTATACTCTGACCTGACGTTTTAGCTTACTTAAAGTCATTGATTTGATAGTTATTTCATTCATAACGAATCAACGATACGAGTTTGTTTATTGAAATTAAACAAACAATTTTAAATGAATAACAACATAATTTACCTACACAACAGGCGGGTAAAAGAAATCCCAAATCCTATATTTTGACACACTTATCTGCGTCTCGAGTGCCACTACCAACTTTGGCTTTGCCCTGCGATCTGAGACATTGCTTGTTTAATTTTTTTTTGGAAATGACTAATTTTGTTTACGTTTTATATCCCATTTTATTTTTCTGAACCCGTACCGTAAAATGAGGTGAGTAGGGTCAAAACTGAAATTCAAAACTCGATAACATTTTATTTTTACATATAGAAACTGAATGGTGTATATAATAAGTGTTCCGGACGTTTGTATTTTAGTTTTTATTTTATTTTGGGTAGTTCCATTTCATAACTTTGACGATAAAGAGGAAAACCCACCTCACCCCGTAGTGCCTCGTATTTGGGGTGAGAGGAGTTTTCATACAAAGGTTATTTTGGAAGATTGTTGGATGGATTTTTTTATTATGCGTATTACTATATAGCTCCATTTTAAATGGGAATACATTATTTTTGTAGCAGTAGCCACCCCCCCCCCCCCCTCTCAAACCTTCTCTCCCCATTCATAACCCACCTCTCCCCGGTTTACGGTATGTCTTTTACAATGGTTACAAAAAAAACTTAAACTAACCTAATTGGCTATATACGGTGCCTTTATCAAGTCCTGATATCCATTAGGAATGAAACTTATGGGAAAAACTGTTCGTTCATAATATGGAGTGACGACTACTTACTACTCCATGTGCGATTAATTCTATCTAATAATGCCTAATGTCTCTCTTCCCCAGGAAACGACTCAGAACCCGATCAAGAGGACTCAACAGACCGGAGAGAGAGCAAGGCCCGTCGCCGAAGAACAGCGTTCACCTCAGAACAGCTGCTGGAGCTGGAGAGAGAGTTCCATGCCAAGAAGTACCTCAGTCTGACGGAGCGGTCGCAGATAGCTGCGGCACTCAAACTGAGCGAAGTGCAGGTCAGTATCCTTATAAATCCTAAACACTCCCCAGGAACTGACTCAGAATCAGAACCCGATCAACAGGATTATCAGATCGAAGAGAGATCAAGGCCCGTCGCCGAAGAACAGTGTTAATTACGGAACACGGCGCCCAAACTCAGCGGAGTACAGGTCAGTATACTTATAAAACTTAGTCTCTCCAGATCACAACTCGCAGCCAGGCCAAGAGGGCGCAATTGACCGGAGAGAGAACAAGGCTTGTCGCCAAAGAACAGCGTTCACCTCGGGGCAGCTATTGGAGTTGGAGAGAGAGTTACATGCTATGAAGTACCTCAGTCTGACGGAAGTACCTCAGTCGGACGCAGATCGTTACAGCGCTTAAATTCAGCTAAAAGCAGGTCAAGCCGGTTAGTATCATTATAATACTTGATGTCTCAGGAAATTGCGTAGAGCCAGCACAAGCAGACGCAACAGACCGGAGAGAGAGAGAGAGCATTAAGGCCCGTGGCCGACGAAACACAGCGTTTGACACCTCGGGGCAGCTATTGGGGTTGGAGAGAGAGTTCCATGCTATGAAGTACCTCAGTCTGACGGAGCGACGCAGTTAGCAGTGGCACTCATACTGAGCGAAGTGCTGGTCAGTATACAACGACGGTGGCAAACCAGCTTACGGCCTGCCTGATGACAAGGATACACCGTAGTCTGACTGGCTGGGGTAGCGTGTGAGTCGAACCCTCAAGTCAATAAAGGGTAGCCAACGCGTTGTGTTCAACTAGAGACATAACCAGGCCCCTCACTCTCTATACAACGCATCATCAGGAACTCTGATGGCTGCCATTTTTTCCACCAGGAACAAAACATTTTCCTAAAGAGCAACGATTGAGGTATTCTGTGAGGCGGAGTCCTTAGTGTCAAGCTAATATTGCAAATGCGAAAGTAGCGTGTGATTGTAACCTTTAGCCTATCGTGAATAAATTTGGTATTCAGATATTTTGAGATCCAGTAATTATATAAGTACACATGTAGGACATTTTTTTATCACGGAACTGTGAAAATTAGGTGTGCGTGGTGTACTATGGAAGTGCGATAAAACCTATGTGAATACAAAATAATACTCCTACTCTAATAGCACGAGGACGAAGAACTAGAAAAGCGACTCGCGGGTAAAAAGTAGTATAAATACAGTACAGAAGAAGAACGAAGAGTGTTGTTGTTCGAACTTTATTTAAGAATGACTAACATTAGTAGTTGTTAGTCTACTTCTGTGCTCAGAAACGTTTATAACTCTTTATGTTGGGTGGGAATAAAACTGGCCGACGAAAGTCTCTCGCCGTCGACAACCGGCATAATGACTCGTTTAAAGTTGCAAGCGATAATCATCATCATCATCATCATCATCATGTCAGCCGAAAGACGTCCACTGCTGGACATAGGCCTCCCCCAAAGACTTCCACAATGACCGGTCCTGCGCCACCCGCATCCAGCGGACACCCGCGACCTTCACCAGGTCATCAGTCCACCGTGTGGGGGGCCTGCCCACGCTACGCCTTCCGGTGCGTGGTCGCCACTCGAGAACCTTTCCGCCCCAACGGCCATCGGTTCTACGTGCTATGTGCCCCGCCTACTGCCACTTAAGTTTAGCGATTCGGAGGGCTATATCGGTCACTTTGGTTCTGCTGCGGATGGCCTCATTCCTGATGAGATCACGCAGAAAAACTCCCAACATAGCCAAGCATCTAAATGTTCACTTTGCCAGTCTTTGTATTTCCTTGTATCAACTAGATATGAGCGCCGCGCCGGCGCGTCGCCGTCGCCGCCAATTCAAGTCGGCACGCCGCCGCCGAGTGATATACGCGGCGCGCCGGCGCAACAAGTTGCGATTTGCTTTCTCGCTCGCACTCGTAACGTATCACACCCGCGTTCGTTCGCACGATGGCTTCAGTCAATTCAATTACTTTGCCATGAAGTAAGGATAAATAGTTATCCTCTTTCTACGTATTTTACCGAGTGAACACATGTACGCATGTTATTTTTTTTTATTTAAGATTCCGCAGTAAGATCGGTTCTCCATACAAAGCCAATACCAGTCTCCACCGCACAAGTTGTAAGCATTAGAAATAACAACTCTATTTATAGTCACTGTCTAAACCTGTATACTTTGTGGTGGAGATAAATAAAAAAAAAAAAAAAAAACAAAAAAAAAAAAAAAAAACGTAGTTTTGCTCTCATTTTAAAACGCTATGCTAGAGTAACATTAAACTGTGCATACACAATGGGATCCGGCATATCCAGGTCGGAAATTAGTTTCTCTTGCTTGAAATTATAATGGAGAAAAAATACAGCGATTATTAAGGTTTTCATAAGAGACGTAAACAGCTCAAAAACTTCCTGTGTTTTTTTTTTCTTATACAATGTCTAGCAACGGAAACTAATTTCCGACCTAGATATGGCGCTCTTATTGTGTATACAAAGTTTCATGTTATTTCAGCAAGGCGTTTAAAAATGAGAATGAAACTACGTTTGTGTGGAGGATCGAGTTCAGCCGAGCGTACTGGGGACTCTTAAGTTAGTGTGAAATTAATAAATATGATGGTATACATACTCGGTTACTTTATTAAAATAAATAAAACTTTCTTTATAGTAACAAAAATGAGCTTTTTTTTCACAAATTGTTCCCTAGTAAAAATCGAAAGCTCAAGGTCACGCCGCCGTGACGCCGCCGTGACGCCGCCGCCGCCGCGGAATTTTGCCTATCACGCCGCCGCCGCGGAATTGGCCATCGGCGCTCATATCTAGTATCAACGCTGTACATTCCAAAACACAATCAAAGTGCATTAAATTACTTACCTACTTAACGTTTTGTTACAGGTAAAAATATGGTTCCAAAATCGTCGCGCCAAATGGAAACGCGTCAAAGCCGGTCTTGCCTCCGGCAGTCACTCCGGCAAGAGTTCTGGCACGAAAATCGTCGTCCCGATCCCCGTCCACGTCAACCGGTTCGCCGTCCGCACACAGCACCATCAGATGGAGAAGCAACAGTTCAGATTAGACAGGAACCAGCCCTGCAGCCTCTTACAATCCCAGACGTCGGCGTTCTCCAAGAACGACGCCCTTATCCAACCCTTTTTAAAAGATTCGTCGGCGTATTTGAAAAACGAATCGAATTTACCGTTTAAAAATGAATCGGTAATTTCGATGGTTGGGCGCAACACTATGTATGATGCGAGTATGTCCTCTAGGTTGGCATCGCTGAGTCAAGCTGCCAATTTAAGGTTCGGAAATCAAAATGGCCGGCCTAGCTAGTCTGGAATTGCAATAAGTACTATAGGTAGAATAGATACATGCTGTCTTTTTATGAAAAAAGGTTTTATCAATCCTTTTGTTCTGGTTTTAAGTCGACGCAATTTTTTTTTGCTTAAATGTATTTTGGCAGTACCTTGAGTCACGGTAACTTGTTTTGTGTTTTTTCATTTACTAGAGAGATATTTACGAAACATTTCTAACGTCCATAAGCTTGTAGGTCTCATTATTTTTGTGTGGAAAACTGACAGTTACGTAGATCTTCCTAACTAATGGTTAAACATTGAGGCAACAGGCACCTACGAAACTTATGACATTTTTTATACGGTTCGCATTGTTGAAGTTATGCATTTAATTTTGTTCAACCAAACATACAAAACAATGAAGAATAACACTATATAAAAAAGGAGTTTGACCAATTCTATCAACCTTAACTTGACCATAAAAAACTTGTTTACATGAAACTAGATTTGTAGATCCGCCCAAAAATCATTTGTTTTGAAAGTCTATCCAAAAAGAGACTATAAATATTCTTATAATGAAACATGACATGACATTAAGTAAGTTCATTATCAATCTGTTTTACTCAAATAATTTCGTTATATTCTAAACTACTTATGACTATCAATTTTATGAAATTCATCTTGTCATACAAACAGTTAAGAATGTTGCAGTCCTGCAATAAAATTGTAAGCATACATATATTATTGTATACTTTGAAAGTAGAACTTAGAACTACGTCGACAAACTGTTACATGTAAATTATTATTTATAAGCAACGCCTATATTGTAACGAAAAGTAATAATTAGATAATAAAAAGTGTGATAAAATTAATTGTCTTATTTTATCATGACACATACCCATAAGTATTTAATTTCATAGCAACGTTAATAGGAACCATTTAGGACATTTTTTCATCCAATACAATCTGGCATGATTTTTTATGTTTTCTTAGCAAATAATCTACTACCAAGAATATCAAAATCCTTCACTCTTCACTTCATAGAATTTACGATAAGTACTAAAATAAATACAAAGCTTAAAATAATTTGACTTGGCCGAGTATATACTTAATTGATCCGATCAAAAATCGACTTTACCATCCTATTAGGTAGCTTTTAATAGTACATTACGATACAAGTGCAGAGAACAGGAAACTCGCAACGAGTGGTGATAAATTAAAACACGACCGAAGGGAGTGTTTTAAATCGACACGAGTTGCGAATTACCTATTCGCAAGTGTATCGTACAACGTTTTACAGTACATATAGCTCTAAAGTTTCGACATATGCTCGTAATATGCTGATTACCGCACTTGTGTGGTAAAGTAGCACCATATGTACTGTACTGTTACTCTCCTGGCTTGTTTACTAGCTTCATGTGACCGGCGAAGCTAGTTTGCAGTTGGTTAGTAAACAGTTGGAAGTATGGTCACCTCATCACTCCAGTAAACACTAACTTAATAATTTTTAAGAAAAAAAAAACGACTTCAATGGGGTAGACCGGTGAAAGATTATTATACTTAGATGGTGCACTCTTAGATTCCATACAATAAAATAAAAATGGCTATAAGTATGTTTATAATGGTAGAAGACTAAGTACCCTCAATTCCTCATGGAATCATGGAAAAACCTTGCTTGCTTGACAAACAAAACAAAGAGACCAAATCGCCAAACGTGAACTACGCGTCTTTGAAGAGTTCCGTTCTGATCATCATCAGCAGTTTCACTTCATCAAATGTCACTTTTATGAATGAAAATGCTCGATTAGTTCATGAAAATACTAAAATCACTATTTGTGTGCCTTTCACATTTGAAGAGCTCCCTCGATTCCTAATGGATCCCATCATCAGAACTCGAGCATGACAAAAACCAACGTGAAAATAGAACTTGCTTAACAAACACAGCTAGGAGGACAAATCACCAAACGCGAACTTTTCGTCGTTGAAGAGTTCTGTTCTGATCATCATCAGCAGTTCATGATCACATTTTTGGATGCAAATGCTTGACTTGTTGATAAAAACACAAAAATCACTATATATTTGCCTTAAAGATTTGAGGAGTTCCCTCAATTCCTCATGAATCCATCATCAGAACTGCGTTTTGAAAAAAATGGGACCAACTTGGATATATATACTTACAATCAAAAAAAGAATTTTCCAAATCGGTTAGGAAATGACGGAGTTCATCATCATCCTCCTAGCGTTATTCCCAGTACAGTTGCATCCTGAAGAATGCCTGGGGTCCGCTACCTAATCCCAAGAATTGGCGTAGGCACTAGTTTTTACGGAAGCGACTGCCATCTGACCTTCCAACCCGAGGGGGAAACCGACCTTATTGGGAATAGGCTTGTCAAGTGAGTGGGCAACTTGACTGTTAGAAGTTCTCAAGCCGCCCGGAGGCCTCTAACTTGGCTTAACGACTGCTATCAAAGACAGCAACCGGGATCAACGGCTTAACGTACCTTCCAAAGCACGGGAGCGCTCAGTTAGTAACCACTCAAAGCGGTCACCCATCCAAGGACTGACCTCGCCCGACATTGCTTAACCTCGCATACCGCACGCAGTACGCGGGTGCCACTGGGCCACGAGCGCTCTCTAGGAAATGACGGAGTTATGGACTAACAAACATTAAAAAAAAAAAAAAAAAAAAAAAAAACACAACCGAATTGATAACCTCCTCTTTTGAAATTTTGAAGTCGGTTAAAAAGAGGTTATCAATTAAGGTAAGGTAGGTAGGTATTAAGGTTGTAGGTTTTTTTTTTTAATGTTTGTTACTCCATAACTCCGTCATTTCCTAACCGATTTGGAAAATTCTTTTTTTGATTGTAAGTATATATATCCACGTTGGTCCCGTTTTTGTCAAAACGCAGTTCTGATGATGGGATCCATGAGGAATTGAGGGAACTCCTCAAATCTTTAAGGCAAACATATAGTGATTTTTATGTTTTTATCAACATGTCAAGCATTTTCATCCAAAAATGTGACATTGGATGAAGTGGAACTGCTCATGATGATCAGAACAGAACTCTTCAACGACGAAAAGTTCACGTTTGGCGATTTGTCCTCCTAGCTGTGTTTGTCAAGCAATTTCTATTTTCACGATTAATTTTTGTCATGCTCGATTTTTGATGATGGGATCCATGAGGAATTGAGGGAACTCCTCAAATCTTAAAGGCAAACATATAGTGATTTTTGTGTTTTTATCAACAAATCGAGCATTATCATACAAAAATGTGACATTTGATGAAGTGGAACTGCTGATGATGATCAGAACAGAACTCTTCAACGACGAAAAGTTCACGTTTGGCGATTTGCCCTTCTAGCTGTGTTTGTTAAGCAAGTTCTATTTTCACGATTGATTTTTTGTCATGCTCGAGTTCTGATGACGGGGTCCATTAGGAATCGAGGGAACTCCTCAAATGTGAAAGGCACACAAATAGTGATTTTAGTATTTTCATGAACTAATCAAGCATTTTCATTCATAAAAGTGACATTTGATGAAGTGGAACTGCTGATGATGATCAGAACCGAACTCTTCAACGACGCGTAGTTTACGTTTTGCGATTTATTCTCTTCGTTTTGTTTGTCAAGCAAGCAAGGTTTTTTCATGATTCCATGAGGAATTGAGGGTACTTAGTCTTCTACCATTATAAACATACATTATAGCCATTTTTATTTTATTGTATATCTATATAAGAGTGCACCATCTAAGTATAATAATCTTTTACCGGCCTCCCCCATTGAAGTCGGTTTTTTTTTCTTAAAAATTATGAAATCTTGAAGTCGGTTAAAAATAGAAGCCTCATGTAAACAGAACTAGCATGCTCCAAGCTAGGTCAGAAAGCCAGGACAGTTTAGTAAAAAACTAGCTTGCTATCCTAGCTTGAAAAACTAGCCTCGTGTACGGGCATTACAGACGGTTTGGTGGAACCCACCCCTAAATCCACCCACTGCAGGGACGGTGAAACTTGTCATTATCATCACCGAAATCTACTGTTAAATATCAAAGATAAAGATAATTTATTTGTAAAAACATGAGTAAAAGTACATAAAGCTGTCATTGATCAAAATAAGTCCTTCATGTTTTGCCATTCGGCGTACAAATTTCGATTTATGTATGTAAGTATGTGACATTAAATTGACAACAAAGACAAATCAATCAAATGATATTTCATAAGGACATGTTTAGGGTTCTGTAGTAAACAAGGAACCCTTACAGTTTCGCGATGTCCGTCTGTCCGTCTGTCCGCGACTTAGCTCAGTAACCGTTACTACGAGAAAGATGTAATTTGGATTGGGTATACATATCAATCACCCCAACAAAGCGGTATAATATTACTTTAATTCTTTTTAGGGTACCTCATTTATTAAGGTAATATAAAAAATAGTGTGATTAGAGAAATATTTGGAATAGAAGATGATGTAGTGACTAGGGTTGAGAAGGGTATGCTTCGGTGGCATGTAGAGAGAATGAGTGAAAGTAGAATGACTAAGAGGATTTACTTTCAGGAGATGAGTGGGAGGATCGGAAGGGGACGACCAAGGTGAGGTTATCTAGATCAAATTTCGGCGATACTGAAAAAGGGCCAGGTCAGAAGTATCTGCAACCGACGAGCATGTATGAGAAGATGTATGAATGTGATTGAAGCGAAAGAAGTATGTAAGTACCGTAGTATTTGGCGTTCTTTGGTCTCTGCCTACCCCATGGGATAACGGCGTGAGTTTATGTATGTATGTATAAAGTGGGGATGGGGATGTAACTTTAATTTATTTCAAAACCCATCACGTTGGGTATCGTTAGATAGCTTGTTAAAAAATAATATAAGTTTTATTTTACCATTTTCTAATTTAGCTATTGGTTTACGTAATATTAATTTTTAAAGTGCTAATTTTTGTTGGAGTCCAGTGTCCCCCCCTCTACCAGCTAAACGGTTGCTACTGAGAATGTGAAAAAAAACCATGGTAGTACACTAGACATTACTAACCACGCAAACTGTAGACGACGCAAGTCCACAACTTATCGTCTGCGATAGTTCGGCGGAAACAGGGGGGCTACCGCGAACTTCGAAAATCGAACTTCGTATCGTACCGTACCGTCCCTTTCCGTCATATAGAGTATAACACGAGAGTGAAAGGGACGGCACGACACGAAGTTCGATTTTCGAAGTTCGCGGTAGCACAGCAGAGGTTCTTGCCGCACCGGTCTCGGTGAACACGGTAGCGTCGCTCGAAGGATCTGTAAACGACCGAGGAATGGCGCAGTACTGTTTCGAAACTTAACTCCTACGCACGCGGCTCAGAAGTGGTATTCTTGTAAAAGTATTGGCTTGTGGCGTAAAGACGTACGTCTCCACCTCTAGTTATCACCTCAACGCTCGCCCCACCTTAAACGCTCGCTCCATCTGTCATATGTCAGCCAGTACAGTCTAACTCCTATATACGTAACATGGTTTTAATTTGATAAAATGTAGGCTTTGCACTTGATATTTCATACACACATTTTGTAAAAATCATTTTCTCTTTCATTCGTAGTGTTTTTTTAATCAATAAGCGGTTTATATTACTTGAATCAGGATAGTTTTAATGCATAAATCCATCGATTAGTACGTCGATAACTAGAACATCACTAGAGGTGAGATGGTTTGACAGTTACACGTATTCGCAAAGTATTTTTGAAAAGGTGGGGACGCACGCCACGACACGTTAATGTCAAAAACGTTGTCCCCACCTTACACCTCTAGCAATGTAGGTGTAGTTGCTATGGTGGGTGGCCGTCGCGGGCGTAGTTGCTATGGTCGTTGCTAAGGCAGTTGACATTTGGTGTCAGTAGTATATTTCATGTGCTAAGATGTTTAAAATAGACATCTATAATGTAACAATAAATCAGTATTTCAGTCTGAAAAATTAATTTCCTTTTGTTGGGGATCATTGTTTAACCATGCCTTTGGTTCTCCACATAGAATAGATGTCTTCTATTGTAAATTCCAGTGATGTGACGGACAGGTAACCTATTATGTAAATTTGTTTTGCCGAGTGTTTATGAAAATTAACATGTAAATTGGAAAGAAAATGTGCCTAACACTTTGATGAATCTAATGTCCACCTACCTAAATATTTATTTCATGTTAGCTGGGAGAGGTTTGCCGATGATTTAAGTACCAAGTACTAGTTGCCGAAAGCATGTTAAGTGTTTTTTTATTGCAGGATTATGGAGAAATTCTACTTGGTGATCATGCAATGTAAGCTGCAAAATGCAACAAATACAGCTGTAAGCAGTACAAGGAAAAATATTTCAACCATTCATAATGATAAATATATTCCGGCTTAGTAAATTAGTAAAACGAAGAACCAGAAGTTAATGACAGTATAAGGACCCTTTCAATGCTTATTCATTATTTACTCTTTCTTCATAGGATAGCATTTGTTGTAGGTATTATATTTTAGAATAAAATTAAGAATATTTTATTTTATTTTTTATTAATACATTATAAAAACACCAACACAAAAAGAGAGCCTAGTCAAACAAGAAAACCCCTGTGTTGTACTGGGCGAAAAGGTACACATCACACTTGCTGCGTTACCACTTTGGATCAGTTGGATGGCGATGGACAACCTTTGCACCAGACAAGAATCAGAGCATCAAACCCTCACCTAGTTTCGTCGCCTTCCTTCATTTATGAAGACTAAAGCGTCAGGCTCCCAGCACCCTATATATTTGTCTCGCTTTTAAATTTTTGAATAAAAACAGGCTTTTATGTTAGTAACTATTGTTCCGGTTATATGTATAATTGTTATATAAACAATTTTAGACATACGCACTTATATACACATATTATTATATCATCCCCTGACCGTGGTGGCTCCAACATCACCTGTGGCCCTTATGTGGGCCCTGGGTAATAGATCTTATGAGTAAGTAAGAGTAAGTAGCTTATGAGTAAGTAAGAGAATGTATGTAAATAAAATGCAAGTTATTATAAGTAATTATGTATAGTACAGGTACTCTTTAATTATAGTACAGGTCGCCCATTTCTCTAAAATATAATCAACAAGTATGACAATGCAGGATTTTTCTCGATCAGTCATATACGACATCTTATCACTGCTGCCAGTTGTTTTCATTTTTCATTCAGTTCTCGGTTTCTCGGTGATCGGAAGCCGTTACTCCATCATGACAGCTGCAGCATTAGACCCGGCTTGCTGCATGCTTCGTATCTTCCTTTGCAGGTCGTGTTTGTTAGTGCATATGCTGCGCGCTTGTGGCCGTATATGATTACCATTATATCATGTACAAAATTACAGAAAATTAAGAGCATAGGATTAAAATTATATAAAATCAAATAAAATAAAAATAAAAATCATTTATTCATTATAATTTGCCTATCGTTGCTATGCGATGCGACCGAGCGCTGTGTAAGCCGGGAAAATATTCTCATCAAAGACATTGTATAGAACTATACGAGACCGCTATCTTTTAAAACCTTGACAGTTAAAATTAAACTTTATGTCTAAAGTCACAAGACTGTTTTTAAATTATTCACAGATGTAGTGCTAGTGCTTGAAGTTATCAATGCTGCTCTCAAGTGGCGGTCGTGGGTTCGAAACCTGCCTCGTATTAATGAGTTTTTTGGAACTTAAATAATACGGAGTTTAATTTGATATTTACCATCGGGTGAAGGAAAACATCGAGAGGAAACCTGCATAGATCTTGAAAGCTATTTCTGTTTTGAAAGTTGCGTGTTTACATTTTTGATCACTAATTCTGTCATCGAGGTCAACGGTCCCTAATCATGAGTACTTATAGCGGCGGCGTTTCTTTTAGCATTAAAAGGGTAAAGGAGGGGGTAAAATGACTGCCGCTGCGATAAGTACTCATGAATCTCACGATTAAGGTCTGCGAACCGGTCTGAAACATGTCGAGCGATAGTTGACCTTAACAACGTGAATGACCCGTTTCATCATATTTTAATATGTTTGAAACTCACGGGAGCTTTCTGTATACAATTTTAATAATATTTCAAATTAGGGCGCAGTTTGACCATAGAAAATTGTGACGTCATTAGGTAAATTTGCTTACAAACAATTACTAAGCGAGCGTTTTTGACGCTTCGTAAAAAGTTGCTGATTTGACTATCAGTAAAATACAGTATAATCTTATACACCCCGACCGACAGGATTTCAGGGCCCTTTCCAGCGCTCGTATATTTTTTCTCTAACAAATTGGACCTTTACCTATTTATACTTCTGAGTATTTAAAAATTTGTTTTCATTCAAGATGTATATATAGGTCGATTCACAAGAGCTGGCGCGGAATGTCTATGAAATTAATGACAGTTACATACATTTTTCGCGCCAGCTCTTGTGAATCGACCTATATAATTCCTTAACTTGTGATTAACAACTTTTAAGTTAAAGATTGTTTTATTTCTTTTTATAACACGTCGGTGGCAAACAAGCGTACGGCCTGATGGTAAGCAGTCACCGCAGCCTATGGACACCTGCAACTCCATGGGTGTCACATGCGCGTTGCCGACCCTTTAAAAATGTATAAACTCCTTTCTTGAAGAATCCCATACTGTGGTTACTCGGGAGAACCTCGGCAGGTAGCTCATTCCACAACCAGAGCGTCCGAGGGAGGGAGTTCCTCTGAGACCGTACCATACGCGACCGTTTAGGTTCTAAGGTGTGAGGATGAATGCCCTGCCGACGGCGAGCAGTGCGATGATAGAAAGCGGTCGTCGGCATCATGTTAAAAAATTGTTCTTTCACTCTGTTGATTGAAGACCTCCATAACATAAGTTTAATCCAATGAGTAGGTACTATCAACAATCTTGTGGTTTATTTAATACATAGTCCAATTTTATTTGTAATATATCTCTCAAGTTATATACGTAAATTTTGATCAAAATAGTAAATAAATTTCCTTCGGCCCGCTACTACAGTAGTCTCTCCTTTTATTTAGGCTGAGTTGCACCAACTTACGATCACAGACCGATCAACGTTAAATATGGCGCCGACAGCTGTCATCCCATAGAAACTTGTCAAACTTTCCATACATTCAGATTTTAACGAACACCGCTTACGATTACAGGCGGTTTGGTGCAACCCAGCATTAGTATTTTGTACATCTATGATACCGGTTTAGGCATTTGCTGTCAAAATTGACAATCGATGAGTTGATTTTCTTGTAAAGAGGTTTAGTAAGTAGCAAGTCGAGTCAGAAAAGGCAGCGGGTTGTAACGGAGATCCAACCATGAATTATGTATGAGTAAATATTACTTAAGTCTTAATTTTCACTTCTAATCATTCCGTATGAATTAGAGAAAATGTAATAACAAATCTATACTCAATTTACAAAGAGCGGTAATACACGTCTGATTTTTAGGGTTCCGTAGCCAAAATGGCAAAATCGGAACTCTTATAGATTCGTCATGTCTGTCCGTCCGTCCGTATATGTCACAGCCGATTTAGTCAGGGACTATACATATGTTATATGTTTTGATTTAACTTGAATGCTCATCCGGTTTTTAGATTATTGTGTTTGTGTTCTGTACTAACTAACAGTAGTTTTGTAAGACTTTTGTAATAATTATTAACACTTTATGGGCAATGCCTGAAATAAAAAATGGTGTCCTGGACCTTTGGAAGGCGTGCGCGGAGCCGAAGTACCGAGGTACCAAGTAACAACCGAGTACCACATAGCCAACACGAAGAGGCCCTTTTGACAATTTAATGAAATGCAAGGGGTACACCGAGCGGATGCTGTCCCTGCCCGTATCATGGGACGCACGCAGAGACAGCAACACAATTTATTATTATTATATGAGCACTACAATTACGAAATTTGGTAGGAAGGTGTATTCTATGAACCGATATAGAAATGTGATGTGAAATTACGAAAAAAATATTTAAACTGGGGGGCACCCCATGTATTTAACAGTAGGGTCATAATTTTTTTTTCAATGCACATGTGCATGCTAGAAAGTAAGGGAGAAACAATCAAAATAAACAAAGGAGTAAGACAAGGAGACCTACTTTCGCCAAAGATCTTCTCTGCAGTACTTGAGGCAATATTTAGAAACATTAACTGGGAAAGGAACCCTAATTACGGATTTAAAATAGATGGCACCATACTTACTCATCTACGTTTCGCAGATGACCTAGTCTTAATCTCGAACATAGCCAATGCTCTACAAAATATGCTACAAGAACTAGTTAACGAGAGTGAAGTAATGGGTTTGCGAATAAATATGGAAAAAACGAAAACAATGACTAATTCCAAGAAGATACCAATAGAAGTCAATCAGGGAATTGTTGAGTATGTAGATGAGTACATATACTTAGGACAAACAATATCCATGAACAATCAAATGGAAAAGAGATCGACAGGCGAACAACCAATGCTTGGAAAAGGTACTGGTCACTGAAGGAAGTCATGAAAAACAAGGAAACAAGGCTTTCCACAAAGAAAAAGCTATTTAATGCATGTGTGTTGCCCGTGTTAACCTATGGCAGCCAAACTTGGGCATTAACAAATAGCAACCTGAACAAATTACAAGTATGCCAAAGGTCAATGGAAAGAAGTATGATAGGTGTGAAACGGAAAGACAAAATCCGAATCGAAACAATAAGACGTAAAACTGGAGTGGAAGATGTAGCTGTTAAGGTGAAAACACTCAAATGGCGATGGACAGGACACATAATAAGGAATAAAGAGAAGTGGAGCAAAATAATAATATGGTGGTACCCCAGAGACAAAACAAGGAAAAGAGGTAGACAAAAAATAAGATGGGACGACGAAATAATAAAAATGGCGGGTAGACAATAGATAAGGAAAGATAGATGGAAAGGGATGGAGGAGGCCTTTGCCAAACGGCAAACAGACAGAGCCGATGCTGTCAATAGAATATAAATCATAAGAAAAAAAAATTTGTAAACAATTGATTGAATAAAAGGCTTATATTATTATATTATTATTATTATGTGCTTGCCAAGCATTACGTATAGATAGGTCTTCAAAAATTCAAGAGGATGCTAAAAAAATCCATTTCTACCGTTGTTGGTGAGATATTAGCTGGCTGGATAATTTCCAAGCAATGAAGTTTAAAATTCAGAAAAAAATCAAGATGGTGTACATTAATAACTACTTTCAACAATTTTTGGTTTGAACAAGATAGATCTAACTGTTTTGAGTTTTTGCTGAAAAAATGTCTTACTCAAACAAAAGGGCTTAAGTGCCGAGAATTTCCTATGAAAATACAACCTTTTTTGATTCAATATATTGTATTGTGCTTTTAAATGTAGATTTGGTGCCGGTACGAAACCCTTCTTTGTGCGTGATCCGACACGCACTTGTCCGGTTTTTTCTTCGTATAGTCGGAATTGACTGTGGTCATTTCCAATCCTTTAAGTTTGGGGAATTGTTTATAAATAAATTACATGGGAAATCATGGGCGTCATTTGAGTATGCTTACTCATAGCACAATACAAACGATGCAATTTGTCATGACAGCCTGAAATGGCTGAAATGAATTGCTGTCTCATTTTAACTAAACCTACAACTCTATCGGTTTTTGTGACAAACTGCAAGATGTGTAATATGTAATGGCCTTATAATGACGATCATAAACGACCATGAATAAGTCATATCTTCAGAACGATTGGAATACATATTAAACTATGAAGCCATAAAAGAACCATGAAGCGCACATACTCGTATTTTTGAACTGCTTTTTCATACAAGTTTACAATCAAAGAAGTATCCAGCTGCAAAATGCGACTAATTTGAAAAATCTCAAGCTGTTAACCCCGAATTACATAGCAATATGCGCAACATTCTTCAAGCTTTAAAATAGACCGAGACAATACTTTTTACTTCACTGCTATAGATCTCAGTCTATCTTATAGGATGACTGCAGAACTACGTGAGACCGCCTATTCAGCTAGCATGATAGCACAATGGCAGATTTTATGGTCACGCTTTATCGTCAAAGTCGGGTAAAAATTGACTCCGACAAACCGTGAAGCTAAAGTATGCCGCAGACCTTACGCATGTACTACCTAAAACATGATATGATATACCTAGACAATATTATCGATAAAATAATACCAATGCGGATGAGTCAATCCCTACCACGCCAATGTCTCGGTCGTTCGTCTCTTCTTGCACCCGTCGCAGACTGTCAATGTCAGAAGCATGTGAATTAGGTGCAATGTCAAATAGACGGACGTCTGGTGATGACTCGAGCGGACCAATGCGTTAAACCCCCGATTACGTATTGTTATTATGAGCCCCGGCGTCAATATATATTAGGGGTGGGCTGTGCCGTCATCGGTCTTGGACGTGCACCCCACCTCTGGCTTGTTTTGTGAATAACATAGCTGTTCTTGTAAGGTTCACTATGGTCATGGGAACACCGTAATAAAAACACTGAGTCTGTTACAAGTTATCATCATCATATTCATCATCATGTCAGCCGAATGACGTCCACTGCTGGACATAGGCCTCCCCCAAAGACTTCCACAATGACCGGTCCTGCGCCACCCGCCTCCAGCGGACACCCGCGACCCTTACCAGGTCATCAGTCCACCGTGTGGCCTGCCCACGGTACGCCTTCCGGTACGTGGTCGCCACTCGAGAACTTTCCGCCCCAACGGCCATCGGTTCTACGTGCTATGTGCCCCGCCCACTGCCACTTAAGTTTAGCGATTCGAAGGGCTATATCGGTCACTTTGGTTCTGCTGCGGATGGCCTCATTCCTGATGCGATCTCGCAGAGAAACTCCTAACATAGCCCTCTCCATTGCTTTTTGGGTGACTTTGAGCCTTCTTATGAGGCCCATTGTAAGCGACCACGTTTCAGTTACAAGTTATAATGGAATCAAATACAAAGGAAAAATAAGGTACAAGATTGGTTTCAGCGCTAAGTTTACAGTTGAAAGTTAGAAGGATCACAATTTAAGTACTAAACAACGACGGGGTTACAAGTTACTGCACTGAAGGATTGCGTTCACTGTGCCACGTTCCTGGCCAAAAACTAAACTAAACTACATTACGCAAACGGTTAGAACTCGACACACACACACTGAGTGAACTCGGCCCACTGAGTGTGCGAGGCGCGCTCGTCGCAGGTGCACTCGCCCTGAGGAAGAACTCCCGAAGAGTTCGAAACATGTCGCCCGGAGTGACAATTTATACGTGAGTTCTAACCGTTTGCGTAATGTAATTTTGAAATGACTCACGAAAGTTTAAATTCAAGTAAACTAAACTAACTGAATTTACAAGGAAAACTATCACAGCTAACTAGACATTACTATTTAACGAGTACGTAAACTGGGGATACTTTGATTCAAGGGGTGAATTTGATCAAACCCGTTTTTCTCGTAAATTATTGGTTTGTTTTTCCTGTGACCTGTGGCTGTGGCAGTAAAATTATTAGTACATTATTTTGGTGTTTGCGCTTAATTAAATTTACCAAATTGCTAATAGTATTGCTTGTATGTTACATCCTAAATGATCAAAGTAGCCCCATTTTTTTACCAAAGTCGACCGGTAATAGCCAATCTTAAGAAATGTACTTACCTACTTGGAAAAAGCAAACCTACACGACGTATAATACCCATCGATTACTTAGACATGTTGCTAGTTATGCCAAATATACAGTAAATATATAAGGTTTCCATGTTTTAAATCCTCATAATGTCACGGGGGGACAGCTACGGAACCCTACATTGCGCGTGGCCCGAGACGCATTTGGCCGCTTTTTTTAAAGCTGGATTCGAACCCTCAATCTCTTTACCTCTCCCTCGGCAGCCCTTTCATCTTTTATGAACTTATTCTTGTATCTCAGTTGTATCTAAAGAAAATTCAAAAATAATCAGCCTCTATCAGCGATCGGTGGGCGTGTCTGGACGATATTTTATTTATGATTGCGAAGCTACTTTCAACTTTCTGTGTTTGGCATTAAGACTCATTTTCTTTATGAACAACATAGAGAAGAAATTTAAAATTAGGATTAGAGATCTTTCAAATTTAGAATTTCGAATGTTTTGCTCGAAGCGAATTTACATATTTTCTTTAGAGCATTTGTGCAATTTAAAACTATATTGCGTTGCTAAGAAGGTTGACTTTTGCTTGGATTACGGTATGAAAAAGTGTATCAAACTGTCAAAAGCACAAACTATTAACGGTTGAGCCACCAACTTATTCTACATTCTCAGAAATGCTCTATTACATTGATGTAGAGTCTATTTTTGCTTAATTCTGGTTAAGGATAAGTTTGTCCGCCAAATCGCCCTCTGACATTCGGACAATAGTACATGAAAGATTAGGGGTATTATTGTATTTGTATGGATTTGTTGGCTCGGTAAGCTTTTAGCAAGTAATTGAGTAAATCAGTAAATGTCGGTAGTTTGGGGTTGGGGCCCATTTGCAGTAGGGTTTGTGAAAATTGTATATTGATCTTGCGGTCTTAAGTTAAGCACTTCGAAACTTTTTAAGTAGGGTCCCTCCGCCGGTAACGCGACCAGAGTCAGTTTGCGACCACCCTGAAGGACACAAATATCATTTCTACACACCCAAAGTGGTATGCATTTTATTTAGTAGGGTCAACAGGTAGGATAACGACCAGCTAATTTAGTGTGCCGGATTGCGACCACTTGGACGAGTTGATGAACTGAAAGGACCCTTCTCGCCGTACTTTTACTGTATTTTCATTCAATAACTATAGTGGTCGGCAGTTAAGAAGTCAATCCTGACACCTCTCATATCCATACAGTTTATAATCTCAAAGTGACTTTTAGGTTTTACCTGTATGGAAATGACAGGTGTCAGGATTGACTTTTTAACCGCCGACTACAATAGGTACCTAATAAAATTGATACAACGCACTTTTTCTTTAGGGTCTGTAAAAATATTACTCAATATCTTTAATTTAAAAAACCTCGTCTTTTAGCTGTTCGCCAACTGACTTTAATCGCGCAACCAGCGCAGCGACCCTTATTAATTTGGTATCCATTATGAAATCGAGAAAATATCATTTTATTTCACCAACTCATTGAAGTGTTCCGGTAAACAAAATTAACTGGCCGCTAATTGACGTTAGTTCATTTTTATGAATAAAGGGTTTATTCTCTGTATGTAATGGAAATGTGGTACATTAGTGCCCATGGTTGGATTCTTTCTTTCTTGTTTCTTTCTCCTTTCTTTCTTTCTTCTGTATTTCATAATTCTAGTACAGACCACCACATGCTCACGTCACTTTGCCTGTTGAGTACAGACCACCACATGCTCTCGCGACTTTGCCTGTTGCGTACAGACCACCACATGCTCACGTCACTTTGCCTGTTGAGTACAGACCACCACATGCTCACGCCACTTTGCCTGTTGAGTACAGACCACCACATGCTCACGTCACTTTGCCTGTTGAGTACAGACCACCACATGCTCTCGCCACTTTGCCTGTTGCGTACAGACCACCACATGCTCACGTCACTTTGCCTGTTGAGTACAGACCACCACATGCTCTCGCCACTTTGCCTGTTGAGTACAGACCACCACATGCTCTCGCCACTTTGCCTGTTGAGTACAGACCACCACATGCTCTCGCCACTTTGCCTGTTGAGTACAGACCGCCACATGCTCACGCCACTTTGCCTGTTGAGTACAGACCACCACATGCTCTCGCCACTTTGCCTGTTGAGTACAGACCACCACATGCTCTCGTCACTTTGCCTGTTGAGTACAGACCACCACATGCTCTCGCCACTTTGCCTGTTGAGTACAGACCACCACATGCTCTCGTCACTTTGCCTGTTGAGTACAGACCACCACATGCTCTCGTCACTTTGCCTGTTGAGTACAGACCACCACATGCTCTCGCCACTTTGCCTGTTGAGTACAGACCACCACATGCTCTCGCCACTTTGCCTGTTGAGTACAGACCACCACATGCTCTCGCCACTTTGCCTGTTGAGTACAGACCACCACATGCTCACGCCACTTTGCCTGTTGAGTACAGAGCACCACATGCTCTCGCCACTTTGCCTGTTGAGTACAGACCACCACATGCTCTCGCCACTTTGCCTGTTGAGTACAGACCACCACATGCTCACGTCACTTTGTCTTGTTCTGAGTTAGTCTTACCCAGGACTTCCTCGTCGTGGTTAGCTGGTGGTCTACCCACTGATCTGTGTCCTAACCTTGACCATCACTCTGTGACCGCTTTGGACCATCTGCCGTCGTCGCCTAACCTAACCTAACCACGGTAACCACCAGTTTTTTCTTCGGCCGTGGGTTCCATCGGTTTCAGCTCCCCACGACATCCTGGAATGCGAAGGTGTAGCTAAATCACCATCATCCTCGCCTTATTCCCAGTACAGTTTCATCCTGAAGGATGCCTGGGGTTCGCTACCTAATTCCAAGAATTGGCGTAGGCACTAGTTTTTACGGAAGCGACTGCCATCTGACCATCCAACCCAAGTGAGAACTAGACCTTATTGGGATTAGGCTTGTCAAGTAAGTTGGCAACTTGACTGTTAGAAGTTCTCAAGCCGCCCGAAGGCCTCCCGGAATCAACGGTTTAACGTGCCTTCCAAAGCACGGGAGCACTCAGTTAGTAACCACTCAAAGCGCTCACCCATCCAAGGACTGAACCCTCCGGACATTGCTTAACCTCGCATACAGCAAGCGGGACGCGGGCGCCGCTATGCCACGAACGCTGGAATGTGTAGCTTCATAACGGACTCAAATGCTGCACCGAGGTCACTTTGCGAAGCCTCTGGTGGCACAAGGAGGATCCTGCGCTTCTGTTCGGAGCAAGGCTAGCTACCCATCAAAAACATAAATGTGAAAATGGCAGCCAAGTTCAATATGCGATGCGTGGTTGTTGTCTTCGCCGACAAAAGTATTGAGATCTAAATGGGTGCCAAGTTCCGTAGATTATCTGAAAAGGTGCCAAGTCTGGCACTTGATTGTATACAGTAAAACTAATTTATTGCGCCTTAATTTTATTTGAATGCTCATCTGGTTTTTAGGTTATTATGTTTGTGTTCTGTACTAATTAACAATAGTTTTGTAAGACATTTGTAATAATTATTAACACTTTATGGGCAAAGCCTGAAATAAATAGTTTTATTATTATTATGATTATTAATGCATTTTGAGCTTTAATTTGACCGACTTTCACGGACTAAGTACGGAAAAAGGAGTCCATCCGAAATCTTGATCCTGCGTCGGCTGCGTCTAATTTCCACATTGACGAACGTCATCGAGGGGAATGATACCTAACATGGCACGCTCCATGGCTCTTAACTCTCGAACAGAGAGGGCGCGGTGGGGTGCGGGGTGGAGGTGGTTTTGAATTTTTACCTTTCCGAAACTGTGGGCTGTCTTTTTTTTTATTAAAAATGGGATTGCTCTTGGCCAGCTTCCAGCCGGGAGGCAAAGATGAGGCCGACGATGAAGCGAGCTCACCCAGAAGATGCCTATTCACTCTTCAGTGCCTTAAAAATATCTAGGTTATATGAACACGGAAATACATCGATAGTGTCGATTACTGCTTCATATGCCACACGAGTCGCCTCCGCTGCTCCGCTATCCCGCGCGATTGTTTGGTGCGACGTCCCCCGGACCGCGTTCGTTATACCAGAAAGAAAACCTCCGCCAAGCAACGACGCTGCGCCGCGCTCTGTGTGTTTCAAGCTTTATTCCAATTCAATAAAGACTGCTTGTTTTAGAGTCTGTAGACATGCAAATATCTTTTACGCCACACCTTGCCAAAAAGCGCGTTTTTCCGCACGCTACGCATCTGGAAAAACCCACTTTCTGGCCAAGTGGTGACGTAAAATTGTGTACAAAACACGGATCGTAAAACAGAAAGTCCTCTCTCGCATATTCATGACCCTCGCCTGAGGCTCGGGCCTGAAACATCTGCGATATCGGCCTTTATTTGTTTTACAACCCTTGTATCGTAAATAGCTATTTCATCACACTTGCTCGTAAAGGGTCTTATTGTAAGCAGGCGTATAGAGTAGTTACAGCCGATTTAGCTCCCGCGGGAGTTATGGATTTTCCTAACTCCCTAGGGAGTTATTAGTTTCTCTGTGATCTGATTGGTTTCAAAAATCTAGTTGGCCGCGCTCCACTAGAATACTGCTCTCTGACTCCTCTCGGCATCCACGCATTGATACTGGAGATGAATTGGTCGAGTTCTTCAATTTTGATTATTTTGGAGTTATTTATTTCCTCGCAAATATGATGAAAACATTGTGATTACCTTGGGACGTAAGAAAATTGCAAACTCAAGTCATCATCCTTCGGCGTCGGGCTTCTGATAGACTCTCGTTCGCAGTTTCCCACTTACGCTCCTCGTTAAACAATGTATTATAATGGAATAAACCTTGTGGTGTGTGGTCGCAAACTAGCACTAGTACTAGGTAACTTCAGTTTTTATCATACCATAACCCACCTTTGCTAAGTCGAGTATACGCCAGATGCGCTTATAATCGTCGGTAATCTCTGGGCGGGGCAGGGGCGACAAACCATTTGTCCAAAATGGGTGTGACAGTGCGCCTGCAAAAAGTTAATTGTTGAAAGCGATAGCTGAATGCAAAAAAAAACCGGCCAAGCGCGAGTCCGACTCGCGCACCGAGGTTTCCGTGAAAAATATTCTTATTACACGATGTAACAAAAAATTTACGGTTTTCGCAACTGTTCCTTTATCTGTGCTATAAGACGTTGCTTTGTACCAAGTTTCAAGATTCTGAGTTCACGGGAAGTACCCTGTTTACCCTGGTTTTGATTCCTTTACATTTCGTTGGCTTAGAAGTTTGATTTTTTCGCAGCTCCAAGGGACAGTAGACCTGAGTATTTGATATAAATTCCAGCTTGATATCTCCACGCGTTCCTGAGAAAAAGGGTCTTGACCGACAGACAGACGGATGGAAAACAAAGTAATCATATAAGGGTTCAGTTTTTTCCTTTCGAGGTACGGAACCCTAAAAATAGGAGGTGCGTCAATGTATGGGGGATTACTCTTAAAACTGCGATTTTGGTTTGATCGGAGCTATTGAGCAGTTTTATTAATAGGTAAAGACACATGCCGTTTGAGGGTGAGGCTCTGAGAATGTCCACCAAGTTAGCAAGCTAATAAGCGACTCGTTGGGGGAGGCGACTTCGATATAAATTGGGTTCATATGGCTCAAATGTAATAATTTATAATATGGTGTCAGTGTCACTATAATATGGATAGCAAAGCATCAAATAAATTGTACATTACATAAATTTACCAAAATCATATATGTATATAAAGATGTGCCTTCAAAAACTCTGTAAATCCATGATTTTTTTCTTTATCGTCCAAATGTCAAATAAAAGGTACGTTCCAATAGAATCCTTATGTAAAAATAAATAATAAATTGTATGACAACTATGTACCTTAACGCAGTATTTCACGAGAAAAACAGGAAATATTAATTTTCTCATAGAACGGTTGGTTCGATAACTTGCGTGTGACGTCATAACATAACCAAGTGCCAATTTGTAGTGAGCCGTTGGGGGCCGCTAGCGTCGAGTTAGGTTTTACTCTAATTATTGCCATTTTATTTACCGTGCTCTAATTGAAGTTGGTCCCATATAGACAGTTGTAGATCGTCTCTAAAAACTGGGAAGCCATCCGACAGTAATCAAAAGACGCTTTTTATTCGAAAGGAGTCAAGGGCCCTTTACAGACCCATTATTAATTTAAAGAATCGCATCGACAGCTCGTGTAGAGAAGAAGAATTATTAGAAGAACCAATTACACCAGTTACTACTTTTTAAATATTAGAGGACAATTTTTACACAAATCGAACTAGTCCCATAGTAAGCTCAATAAGGCTTGTGTTATGGGTACTAGACGACGATATATTTAATAGATATATCCTACTACTGACCTTTTTAGATGAGTTAAGAATATGAAATTCATGATTTTATTTTGTGTAACTAATGTTAAGTATGGAAAAGCGGGATCTCCTGTCACAGGTATTTCAATACTTACTAGGAGATTCCAACCTATGTGATCTGAAAGCCTATTGTTAACCAAAATAAACATTTTTCATTTTCATTTTCATTTTTCATTTTCATACTACTATTATAAAGGCGAAAGTTTGTAAGTATGGATGTATGGATGTATGGATGTTTGTTACTCTTTCACGTAAAAACTACTGAATGGATTTGAATGAAACTTTACCACAATATAGCTTATACATCAGAATAACATATAGGCTATAGCTTATACATCAGAATAACACATAGGCTACAATTTTTGAGGTTTCTAATGTGAAGTCGTAAAAAAACACATTTTTTGCGCTTACATTGCAAACGCTGACTGAATCCTACAAGATCCTACAAGATAGATCAAAACAATGTACTACAGTATTGTACAACTTAAAAAGGTCTCCAAAAAGTCCGTGATGGTATATGTTTATCTCTTAGGAATAACCCACAATAACCATTTTTTATCCTTTACTTTGTACGAGAAATAATGGCTTTTTACGAAGCGATTTTAAGCAATACAGTATTAATCCTTATCCAATTAAGTATCTTAAATACATTGTGCATTTAATAAAGATCAATATGGCTTTTTACAGCATGTAAATTAAATAAATATTTTCGAAGATATCACAGATTTAAAATGCAGAGTCATAGCAATTTCGGCGATAAATACCGATTCGGTGATAAATACCGGCAGCGGTGCCAGGCGAACGGGGCGTGGGGGGAGCGGGGTAGGTGCGGTGGGGAAGAAGTGGCTCATCGCTGAGTGCGCGACCCGAACGCGGGCAGACGCGTGAGGGCAGACGTCGTTGACGGTTGTGTCCGTTTTGCGAATTTTCAAGGTACTAGCGATTTGATAAAAACGTATGGTCGCCTACTTTAAGTAATATAGGCCTAAGGTTAGTTATTGCCAGGTTTCTTTTTGGTTAGGAGTTACACGTACAAAAAGATACTTCATTTTACGAATTACTTCATTGATAATTCAATTACTATATAGATAGGTTAATTAAATAGGCAAGGATTGCATTAAAGTACAATCATAACAATAACTACCGTACTGTATTTTTTGGAAGTATAGAAACAACACGTACTTAAGAATTATGCCGCGAAAGCGTAAGTCTAATCTTTCCCAAAGCTCTAATAAAGCTCGAACTATGAAAGTAGCTAGACTTAACGAGACGTTTCCACAAGCCGAACTGCGAAGGCTTAAACAAGCAGAGCGTGAAGCAGCTCAAAGAGCTGCTGAGACACCAGAGCAGTCCCAAGATAGACGTCGAGCTTGAGACTGTTCGGGTGTCTCCGCAGCCCGTTGAGATGCTAGATACTCAGCATGCTGTCGACGTCGATCCTGGGACTGTTCGGGTGTCTCAGAAGCCCGTTGAGATGCCAGATATTCAGCGTTCTGTTGACGTCGAGCTTGAGACTGTTCGGGTGTCTCCGCAGCCCGTTGAGATGCTAGATACTCAGCATGCTGTCGACGTCGATCCTGGGACTGTTCGGGTGTCTCAGAAGCCCGTTGAGATGCCAGATATTCAGCGTTCTGTTGACGTCGCGGTACTCGGTTGCGAGTTACCGAATTAGGAAGGCATATAGTGAAGGCTACAATTTTAACTGGAGAAGCCAAGGGAGACAATGTTCTTATACCGCGCATCCCAATCATACCCAACAACTTGCCATTCAATTTTAAACGCCTGCAGTTCCCATTAAAAGTCGCATTTTCAATGACGATCAACAAATCGCAGGGTCAAACCTTGAAGGTAGCAGGCCTACATTTGGGCACGCCATGTTTTTCTCACGGTCAGCTCTATGTGGCTTGCTCACGTGTTTCCAAAGCGAAGAATCTGCATGTTTATGCTGAAGGAAAAAGATCGTTAAATGTAGTTTATAGGAGCATACTGCAGTAGCTACCTATAGACCTATGATTAGGGCTCTGCAGTGCTTAGTTACCGTATTTCTTACTTATTACTAGACTAGACGGGACGAACCTGAAGTCCACGCGAACGAAGTCGCGGGCAAAAGCTAGTACTTAAATACATAGGAAACATCCAAGTCACAGGAACAAATGTCTCTGCTCACCACAGAAACAAATGCCCTTACCGGGATTCGAACCCGGGACCTCTAGCTTCGGAGGCAGTGACACTACCAACTAGGCTAAACAGGCCGACTACTTACACCAGTTAACCTTCTTCGTCAAAAATGTTTCCACCAATTAAGAACCCATAGACAAACTAAAGCGAACTCCGTCAAACGCCGGGTGTGCGTGTCCCCAGGGGCGTGGTCGCTTTACTATGATACAGTGTACTTTTAATCGTCGTTTGGGGTGTTAATTTGGGGCACTTTTACAATGGCGACCAATACAATTTATTATTTGTCCATTTATCTCGTTTGTCAAAGAATATTTTAGGTCGCTTTATTTATTGCTGCGCGGCATGCCGCACACGCTTGTCGAACGGATTGGATTTCTATATATTCTGATAGATTATCTGGATCCGGGTATGTCCTAAAACTACGACCCAGACCACCGGGGGATGGGCAGCTACTTATTTACTGGACGACCACTTTGGCTTGTTGATGGTAACCCTGCCTATGAAGCCGGAGGTCCCGGGTTCGAATCCCAGCCAGGGCATTTATTTCTGCGATGAGCACGAATATTTGTTCCTGAGTTATTTATTTGTCTATTGGCTATGTGCGAAGTAGGTGGTGGGGGTAAGCTAGGCGATCGTAGCGCACACCATGGCAGAAATGTGCACTTACTGGGGACAACTGTCAAGTTTACTTTCACGTTTTCTATTGGTTTCTTAACGGTTTCCTACGATTCGTTTCGTTTGTGTGTATTTATTTATTCTCTTATTTATTTCAGTAAAATTTCCAATACGGGGTCTTTCTCGTTTACTAAAGTAAATAAAATATTCATGTGTCATTATTTGACATCTCTGAGTTTTGTCATTGTCTCGGGACCTTTGACGTTTGACGTTTCAGACGTGCACATAGCCAATATATAAGCATGTTATGTATAACGTCGTCTAGTACGAATAATTAAGCTGTGCTTAGTTTGGATTGGATGAATGAATAATTATTTATTTCAAATCTAAATTTTTGTTAGTGAGTACACAGTATATATAGTTTTATTAGACTGTTGAAAAATTACGTGGAAAGATTTACAACATTTAATATAAATAAAAACATCCCGAGTGCAATTTCTCCCAAAACATCAGTGTAGGACGGGATCAGTATGGGATTAGGTCGATTTGTGTAAGGTGTACGCTGTAATTATACAAATTATATTTAAAACTTTATTTAGGTACTTATGCAGTGATCAATAAGCAATGTCGGGCGAGGTCAGTCCTTGGATGGGTGACCGCTTTGAGTGGTTACTAACTGAGCGCTCCCGTGCTTTGGAAGGCACTTTAAGCCATTGATCCCGGTTGCTGTCTATGATAGCAGTCGTTAAGCCAAGTTAGAGGCCTCCGGGCGGCTTGAGAACTTCTAACAGTCAAGTTGCCCGCTCACTTGACAAGCCTAATCCCAATAAGGTCTGGTTCCCCCCTTGGGTTGGAAGGTCAGATGGCAGTCGCTTCCGTAAAAACTAGTCTTACGCCAATTCTTGGGATTAGGTAGCGGACCCCAGGCATCCTTCAGGATGCAACTGTACTGGGAATAACGCTAGGAGGATGACGATGCAGTGGTCAATATAAGTAGGTACATAATATAGATTAATTTTCATGTTTTCATTTACCTATTTTAACTATGTAGTTACAATATGTAAATGAAAACCGTAAGTGTGTGTAGGTATTTGAAACTTTCCGTGCTTACTCTTAACCTAACAAACAGACTGACAGCGATGTATGGAAAACATTCATGCTTTTAGCAACGAATTAGCATTAGCATACACTAAGCACATCACTAAATCTAACCGCTTTAAGTAGCTCGGATACGGGGGTGTTATGAATCGCAATACATTAGGGATGGGACGTGTCTAGTGGTTTTGTCGATATATTTACATAAATTTGAAAGGATTTTTTGGTTTACTGGGAAACACACCTTACAACTTTACATGACATAAAATAAATTCAATATGGGGTGTTATGAATCGCAATACATTAGGGATGGGACAAGTCTGGTGGTTTTGTCGATGTATTTACATAAATTTATGTCGGTGAAAGGATTTTTATGGTTTATTGGGAAAGACGCAGATTACAATTTTACATGACATAAAATAAATTCAATAATACACGAGCCACGACAGTTGCCTTTATTGGAATAAAAAATTACATAATTTTTAAGAAAAAAAAACCGACTTCAATGGGGGAGGCCAGTGAAAGATTATTATACTTAGATGGTGCACTCTTAGATTCCATACAATAAAATAAAAATGGCTATAAATATGTTTATAATGGTAGAAGACTAAGTACCCTCAATTCCTCATGGAATCATGGAAAAACCTTGCTTGCTTGACAAACAAAACGAACAGAACAAATCGCCAAACGTGAACTACGCGTCGTTGAAGAGTTCCGTTCTGATCATCATCAGCAGTTCCATTTCATCAAATGTCACTTTTATGAATGAAAATGCTTGATTAGTTCATGAAAATACTAAAATCACTATTTGTGTGCTTTCACATTTGAGGAGTTCCCTCGATTCCTAATGGATCCCATCATCAGAACTCGAGCATGACAAAAATCAATCGTGAAAATAGAACTTGCTTAACAAACACAGCTAGAAGGACAAATTGCCAAACGTGAACTTTTCGTCGTTGAAGAGTTCTGTTCTGATCATCATCAGCAGTTCCACTTCATCAAATGTCACATTTTTGTATGATAATGCTCTATTTGTTGATAAAAACACAAAGATCACTATATGTTTGCCTTTAAAATTTGAGGAGTTCCCTCAATTCCTCATGGATCCCATCATCAGAAATCAAGCATGACAAAAATTAATCGTGAAAATAGAACTTGCTTAACAAACACAGCTAGGAGGACAAATCGCCAAACGTGAACTTTTCGTCGTTGAAGAGTTCTGTTCTGATCATCATCAGCAGTTCCATTTCATCCAATGTCACATCTTTGGATGCAAATGCTTGATTTGTTGATAAAAACACAAAAATCACTATATGTTTGCCTTAAAGATTTGAGGAGTTCCCTCAATTCCTCGTGGATCCCATCATCAGAACTGCGTTTTGACATAAACGGGACCAACTTGGATATATATACTTACAATCAAAACAAGAATTTTTCAAGTCGGTTAAGAAATGACGGAGTTATACAGTAACAAACATTAAAAAAAAAAAAACAAAAAAAAACATACAACCGAATTGATAACCTCCTCTTTTGAAATTTTGAAGTCGGTTAAAAATTGCTCAAAGAGATCTAAAAATAAAGTTTTATTTATTTTTAATTTTTAATATACATATCACTTTCAGACTAATTCCACACGTGATACATATTACATTTATGCCAATAACTCAGACTAATAAAAGAGATGAACGCATTACAAATAACCTCAATACTAGTGATCTAGACATAGTATCGTCGGGCTTAAGAAAAGTCAAATATGACATAATGTAACATAATTTTTACTAGGATGACTGTCAAAAGAACAGTTTTAAAATCTCACAGACTGTAGGTCCCTCATATAATGTTTTTTCTTAGTATGAGGCTAAGACTGGGTTGCACCAAACCGTCTGTAATCGTAAGCTGTGTTCGTTAAAATTTGAATGTATGGAGAGTTTGACAAGTTTCTATGGGATGACACCTGGCGGCGCCATATTTAACGTTGATCGGTCTGTGATCGTAAGTTGGTGCAACTCTGCCTAAGTATCGATAAAAACATCATTTCGCGGCCGTATCGCGCGCGTCAAAATCTAACATGATACGCATTAGCATCGCAAATGCGACACGGAAATAGATTTAAAACGACTGCAGGGGGAGTATTGAATTAAAACCGCAATCACTTGATACTGACGGGGACCGTCAAGGAAATAATTCGCAATAAAAACAGCTGACTTCGATACATTTGAGCTATTACACGTAGGTATAAAAATTCCTATGTGCCGGTCTGTGGGTAGTGTTGGTAAAGACTTGAGTCTTTGGAGACTTCGTTCCAAAGACTTGACTTGGTTTTTTAGACTAATCGAAGCTTGAGTGTTGTACAGACTCGAGTCCTCTAAAAAGACTCGAGTCTTCTATAGAGACTTGAGAGATTTGTTTACTAAGTGTAAACAAAAGGCTTTTAACTCATTATGATTAGAACTTAACTGTACTTGTAGAAACACGTAAGGTTACGCGGCCTACTAAGTGAAGTTGGTACTGTAGAAATCAGTCCTTTGGATAGAAACTTCATAAGTGAGTCTTTGCTATTAGATTCAAGTATTTTGAGGCACGACTTTTACTTTAGTAAAAAAAAAAATACTACAAAACATACGACCGTGCGAGTCTTTTCTAAGGCTTGAGTTGTGACTATAGGACTCGATAAGACTCGAAAAAGGACTCGACTCATGACTCAAAAGACTCAGAAATCTTTTAAGCTTGGAGTCCCGTAAGTATGAGTCGAGTTCTTGAATTCGAGACTCCAAAACTTGAGTCTTTACCAACAATATCTGTGGGTAGTGCGGTAAATGCACACCTATGCAATGCACCTGTTATTGTGTACAATAAAGTGTTTACATACATAAATACATGCATAAATGCCCTAACCGGGATTCGAACCCGGGACCTTCATAGGCAGAGTCACTACCAACTAGGATAAGTAGTCATAAAAAAACAAATTTCGGGTGAACTCGTGATTCGTCGTGTCGTTACGGCACGTACTAATCCTACAACAATGGTCTATCAGTCTCTTAGAAGCGCTCCTATTTACGCCTTTAGAATAATCTATAGCTTCACACCGATTCCGGCAGCCAGACAAATGTTTCATATTTAAAAAAATGGTACCTTCTGCTGGCGTCAATATTGCCTTAGTGACGTGACGCAACATTGAGCTCTTATATGGCCTGACCCTACGGATTCGCTAAATATAAAACCATGATTAATTTACTAAAGCCAATTTAATCGAGATGTGTTTTTTTTCATAACTTGTTGAATAATATGTTCAAATATATTCACCATTTATCGCCGGTCCTGTCCAAATTTTGTCACATGCCCTCCATTATACCTCCATTACATATTGTACCGTGCCTTTTTGTCTTCTTTTCTGTGCGAATTCCATCACGCAAGATATTTTATTCGGTTATTTTTGTCGCTTGTGGTCTTATACCTATCTCTTAACAAATAATCTCTAGGCCAGAGAACCCAATTTAATTTTGTGGTTGCGCTACGAATCAGGCTTTACAATACAATACAAATACTCTTTATTACACACCTCAATAACCTACTAATAGCACTCTAATTGAAAATCTGGCTTCAACTTAGAATCAGATAAAATACGAAACTGAATAAAAATCAGATCAGACCTACTCAAAATACGACATAAAAGTTTTTCTTGATCTGAGTCCTCTTAGTAGTATTGACAATAATGGATTTATGTAAAAAAACGCAAGATTTTCTAATTCTTAGGATAAAAAATCAGAAACACCAAATATTTCCCTTGTAGTATCTTTATTTATTATTTTATATACAGTGTTTTTTATGTGAGTTGTGCAATAAAGATTACATATTATTTGTATAGTATAGCATTGTAATTAAAACAAAATCGGATACTAAAAAATATACTGAAAACACTTTTAGTTTAGCAATGATTTGTATTGTATGGCTGCCGGCAACCGGAAACATAGATTGTTTTTAAAATAATAAAATCAGAGTGTCAACTCTATTGTTTATTTGAGGCGCCATGTTTTTGTCTAGGGCGTAAGGTTATTGTTACGTTTTTGTGGTAAATCCGGCGGAATCAATTTTTTTGAGGATTATGAATGGTGGCGCCACCGGGTGCACGGGGTGAGAATTATAAAATATTATTTTACAACAATATGTGTGCCTTTAGTTGTATTCGCCGCTCATTACGGGATAAAGATGTTTACAAAAGTCACTGAAATAAATGATTTTACAGTTCATACGGTGCCACTTTACCGCACAAGTGCGGTAATCAGCAGATTACGTGCATATGTCGAAACTTTAAAGAGCCATATGTACTGTAAAACGTTGTACAATACACGTGCGAACAAGTAATTCGCAACTCCCACTCGTTAGGAATTTCATGTTCTCTGCACTTGTATCGTAATGTACTATTTTATTATCATTTTAAAACAAAATCTATCCTTATGTGATTTCGTGATTTATACAATAGTTACTCTTATTGTCAAAAGTTGAGAAGTGTAGGTACATGAATTCATAAAATTGCCTTCGGTAAAATGGCTTACTTGACATTTTAAATCAGGTATCAAGTATTACAGGTATACATTGTGATTGTGACGTTTATCTTTTTCAGGGATTTCAGGGATATCAAAACATCATAATTATCGATATAACCTTCCATGCAGGTTTCCTAAAAACAAACAAAACCAATTAATAGAAACTTTATAGCCAATTAAAGTTAAGTGAAGAAACATTTATGAAATAACTAGCTTTTGCCCGCGGCTTCGTCTGCTTGGAATTCGTTTATATCGTATCTCCATACAAACTTTCACCAGTGTGCCAGTGTTCGACCACTTAGATGAATTGAAATTGGGAGGATATTTTTCTAGACTTTTCATGTAAGTATTCCGATTCAATGACGACTAATAAATGAAGACGAAGATCTTTAGGGTCTTTAAAAAAGTTTATAATTAAATATCATTCACTAAAAGAACCTTGTCCTTCTAGTGGTCGAAAACAGACACTGATCCCGAACCCGGCTTAATGACCTCACCCTCAATTATTCAAGTAAGTATTCTTTGTCGTATATTTACTATTTATTGCGTACTCTCTAAGCACAGAATGTTAAGTCATAAAAGTAATTATTACGATACAAATTCAATACGGTAGCAGCTATAAAAATCCCGACGCACATTACCAATAAAACAATAATTCACATTAAAATAATGTCAAGTGGTAACACCGGTCTATGGTTCATTTTGAAATAGTCAAATTTGACTCTTATTACTGCTAAAATTAAAGTCTCTTTTCGCTCGAAACCTAAAATGCAATTGATACTATTTTCTTTTCAGATTATTAATTTAATTCCAGAAAAGTTAGAGTGACTTAAGTTAGAAAGCGATTCTAGTCTCTGTGCGTCTAGGAATAAGCTGTAAAAATGCGTTAAAAATAAAATGGATAAGTGTCAGTATAAAGTAAGTAAGGTTAGTCTATGTATGGTCTTTGAAGCGCCGCATAGAAAATTTCTTTTAATTTCTTACGACGCCGACTCACGTTTGAGCCGTGTTTTGAATTTGTTTGTGTAAATATTCTTGGAAATTTAATCACGATCAATGCAATCAATGACAGTTGCAGTGGAATTTATTTTTAAAAAATCGACCAAGTGCATGTCGGGCCATGCTCAGTGTAGGGTTCCGTAGTTGCCCAGTGAACTTACTTTTCAATAACAAGCAATACCTTCGCAGCGTTTCATGTCTTTTACTAAGAAGGGAAGACTTTTTACGAGAACTCAAAAACAGCTCAACTGATCATGTTCACTATAGTTTCCGTTGAAAGTCTTTATTAGGCTTTAATTTCAAGATTTTTTGGACCCATAGTTAAAAAGTTAGAAGGGGGCGGGGGGACATGTAAGTAGTTTATAACCTCAGAGCACGTAGTGTTCTTATTATTATGGCCGCGGTCTTCTGTGAGGTGGAGGTACTTCCCCAGTTGGGCGGCTTCAAATATGAGCGATATGACGTTCCCCTGTGCCCTACCTCTCTTATCAACATTGTTTATGCCCTTTTTTTATTCACCGGGGGGGAAAATCCATTATGGATACCACCGCACCGAGGGGACAGTGCGGTGGTTATGTCAGACTTGCACCGACTAAAACCCCCCCGATCATCCTCCTCAACTCATTTCGGGCGGCTCTGGGATCTCCTTCCGAACGCATCAGTGCCGCCCTAGAGACTGTAGGTCCAACTGCTTTCATAGGCGATCACAGCCCCCCACTGTGACCGTCTTCGACCCCAAGGACCCCCTTTTAGTCGCCTTCTACGACAGGCAGAGGATAACCGTAACCGTATTCTATGCCCCGGCTACAGGGCGCATGTATATGTCCTACGATTACTTATATAAATGTGACTTTTATGCCATTTCGGCCGTAAAACCTGCCCATAAAACCTGTGCTAGTTGGGCTGGTCCACTGCTACAACTAACTATGTAAGTAGTTTATAACCTCATCAATAATCAAAGCGCATTGTTGTTATGCAGATGGTAATTGGAAGTCGGCGTTTCAAAGGACGCCATTGCACGTCGTCGGCTTCCCGGTAGCAGGGAATTTATGTGGAGATAATTATTCAGTATTATTATCGATCGATTCTAAACTAAATATTACTAAAGGTAAGTCCTGGTTTGAATTAATTGGAGTACAAAGTTCCGCGAATAAATCATTTAAAGAACCGTTTATTATCGTTGCTATTGATGTCCTCATGACACAGAGCGTGCCTTTACCACGCAAAAATGGTCAGCGAAATCTAAATCTAAGATCGATTTCACTGCAAGTGTTATTAAAAATTTTAACTTATGGTGTGGGCTGATAGTTTTATTTTTCACGAATCAAAATATTTTATGACGGGTGACCAGAGGGCTGGCACACGTACCTTGCCACAGGATTCAGAGCTTGAGCCAATTTTCTACCTGTAAAATATATGTTATACAGGTTGAGCCCTGTAACAGGAGCAAAAAATTTAACGGTGGAAATTTAACGGTTTAGCGAGCCAGCTAATTGCTTTTCCAAGTGGTCTCAGTCAAAATAAATAGCTTTTTTAAATTTTGTTTTTCTTCTAAAACCCCAAAGATAGCTTACGTGTATTTTTATTACTTTTCTGAAGTGATATTACTGTCTATTTATTTTAAAAACAAAATAAAAATGAAAGAAAAATTAAAACATACCAAAACTATCCTTGAAAACCGAAAATGTAAAAACAATTATGACTCATAATTTGATACTCCTACCTCCAACATTGCAATGACTGATGCGCTATAATCCCGTGGTGTCAAGATCTATTTATATCATTTTCTCCGATTTGAAAAATTTTAACAATTTTTGGACACCTGGAGTTATTATTATACTGCAGATGCTCTAAGGAAGCGTCCTATACTCGTAAACCGCGATTCCGCGCGCAGTCCTGAACGAAAAAGGATTAGGATTGGTGGTTTATGGATAACAGTTCAGTAGATTATGTTTTTTCACCTCAGCGGCTCGAATGTGGCGGTTTTGCTGCTTAAAACCAGTGAGCAACATGCAATTTTGCTGCGAGCGTGAAATAGTTATTAGTTATACAAGGGTGCAAAGTTGTATTTTACCCGCGAGTGTGGAATTGAAACACGAGCCAGCGAAAGGATACTATAGTTAAACCACGAGCGAAGCGAGTGGTTCTAAACTAGAATCCTGAGCGTAGCGAGTGTTTCAACACACGAGAAGTAAAATACAACTTTGCACCCGTGTGTAACACAAAACTTTTCTCCTCACTATAGCGAGGAAAGTGCAACCTGCAAAAAACACAGTTCCATTTTATCACTGGAATCACCGATTTTTTAACGCTATTATAACAGAAAACTCTGGACGTTGTGTATAATATTTACGTGAGTCGGAGTCCGTGACAAGTTGTGTATATTTTAATTGACATTGACAATGATGACATTTCTTTCTGACAATGCGTTTTGAAATTGCATCGACTCAAGTTGTGCGTTTACAATTAAACTCAATATCATTATAAAACAAATGTTATTTATAGAATTTGAAGGTTTACGAATTAAATCATTAAATAAAGCTAAATTTGGTATTTTGTATTAAATTCTCAAACCATTTATTTAATGATAATTGATATCAAACTAACCATTATTATGAGCGTTTTACGTTTTGTTATCTGTCAAAAGCTACTCAAACACGCTCCAAGGTCAAATTACTTTCCCCACTTGTGGATAAAATGCGTTTTTACCCGCTTGTTTCAAAGGATAAAAGACGGCTTTCTGAGCTAGTGAGGGGAAAAAAACTTTTCCTACCTGAAACCAGTGAGCAAAATACAATTTTGCTGCGAGCATGATAATAACTTATAATAATAATAATATAATAATAAATATTAGGGACATTTTTTTTTTTTTTTTTTACACAAGTCGAACTAGTCCCACAGTAAGCTCAACAAGTCTTGTGTTATGGGTACTAGACGACGATATATTTAATAGATATATACTTAAATACATAGAAAACATCCAAGTCTCAGGAACAAATGTCTCTGCTCACCACAGAAACAAATGCCCTTACCGGGAATCGAACCCGGGACCTCTAGCTTCGGAGGCAATGGCACTACCAACTAGGCTAAACAGGCCGACTATAACTTACTTTTTAATTTTTCATTTAGTTTTCATAATGCCCTGTAATCCAAAATTGGAACATTTAAACTTCATTCTCGCTATCACTATTCCTAGAGCAAAGATATTTGCATCTCGTGTCTTTGAGTCAACATCAACAATCGCAGCAAAAATCTACTTTGCTCTCTTGTTGAACAAATAATTACTTCTAGCTTGATTATAATTCAGGACAAATTTACACCACTACCGTTTACTTATCATGTGCGGAGATTACATGGTTTAAAAATGACTAACAGGCGTATCGACCTTAATTTGACGTTAGATCTAATTCGTATGGATTAAGCTTGAAAAAAATACTCGTTTGTATTTATTTATTTATTTATTTTGTCATACAATATATTGTCACTAACAGCATACACTAGACATGACATATAGATAACATACTAAGTGATAGAGAATTACATTATTATAATAAATGTGAACACTGAATAATAATAACAATACTTAAATAATGGTGCTTGTGGCCACAATAGTCTCCAGGTAGTGCCCGGCCGCGGTCACAAATCTAGGCTCAGGGGTCGCGAACAAGTCAAGAGTTCCGTCTTGGTCTAATATAACGCTTAGCTCACTCTTATCAGCCAAATCAAACATAACCCATGTTAACAACTATAAACTTTTGATTAATGACTCAATCACTTGAATAATTATAAAATGATATTAAACAATAATAACAGCATTTAAAACACTATAAAATATTAACAATGAATTCTCCTGAACACCTGTAGACAATAAAAGTTTATGTGTCCGGCACGCAAAGGAAGCTGATGGAATAAAAATAATATCTAAGTTTATTTGGTAAGTAGTAAGTAGGTATAAGTTGGAAGGAAAGAAGAACGAACGAGAGGTGTTCATATCGATAGGAGAAAAATATACGTCTGAGTACCTATTTGAACTATTGAAGTTATAGAAAACCGAACTAACAGAAGAGGGAATATGTTGGGACACTTGGGACACCTGATATGGCATTACAACGCCGCCAGCAACCTCGGTACAATGCCTCAAGGGGCTGTTTTGGTTTTAAGTTAGTTTTTAGGGTTCCGTACCTTTCAAGTTAAAAACGGAACCTATATAGGATCACTCGTGTATCTGTCCCTCCGTTCCTAGTTCATTATTACAACTAGTTTTAAAATGATGTAAGAAAATATACGAAAATTGACTATACCTACCCCCCCTTATCTCCGAAACTACTGGGACTAAAATTTTGATAAAAATACACTATGGGGATTTATGCCTATAGATAACAGCAAAATCTATAAGAAGTTTTTGAATTATCGCTGAACCTCTTCATATATTGCTGAGTTAATGTTAATTATCGCTGAGTCTTGTCCCAACAAAAGGATGTAACAGGAATTGAGCCAACTTCACCTTCACATTTTTTTCCTACCACCTGTATGAAAAAAAAACAAGAAAACAAATCAAATCAAAAATCAGTCAAATTGGTTCAGTACGGTTTGCACAGGCTGGTTCTTCAACAGTTCAAATACAAAGAGCCATCCGGTTGCCTCTTGGATACTGCAAATAAGCGTCGTTGCTTTAAATATCTTCAACTGTCGTCTCTTCTTGTGTCTCCTATCTATTGTATATAGCTTGTAGATAACTTTTTCCTGTATATATTCCAACCTTGTATATTATTCTACTTAGGAACAATCTTTTATCTTATCTACATTGGTTACTTCCGACAATGGACGTAAGCGCAACTCTTCGAACGGCAAAATATCTCGTCTGAAATGGGTGGCTTCAATCTACTATAGCACGTTCACTAGGCGTACGAGCTACAAAAACGAGGAATCAGACACTAGCCTATCGTCCACTAATTTGAAACTTCCCGAAACTTTTTTTTTATTGCAAATAACTAATAACAAGGCGACACACTATGTCCGCTGGGTGCAGTGGTGCACTGACGTCACTGAATAGGTATTTTTCTCGTTCATAGCTTGTAATCAATGCAGGAATTCCTGAATACCTGAACACTAATTAGCTGATTTGAAGGAAAACGTTACCCGCCAATGTCACGTCAATAAACTTTTTTTAAGTGCCCCGAACCAAGGCATAAAGTATTATCCCAGCTGCTTCACTCGGTGCATCAAGGGCTGCTGGCCATAACTTTCCTTGCCCTGTCTTAGCTATAGCTTGTAAATCTGCATGCTGTTGCTAATGTGACCTAAGAATGTTTCCCGCTTAATTTCAAACGTCAACCGTCAACAATTTTTAATTTATTTTTTAATTGCAGCGGACTAAGGCAATAAGGCATTATGCCCGCTGCGTCCGTCGGCGCATCAAGGGCTGTGCGGTGTGCATGCGTAATGCGCTGCGGCTCGTTTAATTGTTCCGTGATTGATTTGAATGACGATAAGGATGAGGAAAACTGAATGATAATTTGTAATGGTATTGATCGTTCAATCGACGAAGCGTCTCAATCCTACATACACTATTGATAACTGAGAAAACATGAATTAGTAAGTAGTACGTAATGTGCAAGGCATATATAGGGTCTAAGTATCTTGAGCTATGGGGACCCAACACGATCAATTACAATTGCCAGTTCTAAGTGATTGTAAACTGCCTTTGGTCGCGTCATTCGCGATTTTTAGATGGATTTTTTAGATTGCAGACTGCTTCGTTTGATCGTCTCGGTGAATCCTTCTAATTGTTATTACCTTGGTTTTCCTATCACTTTCCTTCCTTCCACTATGCCTTCTTTAAGTTTTCGTCGTATTGTCATAAGAGGTATCCACATATCTTTCCTCTTCTAGTTAAAAAGCTGTAACTCTCGAAAATCTAGGTCCATGGGGTCCCAGCGTGCACAAGTTATTTGCAGAAATTGCGAAGCATCTGGTTGATGTAACTGATGACCGAAGAGCTGGCGGCTTCCTCGCTCAACGTATCAGCATTGCGATACAGCGAGGAAATGCCGCCAGCATCCTCGGTACAATGCCTCAAGGGCCTGTTTTAGATTTAAGTTAGTTTTAATTTTATTTGTGTTATTTTGGTTAAGTATTCTTGTATATATTTTTTTTGTACATAAATAAAAGCTGTTGGCGTGTGAGAAATGTAATGATGAGTCTTCATCATATCCCTATCAGAAGTTAATCAGCTGCCTGATTTTCCTCGCCAATTAAAAGGAGCTATCGATTTGGGCATCACTTTCAGGAAAGGTGAAGGACGTTTAGTTAGCTATGCGGATGCCGATTGGTCTAACTGTTACCATAGATCGTCATTCGTACACTGGCTTCTACTTCTCTATGGCCGATATGGAGCGATTTCGTGGGAGAGTAAGAAGCAACCTACTATTGCTTTATCTTAAAGTGAGAGCTAATTTATGTTCTTGACCCCCCAAGCACCCAACGATTATCGATTCTACAATCCTATATAAATTTTCAAGAGTAGAATTGGGATGTTAACACCAATAAAAATAAATTACACTTACATTACCAATACATAAATCTCACGATAATATTCAGAATATATCACGCTTCTACTTATTTTTCCTATTTTAAAGATTTTTAAATACATTAAGAACAATAAATGGACGCTATTTGATCATACAAAAGGCATGACGTCACTTGTTCCTATTTCCCTACAAACTTCATACTAACAGACCGTTTTTGACGTTTCATTAAAAGTTGCTGATTTGACTATCAGTCGACATCCCTATTAAAAGAGTACTTATTTTTTAAAAAGCTCTATTTTCGATATAAGTCTGTTGTTTATGCACTTATACATCCCTGGTTGACACCCAAAAGTCATTATAAAATCTGTCATTAAGTACTCTTAGAATCCTCGTAACTCAATACTAAAACAATGCTGAGATACGAGTTTTACTTTAATTAGGTTTTTGTTACTCAGTGAGTTTTGGTTGTCAGCCGACGATATACGAGGTGGGCCCTGTAACTGGAGCAAATATTTAAAAGGACGCTTTCTTAGGGCATCTGTAGTGACCACTGGTATACAATTTTTGTTAAAAAAATCATTTTGGAGAAATTTTGATATAAAGTTACGACTTCCGTCCGAGTAATGGATCTTGACACCGTTTGAGGTAGTATCAAGTTACGAGTCATGATTGGTTTGCATTTTTTGTTTCCAAGGATATTTTTGGTTTTTTTTTTTTCATTTTTAAGACTTATAATAAATTGACATAAATGTCACTTCAGAAAAGTAATAAAAATACACGTAAGCCACCTTTGAAGAAAAAAAAATTATAAATATTTTTTTTTTTTTCAACTGAGATCACTTGGAAATAATTGCTGGTCCACTAAATAGTCCACCGTTTAATTTTTTGCTCCTTTTACAGGACCCACCCTGTATGAAATACACATATAATATAACATTTATAACTGTTCCTTATTGACGTCTCTCAAATCAAAACCTAAGAGAGATTTTTATTTTTAACTTTTTATTGACAAAAGTTACGTCCAAAAAACTGGTTTTTGGCCTAAAATTTCCAATGTTGCCGCAACCCGTTTGGGGACTGCTGTCCAATTTCCTATTTCATATCACCTACGAAAAGAGGCCTATGTCCTTTGAGTCGTACATACAGGTTTATGATGATGATGATGATGAAGTATAATAGTTATGAGTTCTGGGAAGAGTAGAGGTCAGCTGCCTGCCTCGTGGCTAAACCTAGTCGTGATTATATTGGAACTATTTGAAAGGATCCGTAAGTAATAGATGTCGCGTGCCTTCACGTAGTACAGATAGCAAAACAGTTTGCCGAATTTGTGTTATGTTGAAAACATAACAATATAGGATTTTTTTATTTAAAATAATCCTGCCTAGGATACACTCATTTATGTTATGTTGAAATCAAACTTGTAGCAAATTGGTATATTCTTTTTACGACTACGGCTTGTCTAATGAGTTGATTCTTAAACTGAAAGGAGTTTTTCTCGATTTTGGTAATGGATTCCAATTCATAAACTACGAAAGAAAATGCATACGGTTCGCTGTCAGTCTATGGGCTGTAGAAATCTTATAAAAAAGGTTGAACAATCCTTCTCCCAGGCAGGGGCCTTTCAGCTCGAGTACGATTTTTTCTATGGAAATGTTAGTTTAACTTGTTTGTACCAGATGTCACTGTGTGCTATCTCTATCGCACTTGCCTATTGAAGTGACAGGGATGCAGCGGTCGTGCGGTTAGTTCTTACTAAATACACAACGGCGCTACGATCTATGTGGAGTATTTCACTGGTATCTCTATCTCAGTATATTATTGTACTTTGTGCCTTCTCCTTCACTTGTCGGTTGTCGGAAACTATATCAATCCTCCTCATGCCTCAGTAATATAATATTTGTTACGTCTCTAGCTTTAAAAAAAATGCTGTTGCGTCAGAGTTTTTATCCGCTCTGCCGTATTTTAGGTAATTGGCCCAAAAATATGTCTAGACACGCGGCAGCGTGTCCAGCCAAGTTCACCCCAGCAACTGGCGGACAGCAGCCCTGTGTTATTTTACACGAACCGTTTGGAGCCACTTTTGACCCCCCAATAACTCCATATCTATCTAACACAAAAAAAAAAGAAATTTAGTACATGTATTAAGATCCTTTAGGACAACTAGAACCCCAAATTTCATAAATATAGGTTTAACTATTAAATTAATAGTTGTTGAGATATTAAATTCCAAAAAACGGCATTTTTACCACTGACTGACTGACTAGTAATTAAAAAACCTAACCCACTTCCAGGTGACCTAGAAAGCTGAAATTTGGCATGCAGCTTGGTAATTATGTGTGTACACCAGAAAAAAATCAGAAAACAGTGATAATTTATTAGTTTTATTATTATTATTATTTATGCTAGTTAACTCAGAACTCCGTCATTTATTAACCGAATTGTAAAAATCTTTTTTGTTTGAAACGGTATGCCAAGTTAAATCTCAAAATGCATTAAGCCGCAGTAAATTACTTTTACTGTAAACAATCTAGTGCCGGACTTGGCACCTTTCAGAGAATCTACGGAACTTGGCACCCATTTAATGGGGAATGTCTGAAATTTTCAAAAGTCCTTGATTATTTTTCTAATGGAAGGAATAACCGTCGCCATTAACAGAAAAAAGTTTCAGATTTTTCGGTTGCGCCATATATTTTATAAAAATACAAACATTTTATATCACCTCGCGTCTGCCCCGTATCGGACTACTAAGACATTTCTAAGTCCGTCGAATATAAAAAAATAAAAAAACACCTGCTTGGATCTGTGGTATGCAATGACATTGACAGTTCATCATAGGTTGGTCGTATGACTTGAACTGTCAATGTCATTTTTTACCACAGATCCAAGCAGGCTTTTTTTTTAATATTCGACGGACTTAGAAATGTCGTAGTAGTCTGATACGGGGCAGACGCGAGGTGATATAAAATGTTTATATTAAAAAAAAATATATGGCGCAACCGAAAAATCTGAAACTTTTTTCTGTTCATGGCGAGGGTTATTCCTACCATTAGAAAAATTATCAAGGACTTTTAAAATTTTCAGATATTCCCCATTCTTTTGTTGGTGAAAACGACACTCGAACTTGGCTCCCATTTTCACATTTATGTTTTTGATAGGATTTTCTTTTTTTTAGACATAGAATATCCATATTCTAGGTTTTTCTTACTGAGCCTTATTGAGCTTATTATGGGACTATTTCCCCTAATATTTATAAAATAAAATATTTACTTACTTTACTGACGTTACTAATCCAGCAGCGTCCGGCCGTCTCGGCGAACAAATCTCTTTATTATGCTAATAGTCTATGGCTCGCTCTATTGTCTATGCAGCGGAAAACCGGCGCCCGTTTTTTGGAAATTAAAAAAGTAATTTGGGAGAAAACTTTTGAAAATAAAGTGCGCTAGAACAGAACCAACTGCGGTAGAACTTGGAAACAGAAAATAAAGTGCGCTAGAACAGAACCAACTGCGGTAGAACTTGGAAACAGAAAATAAAGTGCGCTAGAACAGAACCAACTGCGGTAGAACTTGGAAACAGAAAATAAAGTGCGCTAGAACAGAACCAACTGCGGTAGAACTTGGAAACAGAAAATAAAGTGCGCTAGAACAGAACCAACTGCGGTAGAACTTGCAAACAGAAAATAAAGTGCGCTAGAACAGAACCAACTGCGGTAGAACTTGGAAACAGAAAAGAAAGACACGGACATACTTACCGGATAACTATTTTTTTTGCTTTAGTTGCCATTACGTTATACTTAGCCAATAATTATCTAAATAATTTCTTGTATGAATTGGTGACTCCTTAGTGTTTAGTCTTTCCTATTAACAAATCCATAGTTTTATTTAAGGCCTTTTGAGGCCCATTTTTTCGCTAAATCGTACAGGTTGTAACTACATAGCACCTCTGTTGACCTACGTATACCGTTAACTAGTGAGTTCCTGGGCGACCGAGCTTTGCTTGTGTTTTTCCGGGGAATACGGGTTTTCCCGAAATTGAGACCTAGCTAGATATTTTTTCGTGCCCGGAAACCTTTATATTGTACATTTCATTAAAATCGTTAGAGCGGTTTTAGAGATTTCAATTACAAACAAATAAATAAATATACAAATGGTGCTCGTTTAGTAGTAGTAAGATATAATATAACAAACAAATAAAAAAAGTAATATATAAAAAACAAAAAAAATATAGGTTAGGATAAGATTTATGAAGTGTACTCGACGTTTCGCATGTTGTGATTTGCGATATATGCGATTTCTGTCCAACACGAGCTTTTCGTCCAACACGTTTTTCCTCCGACACGCTATTCGTCCAACACACATTTCGTCCAACACGCTTTTTGTCTAACCCGCATTTGGTCCAACACGATTTCTACGTCCAACACTCCCCCATGGCCGACCGTTTACTGTTTACTAATATAACAAAATAATAATATTGTATTATCTACAGGAAAACCTTTATTTATTGGTAACGTAAAAAAATATGTTATAGTCTTAAATTAAAGATAATAATAATCATTATTCAAAAGGATAAAAATACTAAAACTAAGCATTACAAATCCAGGTCAGGTCCCCTTGGTAAGGCTCCCAACACACAGGCAGCATTCCCGCGCTGAATTGCGATAGCAATTCTCTGCGCGAGAAAGCTGCCCGCGCGTGGGTCGCCTGTTGCCTCCTTAAGCCGCTTGCCGAGCGCCCTGTGGAGCTCCCGCGCGCCTCTGCCCCACGGCCCAAGTGTCTCGACGCCAAATGCGTCCAAGTCGTATTGGGCGCCGAGACAATTGTATTTTCCCACCTTGGAATTCTCTCTGGCGTCCGCTGGTACATAAACCTTTATTTATGTACCATGAAAATACATACAAAAATACTTACATAACCAAAACAACCTAGATAAAATTAAAACGATCTTAAGTTTAACACAGCGCCGCTACCGCGAACTTCGAAAATCGACATTCGTATTGTACCGTCCCTTTCCGTCATATAGAGTATAACACGAGAGTGAAAGGGACGGCACGACACGAAGTTCGATTTTCGATGTTCGCGGTAGCACAGCAGGCCCTTGAGGCATTGTACCCAGGATGCTGGCGGCATTTCCTCGCTGTATCACAATGCTGATACGTTGAGCGAGGAAGCCGCCAACTCTTCGGTCACCAGTTACGTCATCCAGACGCTTCGCAATTTCTGCAAATAACTTGTGCGCGCTGGGAACCCATTGAAAACCCAGTCTTGAAAATAAAAAGGTCACTCACGTCTTGAAGGTTGAATATCGCTTGGCATAGTCTAGTTAGGGTTCCGTAGCCAAAATGGCTAAAACGGAACCCTTATAGATTCGTCGTGTCTCTCCGTCTGTCCGTATGTCACAGTCAATTTACTCGGAGACTATGAGCACTATAATTATGAAATTTGGTAGGAAGGTGTATGCTATGAACTGCTACAGAAATATGCTGTGAAATTACGAAAAAAATATTAAACTTGTACACCATACATGTAACAGGGGGGTCAATTTTTTTTTCAATGCACACAGGCGTGTGGGATATCAATGGATAGGCCTTAAAAAATGACATGGAGGTTTCTAAAAAACTTTTCCATTTAAGACAACCGTTGGTGAAATATTAGCTGTCAAAAATCGTAAAAAGTGTCCATCCCCCTCTAACTTCCAAACTGTGAAGTTTAAAATTCTGAAAAAAAATCAAGATGATATATAATTATAAATACTTTCAACCATTTTTGGTTTGAACAAGATAGGTTTAACGGTTGTTGAGTTATTGCTGAAAAACTGTCTTGCCCAAACAAAAGGGCGTAAGTGCCTGTGCCAAATGTAGATTAGAAGGTGTCGGTACGGAACCCTTCTGTGCGTGACCCGACACGCACTTGGCCGGTTTTTTTTGTTTTGATTCATCCACGGTCCCGCATTACTTTGCAGGTTATAATCTAATGGTGACTTTAATGTAGGTATCTTGGAATGATTAGTCTATTAATAGTCACAATAATAGAAGCCATGCTCACAACAGTCGATATCCGTTGACCGTTAAATAATTCCTGGAAATTGATAACTAATATTACTTATAATGTCGCCATTTGTATTCTGTGCCGAAGCGGCACCAATCAACTAATACGAGATGCGCAAATACTAGCGCGGATAGAGAGGACACTTCGATGTCATTGTGACGAATTGGCTGCACAAATATATTTTTAGATACCACGACGGTGGCAAACAAGCTTACGGCCTGCCTGATGGTAAGCAGACACCGTAGCCTTATGGACACTTGCGACTCCAAAGGAATCACAAGTGCGTTGCCGAGCCTTTACTGGCTTGGGGATGCGCTGTGTTGAGAGTGAGGGACCGCAGATGTCTCCAGCTGTGAAGCTAGAAACATATGCAGGCCACTCCCAACACAGTGCATCCTCGGGAGCTCTGGCGACCTTACTCACCACCAGGAACCCAAAACCACATACCTACCTAAGGGCCAGTACTGATGCTATTATGGCTGCGGTCTTCTGTAAGGTGGAGGTACTTCTCCAGCTGGGCTACTCCAAATTTGAGCGTGATGACGTTTCGCTGTGCCCTACCTCTTTAAATATGTGAGGATAGCATTTGAGGCCGGATTTGTGAAAGGAAAAAGAACCCCGTGAACAAGTTCTAATCGTTCGTCAAATCATTGAGAAGGCATCGAAAGATCAATAAGCAGAAATACATATGCTTTGTTGATTTCTCCAAAGCGTTCGAATCGGTGAAATGGCCAACGTTGTGGAAAACAATACTGGACATGGGCACACCACAACACCTGGTGCACCTGTTCAGGGAGTTCTACGAAGGGGGAACAACTTCAGTGCGGACAGATGACCTCCTCTCAGATAGTTTCCTTCCGAGTGCGGGCGTGCGACAGGGATGTATAATATCACCTTTACTATTTAACGTCTACACCGAGCTTGTAATGCTAATCACTCTCGAAGACTGGACCGAGGATGTTGTGATTGGTAGGTACACAATCGCGAACTTGCGGTATTTCGCAGATGATACCACCTTATTTCCTTTAATAAACTATGTTTCTCTTCTGAGTTGTCAGGTCAGAAGGCAGTGTCTTCCGTAAATTTATCCTACCTAGACGCCTGCTTGGCTCGTTGGCCAACGAAACGACTTGGTATTGGGTACCCGGACCGGGCCCCGGGCTCCTGTAAGATTGAACCATATTACCAGAACCAGGACGATAATGTACGATTTCTCACATGTTTATCCTATACAAAGGCATCTCAAATTAAGACATTCCTTCTTAGAGTAGTGAACCTTAGATTTTACACCAACCAACCGTCGACTGATTTTTGTGTTTTTTGAAACCATTTAAAACGAAACTGTTCTCGTGGTTATCTTATCTTATCTTATCTATATGAGGGCCCTTGCGGATGCACTTCGACCCAATGGGATCTTTTGTGCAATTGCCCCCTCCTTTATACTTACTCCAAGCTGCTCTCCAACATTTCCACAAACCGGATGATGGAGCTCAGCGGGAGTACTCAGAATTCCTTAGGTTCTGGATAGCCATTACCAAAGTCATTCATTCTTTGTCTGGCAAGGGCGTGACATTCACACAATAAGTGTTCCATTGTCTCGTCATCCTGGCCACACATTCTACAGTCTATGTTGTCTGATAGTCCCATCTTGGCCAAGAGATCCTTGACCCCGAAGTGACCTGTAAATACCCCAGTTATAATTCTAAGTTGCTTTCTGCTGAATTTCCAAAGCTTCTTGGTCCAGCTTGGGTCCACTCCTTCGATGAAGAGCTTTGAGTGCCTTAAGCCCGCCTCAATCCTCCACTCCTGTTGGTGTTTGGCTTTGGCGTAATCCTTTAAGGCCGATGTTATGGTTCTCTGCGAGAGTCCCACAAACGGTTCTGGACCTACAAAATGGCCTGTAGATCCCATTTTTGCCAGTTCATCTGCTTTTTCGTTGCCGATGAACCCCTCGTGCCCTGGTATCCATACTAGTTGCACTTTGTTATGCCTTCCAAGCTTATTCAAAGCTTGTACGCCATTGTAAACTAGTCTAGAGTCCACTTTCGGCGCTGTAAGCGCCTTGAGGGCTGCTTGACTGTCACTGAGTATATACTAGATAGTCTCTCCTTTGGTTCGTCTGTCTATATTCTCCTGTGCACAGGCAACTGTGGCATATGTCTCCGCCTGGAAGACAGTCGCGAATTGCCCCATGCTTACACTACTTTTATAGTCTTTTGCATAGATGCCTGCTCCCGTACCGGATCCCATTTTTGATCCATCCGTGTACCAGATATTGTCGTCACCACCAGTATCTAGTGATTCCAGACCTTCAGCCCACTCTGCCCTCGAGGGAACTTTTATATTGAAGTTCCTGTGGAACACAAACTTGGGTTGCATTTTGTCGCACCCCATGTTTGTTATTCTGTCTAAGAAACTGTCCATTTCCATGTTTGTGTGTTTCGTCTTCGGCTTGCTAGAGGGATTTGCGCGCTTCCGACTTAATCACTATATGAAGCGGCGGTAGGTCCAGTAGTACTTCTAGCACCGCCGTTGGCGTGGTTCGAAACGCCCCTGTTATAGCCATGCATACTGTTCGTTGCACCTTTATTAGGTCATTTCTGCATGTGCTCTTTAAAGTCCTTGACCACCATACCAGGATTCCGTACAGTAGAATGGGCCTCACCATGATGGTGTAAATCCATCAGTACCTTTGGGTTCAAACCCCATGTTTTGCCATATGCCGAACACTCTCAGTGCCTTCGTTATGGTGAGATCAGTATGCTTTTTCCAATTCAGTTCTTTATCCAGCGTGATGCCTAGATATTTCACATCATTGGCCAGTTCTAGCACCCTCCCGTACAGTTTTAAAGACTGTATGCCTCGAAGGGTCCTTTTCCTAGTAAATGGTATTACTACAGTTTTGCCTGGATTGATGGACAATTGGTGACAGTTGCACCATTTCTCCACCTTCTTCAGTGCTTCATTCATGATTCCTGATACTGTGCTTAGAAATTTTCCATTAACTAGTATCACTAAATCATCCGCATATCCTACCGTGCGAATAGGACCACTATTGAGTTCTTCCAGGAGTGAATTCACCACCTGACTCCATAGAGTCGGCGACAGTACCCCACCCTGGGCACACCCCTTTGTGGCCGTGGCTATTATCTCATCTCCTAGAAGAGATGACTTTATTAGTCTGCCGTTTAGCATATTGCCTATCCATTTACATATGGTTAGCTCTATGCCGTGTCCAGCAGCCGCTTCGCTAATAGCTTTATACGTGGTGCGATCGAACGCTCCCTCCACGTCTAGGAAAGCCGCCAGGCATAGTTCTTTATTCTCTATAGCCTGTTCAGCTCTGGTTGTTACCAGGTGCAGTGCCGTTTCTGTTGACTTCCCTGGCTGATATGCACATTGTAATTCGTGCAGTGGATGCCTTTTTAAAGGGCCATCCCTTATGTGTCTATCTACCAGTTTCTCTAAAGTTTTTAGGAAGAATGATGATAGACTAATTGGCCTATATGATTTGGCTTCGTTGTAATCCGCCTTGCCTGGTTTGGGTAGGTAGGTTACTTGTACCATCCTCCACACACGCGGTACGTGTGCGAAGGCTATACACGCCCTGTACAATCTACTTAGATGCGGGATTAGTACATTAGCGCCTTCTTGTAGTAGAATGGGGTAGACTCCATCCGGTCCCGGGGCTTTATACGGTTGGAATGTGGAGAGTGCCCACTTTATCTTTTTATGATCTACTACTTTTTTGGACGTGTCCCAATTGTGCCTTGTTGTTTTTGTGGTTTGGTCCAACGCACTAATTGTCTCCCCGTCCGTTATGCTCTGGTGTATTTCCGAGCCCGGAAAGTGTGTGTCACCTTAAGGGTTTCTAACCCCGTTTTTGTCATGTTTCCGTCACAACCTCTAATGGTTGTTAGCGGGGCCGACTTCGTATTAGCTAGCGCCTTTGTCAGTCTCATTCCTTCTGGTATAGACTCAATTTGATCGCAGTGGTTTATCCATGCTTTCCTCTTAGCCTTTCTCACAGCTTTACTAAATTCTGTGACCTTTTGTGCATAAAATCCAAAGTCATTAGCTGACTTTGCGTCATTAAATACTGCCCTAGTTTGCCTCCTGAGCTTTGCTATCTCTGGGTTCCACCAGGGTACCTTTTTGGCCAGAGTTCTTTTCTTTGGGCAGTTGTTAGTATAGGCCGTATATACAGCTTCTACTAACTTGTCCGCTTCAAATTATATGTCAATAATAGAGTTTACCTTACCTTTTGGGTCACCTAGGTCCAACTTCAGATCACTTCTAAAAGCCGACCAGTCGGTGTTCCTGGGATTCCGTTTACGTACCGTAGCTATTCGTATTTTAGTTTGATACCTAAAGCAAATGTATCTGTGGTCCGAAAGGGAAATATCATCAGATACATGCCATGAGTTGATACTATTACTAGTGTTGTTAGTAGCCAACGTTATATCAATTACCTCTCCTCGTCTAGAATTGACGAAAGTGGGTTCATTGCCTTTATTCAATAATTGTAAAGAAGATTCTCGTGGTTAACAAATAAGTGCTTTTATAGTATAAGTGAATATTTTATGAATTATACTTAACAGTTAAAATTTAGAATGGAATCCTACACATTAGATGGATTTTGTACATAATTATAATATTCTATGTAAACCCAGTAATACATGTATCTATAATTACATGCTCACTATTGTATACCTCATCTAGGTAGAAAATGGAGACTGTACAAATTATTGACCACCCAACCCATACAACGCATGCAATAAATAATTTTTACTTTACTTTACTTTACAGATTTTTTTAAATTACTCCGTGCTGCTTTTTTGTGAAGGAAATCATCCTGAGCCGCCGGCCTAATACGGTAGGTATTTCACTGATAGTCAAATTAGCAACTTTTTACGATACATCAAAAACACTCAGTTAATCTGAACTTTTTAGTGCCTAATGATGTCACAATTTTCTATGGTCAAACTGCGTCCTTTTTAGGGTTCCGTACCCAAAGGGTAAAAACGGGACGGCCGGGCGGACGGACAGCGAAGTCTTAGTAATAGCTAAGACTTCGCTGTCCGTCCGCCCGGCCGTCTGTCACCAGGCTGTATCTGAAGAACCGTAATAGCTAGACAGTTGAAATTTTCACAGATTGTGTATTTCTGTTGCCGCTATAACAACAAATACTAAAAACAAATTCATAATAATAATTAAGGGGGCTCCCATACAAAAAACGTGATATTTTAGCCCTTTTTCATGGCTACCACTCGCCGAGCTAGATCTCAAGAACCGTAATAGCTAGACAGTTGAAATTTGCATAGATTATACATTTTTATCGTGGCTACAACAACAAATACTAAAATCAAATAATAATAATAATTAAGGGGGGCTCCCATACAACAGAGTAGTTGCAGGCGTTTTTTGCTGTATCTCATGAACCGTAATAGCAAGGAGGTTAAAATTTTCACAGATGTTGTATTTTTGTATTTGTTGTATAGCGGCAACACAAAAACATCATTTGTGAAAATTGCAACTGTCTAACTATCACGCTTCTTGAGATACAGCCTGGTGATAGACAGACAGATAGACAGACGGACAGCAGCGGGTTCTTAGTAATAGGGTCTTGTTTTACCCTTTGGGTACGGGACCCTAAAAAACAAGAAAGTAACCGGGAAAATACTTGGAGGATGACTCTCTGATGCTTTATAGATATAGGCATTCATCGTCGAAAGTTCATATAGCCACCTCTGCGCACATGTACTCTCTAGCCTTGTCTTATTTTTGCATACAATCGCGTCGCATTACCGACATAATCGCCTGCTAATTTGTCCGCCATCTTGGATTGTTTTGGCGCGAACGCCATTTTGGGCACATTGTTCGGACTAATTAAGACTACAATGCTGACATCCATTCGGTTTATAATTGTCGATTAGTTATTTAATTGGCAGGGTTTTAAATTTATTTAGCAGTATTTCGCACTTAATGTGTCTTGGCACAGAGAGTCCGTGATGTCTGCCTACCCCAGCCTATCCTAATGCGAAGACAGGGAGTCTTATATTACCTGCTTTAACGCATTCACTGCCACACCATTTTCCAGAACATTCGTCACGTGCCGCGCACTTTGCTGTGTGCCCCTGTTATGAACGCGTCTGTGCTTTTCAAGTGAAAAGTACCGAAAACGCATATATGCATTGCTGGCGTTGAATGTGTAAAGGTTTTAAATTGTACTTAATAAGTATCTCTGCCAGTCCCACTCAGTAAAGGAATACAACACCACATACCTATAGAGCAATTAATGGCCAGTTAGTGTTGTTATGGCGGTCGTATCGTATCACGTGCCCCATCAACATGCCTCTTCTATTTTGGATTGTTTTTATTAAACACCTTTTCTCTTCACATCATCACAAATTTAACAGTAAGACTTGTCGGTGTAGCTCTAAAACTGTTCGACATGATGCCCACGGCAGCTTTCTACCATCGCACCGCTCGCCGTCGGCAGGGCATTCATCCTCACTCCTTAGAACCTAAATGGTCGCGTACGGTACGGTTTCAGAGGAATTTTCTCCCTCAGACGCTTCGACTGTGGAATGAGCTTCCTGCCGAGGTTTTCCCGACGGACTACAATATGGGGTTCTTCAAGAAAGGAGTGTATACATTTTTAAAGGGCCGACAACGAGCATGTGACTCCCCTGGAGTTGCAGGCGTCCAGAGGCTGCGGTGACCGCTGACCTGATGCTTGTTTGTCACCGACGAGGTATAAATAAAAGCATTTGACTCTATCTAGGGCCACCACCTTGATTTCCTTATACGACATGACTGTTACTTTTTTCTTTTTGGTCGTCTCCTTCCTCGCTTGCCTTCAATCTGGCCTTCTATGATGTTGTTTACGAAAACGTCATGTCGTATAAGATCACCAATCATTTTCCTTCTCCTATTTTTAACCGAATTCGTCGGAATATTTTTGTATGTATGTTCACCCATTACTCGGAGACTATTCGACCGATTTCAAAAACTCATTTTTTGTTTGAAAGGGTATGTTTTCTAGTTGGTCCCATGTCCCATTGTCATCAAGTCTGGATCTGATGACGAGATCTTTGAGAAATCGAGGGAAATCGTCAAATTTTATGGTAGGAGAGGCTGATTAAGGGTGGAAAAGTATGGAGTCGTTTTTTTTTTGTTAAAAGTTCACTTGTCTATAACTTAACAATTTGTTTTTCTCCCCCATTGCAGTCTTCCCACTTTTACGGTCCAGCTTATTTCTCTCCTACGGTACTTGGAACCTCTTCGTTCGTCCGCTTACGAGCTTCTTCTTATGCAATTCAAGAGACTGGCAATGAACGGAAAAGAATGATTATGTTATACCGTATAACGGGGTGAGTAGGTTTCGCGGGGAGAGGTGGGTTTTGAATGAGGAGAGAAGGTTTGAGAGGGGACTGAGAAGGGATTTTAAGGCTACTGATACAAAAATAATGTATTCCAATTTAAAATGGAGCTACAGTAATATGCATAATAAAAAAAACCGGCCAAGAGCGTGTCGGGCCACGCTCAGTGTAGGGTTCCGTAGTTTTCCGTCCGTCACATTAAGTTGACATATTAAGTACAGAAACACAAAACCCTAAAAAGCACGTCATATCATTGTGATTTTGTAGAAATGACAGGTACAATAAACACCTGTTTATACGGTTAAATTACAAACTTAGTTCAGAAATTATTTTTGTAATTTTTTCAAAAACTATTCAACCTATCAAGTCCAAAATAATTTTCCTACAAAGTTTTTATAAAGTTCTACTTTTGAGATTTTATTCATATTTTTAAAACTTATGGTTCAAAAGTTAGAGGGGGGGACACATTTTTTTTTTACTTCTGGAGCGATTATTTCCGAAAATATTAACATTATCAAAAAATGATTTTAGTAAACCCCTATTTATTTTTAAATACCTATCTAACAATATATCACACGTTAGGGTTAAAATTAAAAAAAAATCACTCCCCACTTTACGTATAGGGGAGGTACCCTAATAAAATATTTTTTTCCACTTTTTATTTTACCACTTTGTCGGCGTAATTGATATACATATTAGTACCAAATTTCAGCTTTCTAGTGCTAACGGTCACTGAGATTATCCGCGGACGGACGGACAGACGGACGGACAGACATGGCGAAACTATAAGGGTTCCTAGTTGACTACGGAACCCTAAAAATCGATCCAACAATGTTCCAAAATCACCTTTGTATGAAAACCCCTCTCACCCCAAATACGAGGCACTATTACGGGGTGAGGTGGGTTTTCCTCTTTATCGTCAAAGTTATGAAATGGAACTACCCAAAATAAAATAAAAACTAAAATACGAACGTCCGGAACACTTATTATATATACCATTCAGTTTTCATATGTAAAAATAAAATGTAATCGAGGTTTGAATTTCAGTTTTCACCCTACTCATCCCATTCTACGGTACATATTATTTGTTTATTGGTTACGTAAAAAAAGAATTTTTAGTGTTGTGAAATACCCTATTGCTTATGTCTTCGGTGACTCAGTAAAAACCATAACCACCAGGTGTTGGAACCGGGCTATAAAATCGATTATAACTTCCGATTGATTTGTGATTTGAATCCTAAATGCAGTTTAATGGTTCCTTTTACTACAGTATAAATGATCTTTGATTCTAAGAAAAAAAAAACGATAGAATAGTCGGGGTAATAGGTAGGGCTTAGTGTGATAGTATCGTGTTAAGGATTCGAAATGATCAAGATACTTAGGGTATTTGATAATTATCGCGATAATTATCCGACTATCTCCAGAACTCACTCCAGAAATTACTGTTGGCGTTTAGCGAGCGCGTTCCGCGATAATTATCTGATACTTATCCAATAAATATCGGATAATTATCGCTGGATTTTCCTCCAGAAATTACTGTTGACGTTTAGTGAGCGCGTTCGGAAACACATAAAATTTTAGGTTATGATATGAATGTTATTATCGAATCGATAATTATCAGACTATAAAAATCACCATAATTGTCACTATACCATAATTGTCATAATTGTCTACATACATACCTACATATAATCACGCCTGTTTCTCAGAGGGGCAGGCAGAGATCACGGATTTCCATTTGCTACGATGCTGACATACAACTTTCGCTTCATGAACTCTCATCACATTCTTCATGCATGCGCGTCGATTTAGGATAATTATCAAGATAAATATCGAAACCCGATCGTGTTGCCAATATTAGGAGCAGCCCAACTGGGAATGTACCCTCTATCTGACAAAAACCCGCTGACATAATAATTGCCACTACCTAGGTACTTACTCTTAAAGTATGTTGTGGTGTTCGTTCCTACCTTAGCCTACGCTAGCTAGCGCGGATTACACGGAGCGGGCGCACGCCTATCGAAAAATAGTATGAGCGGCGCCACGCGGCGCTAACTGACCCGCGGCGGGTTGCATACAGGATGATTCAGGAGACGTGAGCAGGACCAACACTACATACATAGTAAAGGGCAATGAATCGTTCACCATTGTACAATATTTAAGTGAAACACCCATACCTTTTTTCTGTATTTAATTTTTGTTAAGTTAAAGTTTGATTCTCTACAATCATGGTCACCCTACACTAACTGGTTTATAAGGATTAAACATCTAACTGTTATGACAGCACTGTGATTACGAAGAAAGAAAAGTAATCGGACTCAGATGACATTCAATTTGACACGTATCACTTGACTGAAGTATTCTCTGATTGTACAGTGACCATAAATTTCGTACTTAAATAATTAAAAAAAATGTTTTCAGCACCAACGATAAATGAACGTTAATTACACTAATAGTGGCACGAAGCAGTAGCTTATGATCTACTGAATTCGTAGTGTTGATCTTGCTCACGTCTCCCGAATCACCTTGTAGAGCGAGGACCCGCAGGCGTGCGCCCGCTCCGTGCGCCCGCGCCAGCTAACGTAGGCCCTTAGGTTAGCTAGCACGATAGGCTAGCACGATACCTTATACTGTCATTATATGACCGAGATTTACTAAAACGTGACGGTATAAGCTATCGTGCTGGCTAGGCTAGTGGTGACAAAAGTAGCAAAAAAAGACTAAAATTAGCTACTTTAGCTAGTGTTGAGAGTGAGGGGCCTGCATGTGCATACGTCTCTAGCTGCAACAACGGAACCTAAAGTCAATGAAGGGTTGTCAACGCGCCTGTGATGCAGGTGCATTTGTCTCTAGCTATCAACAACGGATCTTTGAATCTAAAAAAGGTCGGCAGCGCGCATGCGAATATATTGGAGTCACAAGCGTACAGACGCTACACCGGAGTGTCTGCTTCAGGCAGGCTGTATCTTGCTTGCCATCGTCATGGCATAAAAAAAAGTTTTGCTAATTGTATAAACTGTCGTTGGAAGCGTGTTGGCGTTACAGTCAACCAAGAAACTTGTCGGCCATTTTTGAACCTTAATGCACAAATAATAGAGTCGTAAAGTAATTGGCCAATGTCTTAGCTTGTACCGCTTGGGACACGAAGCACGCGCGACTCCTTATTTCTAATGAATCGGTTGTAAATCATCGATGATGACGTAATGCGGTCACCGACGAACAAAGGTTGATGAAAACGTGTCTAAATACACGAAGCATTGTGCCATTGACGACACGGTAAGCGCCAAGTAGCTACCAAAGACTGTTCTGTGCCATATACTGCCCTAGCTAACATCGAATGATATGGTTTATTGTTTACGTGACGTTTTCAACAATTTGAGACGAAAATCATGACTACAAAATATATCGCGCTAGCTGATATATCGTTTATTGTTACATAGGAAAAGAATCAAAATATACAAGCACATGAATGTAAGGTAAACGAAATGATGGAACATGTTAGAAAATGGCTAGAAATACAAAATTTACACATTAATATTAATAAAACCCATTATGTACAGTTTAAATCAAAACGAGGTGAAAATCTTAGTATTATATACATTTTAGAAATAAGAAAATTCAAGGATTGCAAGGCGTTACCTTTTTGGGAGTCACTTTAGATGAACATTTAGACTGGCAAGCTCACATTGATAAGATCCGTTGCAAATTAAATAGATTTATTTATGTTTTACATAAATTAAGGCGCACTTCAGGATTGCAGGCCACTCTAGCTGCGTATCATGGATATGTAAATTCGGTATTGAGATATGGACTAAGTAATTTTGTGGGGAAATTGTAATTATTCCAGTATTGCATTTGTGGCACAGAAAAAATGTGTGCGTGCTATCTGTGGGCTCTCTAACTACAAGTCTTGCAAACCACTATTCAGAAAATTTAAAATACTACCTCTACCCTGTTTATATATTTTGGAAATCTGCATGTTCTTTAAGTGGCATATGTACTTATTCCAAACAGCTGCAAGCATTTCCACTAGAAACCAACGAAATCCTGGACGTTTGGTGCATGATTGCATTTCTAAGATAGCATTGTACTCTAGTGTCTCTAGTCACTGCTTTGTTATGTGCATGACAATATTTAATAAGTTACCGAAATGTTTGAAAGAGCTGCCTCTAAATAGATTTAAAAACCAATTAATCAAGCTATTAAGTGTAAAGAACTATTATGTATGTAAAAGATTTCCTGTATTAGGACATTTAACAATTATTTAAGATATTTGCATGCTAGTATTACACAATACAAATACACGTAGCAGAATAAGATACTTATTGTCATATATAACAACTAAGGACATTGATGTACCTACTTATTCTAAGCAAATAAAGATTCTATTCTATCTAGGCCGGTGTTATTTTTTGCAAAAAAATATTCATGTTTAAACTCAAATTTCGATTCTACACTTCGACTAAAGCACATGAAATCGAGATTAAAAGCTTGGGGTTCTTCAAGGAACAAGTGTACTTATAAATTTTTGAATGGTCGGCAATGTGCATGTACTTAAATAACTACGAGTACATGATTATTATTTGTTAATCCATACCTAACTTATTTGTTAGTAGTCGTTGCCTATAATTGGATAATTGGTAAGCATCAATCACGAACTGTAAACTTGATATAAGAAAATTGTATGATGTATTATCTGTTCGTGATCCTAAATAAATAAATATTTTTTTTCATTTGTTTTGTTTTGCAAGACTTGCTGTGGTTGCCTAAATTATTGCTTGCTGATTTTGAGGAATTACTTCCAGGGTTGAAAGTAATTGATTCTACATCTTTTACTCTTTTAGGGGCTCCGAAATTCCCAGAGGGAGTACCCACTATTAATAAAAAAAAGTCAGACGCATTAGCATCGTCTTTACTTCTTTTACAACAGCTTTCAGCCCATGTTGCCTTGGTCTTGTTACGTAGTTCATTTTCTGTGCCCCGAATGATTTACACTTTTCGGACAGCTGCTTCTTGGTTATTTCCTCAGTGTATTCAAGATTTTGACGAAATTTTGTGATGTGGTCTTGAAGCCATTTTTAATGTACGTCTGAATGAATCGCAATGGGTTTAAGCTGCGCTGTTCGGTACTATTAGGTACGGTGATCTTGGCATTCGTCATGTGAATGATGTTGGACTTGTAGCTTTCATTGCTTCTGCTCATGCTTCTGGTGAGCTTGTCACTCGCATTTTGTGTCTAGACGATGGCAAGGTTCAAATTCCATTTTTCGAGGAAGCTTTAGGAGAATGGAAGCTCAGGTGTCCGGATGATGCCCGACCAACTTGTTAAAATGCTCAAGATCGTGGGACGACCTGCTTTGTAAAAGGACTTATTAAGATCTCGTGGAGGTAGCTGTCGGAGTTGATGTGGCCCGGTTAAAAGCGGTGGCTGCATGCACTGCCATCGTCTCACTTAGGTACGCTTCTGAACAACGATTCGCTCAGAATTGCAGCTGCACTAAGACTTGGGTGTTTAGTGTGCGAACTTCATCAGTGCATTTGTGGAGCTACTGTTGAGGCGAACGGCCATCACGGTTTAAGGATGATTCACAGTAGACCGTTCCGTGTCCGGGCCGGCCCGTTTTCTATGACAGCAAACGCAACGGCCGGCGTATTCATCCTTTAAGCTGCGGGCGCTCTGCGGGTAGATTTTCGAGACATCAGTCGATTAATGAAATTATATGTCAAGCTCTGGTATCCGCAAATCTGCCCTCCGTTTTAGAGTCCCAAGGTTTGAGTAGAATGGATGGTAAGAGACCGGACGGGTTAACATTGGTTCCGTGGGCGAGAGCGCGCAGTCTCATTTAGGATGCGACTTGTATAAGTACGTTTGCCTCGTCGCATCTCAACCTCACTTTGCGAAAAGCCGGTGCAGCTGCCGAAAGCGCAGCTAAGCTGAAGCACGCCAAATACTCGAACCTGGAACCTATGTATGACTTCGTTCCGGTTGCGGTAGAGACGAGTGGCCCCTGGTGCTCTGAAGCGAAATTGTATATAAATAAGTTACGACAGAGGTTGAGGGTAAGTGGTTGCGATCCCAGGTCCGGCTCGTACCTGGTTCAACAAATATCTTTAGCAGTGCAGTGGGGCAATGCCGCCAGCAATTTGGGCACATTTGCACCAGGTACTTGCCGTTCTGGGATCTGCTAGATTATGTCTAAATATTTAATTGTTTCATAATTTGTAAGTGATTTTTAGTGTGTGTTGTTTTATTGTGTTTATTCTAAGATTTGTAAGTAAATAATTTTTAAGAAAAAAAACCGACTTCAATGGGGGAGGCCGGTAAAAGATTATTATACTTAGACGGTGCACTCTTACTCAGATATACAATAAAATAAAAATGGCTATAATGTATGTTTATAATGGTAGAAGACTAAGTACCCTCAATTCCTCATGGAATCATGAAAAAACCTTGCTTGCTTGACAAACAAAACGAAGAGAACAAATCGCCAAACGTGAACTACGCGTCGTTGAAGAGTTCCGTTCTGATCATCATCAGCAGTTCCACTTCATCAAATGTCACTTTTATGAATGAAAATGCTTGATTAGTTCATGAAAATACTAAAATCACTATTTGTGTGCCTTTCACATTTGAGGAGTTCCATCGATTCCTAATGGATCCCATCATCAGAACTCGAGCATGACAAGAATCAATCGTGAAAATAGAACTTGCTTAACAAACACAGCTAGAAGGACAAATCGCCAAACGTGAACTTTTCGTCGTTGAAGAGTTCTGTTCTGATCATCATCAGCAGTTCCACTTCATCAAATGTCACATTTTTGTATGATAATGCTCGAATTGTTGATAAAAACACAGAAATCACTATATGTTTGCCTTTAAGATTTGAGGAGTTCCCTCAATTCCTCATGGATCCCATCATCAAAAATCGAGCATGACAAAAATTAATCGTGAAAATAGAACTTGCTTAACAAACGCAGCTAGGAGGACAAATCGCCAAACGTGAACTTTTCGTCGTTGAAGAGTTCTATTCTGATCATTATCAGCAGTTCCACTTCATCAAATGTCACATTTTTGTACGAAAATGCTCGATTTGTTCATAAAAACACAAAAATCACTATATGTTTGCCTTTAAAATTTGAGGATTTCCCTCAATTCCTCATGGATCCCATCATCAGAAATCAAGCATGACAAAAATTAATCGTGAAAATAGAACTTGCTTAACAAACAGACAAATCGCCAAACGTGAACTTTTTGTCGTTGAAGAGTTCTGTTCTGATCATCATCTGCAGTTCCACTTCATCCAATGTCACATTTTTGGATGAAAATGCTTGACTTGTTGATAAAAACACAAAAATTACTATATGTTTGCCTTGAAGATTTGAGGAGTTCCCTCAATTTCTCATGGATCCCATCATCAGAACTGCGTTTTGGCAAAAACGGGACCAACTTGGATATATATACTTACAATCAAAAAAAGAATTTTCCAAATCGGTTAAGAAATGACGGATTTATGGACTAACAAACATTAAAAAAAAAAAAAACAAAAAAAAAAAAACATACAACCGAATTGATAACCTCCTCTTTTGAAATTTTGAAGTCGGTTAATAAATAGATGTGACACCCCTAGCGTCCATAGGCAGTGTTGATTGCTTAACATGAGACGGGCCGGACTCTTGTTTGCCACTGTCATTGTATAAAAATTTAAACTGACAAAGGCACATAAGATTTTTTCTAGATCAAGTCTAAGTATGACAGGCAATAAAAAAGTTATCTCGTAAGAAACATCGCAAACTTTTTAATTTGCATGTCGGCCGGATATGCCACCTGCCGGCTGAACACGACCCTGCCACGGCCTGTCCCTGCATGACTGGCCAAAAAAAACAATAGCACCAGAAACAATCGCGCCAATTTCCAAACAAACGCCACAGATACGACCACGATATTATCTGTGGTAAAAAAACAATGACGGCGTTAATTTTTAATAGGGTTAAAGTGAGTTTGTTGGTCTGTCTTTTATAATAGCCGCCTGACGACTGGCGGCCTACACATAGTAATAGGTCCCAATTAAGTTTTGACTCTTTGTCAATTTGACAAAGTACTTAGTCGGCTCATAAGTTCTGTCATATACATAGTATCAAATAAAAACAAAAGTTTAAGTTTATTCCGTATAATTTGTACAGCGTTTGAAAGCTTATAAACTAGAGAATCTAAATGTATAACATTTATTCAAAATGACCGCCATAAATAGCTACACAGGCTTGAAGTCTGCGTGGCCAGTCGTCAATGGATTCACGCACCACTTTCATGTCGATATTGGCCACTGCCGTAGCAAGGGATTTTTTTAGCGAGTCTAGATTTGCATGAGGTTTTGAGCACACCTTTTCCTCTAAATACTGCCATATTTTATAGTCTAACGGATTAAGATCTGGGCTAGAGGAGGGCCAATCTTCATGCCGTATAAAGTCGATTTTATTGGAGGCGAGCCAGGCTTGTGTAGACTTTGCCTTATGGGCTGGAGCAGAGTCCTGCTGGAAAACCCAATGCTGGTTTAGAAACATCGTATGGGATAGTGGTTTCACAATATTAGTCAACACCGTGTCTTGGTACACTTTGGCACTAGTTTTTACTCCTTTCTCACAAAAATGCATACTAGTGACGCCCGCATAAGAAACTCCCAGCCAAACCATCACAGATGAAGGGTGATGACCTCTTTGAATACGGAGAATGCTATTAGACGCTTCTTTACTATTGCGAGCGTACACTCTATCATTTTGATTATTACAGTTTTCTTCTATGTCAAAAAATTTCTCGTCCGAAAACAGTATACAACCGTATTTAAGCCGACCATTGAGAAGATGGCCAGTTTTTCGTTTATAAGCACGAAGTCTCAGGTCTTGATTAAGCACTCTTTTCACCGTGTTTCTGCTCAAACCCATCTGGAGGGCCATAACTTTTTGTTTCCTAGCGGGATTTCTGGCAATGCGTGCCCTAATTGCTTGTACAACCGCTGGAGTCCTAACTGTACGCGGACGACCGCTTCTTTTCTTGTCATTTTCTTGCCGACTAAGTATTATGTATTCTGGAAAATTTTGATACTCACTCGTCAGGAGCTACGAGTAATAGTACATTACTACAGAGGCCGGGACGAAGGGCGTTGGCGGCCAAAGACATATAGACGGCCGAGCGAAGCGAGGTCGGATAGGTCTCAGGCGGGCAACCCCATATTTCCCGCCGAAGTATGTATAGTGCTTTTCTCAAACATGCAATGAAATAAACAACAAAAAAAAACAAAGTTTTATTTTTAATACGCATAGTGGCAGAATGTCATGATGCCTGTGCCACAAATTTATGTGGAATGGAAATTAAAAAAGAGGACTTTGCCAGCCTAGGCTTGCAACATTTGTATGAAATTGCATTAACCACCTCTTGTCCTAGCCGCGCCTGAAACGTCATACTTCGCAGCCTATTATAAGGAACATAACATCAATATTTCATTGCATGTTTGAGAATAGTTATTTGTTATACAAGGGTGAAAAGTTGTATTTTACCCGCGAGTGTGGAATTGAAACACGAGCCAGCGAAAGGATTCTATAATTGAACCACGAGCGAAACACACGAGAAGTAAAATACAACTTTGCACCCGTGTGTAACACAAAACTTTTCTCCTCACTACAGCGAGGAAAGTGCAACATGCAAATAAACACAGTTCCACAGGCATGATTTTCATCACAGGACTCACTGATTTTTTTACAATATTATAACAGAAAACTCTGAAAGTTGTGTATAATATTTACGCGAGTCGGAGTCGGTGACAAGTTGTGTATATTTTAGTTGACATTGACAATGATGACATTTCTGACGATGCGTTTTGAAATTGCATCGACTCAACTTGTGCGTTTACAATTATACCTAAAGTCATTATAAAAAAATGTTACTTATAGAATTTTAAGGTTTACGGCTTAAATCATTAAATAAAGCTAAATTTGGTATTTTTTATTAAATTCACAAACCATTTATTTAATGATAATTGATATCAAACGAACCATTAATATGAGCGTTTTACGTTTTGTTATCTGTCAAACACGCTCCAAGGTCAAATTACTTTCCCCACTTGTGGATAAAATGCGTTTTTACCCGCTTGTTTCAAAGGATAAAAGACGGCTTTCCGAGCTAGTGAGGGGAAAAATATATTTTACACCACACCTTGCCTAAAAGCGCGTTTTTCCGGACGCTGCGCGTCCAGATAAACCCACTTTTTGGGCAAGTAGTGACGTAAAATTGTGTACAAGACACGGGTCGTAAAGCAGAAAGCCCTCTCTCGCATGCCCTGCCATAGTAGGTAAAAATACATCACCTAGAACGGTATAACTAAGTATAAATGTTTCAATTTTTTTTTCTTATTCATGGAAATAGTGCCTTATTAGCTTTTCGCATCAATTATAATTGTTTACATAAATGTAAACTCGTATCTATGTTTTGGTTACCTACAAGACAGGCTGTGCCTAGACTAGGCCTAGTGTAGGGGCCAGTGCAAGCGTAGCTAACTGTAGCGTAGCTTTCAGGTACATGAATGTCCAAGTTTTAGATGCATAATCTTATTTTGTTCTTCCCTTGTTCGTGTTGGTTTTTTGTGTACAATATGGTATAATGCCTGCACCTGATGTTTCTGTTTAGCCCAATGGTTGACTGGTAGAGAATGCCTTATGGCATTAAGTCCGCCATTTGTACATATTTCTTGTATTGTGCAATAAAGTTTAAATAAATAAATAAAGAATATTTGAACTTTTGTATTTTTTTTAATTGTCGCCCCAGCGAAAGGTAAAGGTGGTAGGTAAATCTGCGATCTAAAGCTTTCTTTATTACCGTCCGTGGTTTGTACAAAATGTTAGGTCTTCCCTCTGATCAGGGGGGGGGGTGTAATATTCTGTTAACTGTGATCTTCTGATATCTGTGATCGGAACGGATTATTCACTACATATGTACCTGCAGGCAACGCCGAGTGATTCTCAAGTACAACACGAAGGAAAGTGACAAAACAATATGTAAATAACATTATTTATTTCTCGCGAGTCATCGAAGCAATTTGTTGTTTGGGCCCCGCGCCGCCTCACACCCTATTGATTGTTTCGGACACAGGATCCATAGAGTATTATGCTTACTTTATAATAATAATCCACCAAAACAAGAATAGATACGTTCAAAATTGGTTTGCAGATGTGGTTGGCCTGCGTAGGCAAATTCGACGAGAGATTAGATTAGAATAGTTCAACGTGCTAATGAAAAGACCAAAACACGATTATTTCCTAGAACCATCCAAGAGATATACGAGTATTACGAAGTCAAAGAAGGCCTCAAATAAAATGCAGAACAAAAATTAGAAGAATCAGGAATCAAATTCGTATAATCACATATTTTTTATTTTTAGGAGGTTATATTGGAGACATAAACGACAAATCCCACTACATCTAAAGAAGTGAAAAACTGGACCAACTGCATCCTTCAAAATCATAAAAGCCTGTGAAAAATATCCGCAAACTGTAGGTATTGGCTATGTGCACGTCTGAAACGTCAAACGTCAAAGATCCCGAGACAATGTCAAATCTCAGAGATGTCAAATAATGACACATGAATATTTTATTTACTTTAGTAAACGAGAAAGACCCCGTATTGGAAAATTTACTGAAATAAATAAGAGAATAAATAAATACATACAAACGAAACGAATCGTAGGAAACCGTTAAGAAACCAATAGAAAACGTGAAAGTAAATTTGACAGTTGTCCCCGGTAAGTGCACATTTCTGCCATGGTGTGCGCTACGATCGCCTGGCTTACCCCCACCACCTAATTCGCATATAGCCAATATACGGCATTTACTAATTCACTACAATGTCAATACCTACAAAGAGTTACTGGTGGAACAGAAGGTGCCTTTCGTTTAACGCAACGGAAATGCATTAATGGGGTACGTGGGACTCACCTTTCCATAGGAGAAGGGATACCCACTAAAACCTATGCGGCGTTAACCCTCTCTGCCGTTTTTAGGGGGGCACCATGGGATGAACAGAAGATGCCTACAAGAATTTGAAAAACGCAATGCTCACATTGGTGACTCACTTATCGCCATCTGATGCTATTTAAATTATAATAACAAAATTTCATCACGTTCGATAGAGCTGTTTAAACGTAGAAAGATACTAGAAGACGCAGATAGCCCCACGCATTGTTGTCAATAATCAACGAAATAAAAATGTATTTAGGACCTAAAACAACTGTCGCAAATAAAGTAATAGCGACTCCACTGCCTTCGCTAGTCGATCTGCATTTTGAAATTGGAACGGCGCTCGCCATAGACAATAATGATGGTATCGTTGGCCGTTTAGCATAGAACAAGACCAGTTTGGCAATGGAAACCAGTCGACAGCCATGGCTGTTTGGTATACAATCACTTAGTTTTTTCACAGCTTTGATGACTTGGAGCTGTGATACGATGACCTAAAAGAAAATAGTTCTTTTTTCATACAGTTCAAGTTGTTTATTGCATTTCATGTGTAATACAGGGGATCTTATAAACTAAGTATAGGTAGTTTCAACATGAACCCTGCAAGGGTATATATAGCAACATAAACTTAATACTATGCTTAATTATCTAAGTACTAACCATTTCAAAGAACATAAAATTCCGTTATTTATAATTATTAGATTCATTTAAAAATTCTTTAATACCTACCATGCATGGAGCGCTTAATTGCCGCAAGCAACGTTGACTGTGGTCAAATCTTGGATGGGTGACCGCTTTGAGTGATCAACTGAGCGCTCCCGTGCTTTTGAAGGCATTTAAAGTTGACCCCGGCTGCTGTCTAAGACAGCAGTTGTTAAGCCAGGTCAGTAGCCTTCGGGCGGCTTGAGAACTTCTAAGGGATGATTCACAGTAGACCGTTCCGTGTCCGGGCCGGCCCGTTTTCTATGACAGCAAACGTAACGGCCGGCGTATTTCTCTAGAAGAAAACGGGCCGGCCCGGAGACGGAACGGTCTACTGTGAATCATCCTTAAGTTCTAACAGTCAAGTTTCCCACTTACTTGATAATCCTCCTAACAGCAAGGTCTAGTTTTTCCCCTTGGGTTCTCAGACCAAATAAAAAATATAGACTGAGCGTCTCGACCAACCACGTGAAGCCACTTTTTTAAAGATGTGTGCGTATCAGTGTTGATACTGGAATGAAAAAGTCCCTGTAGGTGGGGTAATTTGTTTAGTTGTCTACTTTATTTGTAGAGGCCACCAATGTGTAGTTTAGTAACTATTAGTCACTAAACAGAATGGGACACTCGGCATCATATTTTGAAACCCTAATTATTTTAAAAGAACTTCAAAACATTGCAAATTAAAGCATTCAGTTTTGGTAACAGAATTGAACTGTTGAAACTGCATGTTGTACAGTCGCGCTCTTTAATATAGGACCCAATTTGCAGGCCATGAAAATCATCGATATGGTAACGATAATTTTCGTTTGTGTTTAAAATGTCGTTATAATCATAATCAGTATTCTTCATAACCATATTTCATATCATAACAAAATGAAAATCATAACCTTATATGATAATGTTATAATAATGTTGTAATATTGTTTTAATAGGTGTTCGATGACGACAATGAGGTGCTCGTGTTTGACATACAAGCCAAAGTGCACGTAAGGGCGAGACTGTGTGGGGGACAGAGATAGCCTATAACGTTATTATAGCGCTTTAAAAAATATCACTATACATATATATTGCTTTTTATTTATAGCGATATTATGGATACCACTATAAATGCGCGCCAAATATCGTTTTTAGGAAAACGTTTTATTGACAAAGTAGCGAAAATAGCGCTATTTCAAGCCTGGACCCAATTCGTCACAAAAATCTTTGAATTTCTATTCAATATGACAGGACTGTCAACATTAAGCGGGTTACAAATTAAAGTCTGTGATTGTACTACGTGCGAATTTAATAGCACACTTCTTTTTTGAGATTAATTTAAAAATGTAGGCTTAGACCTTGTTCATACGGCTCCTACCGGTTGGGGTAAGGTAACTAAAAATTATACTCTGGTATCACACGTGCTTTATAAATGTTACGAAAAAAAAAATTTTTTACGTCAATCAACGTCAAGTGAATGTCGAGGTTTTGTGTTCCAAGCAAAGCAAAATTTATTTTCCAAATAGTGTTTTAAGATATTAGTTCAACACTTATAAATGAAAAGATATATTATTTGATTTCTTGCTAGTTCTGATGTTATTTTTGCGTCCTTTAATGACACAGGAGCCCATATTTTTTGTGATGGTTTTTGACGTTTATTAGTTTGACGTTTAGAATTCCGGGCTTGGCACAGATATCAGAGAAAAGCAGATAAGCGCTAATAAGTTGAACGTTTTCTATACTTCCGATCTATTCCCACTAACGTACTTATCAGTAAGTAAGAAAGAAATAGATATCATGTAGTCTGACAGGTCTTCATCTGTCATTGTCTCAACTATTCATCGCTTCGTGACGAGAGTTAGTGCAGTGAAAGATAATTTACTACGAAATATCAACATCGATATTCAATTACTATTGATATTCTTAAGTCGTATATCTTACTCCTGTACTTTGTTGAAATATTTATGAAATTAAAAACACAAACTGCATTCAATATCAATAATAAATATAAATAAATATTAGGGGACAATCTTATACAAATTGACCTCGTCCCAAACTAAGCAAAGCTTGTACTAACCATGGGTACTAGACGACGATATACATACTTATATAGATAAATGCATAGAAAACATCCAAGACCCAGGATAAATGTACAAATCGCGATAAATGCACAAATAATGTCCTGACCGGGATTCGAACCCTGTCGTATGCAGGGTCACTACCAACTAAGCCAAAGTGGTCGTGAAACGTCAAAAGATTCTAACATATCCTACAAATTAAAATTATGTAGTTATGTAGTAGGTAATGACTAATGATTTTAAGCATTTTATACTCAAATGTTTATTTGAAACTTTAGGTTATGGTTGCCTCCAGGGCGCACCGGCCAGAACCCTTCCCCTTCCCCCAGACCCGCGAGGGTCCAGAGGAACTGGAAGAGCCCAGACACTCGTGGAGGTTACCCGACTAGCGCCCCATCGTCGTCTAGACCATAACACCAGCCTTATTGAGCTTACTATGGGACTAGTTTGATTTTTATAAGAAATTGTCCCCTAATATATACTTATTTATTTATATATGCATTTATAATCCAGTTTTGTCATAAAACAAATTATCTTAGCTCATTTAGATCAAAATATTTCTCTCAGATAAAAAAAATATTAATGTATGCAACGTCTTAACATATTTTACCTAAACCTAAACCAAACCAACTCATCTGAAGCGGTCCCTGAAAATTCAGTAAATAAATATTGATCTTTCCCAACTTACCTCAAGGGGCATCTGGAATATTGTAGGTATTGCATCTGGCAATAATAATCTTTTATTGTTCTTAGTAACATAAAAGTCACTTTTAAAATGTTTGGAGCAGATTCTGTGATGTTTGGTCGGCGTCCAATTATTGCGTCCTACTGCGTCAATCCATTTTTGAAGTAAATTATTATTCGGAAATCTAAAGTTGACAAATAACCATGTAATTAATAATTTAACGCAATAATATCTCGTCTAAATGCTTACGTAAATAATTCATATCGATAAATTGTCGACATATTTTTTTTTCATTAAGTAACAGCACTAGCCCTGTTCACGACAGATGAATTTTTACCAAAAAACCTTTCTGAAATGAATTTAGAACTACGCAAAAGGTACATTTTGTAGTATCCAGCATCTGTAGTCTATCTCAGACTATTTTGTTGCATAATGTTCGTGCAATTTTTGAAATAATAGCAAAAGTTTCTTACCAATGAAAACTGATATTTTCTCCGGACATTTTCACTGATTTTAAACTGCTCCGGCACCATTGCACTACGTACCACATTTCTGCTTACTTGTAAATAAAGATTGTTGAGTTTTGATACATATAATTTCGTAATTTTCACAATATCTATTGCACTTTCGGTACCGTTTTGTTTTTGACGTATCGTTGTGATGTTTACTAAATTCACTCTGGTGTGACATGGTGTGTTTTTTAAATCGGGACAATTCGTTAATATCGTACTAGTTGTCCCATTCTAACTCATTTTGGTGTGCCATAAGGATTAACAACTATATGAAAAAGGATTAACAACTATATAATTAACTATATAATTAACAACTATATAACAACTATAAGACAACTATATGAAAAATCGTCTGGCTTAATATTGCGAGTCTGCTTTTATATGATGTCTGTGGGGCTTGGTTTTGGTTTGTATATGTGTGAGTGAACGTGTATTTACTTATTGGGCTTGGTTTTAATGGCTTCACTGGATTGTTCGTGACGCTCGCTCCGTCTATATTTTTTACTTGGTCTGAGCTTGGGTTAAAAGGTCAGACAGTCGCTTCCGTAAAAACTAGTGCTTACGCCAATCCTTGGGATTTAAGTTGGAAGGTCAGATGGCAGTCGCTTCTATAAGAACTAGAGCCTAAGCCAATTCTTAAGATTGGGTAGAGCCCGGACATCCTTCAGAACAGCAAGTCACATACTTTTCGAACGTAAGGTACGAAGGTAGATCCTGACTGACAATTTTATTATAGAAAATGACATTTAGATGTACTCCTTACCCACGCTCAAAAACATTGTGTAAATACCCCGCCCGATCGTTTCACGTCACGCGTAATGGTCAGTCGGTAATGTGCGGAAAACGGAGTCAATAACCATATACCCCGCAGGATGCAACTGTAAGGAGAACTGCCCGGCTAGTATGATAGCTTATATCGTCACGTTTTATGTGACGTTTCAGTACATTTTGGCCATATAACGTGACGGTATAAGCTATCATACTAGCCGAGCTGGGATAACGCTATTGATGATGACAAAGACAATAAATAGCAAACAAACTTACGGCTTAAAGATAAGATGAAGTTTGCTACACTTGAAGGCAAACAGATCGCAATCTGGCGCATATACTTAAGGTTACTTTGTTAAGTATGCTGCCAGAAGGCTTCTAACTCGCATTAGTCGCATTACCTACTGCACTTTCGTTGTACAACAAACGGGGTGAAGGGGTTAACATGGCTTCCAAAACACGGGAGCGCATTGTTAGTAGGTAACCCTTATTCCTTCCAAGAATGGACCGCGACCTACGTTATTTAGCTTAATCTAAGCCATGGATATTAACTGTTATTTTACATAATAATACAAAATAAGGATGTCCATAATATATTATATTATTTGTATGTCTTGGTAAAAAATAATAAACCATACACTTTAAGAACTACTTGCGCCATCTATTGTCGAGTAGCAGCATGCGGTTCTATTAATAAAAGGGTAACCTTATAATTTTTTTTCTCAACCTTGTCTATGGCACTTGGCACAAGTGCCCGAGTGAAGTTCAGTTTTGACAGTTGTAATAGTGGTCATCTTATATTTTTTGCCTCCTTGCATTTTGATACAAAATATTTATTTATTCGCAAAGTGGTATTACGTGAACAAGATGAAAATAAGGGCCCACGCAATTCGAGAACGGTGGAATGCGACCCGCTAGCTCAAGTAAGTGTTTTAACAGGCACAATTCGAACGTAATGTCCTTATTTTTAACTGATTAAAAAAACTGTAGTCAATTGGCTGTTAACCTTTTAACTAAAAGCGAGAGATGCGTAATTTGACGCTATGCCCGTGTATAATTTTATTACGATTCTGTCTGCCGCCGCATACATTATATCGTCGGACAGTGCTATGTTTTTCGGCGTTTATTATTTAAACAGTATCGTTTACCTTATCTTTAGTAATTGTATCGTTATCTAGTTAGACATGTAAAAATCATATTTAAACCGTTGATTGGCTCTTAAACTATTCGATAAAACGTTAACTGCCATTGTTTTATCTTTAGAAAAATAATCAGGTATTTTATTAAGTGATTTTCTTTATACAAAGTGGCTGGCTGGATAGTGTCAATACCGCGCTTTTGGATGCCATTTAAACACTTTCGAAGGTTGGTCTTTGTTGTTTACATTTTTTTATAGTACATTTTTGATTCCACTTTAATTTATTCTAGGTGAACATTAGATATTAATTATACTAGTGTCTTACAAATTTTATCCTTATCCTTTTGATTCTAAAATTTCAGTGAAATGAGTGTCTTTTGATTAAAGTCACTTGTTATTCTTGGGTCTTTAGAAGGTTTTAAAAATCTTAATAATTTTGGAAATGAATGGTGATAGATGATAATGTTAACTGCAGGATATAGTAATTTTTATACTCATACTCAATTTATTGATAAAATTTTACAAGTCAAAATTATTAATAAATCCTCAATCATATTCCTGTTCTTTTAGCTATTGGGATGATGTGTTGAAAAATGTTTTAGTTAACTGAACATTTTGAAGTTTTTAAAGTTAGTTTTTTACGTGTCAGGTTGGCACGGGGACTAGGCAAACCAAGTTAATATTTCACTATTAGATTATGTGTTGCTTAAGCACTACATTGACATTTTAGTCATATAATCATTACATTTACTTTCTTATCAATCTGTTTAACCATTAAGATAATTTTTTGTATCTAATTATGAGTCACATTATTTAAATTCAAGTGAATGGTAAATTTTCTTTAGGGGATAACAAAAACACTCAATATTCAATAAGTAGATATTTGTGCACACTTACACAAATTGACCCACTCCCAAACTAAGCAAAGCTTTTACTGTTGTTTGAGTACTAAACGACAACATAAATACATACTTATATATAGATAAATGAATACTTAAAATAAAAGACCCCTCCCCCCCTTAAAGGTATAAGTTCGCTTATGTACTTAACTTTTCCTTTTTTTTTACTACTACTACTACTACTAAAATATATAGAAAACATCCAAGACACAAGAACAAATAAATGTCTTTACCGGGATTCAAACCCAGGACCAGCGGCTTTGTAGGCAGGGGCACTACACATTACAAACTAGGCCAAAGTGGTTCTCATTAAAATATAATTTTAAATGTTAGCATATCCTTGTTGACTAATATTAAGTAATAAGGTCTTTTTTTATTAAAAATGGGATTGCTCTTGGCCATCATCTAGCCAGGGGGCAAAGATGAGGCCGACGATGAAGCGAGCTCACCCAGAAGATGCCTATTCACTCGTGCCTTAAAAAGGTCTAGGTTATATGAACTCGGAAATACAGACGCCGGCAGAGAATTCCAAACCCTAGAAGTGCGCATTATGAAGGTCTATTCTATTTGGATCAATAAGGTACTGAAGATTTATTGACTCCTTCTTTACGTTGGGAAAATACTTTTATGTATCCCACCTGGTAAAAACCTGGGTGGGTATGACAGATTATCCGGTTAGACCGTACTACCGTCTAAAAACCCAACTCACTTTCAAATATAAATGGTCAAGAGCAAATAAAATGGTACACTTTGTATTAAATTTCCATAGAAACTGATCCGTTTTAATTGCTCCTGAGTGTCACGAGTAGTTATATACAAGTGTCTACATCAAATCTTTGGAGTATTTTTATTATATTTTATTTATTTAATTAGGCTCACAAAACAAGTTATAGTCAACATATTAACAATTACAGGGTATGAACGAAGTTCAGATCTGGACTACTACTCAAAATATGTGTGCACAGATATGATCAAAAAACTTAGAACACATCTCAAGTAAAGTTACAACAGGGAAGATGTTAGCAGGGTGTTAAAAAAATAATCGTATGGCATTTATTTTCGAACCGTGACCGTCTTCGAGAAGACAAGTACGGTTGCCAGTTTTTGTTGCACTATTAGCACCACCTACGGGTCACATATAGGGTAACGGTGGGTACACCCTACGGACGTGGCGCAACTTCGAACCCCCTTGTCAAGTGAGTGGGCAACTTGACTGTTAGAAGTTCTCAAGCCGCCCAAAGGCCTCTAACTTGGCTTCACGACTGCTGTCAGACAACAACCGACATCAACGGCTTAACTTGCCTTCCAAAGCACGGGAGCGCTCAGTTACTTACCACTCAAAGCGGTCACCCATCCAAGGACTGACCTTAGCTTAGATTATGGTATTTGATATTGATATTGATATATTTATTGGTAAAATCTTCACATTTACAAGTCATTTACATATATCATCTTGTCACAGAAAAGATAAATTTTACATTGAATGTCAATTTCATTACATTGTACTTATTGTAGTTCATGTATTATTAATTATTTACATAGTAACATATTGCATGATATTAGTAGGTACCCGTTGGAGCCAATGACCTGTGGCCCTCAAAAAACTCGTCAATACTATAGCAAGCCATTTCCAGCAGCTTGGCTTTTAGCTTGCGGATAAATAGATAGCCTCGCTAGAAGCTTGCTTTATTTCATCGTCCAGTATATTGTACAGTCTGATTCCCATTACATGTATAGACTTCCTAGTTTTTGCCACAACCTTTTGGCACGACCAGCTGATTACGCGTACGCGTTACGCTACCACGGAGTATTGTATTATATTATACCACGGAGATTATTAGACAAAAGTCTTTGACCAGTGTGTGTTGCCAGTGATGACATATGGCACTGAAACGTGGTCGCTTACTATGGGCCTCATAAGAAGGCTTAAAGTTACCCAAAGGGCAATGGAGAGAGCTATGTTGGGAGTTTCTCTGCGTGATCGCATCAGGAATGAGGCCATCCGCAGCAGAACCAAAGTGACCGATATAGCCCTCCGAATCGCTCAACTTAGGTGGCAGTGGGCGGGGCACATAGCACGTAGAACCGATGGCCGTTGGGGCGGAAAGGTTCTCGAGTGGCGACCACGTACCGGAAGGCGTAGCGTGGGCAGGCCCCCCACACGGTGGACTGATGACCTGGTGAAGGTCGCGGGTGTCCGCTGGATGCGGGTGGCGCAGGACCGGTCATTGTGGAAGTCTTTGGGGGAGGCCTATGTCCAGCAGTGGACGTCTTTCGGCTGACCCGAGCCGTATTGTCGCACCGTTTCTATATATATTTTTTTATTAAACCAAAAATATAAAATTACAGTAAGCATACACCTTTTGTTCGCCAAACTGTATATACAGTTTGTTGGCGAGTATTGCGCTCTCTCACACATTCGAAAATCAGGTATACCTATTTATTTTTCCCTTTGTGTATTTGTATTTTTGTTTTGTTTTTTTTTTGCGACAGTAAATTATTTTATTTATCACAATCAAATATTTATTCTGCAAATAGGCCACAAGGACACTTTTACATGTCAAAGCGTGAATTTATACAATTTTTAAAACTGTCAATCTTACTTAATAATAATGATTAAAAAATATACTGATTAACAATTCAATGAAAATAAAAATATATACTGATTAATAATTTACAAATATTAAGGACGTATTGAATACGATCTGTGTCCGAATAAACAAAAAGTATATAAAATTAATTTAATATCTCAGAGATGTATATGGTCTCTGAGCGTCCAAATACGATTAATAACAATTATTTCATCTTTATTTATTGTTTTTTAATCTAGTGTAGTTAGGTGTTAGGTTTCACTCATGTATTTGTAAGTATATCTTGTCTTGCCTCATATATCAGAACTATTCAGAAGGCTCCATTTTATTGGACATGCTTAATTCAATTATTTTTAATTGCCCCTTATTCAATGTTGGAATCTTTAGTTGACTGATCATGCCATTTGCAAGTCCTCCAGTTCTACACGTGTAGTTCAATTAAGTTAAACAAACCTAGATAGTTTGCTTCGCGACAATGAGGACAAATTATCATTGGCTACTCAGTATTATTGCCATCTATCAATTACATACCTTATCGCTATAATAAAAGAGTCTACAATACTATAAAACCGTAGTCATTATACGACTATTCGCATATATGCTAAAATTGCACCGAAAACCTTGGTATTAACTACCAGTTTACGAGAAGTTTTGAACGATGACATAATTGTCTGATAACTTATAGATTCGGCGTCTGTGATGCAGTCTAATCAAATTGTAGACTAGCTTTTTGACGTGATAACGTCTTTAAAATCGTTTTAGTCGGGTGACATGTTCAGAAACTTGTGTCACACCAAAACCTCACGAGCGCGATCGCAGGTATAAGTGAAGTGCAAGTGAAGTAAGACGTTATCACGTAAACATTTCGATCGTAAACCTACTTTACAAACAACCAATTTTTTTTTATACATCAACAGCGTCAAATAAGCTTACTGCCTTCCTGTAAGTAGACACAGCTTTTGGAATAGTCCAACACAAGTCCAAGAGGATCGTTGTGGTGACAGATAGAGACAAAAGCAGTTCCCTCACTCTCAATTTAGCGCAACTTCGCGAGCAGCTGAGCTCTCGGTCTTTTGTTATTAAACCCGACTGTGGCTTTATAAAGCCGTGCCCATTAAAGCTAAAGGAATGCAAGGAGAGGAGAGTCTGGGGAAAATCCAGGGGAAATCTCCGACACGAACGCGCGGGCGGTTTAAACACTCGAATACTCGTAAGACTTGTGCGCTATTCTAAAAGCGTGTGGCGAGTTAGGCGTCACAGCGTAAAAAAATATACATAAGCTAAGGGCGGATATATTAAAGAAAGTTTACTGCTGCCGTTTTTGTGCGTTGTGATTGTCACAATTGAGCCTTGTGACGTCACATAGACGGTGGTAGGCTTTCTTTACATTTTCGTGAATTTTTTGGAAAATTAATAGGTATAAAAATACACAAAAATATATTTGGTTTTCTTGTTAACAAATTAACGAAATCGTGGCCGAACTGCTACTTCTATTTATGTATATTAAAAAGTCTGGGAAATATGTCTATAATACAACTATTAAAAATGAAAGCAAGAGTGGGTGCAACGACCTCCATAATAGATTCTAGTATCAGGTAATTATCATATGATATTCCATACAAAAGTTCCGAGAAACTTATTTGTATGGCCCGGGATTCGAACCCACGACCGCCGCTTGTCAGCCGCATGCTTAAACCATTTGGCTACCGGAGCTTTTTAAACATATGTATAATCATATAAAATGAAGACCACTTTGGCTTAGTTGGCAGGGCTTACGAAACCGGAGGTCCCGGGTTCGAATCCTGGTCAGGGCATTATTTGTGCATGTATCACTAATATTGTTCCTGGGTCTTGGATGTTTTCTATGTATTTATCTATATAAGTATGTATATCGTCGTCTAGTACCCAAAGTACAAAGTCTTTATTGTTCGTTATGTGTAAGTAATACAGATGTTATTGGAATTATATAGCTCATTATAACCTGCCTTTAAAGCATATAATATTCTTAAGAATTAAGGTATGTCAATAATTTTAAATAACCCATAGTACAAGCTTTGCTTAGTTTGAGACTAGGTCGATTAGTGTAAGATTGTCCGCCACAAAAAAATACCGGCCATTTTCTAGTAAAAATAACGCTCGTATCTAGACACCCCATTATTTCTCTTAGGTGTCGTACCAGTCGACTATGGATACTAGGTTGAAGTGTGTTGTGGGCGATGGGTTAGCAACCTGTCACTGCAATATCACATTTTCCATCTGTAAACCGACAATACCTAAAAGTGGCAATGAAAAATAATTTACGTGTGTTCTGCCCTTCTGCCTATCCCTTTTGGGAATATAGGCGTGAGTTTGTGTATTTCTAGTAAAAATAACACTCGCATCTAGACAGCTTTGAATTCTAATTAAATTTAACTGGGTCTGAGGCCTTGACCAAACCAGTCTGGTCGTCTGGCGTGTCAACCATTTTAAATTGTTAGCCGTTGTATTAGCCTACTTACCCAAAATACATAGTTATGTTTTTTTAATACCACGTCGGTGGCAAACGGCCCGCCTGATGGTAAGCGGTCACCGCAGCCTATGGACGCCTGCAACTCTAGGGGTGTTGCATGCGCGTTGCCGACCCTTTAAAAATGTATACACTCGTTTCTTGAAGGATCCCATACCACCATATATATGTAGTTCCTCGGGAAAACCTCGGCAGGGAGCTCATTCCACAACCGGAGCGTCTGAGGGAGGAAGTTCCTCTGAAACCGTACCGTACGCGACCATTTAGGTTCTAAGGCGTGAGGATGAATTCCCTGCCGACGGCGTGCAGTGCGATGATAGAAAGCGGCCGTGGGCATCATATCGAACAGTTCTTCGGAGCATAACCCATTATACAAGCGATAGAACACGCACAAGGAGGCAAAGTTTCTCCTTAAACTTTATTCTAAAGCTTGAAACGCAGAGAGCGGGCGCGGCGCGGTGCGGGGCGGAGGTGGTTTTGCATTTTTGATCTTTCCGAAACTGTCGACTGTCGATTACTGCTTTATGTCACACACGCCGCCTCCGCTCGACCGAATACCGCGCGGTTTTCTGAGGGCCTACCGCGAACATCGAAAATCGAACTTCGTGTCGTGCCGTCCCTTTCACTCTCGTGTTATACACAATATGACAGAAAGGAACGGTACGATACGAAGTTCGCGGTAGGCCCTCTGGTGTGACGTGCCCCGGGCCGCGTTCGCTTTACCAAAAAACCGCCTCCGCCACCCAACGACGCTGCACCGCGCTCTGTAAATAATAAATAATTTATACCAAAAAAAAATTGTACTTGCTTGCTATGCCACAATTTGTGGTTTCCGTGAGCCAATGCTTGGTTACCTACAGAAATAACCGACATCGGCATATGCGCCTATCAAATTCGAGGAGTTCCCTCGATTCCTCCTAGATCCCCTCATCAGACCTTCACCAAATTTATATAGGACCAATGTCGGGGTACCTGCTTTGAAACAAAAAAAGAATTATCAAAATCGCCCAACGTGGTCAAGAGTTATCGGGGAACATAAATACATAAAAAAAAAAACAAGCAAACATGCAGACGAACTGACTACCTCCTTCCTTCTATTGAAGTCGGTAAATAATAATAAATATTGGGGAACAATCTTACACAAATCGACCTAGTCCCAAACTAAGCAAAGCTTGTACTTGTATTATGAGTACTAGACGACGTTATACATACTTATATAGATAAATACATACTTAAATGGAGTATAGGAAACATCCAAGACCCTGGAACAAATATCCGTGCTAAATGCACAAATAATGCCCTGGCCGGGATTCGAACCCGGGACCTCTATGTTCGGAGGCAGTGTCACTACCAACCAGGCTAAACAGGCCGTCTGTGCGTTTTTAGTTTATCTGCCTAAATCATCTTTTGCTTGTAAAGGGCTTCATAACGCGCAATCATACAGAACTACAATAGCGTCTATTACGTCCATGAGCGTAATTATTTATTTCTTAAATTGATTGAAATGTGGTAGTTAACCCCCGACGCAAAAAGAGAGGGGTGTTATAAGTTTAACGTGTCTGTCTGTGGTATCGTAGCTCCCAAACAGATGAACCGATTTTCGTTTAGTTTTTTTTTGTGTCATAGATAATTTTATCCCGAGTATTCTTAGCCATGTTTCATGAAAATCTGTTCAGCCGTTTTTGAGATATTGAGCTTTGAAATGAAAATGTCGTAGATTTATTCACTTGACTAGATACTGTCAGTATTATGTTTGCGTAGGGACCCGGGTATGTCCTAAAACTACGACCAAGACCACCGGGGAATGGGCAGCAGCATTCCTAGAGTGCGGTGGAGATACTGCGATCGCCAACCCGCATGCCAAGCGTGGCGATTATGGCATTTACCCCCCATGAAATTGGGGGAGGCCTATGTCCAGCAGTGGACGTCCTAGGGCTGATATGGTGGTGGATGGTATGTTTGCGTAGCGGGGCTGCATTCGTATCGCTCCGTTTCCCCCGCATGACGTACCAGTTAGGAAGCTCTCATTTAAATGTAGGGGCGCGGTAAGAGCGGTACTGAATTACTGACTCCCGCTTCCGCTCAGACAAAGCAGGAAGTGGCCTTAGTTGACCGATTGTCTCCGTTTCAGCTTCGGAAAAAAATGCTTTCGTAGGTAGGTATGTCCGGCTGTTCTCTACAGTTCGCATTATTCAACCGATTCTCGTGAAAATTTGTGATTAGGTTGAGATTTTTACTGTTGAGCCAGTTTTACATATTTCTTAATGAAGAATCTAAAAATTACATGTAAAATCGATGTTATTACATACTAAGATAGAAAGCAACAAAAAAATGTCAAGATATTAGGTGTAAATACACACAGTAAAAAACCGGCCAAGTGCGAGTCGGACTCGCACACGAAGGGTTCCGTACTATTATCTATACTAGTTTAAGCACTTAACTATAACCTTTTTAAATTTAATTTAAACAAATTAAAAAAAAAAATTATCAGTAATACGAACGTTAAATAATATCAAGTAGTATTTTGGTCAAGTGCGAGTCGGATTTTAGATTTCCCATACATTTTGAGTCGAGACCCATCGCCTGATGAACACAACGAGCCGGGAGCTCCCTTAAATATTAATTTTATTTTGTTTTTAGTATTTGTTGTGTTTTAGTGTTTGTTGCGGCAACAGAAATACGTCATCTGTGAAAATTTCAACTGTCTAACTATCACCATTCTGGTGACAGACGGGCAGACATACAGAGGGACAGCGGAGTCTCAGTAATAGGGTCCCGTTTTACCCTTTGGATACGGAACCCTAAAAAAACATGAGAGTTTTTATATGACACACTTAAGGCGACTGTTAGGCACTATTTTATGTTTCCGCCATCAACGGTACCCAAAGATCAATTCTAGTTTTATTGGAATGCGATATGAGGTTAGTTTTTTTGCAAGTATTGAGACAAATGTTAATTTTATACGACTTTGGAAACCAGTCGGTTTAAATGTTGTGTTGAGGCTATCGAGTTATTATACCGGCAATGTTAAATGTATGTATGTACATGCATATGTATGACCGTACGTACATACATACGTTCTAACCCAGAATAGATAATAGTACTTAACTAAACCATCCGCAGCAGAACCAAAGTGACCGATATAGCCCTCCGAATCGCTAAACTTAAGTGGCAGTGGGCGGGGCACATAGCACGTAGAACCGATGGCCGTTGGGGCGGAAAGGTTCTCGAGTGGCGACCACGTAACGGAAGGCGTAGCGTGGGCAGGCCCCCAACACGGTGGACCGATGACCTGGTGAAGGTTGCGGGTGTCCGCTGGATGCGGGTGGCGCAGGACCGGTCATTGTGGAAGTTTTTGGGGGAGGCCTATGTCCAGCAGTGGACGTCTTTCGGCTGACATGATGATGATGGTGATGATGACTTAACTGAAATACTGGGGCCTAGTTCGATATTAAACTAGTGGCTCTGTGATCTGTAGACCTCGCAATTTTTTTTGTTTTCAAATTTTATAGTTTCCTCTAACTGAATCGACAAAAAAATCTATATAATTATCGAACCAACTCACAAAATTTCTCGAGAATCGGTTGAGAAATGCGACTTGTAGAGGAGAGCATCCGGACATACTCGTACATACAAAAAAAAAATGTATATTTATTCAAATTTCAAAATTTCCAAAAACTGACTCGACAACAAAAAATCTATACCTATAAAATTTCTGATGAGAAATGTGATCTGTAGAGGAGAACATCCGGACAGACATAAGTTTTTTTTTTTCAAATTTCTAGATTTCCAAAAACTGACTCCGAAAAGGCGCCTTCTCCATGCTGCGCTCATGGTCTGAGGGAACAAGGTCTGCTACTCCTGATCGTGACACAAGCCTACGTCACTGTGCAGCCTGTACACACACGAACTCACACTACGACCGCCTACCACCGATAGGCTCGATAGCAGTGATGACGTAGGCTTGTGTCACTCGCACAACGAATTTTCCCTGGAGTGTCATACCTTGTATTACTTTACCACATGGCTGCGCTATACAACGCGCGCCCTGTCAGGCCTCCACCGCTGACCATACGAACTTTAAACCAACAATCCTTTGATGTTACATAAACCGTGTCTGTAGCCAACGATCTCGAGCTGCTTGGCATGACGTTAAGCTCAAACCTTAACTTTGGCACTACCATCGAGTCCAAAGCCGGAACAGCGGCCAAAAAGCTGAGCATCCTAAATAAGGTCAAGCGATACTTCACCCCTGGGCAGCTTCTATCTTTATATAAAGCCCAAGTCCGGTCTTGCATGGAGTATTGTAGTCACCTTTGGGATGGCTCGGCTAAGTACCAACTTGCCGCACTCGACTCGGTGGACCGCAGAGCCAGGAGGCTCATTGGCGGCAGTACGGTAGTGGGAAATAAGCTGCAGAGCTTAGCACATCGACGCAAAGTAGCGTGTCTGTGCGTCTTCTACAAACTGTACTTCGGTGAGTGTGCTCAGGAGCTCCATGAGCTCATACCGCCTTCCCCCTTCTTCCATCGGACATCCAGACGTACGGCTGGCTACCATCCTTACCTGGTCGAAATTCCCCTAGTTCGAACCAAGCGCTTTGCTTCTTCTTTTATAATGCGCACTTCTAAGGTTTGGAATTCTCTGCCGGCGTCTGTATTTCCGAGTTCATATAACCTGGACCTTTTTAAGGCACGAGTGAATAGGCATCTTCTGGGTGAGCTCGCTTCATCGTCGGCCTCATCTTTGCCCCCTGGCTAGATGCTGGCCAAGAGCAATCCCATTTTTAATAAAAAAAAAAACTTTGTTATCTCTTATCTCTAGTTTATTTTATTTTATTATCGTTGATTTCGTCCATTGACGATAATTTGATTGACCGTGCGTCTGTGTGTGTCACATATATAATAACTAGTAGCTCTTTGAACTGACCCCGCAGTTTTTTTTCCAAATTGCAAAATTTCCAAAACATGGACCAAATAAAAAAATATACAGGATGTTTGGTAGCTAGGTGCAAATACTTTCAAAGCCTTCATTGCCGACTGTACTTTTTTCCACAATCACAAACTACTTGTTGAGTCGGTTCGAATGAGCCCAAACACGATGGGTTTATCTTGTGTAGTTTAGGAATTGCTATGACCACCTTCTGTCTCCACCATCAGATCAGCCTTATGTCATAATAATATTGCATTGTCATCCAATTTATACATGCATGCAAAATTTCAGCTTAATCGGACCGACAGACAGACAACGGGACAGGTGAAACTAAATGAAAGCTTGTAATAAAAAAGTAATTTATCTATAGCAAGAGGACTAGGCCTGCCCACCCAAACTGATTTATCTATTCCAGACTGATATGTCCACAACAAGAAGCGCCGTGAACGCAATCCGCGCTCGCCGTGGTCACAAGGAGAGGTCCAAGAACTTCACCGAGCTGGAGAAGAGAACCGTGCTGGAGCTCATAGCGCGGCACCGGGACGTGCTGCGGCAGGGCCGCTCCAACAACGCCACCAATCGGAGCAAGCAGGTAATGATTTACAGCAAAAGCTACCATGCTTAGACAAAATCTACTAAAATCTACCAAAAAGAAAACCGAAACTACCATATTTGTTCAGATGTATTCCATAACCTACCATGAAATTGTGTACGCTGCCATTTTTATAAAACTTCCTTAAAAACTACCATAGTTATTCGAGTACTACCATAAACTAGCTTCGTCTTAAAAACGTATAGGCATTAAAAACTACCACGAGTATTTAAAAATGACAGGTTTATGGTTACTAGTAAAGGATACTGAATCAGTGGCCTTGTTCATCCATGCAAAGATGATTTAAGCAGCGTCCAAATTTGAGGTGCAGCACTTACGGAAATGACTTGTAAGACCGATACGGGAGCGACAGCTACGACCGCATAATTGATACGTCTGCTTGGACTTAGCACCGGTAACTGCCACTCTCCGTGTTGTTTTCCACTCAGCAAACTGAAGTGACCTCTCCACGGACGCTGCATCGCCTGGGACGCAAATAATATGATGCAGGCATGCCAAAACCCACACCACTCTCTCGACCTTGCCGACTATATCCACAGGAATGACAGAGCCAATACGTGCGGAATCGGTTCGGTTGCAGGTGCATAACGGCTGGCACCGAGCCGGGTTTGTTTCAAGTTTTCCTTCTCTGGTGCTTATCTCTTCCGTTGAACAGCAGGAGGCTACCGAATACACACTGTCAAACGGTAGCTTATGGTAGAAAACAAGTTTCTACCATTACTGCTCGCCGTGGTCACAAGCTGTCCACGAACTTCACCGAGCAGGAGACTCTTCTCCTGCTGCTTCTCCTGCTGAACCTTGCTGGAGCTCATCTCGAGGCACCGGGGCATGCTGCGGCAGGTCCGCTCCATCAACGCAACCTAAAGGAAGGAGGTAATGATTTAGATCAAAAACTACCATCGAACAATAGTTTCTACCAAAAAATACCACACTGTCCTAAATGTATACCAAAAAATACCATCACTATTTAAAAACTATCATTTGCCTATAAATTCCACCATAAACTACGAAAACGACAGTGTTATTTTTATCGGTTACTACCAAATACTACAAAATTAATACTGTCCAACGGGAAGTTATGGTTACTCTATTTTGTCGATGATGCATAAACTGCAATTTTAGCCGGCACCGCTCTAGTTGGGCGGAGCCAAACGGCGAGCCAGCGGCTGCGCACCACTAAATAATTCACGCAGTAACCAAAGCTACAGCGGTATGATACATTGCGCCGTGCCTTAGCTCGGTACGGGGTGATTATTGTACAAAACGTTCAATGTACAACTCGCAGAAAATATAACGCTTTTTCATATGTTACCACTTACACTTCTTTTTGACCATGTCGCGGCGACATGCGCCACGCCGCCGTTTCACATCTATTTCTTTCTATGATCTGAGATTAACAACCTGTCACTGCAATATCTCATTTTCTCGATCTATAAACCTGCAATAACTAAAAGTGACACTAAAATGTAATTTTCATGTGCTCTACCTACGTGGGCTGTTCCGAAAGTTTTTAGCTGCTCTCACTCTATTCATGCGGTATATTTTTTATTTACACCATAATGTGGGTAATTTCAATAGTTATGAGCTGAGATAAATTCGTTGGTAAGTAACGAGTATTTTTTTCACAACATTTTTTTTACCTAAAGGCCTTTTGTAGGGGTTTTTAAAAAATTGCGAAAATAGTACTATTTTTGATACCTAAAAATAGTTTTGGCAACGAAATCCCTAACAGCTGTAGTGGAAACTGCCCGGGATAACTTCCTTACTTAGTTTTGCTCATTTTAATGTAAAATCAGTAAATGATTTAATTTAAATAATTTAAGTTTTTTTGTGATGATGACCAGTCCCTAGTCTCGCGACCTAGACTAATATTTGACACACCTGCTCATTGTCGCTAATTTTCATGCAATCGAAACAGATTACGTGGGTAGAGACAGGGAAGATTCATAGTTTGCGGTGTATAAAATTTCGTTTAGTTGTGGTGACTGGTGACGTATTAATCAAAATTGGCCCGCAACACAAAATTGGTATTGTGACCCGTTCATCGCATATTAGATAGGACTGTTGAGACGTCGCACTTAAAATACAATTTAAAAAAACCCAAGCGACTTTCATCAACAGTTTCACCCCAACACATATGTATTGAAATTACCCGCATAATGGTATCATTAAAACATATATGGCATAAATAGAGTGAGAGCAGCAAAAAACTTTCGGAACAGCCCACGTACCTCTTCTAGGGATATAGGCGTATGTTTATGTATGTATGTATGTATGTATGTATGTATGTATGTATGTATGTATGTATGTGTGTATGTAATCTTAAAACGTCTTACTAACTAACACTGAGTTCAACGGTAGGCATACCTACTTATACCTAACCGTGTAGACTCTGGCAAGAATAGGGTCTACGATCTTCCCCGCTTATCGTCAAAGACGACTAAAGAGGGTCATCGGAGTTTGCTTTAAGAGTCCGCAGTAAGCTCGGTTCTCCAAACGTAGTTTCGCTCTCATTTAAAAACGCCATGCTAGAATAACGAAACATTGTATATACAATGGGATATCTAGGTCCGAAATTAGTTTCTGTTACTTGAAATTATAATGGAGAAAAAATACAGCGATTATTAAGGTTTTCATGCAAGACGTAAAAAACTAAAAAACTTGCTGTATTTTTTTTCTATTACAATTTCTGGCAACAGAAACTAATTTCCGACCTAGATATGGTGGCTCCTATTGTGTATACAAGTTTCATGTTATTTCAGCTAGGCTAGAACGAAACTACGTTTGTATGGAGAATCGAGTTCAGCCGAGCGTACTGGCGACTCAAGATGAGCCAAAAGAAGTAAATCACGTGGGGGGCTCCAGTACGTTCAGTATTGAGATCCTGGACTTTTTTTAATACCACGTCGGTGGCAAACAAGCGTACGGCCCGCCTGATGGTAAGCGCTCACCGCAGCCTATGGACGCCTGCAACTCCTAGGGGTGTCACATGCGCGTTGCCGACCCTTGAAGAATTTATACACTCCTTTCTTGAAGAACCCCATACTGTAGTCCGTCGGGAAAACCTCGGCAGGGAGCACATTCCACAATCGGAGCGTCCGAGGGAGGAAACTCCTCCGCATTAGCATGTAATCAATCCCCGATAACTAATTTTGTTTAAAAAAACATATTCCTTATTGAGAATCTCTAACTGTCGATATAATCTAACACGGATAAGAAATAATCAAAAAAATTATCGTTCACCTAACTAATAAGTTATATTAAGATAAGAAGCTGCATATACTAACCATGTGGTTATCGATAATTATCAGCGGCAGAATTTTTAGGCGCATAAAATTAGCAAAACCTGGACATAATTCGATAACTGTAATTTTCTTTTTCTATGATTTAAAGTATTGTTAGTTATACTTAAAATATAAAGAATTAAACATTTTAAGGCTCCGCGTCGATGTTAAAAAGCAAAATACTAAATTTTTAACACATTTGATTTATTAAGTAAGCCATAATAAATAACTTTGTGAAAGTACCTGTTTTATGATATGAAAAAATATCATTTAATCAATTATCGTGAATTTTTTTGTTTAACCAACTAGCCTAAACAAACAGGCCGTCATCATTTTATTAGTACTACTTATAAGAATCATATTAAACAAAAAATATCCACGATAATTGATTAAATGATATTTTTTCTTATCATAATACTGGCACTTACTTCTACAATGTTATTTATTATGGCTTCTTATGAAAACAAAAGGTGTTAAGAATTTAGTATTTTGTTTTTTTAACAATGACACGGAGCCGTAAAATGTTTAACTCTTTTTATTTTAACTATAACTAACAATACTTTAAATCATAGAAAAAGAAAATTACAGTTATCGAATTATGTCCAGTTTTCGCTAATTTTATGCGCCTGTTTACCTTCTTACTATACTCCGAACAGTGCGAACTGTAATCAAGACCAATGTCGGTTGCCACTACAAAAATAGTACATTACTATACTACAGAGGCCGGGACGAAAGGGGTTGCCGGCCCAAGACATGTAGACGCCGAGCGAAGCGAGGTCGGATAGGTCTAAGGCGGGCAACCCCATATTTCCCGCCCAGGTACGTGTAGTGCTTTTCTCAAACATGCAATGAAATAAACAACAATAAAAACCAAAGTTTTATTTTTAATACGCATAGTGGCAGAATGTCATGATGCCTGTGCCACAAATTTATGTGGAATGGAAATTAAAAAAGAGGACTTTGCCGGCCTAGGCCTGCAAGATTTGTATGAGATTCCATTAACGACCTCTTGTCATAGCCGCACCTGAAACGTCATACTTCGCAGCCTATTATAAGGAACATAACATGAATATTTCATTGCATGCTTGAGAGAAACAATTTTACAGTGGTATGGTTTTAATTATGAAAAAACTGCTCTGATATAATTTACTCGTATTCATCAGCCCGGCTAGTATGATAGCTTATACCGTCACGTTTTATGTGACGTTTCAGTACATTTTGGCCATATAACGTGACGGTATAAGCTATCATACTAGCCGGGCTGTAGTCTTAAACTTATGATTTAAATAAACAATTTTTTTGTTACTTATTAACATAAATATAAGATGCTCGATTTAATATAATTATGCATGTGTTTTATGGTACCAAAATTGTTATTGTACTTGTAACACTGCAGATGTGAGCAACATTTGGTACGGTATATTAAAGAAAAACACATGAGTTTCCCATTAAGGTCATTAATTTAGAGAATCCACAAAATAGCAGATGATGCCGTAATACCAGGCGGCGTCACGACTTGCGACTGCCTCCGACTCGACTAGCCAAGTCTAAAAAGGTCCTGCACTCAATTGGTCCAAAGGTGTATAACTCAGTACCGATAGACGCCAAAAATGCATCTAGCGATAGATCATTCATGACTAAGTTGAAAAAAAAACTGATTGATGACGCATTATACACGGTTGACGAATTTTTCAAGTCACCTCAAAGTTAATGCCTGATTGCTTGCCCATATCGGTAGCAATACACATCTTTATATAAAAAAAAAGAAAATCATTATATTATTTAAATAACTGTGTACTCACTCACTGTTGTGTTACTACATTAATAAATACTCATAGTTATGTTGTGATGAATTGTGCAACCTGACATGTAAAATTATTGTATTTTATGAATAAATTGATTGATTGATTGATTGATTGATATATGTGTAGCTTGATGATGATAATGATGTTTGAAGAAATTTGGATGGCTCGGGGTGCGTCGGACAGGGTGGCAGATAAATTAGACATTGCAGGCGTGTGCTCCTTTGACATAAAAAGTATTCGTAAATACGTTTTCTCAAAAATACAAAAAAAATATTGATGTTATGTTCCTTATAATAGGCTGCGAAGTATGACGTTTCAGGTGCGGCTAGGACAAGAGGTCGTTAATGGAATTTCATACAAATCTTGCAGGCCTAGGCCGGCAAAGTCCTCTTTTTTAATTCCATTCCACATAAATTTGTGGCACAGGCATCATGACATTCTGCTACTATGCGTATTAAAATTAAATTTTGTTTTTTTTTGTTGTTTATTTCATTGCATGTTTGAGAAAAGCACTATACATACCTCGGCGGGAAATTTAGGGTTGCCCGCCTTAGACCTATCCGTATATATGTCTTCGGCCGGCAACCCGTTTCGTCCCGGCCTCTGTAGTAATGTACTATTATTACAACCTCTACTTTCTTCAGTCGTTTTTAAACTGACAAGATTAATCTGGCAAATGGAGGACTTAAGAATAAAATTTATATAATAAACGAAGTTAATATTACAGATTCGACATAATTTTGAATGAAAAAAAAAAAGACAAACAAACAAAATACTAGTCTGATAATGAATGCCATAATCGCCACGCTTGGCATACGGGTTGGCGATCGCAGTATCTCCACCGCACTCCTGGGATGCTGCTGCCTATCCCGCGGTGGTCTTGGTCGTAGTTTTAGGACATGCCCGGGTCCAGTAAAATACCGTATACGTAGCGTACCGTGCCGTAGTTTTTACCCGACTGCGCCAGAAGGAGGGTTATGTTTTTCGAGAGTATGCACTAGGGATGTTACGGAGGTGGTTTTATCGGAACCGAAGCCGAAACCGGAGTTTTTAAATTTGTTTTAACGAAACCGAAAGCGAACCCAAAAGCGAAACCGAAACCGGAGCCGGAGGTGAAAGTGGAGGTGGAGGGAGACTAATGTGAACAGGTGGGGTGATTCCCGGGGAGACAAGTCAAAACCTGTTTGTACTCCTAGGCACACGCCGCACGCCGCGGCCGCTGACATTCGGCTCCGTTAAAACCTCCGCTTAAAATTAGACGAAACCGAAGCCGGAGGTGTGAATTCAGCCGAAAGTTTCGGTATATCGGAACCGAAGCCGAACCTCCGTAACATCCCATGCACCTGTGTATGTATAATTGTCTGGCACGCTCTGCGGCCTGAACGGCTCGATGGATTTTAGCTTGAGAGGTGTCGTTAGATTCGTATTTACTGTGAGAGTGACACTGGTGACTGGGTATATCAAATAAAAACAAAATGGCGGATTTTTTGGCGCCGAATTCAAATGTTTAGCACGTTCTGCAGCCTGAACGGTTCAATGGATTTTAGCTTCTAAGGTGTGGTTAGATTCGTATTAATTGTGTGTGTGTAAATGATGGCAGTTTATTGGTATGGAACTCCAGAAGCAGTTGGTTTTTTTTTTTAAACTTTTAATTTCTCTTGTTTACCGACTTCAATAGAAGGAAGGAGGTACTCAGTTCGTCTGCATGTTTGCTTGTTTTATTTTTATTTAATTTTTTTATGTATGTATGTTCCCTGATAACTCTTGACCACGTAGGCCGATTTTGATAATTCTTTTTTTGTTTCAAAGCAGGTACCCCGACATTGGTGCCATATAAATTTGGTGAAGGTCTGATGATGGGATCTAGGAGGAATCGAGGGAACTCCTCGAATTTGATAGGCACGCGTATGCCGATTTCGGTATTTTCTGTAGGTAACTAAGCATTGGCTCACGGAAACCACAAATTGTGGCATAGCGAAGTTCAAAATTGGAGTCGGTTTTTTTTTGTATAAATTATTTCAGTAACTTATTACATAAAACTCTTTGTTGGTTAACCTTACGTCAATCTGATATGAGTACATATCGATATCTAAATCTAGCCAGTTATCTATCCTTTGGTTACGTGTTATGTGTTATCCGTATCAGTTTATATCTCACGCGGAATTTTAACTACAGCCGTGTAATTATTTAATTGTTCAATTAACGTCATAATCGGAATCGGAGAAGTTTGTAATTTAAATATGATTATGGCAGTAAAGCGTACGGTAACTGAGTTGTAGCAGACTTTTCCGAGAAGAAAACTATCGAAGAAGTTTTAAACATACATACATAAACTCACGCCTAGATATTTCCAAAAGGTGTAGGCAGAGCACACGAATTTTGATTTCAGGGCCATTTTTAGCAATTGTAGATTTAAAGATTGAGAAAATGTGATATTGCAGTGACAGTTTTCTAGCCCATCGCCTCAACACACTTCAACCTGGTTCCCATAGTCGACTCTTACGACACCCAAGGGAAGAAAGGGGGTGGTGTTATTCTAAACCGGCACCAGACGGGGAACAAGCGGGGGCAAGTTTTAAACATTGTAAACGAAAACAGTGATGATAATTATTGCAAATAGGAGAGGAAAAATGTTAGGACATCTCATACGCCATTACGACCGGATTAGAAGAATAAAAGAAGGAAAGATAGAGGGAAAAAAGGGGAAGTACCTAAAATAACGTAAATGGAGCAAGTGAAAGAAAAATAAATGCTTCATAATAATAATAATCGTTTGGCATTTATTTTCGAACCGTGAGATCTGCGAGAAGACAGTACGGTTGCCAGTTTGTTGCACTTTTAGCACCACCTAGGGGTCACGTGTAGGGTAACGGTGGGTACTCCCTACGAGCGTGGTGGCCCCCTTGTCAAGTGAGTGGGCAACTTGACTGTTAGAAGTTCTCAAGCCGCCCGAAGGCCTCTAACTTGGCTTAACGACTGCTCTCGTAAACAGCAGCCGGGATCAACGGCTTAACGGGCCTTCCAAAGCACGGGAGCGCTCAGTTAGTAACCACTCAAAGCGGTCACCCATCCGCCCACGTTGCTTAACCTCGCATACCGCACCATACAGAGAAGTGAAAATTACTCCACCGGCAAGAGCCAACCTCTTAAATTCTATGATGATGATGATCCCAGCAAAAATAATTATTAAAAAACCGGCCAAGAGCGTGTCGGGCCACGCTCAGTGTAGGGTTCCGTAGTTTTCCGTCCGTCACATTAAGTTGACATATTAAGTACAGAAACACAAAACCCTAAAAACGGGCCCACAGAGGACGGTGATAACTAAAGAAAGAGTTTGGATTATACGGTTAAATTACAAACTTAGTTCAGAAATTATTTTTGTATTTTTTTCAAAAACTATTCAACCTATCAAGTTCAAAATATGTTTCCTACAAAGTTTTTATAAAGTTCTACTTTTGAGATTTTTTTCATATTTTTAAAACTTATGGTTCAAAAGTTAGAGGGGGGGGGACACATTTTTTTTTACTTCTGGAGCGATTATTTCCGAAAATATTAACATTATCAAAAAATGATTTTAGTAAACCCCTATTTATTTTTAAATACCTATCTAACAATATATCACACGTTAGGGTTAAAATGAAAAAAAAAATCACTCCCCACTTTACGTATAGGGGAGGTACCCTAATAAAATATTTTTTTCCACTTTTTATTTTACCACTTTGTCGGCGTAATTGATATACATATTAGTACCAAATTTCAGCTTTCTAGTGCTAACGGTCACTGAGATTATCCGCGGACGGACGGACAGACATGGCGAAACTATAAGGGTTCCTAGTTGACTACGGAACCCTAAAAAGGAAGAAAAAAGAACAGTGAAAACTAGTAATAGTGCCTTGTATAGGTAGAGTCAAATTATTGGTCCATACTAAATTATTGGTCTACAATATAATTGTTTCCGCTGTGACACGAAAGTTACTTACCACATAAATTTTATAGGCATTTTCCGTGCCACAAAGGAATCATTTAAATTGTAGACGAATTAAAATACTTAGCAATTTTCCAAAAAAAATTAACTCCACCCGTTTATGGTCAGGCGAAGTGGTGCGTGACCTGAAATTTGGAATACTTATGTAAGCTCGGTGACAATCCAATATTATCACCGCCGAACTGATCTAATGATGAAGACAGAAGGTGGCCATAGCAACTCGTACAATCGGCAATAAAAACTTGTACCAAAAATGAAATTTTTGACATAAACTACTCACTCCGAACGGCTGGAGACGGCGCGCACCTCACTAGAGACAAAGGAATTCGAACCCTCCATACAGAAGTTAGATTTCATATTTGAATGGGTTGCGGGCAGCCGACCGGCTGCCGTCGGCTCTGCCGCTGCCGTTTGGATACGAAGTCTAGCTTCTGTATGAAGGGTTCGAATTCCTTTGACTCTGGTGGCGTGCGCGCCGACTCCGGCCTTTGGTGTGAATCCCCCATTATTTATAGTATGACTAAAGTTGACTTTATTTATTGTACCACCATATCAGCCAAAGGACGTCCACTGCTGGACATAGTCCTCCCCCAATTTCATAGGGGGTAAATGCCATAATCGCCACGCATGGCATTCGGGTTGGCGAACGCAGTATCTCCACCGCACTCCAGGGACGCTGCTGCCCATCTCCCGGTGGTCTTGATCGTAGTTTTAGGACATATATACCCGGGTCCATACGGGGGCATATTTATTGTACGTAAGTACTTTAATGAACATCTGTTCACTACTGTTCTAGTGTTTAACTTGAAATTTTATTTCTTTTGATGTTCCAAATAAAATATGAGTAAATAAGTGCAGTTATTCCTCTATTGTTAAAATGCGTAATTGAGTTAAATTTGACACGGTGCACACGCTCTTGTTTCGTAACTTAAAACCTTGGGTTTCTGCTGAACAAGCGAATCGTCGCCTCGTGTACGGTTTGGCCCAAGGCATAACATCTAAGCGATTCGTAATGATTATTAACTATGAATACTATGTGCGGGCAAAAATCTCGTTCATTAACAGGCGTAAACGCGCGCGTCTCCTCACGCAATGAAGCGCGCGCCTGTCAGGATGGGAATTCAATTCGTTTGACAAGTGCGCGCGGTATGCCGCGCATCATAAAATTGTTCGTAAGCGCGGCCTAATAAAGAGCGTAAGCATATTAAAAAATATTAAACGCCGACAAACAAACATAATAGCTAAAAACCACACCCACAAACAAAGACATTCGATTTTAAAAAAACGCACTCAGATCGGTTCATCCGTTTAGGAGCTACGATGCCACAGACATGCAGGCACACATTAATGATAAATGAATAAGGATTTTGTATAGACAGATACATATCTAATTTGTAGAATTTCCTGCAGTATTTCTTCCCCTTGGATCGCACCCTAAACAATTTAACTAACTACTTATAAAACAATCATTGCGTTGCATTTTATTGTACAAACTGGTACGTACGTACGGTTACATACGGTTCGAAATTAAAATGCCATACGATAAATAAAATAATAATAATTGTATTGTGTCGAGCTATGTACGAGCAAAGCCGCCTGCATGACTACGTAAGTTAATATGAACTTTTCTCAAACATGCAATGAAATTTCGTCATTACTTACGTGCGTTATAACACGCTTCAAAGTATCACGTTGCAGGCGGAACAACTCGGGAGAACTGCAAAGGAATTTCATACTATTTTTTATTTTAATGTCAAACATGGCGTCTGTTCAATTTGTGTTTTGAGTGGTGAATTTTTTTATATCTATGCATATTTTTGAGGAAAGCACTATGACAATCTCGGCGAGAAACGTTGGCCTGCAGGCAGCGTATCCTTATTTACTCCTACTTGGCCCGCAACCCTTCGTTTCCCGGCCTCTACAGTAATGGACATACTATTATTGTAAAACCTCGAGACTCATCTCACCTCGTGTTCATCTGACTGGTCAAGCTCCCAACCTTCTTTTCAGATGACCAAATCTTTTCAGATACTTTTTGAGCAGTTTTGCAGGTCCTATCTACGAAAAAGCGGCCAAGTGCATGTCGGGCCACGCGCGACGTAGGGTCCCTTAGCTGTCCACCCGTGACATTATGCGGCAACCGAATCAAAACATGGTTGATAAAAGCTTATATACATTTTACCTATGTGGCTCTGTGAGCTGTGGCCATCGAAATGATTTTTTTAAATTTCATAAATTCCAAACTGCAAAAAAAAACAATATAATTATCGATCCTGCTCACAAAATCTCACAAGAATCGGTTGAGAAATGCGACCTGTAGAGGAGAACATCCTGTCATACGAAATATTTTTTGTCGAAAGCTGAAACGGAGACGCTTCGCTCGCTCGGTCAATAAACTTCATTCAGTCAGTGAAACAGTCTTTTTGTATCATTTCTCCATTTATTCTTTGAATCCTGATTTCAGAAGCGGAAACTACATATATGTAATCAATCACTTACGTTCTATGTGTGTAGAGTGTAGACTAGATGCCTATGTACTCTGCACATGCAATTGTGCCATTTAAGGACCTGTTTTGACTGACATTATTAGAATTTGTTATTCAATACTTGAGTGTGTGTGAATATCGGATATGTGCACATTCTTAGGTGATGTATAAATTGCTGTGGCATCAAAATTGTTACATTCCTAGAGCAAGTTGCACCATCTTACGATTACAAGACGATCAACTTTAAGAGGACACACTAAGGGCAAGAGAGTTGAAAAATAGGTATTTATAAAATCTATTGCCGTCGCGCTGTACCCGAAACTAATGCCCATATAGAGCGATAGGGACAACTGCAGCTCGGACGGAAATTACCTACGAAAAGTAGACGAAATCAACGTTTCGTAGTCCGCTGATTCCTTCTCCAAAACTGGACCGATTTCATTACTTTTCATTAATAATTAGAGGAAGGTTTTTGCTGTGTTCCTTTGTTTTTCTTTTCTTTATATAATTTCTTTAAATTTCTTTGCTGGATGTCTGAACACCGTGGAAATTGTGGCCATTTTTTGGTTTTTGAACGTATAATATCTCTTTTAATTATTAATTTACGAAAAAAAGGAAAACATAGGGACACAGCAAAACTGGCCATAGATGTTTGGAAAAAAAAAGATTGCTCTAGTGGCATTATCCAAGGAGGAAACAGGGGACTACAGGTAAATTATTTTCGAGACGTTTTTGCATTTGGGAACTTCTCGTAATATGGGAACTTACTTTTCTTGTGTGAATCTAAGGTTCACATGAATATAATTGTATGCTAAAATAATAACAGTTAATTGTATTTCGACGCTCAGAGACCATATACATACATCTCTGAGGGATTCAATTAATTTTATATACTTTTGTTTATTCGAACAGAGACCGTATACGTGCCTAATATTACCTTTATAACAATGTCTGTAAGTTTATTTTCATCATTATAGTTTTGAAATAATTATTTTGTCAGTTTTTTTTAATTATACAGCGTGTATATTTTATGCGGGCGTATTTACACCTATAGTATCAATTAATAAGACTCATATGGGTTAAAAAATTTGTTAAAATAGTGTTATTAATTAGGTGTAATGATTTAGTAATGTACGCAGCCAACTTATTTTGACTTAACAAGTTTGTTATAACTTTAAGAAACTGTCTTTTTCCCATGATGTTTTTACGTTTGATAGGAACAATCAGGACTTAGAAACTTGACTTAATTAATAAAGCAAATTAATTTAAATACTGACATGATCAGTACGTTAATTATTATGGAAGCAATACATGGCGTGCTTAATTATTATGTATGAAAAAAATCCTAATTTCCTAAAGAAATTAATGTAAATAGGTTCCCTAGGTCAAATTTTAATCGCAATTACAATATACGCCCGTATAAAATTTACACACTGTATAATTCATGTTTGACGTGTAAAAGTGCCTTTTTTTATGACATAGGTGGCAAACGAGCAGACGAATCGCCTTTGTGAGCTTAAATTTTTGATTTTGATTTTTTGAAGTTCATCCCATAGAAACTTGTCAAACTTTCCGTCCGATTTTAACGAAAACCGCTTACAAATACACGGTTTGATGCAACCAACTTTTCATGACGTCAAAATACTTGTTAGGTTCCTTGTTATAGTTTAAATATATATAGTTTGGTGAACTTATTTTTATTTTAACCTTGACACGACATCAATAAGGTTGCAAATTATATCTACCATGTATGGCTTCGTATGCAATAACGGTTTAAGGTCACCTCCGCATTCATCGGTGCGGTATACACGGAAGCCAGGCGGTACGAAATCAGTACTGCATCCGTACCGATTACCGCCCCGTATACGCGTGTTATACTGCGAAAATTTAATACTGACATTATACTGACAAGTGAGGAAATTGGGCCGACGCCAGTAAGATCATCACCACCACTTTGGCTTAGTTGGTAGTGACCATGCCTACGAAGCCCGAGGTCTCGGGTTCGAATCCCGGTCAGGGCATTATTTGTGTATTTAACGAGAATATTTGTTCCTGAGTCTTGAATTTCTATGTATTTAAGTTTGTATAGCGTCGACTAGTACCCGTAGTGCAAAATTTGCTTAGTTTGGGACTAGGTCGATTTGTGTAAGATTGTCCCCCAATGGACCCGGGTATGTCCTAAAACTACGACCAAGACCATCGGGGGACGGCCAGCAGCATCCCTGGTGTGCGGTGGAGATACTGCGATCGCCAACCCGCATGCCAAGCGTGACGATTATGGCATTTACCCCCCATGAAATAGGGGGAGGCCTATGTCCAGCAGTGGATGTCCTTAGGCTGATATGGTGGCATGGTGGTCCCCCAATATTATTTTTTTATGACATAGGAGGCAAACGAGCAGGCGAATCGCCTGATGGTAAGCGATTAGCGCCGCCCATGAACACTCGCTACACCAGAGGGGTTGTAAGAGCGTTGCCGGCCTTTAAGATGGGAGTACGCTCTCTTCTTGAAGGTCATATCGGTCCGGAAATACCGTAGGCCACAGTTCATCAGTCAGTCAGTTTTCAGTATTTATCTTCGTAAATTAAGTCAGGAAACCTAAAGTGGGTGACTGTTTGTTTCAGCTGGTGTGGTCCACAATATGCGAGGAGGTGAACAAACGCTGCGGGGGCGAGCGGCCGCGCACTCCCGCGCAGGTCAAGATGTGGTACGAGAATTACAAGAAGAAGTGCAAGATGCGCGCGCACGACTCACAGGTACGCAAATATGAGTGGCCGGTGTGGGTCGTAATGTCGATTTTGAGAAGAATCCGACTCATCCTCCTAGCGTTATTCCCAGTACAGTTACATCCTGAAGGATGCCTGGGGTCCGCTACCTAATCCCAAGAATTGGCGTAGGGATTAGTTTTTTACGGAAGCGACTGCCATCTGACCTTCCAACCCGAGGGGGAAACTAGACCTTATTGGGATTAGGCTTGTCAAGTGAGGGCAACTTGACTGTTAGAAGTTCTCAAACCGCCCGGAGGCCTCTAACTTGGCTTAACGACTGCTATCATAGACAGCAACCGGGAACGGGAGCGCTCAGTTAGTAACCACTCAAAGCGGTCACCCATCCAAGGACTGACCGTCGCATACCGCACCCTGTACGCGGGCGCCCCTGGGAATATATGTTGACAGTGTTCTAAATTGGAATGAGCAAATAAATGATGTATGTAAAAAAATTAACAGATTTGTGTATGTGCTATCTAGATTGAGAAGAACAATTGATCAGAAAACAGCCATGGCTGCCTACTACGGATATGTTGACTCAGTGTTAAGATATGGTCGTATTGTCTGGGGTAATGGCGCTGATACGTATCGAGCTTTTATTGCCCAAAAGAAATGTATTCGTGCGATTTGTGGCGTTGGGCCATTTCAATCCTGTAAACCCTTGTTTCTTAAATTAGGTGTACTACCACTCCCATGTTTGTACATTAATGAAGTCTCTAAATTTGTTAGGAAGTACAGCTATCTGTTTAAAACCACAAGAGATATATATCTTCGCAATACGAGAAATTGTGACCGTCTTGTTGTAGATAAACAGCAAAAAACTGCAAGGTTTAGAAAAAACTGTAGTGTAATGTGCGTTAACACCTATAATAAATTGCCTCAGCCAATCAAAGAAACCCCCAATTGTAAATTTAATAAGATCCTGTATAAATGGCTCCTTGATCATAGATTTTATAAATTAAATGATTTTTTTTGATAGGCAATAATAACTAATGAAATTTAATAACTTTTGACTTAAGATGAACATGACTAATTTTTGTAATTAAATAAAACTTTAAAATATTGCATGAAAATTAAATTTAAGATAGAATTTATGTTAATAATAATTGAATAATACTTAGTCGCATAAACTGTAAATATTTTGCATGCCATACTTAATGGCTGATTAAGGAGGTGCTGAATATTTTGTACTAAGATCATTACAACCCTTTTTCTTGCAAAATAAAGTATTTGTATTTGGGCCACAAACGCTCGTTTGAGAGGAATCCGACTATACACCAAAATGACAAAATTGGTGGCCACTTTTTCAATTCTCATCTGGGATTGATATTAAAAGACCTCTTTGACGTTATTTTAATTTCCAACCTGAATGAAGAATTTAAAAACAAACTCGGTAGTAGAGTACCTACGTTAGATGTGTTTCACGACAGTGAGTCAGTACCTATTAAAAAATAAGTTACTTTCTGTTGACGATTTCAGTTAGGTAGTATTTTTTTAAATTCTATATATGTAAGTAGCATATTATGGAAAACTGTAATTGAAAATAGTGCATGCTGTGATTGCCTGTAAGTGGGAGATCAGTTATGAATTTTGTTAATGTATAGTTTATTATGAATGTGTATTGTAGGCATATGTCCAGCAGTGGACGTCCTTGGGCTGATATGGTGGTGGTGTATTGTATCGACCGTTGGCAATCCTAATAAATCAATAAATAAAATAAAAATTGATCACTCCGGGCGGGATTTGAAACCGTCCATCACATTCAAACTGAGCTATCGCGGGTATTGCTCGGGGCGACGAATCTTTCAATCAGTTCACTGTTCAAATTAAGCCTTAGTACCTTTTAGCGACAAATATTTTTTTACACATTTCCCCATCCTCGATCTATGTAGACTTGTAGAGCATGAGCTTGCAAACTGTATGTACTTAATAAAAATAAAATTGTAGTAGGACCGCGGTTAATATGTTGTATGTTGTTTCAGCCACCTCAAGCCGACGCGCCCGGCCTACTGGATGGCATGCTGTGGCAGAACATCCATCCGTTAGACGTTAAAGGTATGTTTAAACCTTACGCTGCTCATGACGCGATATCGCGTCAAATTATGCGTGTTACGATACCAAATTTCTCTACATACCTGCTTTATGCTACGCAGTTTTGTGGATAAATTTGCAATTGTGGACTTATACTCGTATTGATTTAAACTTGCACGATTTTTACACATTATTATTGGTAAACGGGACTTAATCGCGTACAAAAATTAATCACCTGAGGTGTGCCCGACGTTTCGAATGTATCGCAATATCCGTGGTCGGATTTTAATCTATAGCCTTGTCATTGTGAAGTATGTATGTATGTAAAATTCTTTATTGTAAATGAGTGAAACACAACAACTAAACAGTAATTACAAGAACAGTTGACATATGTACAAAGGCGAGCTTATCCCTATAAGCGATTTCTTCCAGCTAACCTTTGGGCAATTGAGTGGAGATACGATTTATAGGCAAACCGAGAATTAAACATTTACAACACGAATACAAGTTTATTTTAATAACATCATAATATTATATGATAAAGCCACAAAATTATATAAATGATTATATGAATAAAACCCAAAATATAAATACATTTACAATAAAAACAGAAAAGCGGTGAAGTATAGCGGTCGGTGGTTAAAAGGTAAAAAAATGAACTTCTATGCTTATTTTATTATGCAGTATACTGTCATTCCGCGAGTCTGTGGCATTTACAAGTACGTAGTTAATAAATGTATGTTTAGTTAAAAGTTCAATACAATAGTGTGTATAACATTTATGTGGAAGGTGGACTCGATTTTGTTCTTAGTTTTTTTTTGTGACACTACAAAACGTATTTTTTTTATATATAACATTATTGTCATTTTAATCCGCAACGCAGGCTTCGTCACAAACATAACAATATTTTTTAAGAAAAAATAAAACGACTTCTTTGGGGGGTGCCGGTGAAACATTATTATGCTTAGAAGGTGCACTCTTAGATTCCATACAATGAAATCAAAATGGCTATAAGTATGTTTATAATGGTAGAAGACTAAGTACCCTCAATACCTCATGGAATCCTTCATCAGAACTCAAGTTTGACAAAAATATGTCTTGAAAACCTAGCTTGCTTGACAAACATAATGAAGAGAACAAATCGACAAACGTGAACTATGCGTCGTTGAAGAGTTCTGTTCTGATCATCATCAGCAGTTCCACTTCATCAAATGCCACTTTTTAACCGACTTCAAGATTTCAAAAGAGGAGATTATCAATTCGGTTGTATGTTTTTATTTTGTTTTTTTTTTTTTTTAATGTTTGTTACTCCATAACTCCGTCATTTCTTAACCGATTTGAAAAATTCTTTTTTTGATTGTATGTATATATATCCAAGTTGGTCCCGTTTTTGTCAAAAGGCAGTTCTGATGATGGGATCCATGAGGAATTGAGGGAACTCCTCAAATCTTTAAGGCAAACATATAGTGATTTTAGTGTTTTTATCAACAAGTCAAGCATTTGCATCCAAAAATGTGACATTGGATGAAGTGGAACTGCTGATGATGATCAGAACAGAACTCTTCAACGACGAAAAGTTCACGTTTGGCGATTTGTCCTCCTAGCTGTGTTTGTTAAGCAAGTTCTATTTTCACGATTAATTTTTGTCATGCTCGAGTTCTGATGATGGGATCCATGAGGAATTGAGGGAACTCCTCAAATCTTAAAGGCAAACATATAGTGATTTTTGTGTTTTTATCAACAAATCGAGCATTATCATACAAAAGTGTGACATTCGATGAAGTGGAACTGCTGATGATGATCAGAACAGAACTCTTCAACGACGAAAAGTTCACGTTTGGCGATTTGTCCTTCTAGCTGTGTTTGTTAAGCAAGTTCTATTTTCACGATTGATTTTTGTCATGCTCGAGTTCTGATGATGGGATCCATTAGGAATCGAGGAAACTCCTCAAATGTGAAAAGCACACAAATAGTGATTTTAGTATTTTCATGAACTAATCAAGCATTTTCATTCATAAAAGTGACATTTGATGAAGTGGAACTGCTGATGATGATCAGAACGGAACTCTTCAACGACGCGTAGTTCACGTTTGGCGATTTGTTCTCTTCGTTTTGTTTGTCAAGCAAGCAAGGTTTTTCCATGATTTCATGAGGAATTGAGGGTACTTAGTCTTCTACCATTATAAACATACTTATAGCCATTTTTGTATTTTATTGTATGGAATCTAAGAGTGCACCATCTAAGATTAATAATCTTTCACCGGACTCCCCCATTGAAGTCGGTTTTTTTTCTTAAACATTATTTGTAATGAATATGCTTGATTTCTTGATAATAACACAAAAATCACTATATGTTTGCCTTTAAGATTTGAGGAGTTCCCTCGATTCCTTATGGATCCCATCATCAGAACTGCGTTTTGACAAAAACGGGACCAACTTGGATATATATATACTTACAATCAAAAAAAGAATTTTCTAATTCGATTCAGAAATGACGTAGTTCTGTAGTATCAAATATTTAAAAAAAAACATACAACCTAATTGATAACCTCCTCTTTTGAAATCTTGAAGTCGGTTAATAAAGCAATCCGCAACAGGCTTCGTCAATTAACCTGAACATAACAACTAAATAGGACCACCCCGAACCGTAGCCGGCTCAAATTTTCAATTAACTAGTACTGTCGGCGACAAGCTTCAAACTTATTTCTATACTTTATTCTTCATTAAGTGGTTACCACAGCTTTAACAGCACTCGGACAGTTTTAACCTTTTAACCGTACATTTATGAATGTTTATTGTGACTACAGAGGACGACGAAGCGGCTACCAGCGAGCAGGGTGCTCACAGCGTGAAAGATGATGACTGCATACCCGTTAACGTGAGTAGCCCTCTTTGCAGGCGATACTTACCTTTTTTAGCACCCCTCCGATATAATCCGACATGTAGTCTCTGAGGAGTACATGTTGGAGTGCGCGGTGAGGCAGGGAGGCCTGACCTCTCCCAGACTGTTCAACCTTTACATAAATCAGTTGATCGGTGAGCTTAGCAGCACCGGAATCGGATGCCATGTGGGAGGAGTGTGTATAAATAACATAAGCTACGCTGACGACATGGTGCTGCTAAGCCCATCGATCAGGGCACTGCAACGATTTATAACACTGTCCCCTTTAATACAGATGACCAACGGCCGACTCTCAAGCACGAACGACAGTGACGACACGACCCCCAACGTCCTCGAGCCCCAAGTCCAAATCATCCCCCACTCCCCCTCCCCCAAACTACCCCTCCCCCTCACCATCCCTCTCCTTAACCCAATAGCCATGGAACAGGCGCGGTTGCAACAGGACTTCCTGTTGAAGTTGAACGAATTGTCCAATACTCCTCTCAATTTGAGTCACTTGGAGGGGAAGAATGGAGATGTTAGGGATAAAGAGGAGAAGCAGGAGTGTGGGAACGCTACGGAGGAAGAGAGGTGAGTCCATAGTATCTAAATCTATTGTAATACTTTTAAACTTTTAGACGCCAACGAGTGACATATCCGTCACGGCGTGCAGTGCGATATCAACCTACATACATTTCTATAGGGTTCTACTTTGCGTTTGACATTTCGGTGCCATGGCGTGGGAGTAGCTTTTATATTTGACAGGTCGTTGAAAAGGTTAAAATAGGGTACGATGACAGCTGTTATCCCAGTAGAAAGTTTGTCATGTTTGACGTTTTAAATTTATATAGGATGTAATCGCGGCAGTTATTTCGTAAATAAAACGGAAATCAAAAAAAAACTTCAAACTGCTATCGAAAGTACGTAACCCAATTATAGTCCGGGAAAGAAACTTTCAGTTGTTCGAGAATTGCACATTAAATCCTACACTATATATTTTTTTGCAATCTGATAGAACATTATTTTGGGATAATAAGTCAAAGGTTTTCCCCAAAAAATATATTGAGCTTTTCAGAAGAAAAAAATTTAAAGTTTATATTTTTCATTAAATTTAAACATTAAATCCTACACTAGTGATTTTTGATCTAAATGGACAAACATATTATTAAAACCAGTATTTTAAAAAATCACCTCTTATATCGTAGAGCATATATAAATAATAATAAAAATATTGAAATAAATTAATAACAGCTATACATTAATTCAAAAGTTGGTGGTTTTTGACTATACTGTCAGGACAATTATTTTACCCATTCTTAAAAAAGAAAACCACCGGGGACTTTATTATTACTATTTTTTAAACAATTTTAACTGATTTTAGTACATGCGCATTAATTCTACAGTAGTCTTTTTTAATACATCTTATGGCTATAAATTAAACCTACCATAATATCAAATAATCCCTCGTTATCACCCTGAGCATTTACTACAATTGCCAAATTATTGATTTTCGAAATAAACGTGATCGGCGTAGGGCGCGAATCAACAACGCTAACAAGGCGAGTCTCTAGGTACGATACGATTCTAACCTAACTGCACAAGGGTTTTCAAGCGTTTGCCCAGTAGATACGTCTCATATTTGAATGGCGCCATCCGGTCGGAAGCGGTGTGAATAATTATTAAACAATTTTATTAATTATGTACCAAATCGGTTTAATACAATTACAAATGATTGTTATGTATAACATATAAGATGTAACTAGAGTGCTCAGCCCGTTTGGTGTACAAATCACATCAAAAACATTATTTACCTACATGTGAAAAGATGGAGAAAGATTCTTATACCTATTTACTACAAAAAAGTTTTGATATGTAATGTTAAACCAAGTCAATTATTTTAGTCAGTACCGGGGAGTGTCAATAAATGTTGTTATCTACAAACCTAAAGTATACAGGGTAGAAAAAACAATATATTCATTTTAATTTAGTAGTGTTACGGAGTTACGGATGCGGTTTTTTATTTCACCTTTTATTGTAATGTTGTCTACTATTTCTGCGACTGATACTCATTAATGGTTAAGCGTTTAAAAGCTTAGAGAAATAGTACATTACTACAGAGGCCGGGACGAAAGGGGTTGCCATCAAAATAAACATCAAAAAAATCAAAGTTTTATTTTTAATACGCATAGTGGCAGAATGTCATGATGCCTGTGCCACAAATTTATGTGGAATGGAAATTAAAAAAGAGGACTTTGCCGGCCTAGGCCTGCATGATTTGTATGAAATTCCATTAACGACCTCTTGTCCTAGCCGCTCCTGAAACGTCATACTTCGCAGCCTATTATAAGGAACATAACATCAATATTTCATTGCATGTTTGAGAAATAGTACATTACTACAAAGGCCGGGACGAAAGGGGTTGCCGGCCGAAGACATAGACGGCCGAGCGAAGCGAGGTCGGATAGGTCTCAGGCTGGCAATCCCATATTTCCCGCTTAGTGCTTTTCTCAAACATGCAATGAAATAAACGACAAAAAAATCAAAGTTTTATTTTTAATACGCATAGTGGCAGAATGTCATGATACCTGTGCCACAAATTTATGTGGAACGGAAATTAAAAAAGAGGACTTTGCCGGCCTAGGCCTGCAACATTTGTATGAAATTGCATTAACGACCTCTTGTCCTAGCCGCACCTGAAACGTCATACTTCGCAGCCTATTATAAGGAACATAACATCAATATTTCATTGCATGTTTGAGAAAAGAAAATTACGATTGCGTCCTTTTTGCAACGAAAGTGGATCATACCTACAAAATATACGGGTAACTCAACGAAGGAATCAGTTAAGTTTGGTTTTAATTTAAGCCCTTAACTAGGTAAATTTCTATTAATAACGACCCAAATAGAACAATTTAAACGAATTAAATCGCAAGTACGGGATTTTATTAACTCAAATTGTTTTATTGTTTATAACTAATCATCAATGTCTTACCTCTTACACTTAACAATGTCGGCTCAAAATGATCAATTACAAGGGCAAACCCTAAAAATCGGCCCAATTCACATAAAAGCAGCATTATAACTTTTATGTAACAATTACATAAAAGTAACATATAAGTACTTTAGGTAAAAGCTAATACATAAATTTGATTCAAGATTTCGAGCTAACAAGGTCACACTAGAATATTGTTAAGAACGGGGTATTTACCATGTATATTTGATTATTTATCATCAAAAAATAACCAATATAAAATATGCCTAATAGTCGATGGTGATGTAGACAAGGTAAGTAAAACTTTCACTATACGAAATTATGCGACCACTTACCATCCAACAACACCCCACACCGTAGGCTTGAAGCAAAAAAAATCATCCCCACTTTACGTGTAGGGAAGCCTTAAAATATATATTTTTGGATTTTATTTTACCACGTTGTCAGTTTTATATCATCATCATCATTTCAGCCGAATCACGTCCACTGCTGAACATAGGCCTCCCCCAAAGACTTCCACAATGACCGGTCCTGCGCCAGTTTTATATATCGATGCTAAATTGCAGCTTTCTAGCACTAACAATCACAGGGCAAAGCCTCAAACAGACAAATAGACACACGGACATGGCGAAACTATACGGGTTCCTGCTTGACTACGGAAGTACGGAACCCTTAAAAAAGGTTTTAATTTTTGTTGACCAATGTGTAATTGACCTCATACCACTATCAGGTAACGCTACATCAGAAATCGGCAAAAAACGTTACATACGTCATATAATACCGACCCTCACACACTCCAAATCGATACAAAAATTTTAATTTTATGACATTACAACGCATAGATTAATATAATGCAAACTTCATTTTACATTCATCATAAATATGACGAAGCAGTGTCCACTCGTTTTGACCGCCCGTAAACGACTAAATATGGCCAATAAGAAAAGCTATGTTTATGCGGTAGATAATAGACTGCGTTTCCAATGTACTTCATCTATTTCTACCAAATAATTGGTAGATTTTAATGAAAAAATATGGTAACAAAAGTTTTGTTCCATAAAAGCGTGGGTTCAGGGCATATAAAGTTTTTTTTGATAAAATTGGGAGTTTTTCAACGCTTAATTAAGCTGAGAGCGTAATAAAACTATTTTAAGTCTAAGTAAAATACTGAAAAGTACATCGAATATGCTCTAAAATGATGAGATTAAAAAAAATTGCACGAAAGCACATTTACAATTTGTATGGAAAAGCGTCGTCACCATCAATTATAAAATCCAAAAAAAAAAAATTGTAAATCTTCTTTTTGTTGATAGTTGAGGATTAAAAAAATTGCTTAAAATACTATTTTATGACATACAAGGACAGACATGATACTATTATGAATAGTTTTTATAAAACATCAGACCACATTTTGTATGTAAAGAAGTCCAATTTTTGGGCCTTGCCCGCAAATCAGCGGAACCTATATGGCAGGTAATTCATATTGGTTCATGCTGCGGCATAAAAAGAAGTTATTTTTACCAGTCATGCTTATAGTAGTAAGACCCGAGAAGCAAACAAACTTACACCTCATCAAATGAAAGCTTATCAATAGTTATTTCGAAACCTAATTAATTACTTTAGCTGGATTCGGATAAAGTTCAACTTTGTACACTCCTATCCAAGGTAAACATGTGAAAATGGTGTGTTTAGTGTGGTTAAAAGCATTATTTCATGCCTTTACAACATAATAATTGCAGATGTAAAATCCAAATGTGATTGATTGATCATTTATTAAACATTAACTAAATTATCCTTCTACAAATCACTATGTTTAATATACGCGCTCTCTTCAACGCTCGAGAAGAGATTTCGTGTCCCAAATTTCGTTACATAAACTCAAATATTTTTCATTAGTATACGCCATTTTTTAAACATTGTTTTTATTCAATTGGCAACACTGTTTTCTTATTAGTATATCTATGGATACCCTACCTGCTGTTGACCATAATAACTTGTATACCAACATTTCAAGTGAACGTTCATGAGTGTATCCAGTTTATGTAACACAGTATTATTTGGTAATTTTAGAGCTTACTTTGCATTCATTTGTTTTATACATACATAAACTCACGCCTATATTCCCAAAAGGGATAGGCAGAGCACATGAAAATTATTTTTCTGTGCCCTTTTTAGCAATTGCAGGTTTGTTTTATAATGTATACAAATAATATATATCTTGAAAATGTTATGTCTGATGTATGATTTAGGTCTCGTGCATGAATCGTATGAAATAATAAAAGAATATATTCAATACAATACAATATAAAAACTCTTTATTGCACACCTCAATAAATTGCATAGCTTATTATAACAGCGTATAAAACTTAAAACTAGAGGTAAAAAACAGGCGGTCTTATTGCTAAAGAGCAATCTCTTCCAGACAACCTAGCGCAAAAATAGCAACAAACGTATTAAAAGTGGGTGGCAAACAAAAATATTACTGAATTCAAACTTATGTACAATCACGTAAATTAACATAAATTAACATAAATAGATACATTCCTACACATATAAATAAATATTAAATATATATATATATATAAATAAATATGAAAATAATTATATTCATTGGGATGTCTCAAGTTATGAGTTTGTATTCCTTTAGGAATTGTTTTCGTCACTTTTATGTAGCTATGAAACGCTTTTATGAAACGTATGTAGCACTTCTGGTCAGTTTTTTACGTAACACACTCTTACATAAAGAACTGACCATAAAGGTAACGTAAAGGCGCCATCACATTGGTTTATCATCATCACACTTAAAAAATACTTTAAGTTTGATGATGAGGAAGATAAACCGATTTAAACATAATTTATATAAAAGTATACTTACGAATGTCATTGACACACAATAATACAGGAGTTTTAACAATTACGATATTTCTGGTACATATGAATATAGGTACCTTCCTTTGGAATTATGCTACTTTGCATTTTGTTACTTTTTGTATTTTTTTAGGGTTCCGTATCCAAAGGGGGCGTAAAACGGGACCTTATTACTCAGACTCCGCTGTCCGTCCGTTTGTCTCTATCTGTCCGTCTGTCACCAGGCTGTATCTCATGAACCGTGATAGTTAGACAGTTTTTTCACAGATGATGTATTTCTGTTGCCGCTACAACAACAAATACTAAAGCCAAAATAAAATAAATATTTAAGGGAGCTCCCATCCAAAAAAAATACAAAAAGTTGCTCGTTGTATTCATCAGGCGCTGGGTCTCAAAATGTATGGGAAAACTAAAATCCGACTCTCACTTGACCAAAATTCTACTTGATATTATTTATTACTGATAAAATATATTATTATTTAAATTAAATTAAAAAAGGTTATAATAAAGTGTATAATGTTGTATAGATAATAGTACGGAACCCTTCGTGTGCGAGTCCGACTCACACTTGGCCGGTTTTATAAAACATATACCATGTGTTTTAATTTATGTGACACTGTTAACATTAACGCCTATTGTTGCTTTTATGTTAGGTACATAAATACTTAATTATAATCACGCTCAAAATTATGCTACATTATTTTGCGCACTGTTTATAAATGTAAAACAAATGCAACGACTATATACCTAATTATTACCAACACTGTCGCCCGACGCCGGCCGGATGCGCCGCGCTCGCGCGGTATACTCGTACTTACAACGAAAGTATACCTCTCCTTTTCACTCACATCATCGGAACGCGTCCCACCAATATAGACGGCATAGGCTAGACACATAATAGTAGGCAAATTCGCGCGAAAGCGGTGTTTTTAAAAAGTGAGCCGCAAATGATTCGCTGTTTATTTCGATTACTCTTGAAGCACTTGATATTTTTCGGAGATTTTTTGAGTACGCGTGGTAAATAAACAGACAATTGAAGAAATATTTTAATCTCCAATGTAGGTTTTAATGCAAATATAGTATAAGCAAATAAAAACCAAAATTCATCATAATAAATAGATCCAACTAAGTCACCTTGGTGAAAAATTACTAATATGTTTAGATTCATATTTGTAGCCAACTACCAAATTTTCGAATTCTGTATGAATTTGTAAGATCCATTTATAGCAATTATAGAAAAAAAATCAGAAAACTGAGTTTATTTTGATAAACTCGATGGACAAACAGGGGATAATTTTATCATTAGTCATAACTTACTTGAACATATATAATTGATAAATAATCCCGAGTGTAGGAATTAGTGAACACATTGTGCCAGTGATTGACATTAATATCTTCAATTTACTGAAATGCTCAATTGCTGCACTGGGGATAAACGCATAATGATAATCTGAAGACCTTATTTAATGAATAGAAAAAGCTTCCAAAACTGTAGGTTTTAATGTGAGTAAAAATTTTTCTTTCCCCGACTATTAGTAAAATCACGTCAATTACTATTTTTAAAATAAAACTAAAAATATCCAAAAAATCAAGATTCAACTCTCCCATACATTTTATTCGGGTAGATAGTGTTATTTTGCAGTAGCTGACAATGTAATTTAATATTTAACTATACAATGTATATTGTTTTGAAAAATGACACCTCGCCGAGTTTCTTACGCCGGTTCTTCTCGTGGCAGAGGTTTATTTTTCCGAACAGGTGGTAGTTTAAATTTGAAGAAAGAAGAAAAGTTGTGAGCTTTAAATGTGTTAAGGTAAACATAAGTAACAACATGACTGTTTTTTTCAATCAGTGGAAACCTTCCACTACCTCTGGATGCTCCTCGCTCTTAACCAACTGAGCTACCGCGGGTTACTCTTGTGGTGACCCATGTTTCAATCACTTTACTCTTACAATTATGCCCTTGGGAGGCTCGCAGCAATATCTACCGAAGTTGTCTGTATTTTGCTCCCTATAATGATATCACGAATGAAGGGGGCAAAAAATAACCCTGTATATTTCTAGCCTATATATTCTTTTTTCTCTTCCCTTGACGCGATGTACACTCGTGGACAAAGAATAGGGGTCGGTAAAATACTGTCACATCTATCTATCTATCTATCTATCTATCTATATATATATTACGCGAAGTAGATCCTTACAACGCCCATCAGATCTACAGTTATGGACCGATTTTAATAAATTATATACCATAGGATTCGTCCCATGCTGCAGATTTGCAATAAGGTCTTAGTTTTTTGATTTTTATCCTGGAAAATTTATTAAATTGATATTTACGAAAAATCCTGGATGCCCCGACAAATATAAGCCTCAAAATCGTGTTCGATGACGCCGCATACAAGCGACGGGTCAGCTTACCTTGGTAGAATTGTACGAGGTGTCAAAATTTAGCTTGGTTAACACGTGACTTGGGAACTGGCTATTGTATGATTCCGGATGACATAAAATCAAATATGAATTAAAATGTTCCTGTAAGAAATATCTGGTACAGCATTACAAAATAAAATCTTTTGAGTCGAGAAATACTCAATATTATTAACTATAAACGAAAGTAAAATTACTAATTTGTTTACAAGAAAATACATAATATTCGGTGTATTCGGTCTAAGTATTTACAGTTTACATGAATGCCAGACGTTTTGTGTCAACATTTAACTTATTTTTTATTGTGGCCCTTTACACGATTTTTATTTTCACAATACCGAGGTGTCAATATTATTGCGGTCTATAAAGAAAATACAAATTTTAGTGATCCGTTAATTTGATGGGGCCTTTTACACGGTGATTATTATCCCGTGATACACTCATATCACCATACGATTAACGTGAATATTGATGCATATTAAACCAAAACACGAACTATTTGGAAAAACGCGATAATATTGACATCTCAGTTTTGTCATTATATTAATCGTGTAAAGGGCCCCATTCATTTCCTAACTTAAGACCCTGTTCACATTATCCGATTTGATGAAGGTTTCGGCTCCGACAAATGTATGGAAATGTGACCGATATCGTGTCGAGCAATGTGAACAGTGACCAGTTTTCGTAATTAATAATACTAACAGATCCGCAGTGTTAAGCAAGACGATTTTTCTTATAGTTGTCTCTTTGGATCCTTATGGTTAAGCAAGATGAATTAGACCGGGACAGATAGAACGATCATTTTCGGCTGCTAACGAATTGTCTCCACTTAAAAGCACACCAAAATTTCAAATCCCATATAATCCAAAACGTCACAAACGTCAGTTCAGTACAATTTGCATATAAACAAATATATTTGAAAGCAGATGCACTGACAGGTGAACACCTGTCAGATATCACTTATCTGTCTCTCTCAAACTTACTGATTTGTGCATTAGAGAGAAGAGATCAGATGTGCAATGACCCGGGTATGTCCTTAAACTACGACCAAGAGCACCGGGTAATGGGCAGCAGCATTCCTAGAGTACGGTGAAGATACTGCGATCGCCAACCCGCATGCCAAGCGTGGCGATTATGGCATTTACCCCCCATGATATTGGGGGAGGCCTATGTCCAACAGTGGACGTCCTAGGGCTGATGTGGTGGTGGTGTGGATCAGATGTTCAGAAATTGTTCAACTTAAATGAGCGGATTCGATATCTGTGGCAGTTTTCTATACATATAGGGATAAGCTAGCCTTTTTACTTCCACTTTTTGTCTGTTTGTCATTTTGCCGTGTTTTATGTACAATAAAGCCATACATACATACATACATAACCGTGTCGGCTCCAACGCCGATATCGGATCGGATAATGTGAACAGGGCCTGTTCAGTTCTGTCGAATAGAGCAGAAAATAAATGAAATGTTTACATAAATGACATACGTATTGTGTCACTTTTTTATTGTGCTCTATTATGTCAATATTATATTGTCATGGTTTAAACAAAGAAGTTGGTATACAAACCAATGACGCTTCAAATATACGTTCCGTATATCTTGACTGATATGATACCTGCCAAAACAATGACAAACCAAATTAAACTTTACGTTGTGAGTTACAGAACTGTTTCTGAGTTAATCATAGATAAGCTGCAAAACATTTTGAATGAGAAGAGATTCGCTGTGTCTAAGTGTGTCTCTCTTCCACCTATTGCCATACCAGTAGGGTGATCAAGAGATCATAAGCAAAGAAGTTCTCATTGGAGTAGACGTTACTTATTGGTGGATTTAGATCAAACGAACGAGAAAACAATGTTGCACTAATTAACCTTTACGACACCAATAACGCATTTGAAGTATATGCGCACCATCGATTCAATACAACGACAAATATATCCGTCATGGCGACGGCATCCAATGCGATATTAACCTACATGCATTTCCATAGATAATGCGCTTAAAAGGTTAAAAAAATAATTACAACCTTTAATTGCCGAGATCATAGGTGTTATGATATATGAAATTTACCTTCGTACTTTATACTATGTACTATTTACTTATTCTGTGATACTATGGTTTATATTCTATCTCTTATGAAAAATGAGTTGGCGTGTAAGTGTCACTGTGGTTCATAAAGTATGGCGTTCAAAAGGTGCTATTTTTTTTTTTCAATATTTGTCTGAGGATGTCAAGCCCTACAAAGTTGAACCCTACAGAAATGCATTTAGGTTGATATCTCATTAGCCCATCATGGCCCACGTACAAGGCCCAGTTATGCGGTGGATCGGGGTGCAAATATGTTTTTTTATGATTGACTGTGACACAAATGTTTTTAAATCAACTTTGTAATCGAGAGCGAAGCCACGGGATAGAATATAGATAGGCTATATTCTATCCCGCGGCTTCGCTTGCATTCTTCGTAGTACGTCGACGCGGCGGAGCCGCGCGGGTAACTAGTATTCCTAAAATAGTACAAGGTTGTACAGTTTTTTAATCCTGTCATAATCTTTAGTTAATTTTACATTTAAACTGCAATAACAGTTAAAAAAATAACGTTGCCAGGTTTAAATCGGGCTCGTAAAAACCCGTGAAAAAACCAAGTTAAAGGAGCAAGATATCGCAAAAAACGTCATTTTTAGAGTTCCGTACCCAAAGGTTAAAAACGGGACCCTATTACTAAGACTTCGCTGTCCGTCCGTCTGTCACCAGGCTGTATTTCAAGAACCGTAATAGCTAGACAGTTGAAATTTTCACAGATTTGTATTTCTGTTGCCGCTATAACAACAAATACTAAAAACAAAATAATAGTAATAATTAAGGGGGGCTCCCATACAAAAAACGTGATATTTTAGCCCTTTTTCATGGCTACCAGCTATCACTCGCCGAGCTAGATCACAAGAACCGTAATAGCTAGACAGTTGAAATTTAAATAAATAAATAAATATTGGGGGACAATCTTACACAAATCGACCTAGTCCCAAACTAAGCAAAGCTTGTACTATGGGTACTAGAAGACGATATACATACTTATATAGATAAATACATAGAAAACATCCAAGACCCAAGAACAAATATCCGTGCTAAAGGCACAAATAATTGCCCTGACCGGGAATCGAACCCGGGACCTCTAGCTTCGGAGGCAGTGTCACTACCAACTAGGCTAAACAGGTCGTCAACGTGCACAGATTATGTATTTTTATTGTGGCTACAACAACAAATACTAAAATCAAAATAATAATAATAATTAAGGGGGGCTCCCATACAACAGAGTAGTTGTAGGCGTATTTTTTTCTGGTACGGAACCCTTCGTGCGCGAGTCCGACTCGCACTTGGCCGGTTTTTTGATATTGATATTTTTATGATAGGATCCCGGAAATTACCGGAGTTGGGTATAGTTGGGTTGGGTGGTGGTTGGTAATAGTATATTATGTAACTATAAAAAAACCTTATTGTGGTTATTAAATTCAGGATGTCCCGAAATTTTTGACCGCGAATGTACTTATTTGGTTTATTTCCTCTACAGATTATATTTCACCGCGAAACGGCAGCACGCCATTTGGGAACACGAAGCCAAAATGAAGATCCTCAACATGGAACTGAAACAGAAGGAGGAGATCTTCTCACTGCAAAAGCAACTCTTTCTCATAGAGCTAAGGTTGAAAATGGATTTCCTCGAGAAGGCCAGTGGTAAATAAAACGAATTTGCTTGGACCTGAGCAGGCTGTCCCAAAAGAAAGTTTTTAACCTTTTGACCGTGATCGTCTTTTATATGTGACGAAGACAGTCTATTATCGAGTTTTACCTGATACAATTTAGATGTTTTTATATTTAAGTGGTTAAAAGGTTAATTTTCGCTCGTTCTCGTATTGGATATTGGAAAGTATACGATAAAGATGGTTATATTGTATGCAACTATCAGTGACAGCCTGTGAGGGTCCAAAAACATTGGAATCCATAATTTAATGGTGGCTTACTAGCTACTAGATATATGCGCCGACGCAGCCTATATTATTGTTAAGAGGGCGCAGTACGTGGCAGTACGCTCGGTTCTCCATACAAAAGTATTTATGCTCTCATTTTAAAACGCCATGCTAGAATAACATGAAACTTTGTAGACACATTGGGATCCGGCATTTCTAGGTCTGAAATTAGTTTCTGTTGCTAGAAATTGTAAAAGAAAAAAAATACAGCGGTTTCTTGAGTTTTTTGCGGCTTGTATGAAAACCTTAATATTCGTTGTATTTTTTCTCCATTATTAATTTCAAGCAACAGAAACTAATTTCCGACCTAGATATGCCGGATCCCATTGTGTATACAAAGTTTCATGTTATTCTAGCATGGCGTTTTAAAATGAGAGCGTAAATACGTTTGTATGGAGAACCGAACGTACTGCGCACTCTTAAACATAATCATTCTAGAAGGATACGTTGTACCAGTAATGAATCCAATTTCCTAAACTGGATTACAAGTCCTATCGGGAAAAAATCAGCAATCCAGTCGGGACAAAAGTTGGGCTGTATTGAAATCGAATTAATTTGATATGTTCGGGCGTGCCGTCCCTTTCACTCTCGTGTTATACACTATGTGACGGAAAGGGACGGCACGATACGAAGTTCGATTTTCGAAGTTCGGAGTAGGCCCTCGGAAGTGTTTTGTCGAGAAGGCGAGACTTTGAATTCATTGATACGCTCCCTAGTTTTAGGCCCGTCTTGATCAAACTGGAATGAGTAATTATTCTAAGTTTAAACGTCACAATTGTACTGTCGATTTGGGGTCAGCTTTTTCTTCATTATTTTTTACTACATGTATATTTGTTAAAATCTATATATTCTTATAGCCAGATAATAGACAATTTGAAAATATATGTAGCGTTTCGCAGAAATACGAATTCCGGAAGAAAAAATGGTTGTGCAGGTGACAACCACTATTTTCATTCAAATTCGGGGGACACTTACGTCCGCTGGGCAACCGGTGAAAATGAATATTAGCTAATGAATACAACAACAATTAACAACAGCAGAGATCGTGTTTGTTTTGTAATTTTCTTTTAAACTGCAAATAGTAGTAAACATGAGGTTTGAGGACACTAATAAGTTGATTCAGCCTAATGATACTTTCTTTTCAGTGGCGTTGATATTTCGGCGCACATATCTATGAGCTTATTCCATCTGGCGTAAATCCCTATTTCTTCTTTTAGTATTAAAAAGCAATCTAGTTACAATGTGCCATCTTTACATAAGTTTCCTTTGTCTAGAAAAGGCAATGACTGAAGCATTTTAATCACTACGCTTCGGTCATTCAAAAATGGTGATATTGTTTAATAACTTCATTTTTAACTTAAAGTGCAATAATTTTACTGTTGACATCGTTAAATAATAATTTGCCTATTAAAGGATAGTTAGGTTTATGGGATGGTAATATTCGGTGCGATTTATATCAAATGAACGACTGGTTCGTTTCAACTTTTAACTATACATTGTATCACGATACATCGATGGCAATGGTTAAAAGGTTAAAAATGCTAACTAAAATAAGTAGTTACCATACTTTTGCTGTGACTTCAAATTGTTTGTATAAATTCGCATCGAATGGGTAAAAAATGTGATCGAAAATTACGTTATTATTTTTTCTAATATATTATCGCATAGCGTTTTATTTTTTATCGTTTTTACTTTTAGCATAGACACATTATAATGTGCTTAAGCAACCTTTTTTTTCCGCCAACATGTTATTTTTTATAGTATTATATTTTATGTGATTTACAAGGCAGCTTTGAGAACTAATTTTTAAAATGTGAAACTGCCAATTAATATAGCGGATTTGTTACTTTTTAGTACTTAGAAACGTTAAGTTTTCAATAGATTATGTAGCTCGTCTATCATCTTTAAATATCGACAGTTATAAACCTTTTATGCAGCTTCCGCACACTCGGACACGATGAATTGTATTTTCTTTTTAATGTGTATAGGAATGTCGAGTACGCTTTAGATCTTATGAATAAACCAACAATAACCTCTTAAATGTTTAAATATTGCCAAAACGGGTTGTTTTACCTGTTGATATTTATAAATGGGTCATCGTACTTTTGACATAGTGAAACAACGTGAATCCTAGTCCGAGAATAGTTATGTGAAGTAGTTATCAAAAGAGAGTATTTATTATATAAGTACTGTAAATGTTGGTGAAATTGGCTAAATCTTAGTGATACTTAACTGCCGTTCATTATCGAAAATTAAGGGTAAGGGCAGTTTTTTTGGTTGAATTCAGAGCCTGCTTTATTCGGGGTACGTATACCGAAATCAGCTGCAAAGAAACGTTAAACCTCTTCATAAAAGTATTGTATGCAGGGCGTCAGCTTTCTCTGCAGCTGACTGTACATACACTGAAGGGCACCAATATGTATACATTTTCTCACCTTACTCCAGTGAAAGAAGGTGGTGCGCTAACCGCTATTAACCTTTTAAACGCCGTTGTCTGTATAAGAGACAAAATAGCTCATATCGCCGCAGTCTGATAAATAAGTTAAAGGTATGTTTATGGGCCGGGTTCTCTCTCACTGGTTTTAATTTGATTTGAAAATATTGTGTAACTTCGTACCGGTGGCGACCCGGTCGTGTTCGATGAAAATTTCTTGGCGGTTAAAGGGTTAAATATAAGGAGTCGTTCATAAATTATGTAAGGATGATGTTAGCAAATTTAGACTCGCCCATGTAACACATACGGTTTCAAAGACTCCTCCACCATAAGTATGATTTTACCTAGTTTTCGTAAGAAAGCGTACTTAAAAAAATATCACAGGCGATATTGTTCTTAAAATTGTACATTGTGGAAAAAAAAGACATCGTAGTTGATTGGAGAACGAACATTTCCCCGACGTAAAATATATGTATAGATTTTACAACCCCGCCTTGGGCCCTTACGTAATTAATGAATAGCCCTTCATGATGATCCTCTAGATAGTGCCTCGTAAGTCCTACCCGGTGTACTACCACAAGTACAAACTAACAGTAGTACTTCAGTCCCATACGTGACTCCGATTTTGTATACTTGCCATTTGTTTTATTCAGTATTTCTGTGGTTTTTAGCGCATCCTTAATTTGTACTTGTAGAAGTACATTAGGCAGTTATTTATGCTATGCAGTTTAAAGTGTAAGGTCTGAAGTACTATCGTTATTATGTACTTGTACAAGTACTCGGGGACTTACGAGGTTGGTTAAGGCCGGCTCTGGTTATGCGTTTGATTTATATATCCTTAGATATAGTTATTCGTAACGCAATAGTTCGAAATTTTAACTACTTCAAATAACTAGCATCACTCAGACCCTTTTTTCGGTTGTGTTTTGGCCTGAGTGGTGCTCCAGTCAAAAATATGTGCCAATACACGAAATATTGTTGATATATAATGTAGTTATTACATAAATAAGTGTATGGGTCTTGTGTGTAACCAACGCTTTAACTATTTAAAATCTAAATGTCATGTATACATGACAGTTGCAGTGTTGGACTGGACCCTGGAAGACCTTCCGTTACGCAAGTTGACAAAGACTTATGTGAACGTTAATATAGAAGCAAAATACGTAATAACTTAGTTGAAATGTATTAATTAATGTACAGTATGATATTATTTTTTTGTAGTTAATATTAAAGTTAGAAACGATATAAATTTACAGTACAAAAAAGTAATTTTCAATAATAAAAAGATACCTCATGTTAACAGTGTATTGTAATGATAAAAATAGTTGAATAGTTGTAAAAAAGAGAAATTTTAGATCCATTTTTTAATGGGGGGCGACCTACACCTACCATATTTCAGTTGTTTTTATTTTAACAATGTTATGTGTCCATAAGGGTTGCCTTATTCTTTTTCATAACCAAGTAACTAACATTGGGCTGGCAAGCCACCACGACATGTTTATTTTAAGGTCGGTAATTTTATTTCTGATGTTACATAATCAGTTCTAATTTTCTGGCTGAAAAGGTAAAATTGTCGTGCTACATTTAATACCATAGATAATAAATATTGCTCAATATACCCTGGCAACCCTTAAAATGTATTGGAAATTTTCATAGCAATAATTTGGCATCAGTATCTATGTGATGTTGTTAAGTAAGATCTCACTACAGTAAATATTTTAAACAATGGCGGCAAAGGTTATCATTGTAAAATTCTGAACAATAAGAATCGTAATAATTTGGGATGATTTTTAATTTGTCTGTGCAAATACTCAACTTACGGTCGTGAGGAATATTTTTCTCCTAGAAAAGTAGAGTAAGTAACATGTGTAACTAAATTTGTTAAAAACTGTAAAATCAATCCAAATAATGTGGATTAAAATAATGATAACTCTTGGCGTCAAAATCCATTTCAGTGTTAATTGCAAGTATTGAAATTCTTTTGTAATATTCTAGTTGTTTTAAACAATCTGACAATTCGATATTATTGAAATTAATAAAGAATTTATTTTCTGTTTTGATGGATTTTATTTATTGTTTTACACAACTTAGGGTGCCTTTCCGCCAGAGATTTGCTACGTTGCTATCGTATGCTACGTCATATTTATTGGTCCACAACGCCACATATCACATCCCTGGTGGAAAGGCACCATTAGACTCGCCTCTTACAGTTTCCGGCCACCGAATTCAGCCCGGCTGATTCCGCCCGCATCTGCTCCATACAAAATGTATGAATTTTGCCGCTGAATCCATCGCCCGCATCTGCTCCATACAAAATGTATGAATTTTACCGCTGAATCCATCGCCTGTATGTGGCATGGCCCTACTTACGTCTGCGTCTGTAGATAATGGCGGGCCTTGCCGAAACATTAAAAAAATAAAAATAAATGTATTCAATAACACAAACAAGTTACAAAATTGAAAACAAACATGCAAAAAGGCACAGGTTTATTAACTCTCAGTTCCACCTATCAGTTATAAGTATATTTTTGTGATCACTCTGGATCACAATATATTGATTTAGACTTGCACGATTTTGACAAATTATTATTGGTAAACGGGACAACTGAAATTTATTACGATTTTTTTTAAGTCGTGTACAACTGAAATATATTACGATTTTTTTTTCATAAACCGAATGTCCTTTCTACAGAACGTCATTTCTATAGTAGATAAGTAAGTGAAGCTGTTGAAAACGTCGTAATTTCAATTCGTGGAATCCAGTTAAGTATTAATAAGTGCAAGTGTCAAAATACATCGTCCATTACATCAACGGACATCGTTAGTGTTGTGTGTGTGGCGAGTGACAACCCTAGTTACTCGCCCAAGCTCGGGGTAGTAGTGATGTTGTTGACAAAGATCAAGTGCGGGTAGTTCGAAAAACCCGTGCGGCTAGATGTTGATACCTATAGTTTGATACCCACTCAAGCTAGTCAGCTCGTGACCATGGATGTTGTGATACATTCGAAATGGCGGGTTATCCTCAAAAAAGGTGAATAAATTTCACTAGTTCACGATAATATCTCGATATATAGTATGAGATATTTTCAATCGTACGTCATTTATTAACCCTTTGTACGCTTTCATATTTGAATGGAGTGATCACTGATCACTCAGACGCCTAGGTATCAAAAATTGATGTAACGTTTAAACCAATAAAAACAATTCATAATAGATTTTATTCCATGATCAAAGTACACCTTCACTCCGACCTTTTTAGTGGTTGTTGGCGTGGTGGGCACGACGACACACGACCACTTTATAGGTTCTTGGCGTTCAAAGGGTGAAATGCAGTCCTGCCTAGCTATAGCTTGTTGAATGGTTAAAAGGTATGAAAATAGGTTGTTATTTGAAGAAGAAGAAGAAAGACATTTATTCACTAACACAAAAGACACACAGATACAACACAGATAAAAGGAATAGAACTCACATAAAATAGAACACATAACGTGTGTCTTCGCGGCAGTGAATCGGTTGCTGTCTCAGCATTATGCCGAGGTGTCAGACACCTGCAGCGCTGGTTTTCAGACAGCACCGTACGTGACCCACGGAACGCAACACAACCTACTATTTTAAGGTATGTATACACATAATAAATAATGTCATAATATATATGTTTATAAAAAATACTTAAAATTATAGTATAGTGAAAATCGTTTAAATTGGCCAAGTTGTATTAAATTAACTAGTTATAAAAGAGCTTTACTGACTGGGCAAATCAAAATCAAAATCTAATACCTAAACGTATTTTGAAATGACGGACGTTCAAAACAAATAACAGCTTCCGAGCAAATACAATAAAAAATAGGAAGCTACAATACAAGAAAAGAAGGTTGGGATACTTTAAGTGCTGGATATGTTAGGAATGGGATCTTTGGAGCGTCAACTAATAGCCCTTAAGCTTACGCTTAAAGGTATACTTGCTAGACGCCCCTTGGATGGGTGGAGGGAGATCATTCCAACACTTGGACGCCGCAAATCTGAAACTTCCTCGAAACACCGCGGTTCGATGCTTGGCCATCAGAACCATTGCCTTACACCGGCGCGCACTTTTGGGCCATACTAGTTTACTCAACAAATATGCTGGGACCCCAGACCGCACTATGCCAAAAAGAAGAGTGGCGAGATGCAGGCGTCTGCGTGCAGGCATGTTCAGCAGACCCTGCGGCGTTCAAGTAGGGAGTGATATGGGAGCGGGGAGGGACTCGGAAGCAGAGGTTTGAAAAATATATTTCGAATTCTTTCACACATAATAGGTGCTATCGACGACATAGTAAATAAAGCGCTACCAAACCGAATACGAAATATCTGCTTCTCTGTCGCACTAGCGTATTTGGTGGACAGAGACGGAGATGCTTCGTTTTCGATTGGCAGCATAGATGGTCAGTTAACTATATCAATAGTATGTATGTAAATACATCTTACATTTTAGGGGCAATAATTTTTTTTCACCATGAATAAATCATGTCACAGTGACAAGGTACGAAGTGGCCTAGAAATCAAATTCTTCGACTGTACAGTGCGGCACAAACGAGTAGAAATTAGGTAACAAGTAAATTTTTAACAAAAAAAAACACCGACCAAACTTTGCCAGACCCCATCCTCTTGGTATATAATTTGAGGAAAGTATAGAATTAAGAGCGCTCGTGGCCCAGCGGCGCCCGCGTACCGCGTGCGGTATGCGAGGTTAAGCAATGTGGGCGCAGGTCAATTCTTGGATGGGTGACCGCTTGGAGTGGTTACTAACTGAGCGCTCTCGTGCTTTGGAAGGCACGTTAAGCCGTTGATCCCGGCTGCTGTCTACGACAGCAGTCGTTAAGCCAAGTTAGAAGCCTTCGGGCGGCTTGAGAACTTCTAACAGTCAAGTTGCCCACTCGCTTGACAAAGGGGGGTCGAAGTTGCACCACGTCCGTAGGGAGTACCCACCGTTACCCTACATGTGACCCCTGGGTGGTGCTAAAAGTGCAACATAAAACTGTACAACCGTACTTGTCTTCTGGAAGATCTCCCGGTTCGTAAACAAAAGCCATACGATTAAAAAAAATTGAGGAGTTCCTTCGATTTTTCCAAGAATCATCCCGTCATCAGATCCAGACTTGGTGACAATGGGACCAACTAGAAAACAAACCCTTTTTAACAAGAGAATTTTTGAAATCGGTCCATTAGTCTCCGAGTAATCGGTGAACATACATAAAAAAAATATTCCGACGAATGGAGAACCTCCTCCTTTTTTTGAAGTCGGTTAAAAAGTGGCAACACTAGTGTCGTCCCTTTTTTCCTAGATTAATTTGAAAGGGATGACACGACAGTGTTGCCTCTTTTTAATTTCTAGTCTTTTGTGTCGCACTGTACTCAAGACTTTTGGGCATCATTTAGTTTGTGTATGTGTGTTTCTGTGATAAGTAAACAAGTTAAGTAAGTGTAAGTGTGGGTAAGTGTGTAGTAACTGGGCATGGTTTGAAAACTGGCTTCAATATGTTGTTCGTAAAACTAAAACTCGCAGCACGTTAGTTAATCCTTGAAAATGGTGCCTGCAAGTTCCGAAATATCGGGAACTCAGGATATCTAATATACATGGTACCCCGTTTTAAACAGTAAGAATAGCACCACCCCCTTTCTTCCCTTGGGTGTCGTAAGAGTCTACTATGGGAGCCAGGTTAAAGTGTGTTGTGGGCGATGGGCTAGCAACCTGTCACTGCAATATCACGTTTTCTCTATCTATAAACCTACAATTGCCAACTGGCACTGAAATTAATTTCGTGTGCTCTGCCTACCCCTTTTGGGAATATGGGCGTGAGCCTATGTATGTATGTTAAAAAGTAGGTAATTCTAATCTAGATATTGCATGTTAGGCGCGTTTGTCCTGACTAAATGTCGACTTCTTGACCCACACAAAGAATGGCAGTGAGGATGGAATCGCAATTACCTAAACAATTATACTCAAAATCCGTTCAAAAAAAGACTTTAATAGCCAAGCAAAAATATCTAATGACAGTATTATACAATACCGAGCATTTTAAATAATTTCAACTATATCAAGCTTTACATACTGTTTGGTCCCGCAGTTACAAATTCAGTAGCAGCAAAAAGTGTATCACAAATCATATCACAAAACTTGATTTCTTATCTATATACTATCAATTCTAACTGACGCTGAATTACAGAGAAACAAAATGCGTCTTTTTATTGAGTAAAAGACAAATCTAGTTAATAACACGTCTAGTTGTTCTGTTCTGGTTGTGTCCAATCGATTGTCCTATTGTGCGGTTTTGCTACCTCATTGTAGTCCGTCATAAACGATAAGCATACTTCATAGATATAGATCGCCAGCATTAACATTTTACCGGATTATTAACTCTAGGGCCTCTGTCAAATGTTAAAATCATAACTACAACCTTTTTTGCACAGTATTCGACTATTTTATTTCTTGATTTCATAAACTTCTATATATTGCAGGACACACGTACGAGTAATGTGATACATTTTTTGCCGCTACTGAACGTATTATCTACTTAGGCTGAGTTGCGCCAAACCGTCTGTAATTGTAGCGGTATTCGTTAAAATCTGAACGTATGGAAAGTTTGACAAGTTTCTATGGGATGACAGCTGTCGGCGCCATATTTAACGTTAATCGGTCTGAGATCGTAAGTTGGTGCAACTCACCCTTAATCTAGTCTTTTAACGCCACACCTTGCCAAAAAGGGCGATTTTCCGCACGCTGCGCGTCCGTAAAAACTCGCTTTTTGACCAAGTGGTGACGTAAAATAGTGTACAAAACACGGGTCGTAAAACAGAAAGCCCTCTCTCGCATATTTATGACCCTCGCCTGCGGCTCGGGCCTCAAACATCTGTGATATCGGCCTTTCTTTGTTTTACAACCCTTGTATCGTAAATAGCTATTATGATGCACTAATTGACTATTTCATTAACCGTTTGGCTACCACAACTATTTGATATAACATGCAATAGGTTTACACCTTTTTAGTAATGCATGAAGGCTGATTTTAAACTTTTCATGTAAAAATAACTGTGGCGGCCAAAAGGTTAACAAAGTTTTTGTAACTCAAGTCCTATTTAGTGTCGGTTCCATTGGAATATATTTTAAATAAATTAAATTAGCTTATGCCTAATGAGAACACCGTTTAGATAAAATATTTGGCACGAATAGAACGTAATTAAAATTATTATTACATTAGCGTCACAGAAGACAACCGCAATTAACAATAGTATTTAATGCAACATTTACATAATGAGGGTTCTTAAAATTCTGAGAGTCGCTGTGTTATTAATAAAGATTCGAGAATTTTAAGACCTAATTATGAAATAATTTTAAGATCTATTTTAATATGGAGAATTGTTTAAAATGTTTTAAGCCTAATGTTGATTGTGTAAGTCAAATTTCAGTGAAATTAATAATCTATAACATTAGTTTGCATGTTGACTCTTATGTCGACTGAATACTAATTAAATTTAATTAAATAAATTTTAAGACCTAATTGTAAAGTATTCTGGCAAATTAATATTTCTATGTAACGTTGCATACAAAAAAAATTCTATGACAGCAAAATAATTAGACCAAAACTAAAAATCGATATGGTGGCAAAATACGGGCATAGACGTGTGTCGTTTTTTAAAAAGTAAAAAAAAAACAGTTGTATAATAATGTATGGAAAACCATATTGATTCTCCCACCAGTCATATGATTACTTGTCTATGGTGTAGACTTGCGATTGTATAAAAAGTTTATTGTTTGAATACAGCTGTCAGTCATTTAATTGACAGATAATAATGCTGAAGTAGAAAAATATATTAACAGTACCTACCTATATTTAAAATATTGTAAACATACTTTTTTAAATTTGGCTTTGCTACCTTTAAATCAAAATTTCTCCCAATTTAAAAATATTTTTTTGAAAACAAGAGGTTACTGCAGTAGCTCTAAGAAAGCGTTCTTTAATTTTTTGCTCTTTTTACAGGCCACACTTCCCATTTAATATGCCAGGTTCTAACCATACTCAGTCTTCCAGGACACGTATCTACACAAAAAGAAAAAAATCACTGTTCAGTCAGCAGCAAAAGTAGGTGATCATTTAAGTACCTTGTCACTTTCACTACTTTGAACGCATCCCAACTGTCGCAGTATTGTTTAGTTAGTGCGACAAAGTACTTAAATGATCATCTACATTGGCTGTTGTCTGTACTAACGAAGTTTTCAGTAAGGCATGAGCTCCTTGTCTCTGGCGTGCATTTTGGCGTGACTGCGTAGTGCTGCGGGTTTCCTGAACGCGCTGCCGCACACGTTACATACGAAGGGGCGTTCGCCAGTGTGACACCTACAACAAATAATTACACTGTTACATATTAATTTATAGGAGTTTCAACAACTTTATAAACATGTTGACATTTTAAATAGAAATATGGAGCCAATTACAGAAACTCACCAATAGAAACAAGATATGAACTAAGGGTACACACTATGTTACAGTATCTTAAAATTAAAAATGAAAGGCTATAAGAGAACACAACAAGAGATGCCCATCGCTCACCGGACGCCCAGAAAATACACAAATACCACTTGTATATTTGTATACTCAGCAACTAAGTATAAAGTTCATCAAATGTATAAAGTTAGTCACACCCAGAAAGCATATCACCTAGATGGGTAAGAAGCAACGTTTATATAAAGTTCGCCTCACACATGGAATAGAGCAATTGAAAACGTCAATATCTAGATCCTTCGACAAGTTATTTAACTTACGTGCTGCACGACATAGAAAACTATTTTGCCTATAATTAGATGATGTACATTAAAGTGAAATGGGGGGATAAAACCTTTTCGACCGAGTAGGTGTGTTGAAAGAAAGTTTAGAAAGCAATTCGGGGCAATCAATATTGCCAGTTGTCATTTTAAGAAGGTACGTTAATATCTGCTATTTCTCGACGTTTTTGTAAAGGAATTAAATGATGTTATAGAACTTAAGTTTGATGATTCGGACAGAATAGGACAGTGGCAGTGGGCGAGGCACATAGCACTTAGAACCGATGGCCGTTGGGGCGGAAAGGTTCTCGAGTGGCGACCTGGAGTCGAGTGGTACTGGAAGGCGTAGCGTGGGCGGGAGTCCGCTGTGTGTGTGTTCTATATGTGACAATGTACTTAAAGAAAGATATACGGCAGGATCTCACTTGTAAAGTCACTATTCGCGACATGTTTCGGACACTTGGACACTCATGACGAAAGACTCCAATTGTAGTCCGAAACATGTCGCAAATAGTGACTTTACAAGTGAGTTTCAACCGTATTTATTTCTTTAACGCTTAAAGCGTTTCACACACTGGAGCGGCCTGCGGCCGCGGTCAATAGTAAATTTGACAGCTAATGACAAGTTTGCCAGTTTGTGACACGCTTAACGCGTTACTTATTAGAGTTATTAGGTCCGCTCTATTGCGCATGCCTACTAAGATATCTAAATGTAAATATTTTTACAAGCGGAATTATAATTTCCAATCGAAAATGAAAAATTGATCACCCCTAGCGGGATTTGAACCCGCGACCTCTGGAATCCGTCCATCGCTCTTTCCGACTGAGCTACCGCGGGTTATCCCGAGGCGATGAATCTTTCAATCAGTTCACCCTTTTTAATTAAGCCTTAGGGAGACTAGTAGCGACATCTACCGTCAAAGTTGCTACAACTTTTTGAAACGTTTCATGGCAATTACACCATCTCTAAGACGTCAAATGCTAGAAGTGGCACAGAAAATTAGCCACAATGACCGGTCTAGCACCACCCGAATCCAGCGGACTCCCGTGACCTTTACCAGGTCATCAGCCCACCTTGTGGGGGGCCTACCTACGCTGCGCCTTCCAGTAGACATCACTCGAGAACCTTTTCGCTCCAACTGCCAACGGTTCTACGTGCCATGTGCCCCGCCCACTGCCACTTTAGTTCCGACTGTATTATGTGTAATGGACGATTCACAGCAAACGGCCGGAGTCGGCGCGCACGCCACCAGAGTCAAAGGAATTCGAACCCTCAATACAGAAGCTAGACTTCGTATTTAAACGGCAGCGGCAGAGCCGGCGGCAGCCGACCAGCTGCCCGCAACCCATTCAAATGTGAAATCTAACTTCTGTATGGAGGATTCGAATTCCTTTGACTCTAGTGGGGTGCACGCCGACTCCAGCCGTTCGGTGTGAATCGTCCATTAATAAATAAAATAAATAAATATTGGAGGACAAACTTACACAAATCGACCTAGTCCCAAACTAAGCAAAGCTTGTACTATGGGTACTAGACGACGATATACATACTTATATAGATAAACACATACTTAGATAAATACATATTAAACATCCAAGACCCAAGAACAAATATCCGTCAAAAATGCACAAATAAATGCCCTGACCGGGATTCGAACCCGGGACCTCTAGCTTCGGAGGCAGAATCACTACCAACTAGGCTAAACAGGCCGTCGATAGATAAAATTGCATATTGTCTCACCTGATGTGCGAGACGAGATCATTCTTCTGCACGAAGGCTTTCTCGCAGTGGGAGCATTGGAATGGCTTCTCGCCCGTGTGGGTGCGACGGTGGTTCTTCAGCGTTCCTGACGCGGCGAATCTGCAGAGGATAAATATGAAGAATCAAACTGTAGCCGAGTAAATTTAAACGTTACATTAAAAAAAACCGGCCAAGTACAAGCCTGACTCGCGCACCGAGGGTTCCGTACAACGATTGTGTAAACGCATCTACAACGCGCATTAGTTTTCCCGCCAAAACTGTTATGTCTATATAAATCTCATATAAATATATTATGTCTATCTATATAAATCTCGTAAAATATTTTATAAATCTCGACGGCCTGTTTAGCTTAGTTGGTAGACACTGTCTCCTAAGCTGGAGGTCCCGGGTTCGAATCCCGGCCAGGACATTATTTATGCATTTAGCACGGATATTTGTTCTTGGGTCTTGGATGTTTTCTATGTATTTAAGTATGTATTTATCTATATAAGTATGAATGTCGTCGTCTAGTACCCATAGTACAAGCGTTGCTTAGTTTGGGACTAGGTCTATTTGTGTAAGATTGTCCCCCAATATTTATTTATATTTATTTATTATATTTGTTCCTGGGTCTTGGATGTTTCCTATGTATTTAATTATGTCATTTATCTATATAAGTATGTATATCGTCGTCTAGTACCCATAGTACAAGCTTTGCTTAGTTTTGGACTAGGTCGATTTGTGTAAGATTGTCCCCCAATATTTATTACTATTTATTAAATGTAAATAGTGAAATAGCCGTAGTTAAGTTTTATTATATAAGTGGCCATTCTGTAAATACAATTCATTCCATTATACGATCTTCAAGCCAAAACATCTTTTCTTAGGAGAAACCCTCAAGAACCCATCATCTATTAAAATGTGCTGGTGAAAATGTAAAAATGCCTATATTTATAACTCAAATTGTGGAATGAGATCCCCGCCAAGGTTTTCCCGAGGAACTATGAAAGGGATTCTTCAACAACGGAGTGTATCAAAATAAGGGTCGGCAACGCGCATGTGACACCCCTGGAGTTGTAGGCGTCCATTAGGCTGCGGTGACAAGGCGGGCGCCACGCTTGTTTGCCACCGACGCGGTATAAAAAAACTGGCCAAGTGCGAATCGGACTCGCGCACGAAGGGTACCGTACCGTTATCTATAAAAACGGCAGAGTCCGACTCGCACTTGGCCGGTTTTTAATATTTCTAGTTATAGTGTCAACATAAATACATCATCTGTGAAAATTTCAACTAACTATCTTGGTTCTTGAGATACAGCTTGGTGACAGACAGACGGACGGACAGACAGCGAAGTCTTAGTAATAGGGTCCCGTCTTTATCCTTTGGATACGGAACCCTAAAAACCGGCCAAGTGCGAGTCGTACTCGCGCACGAAGGGTTCCGTACCAGAAAAAAAACGCCAACAACTACTCTGTTGTATGGGAGTCCCCCTTAATTATTATTATTATTTTGATTTTAGTATTTGTTGTTGTAGCCACAATAAAAATACATAATCTGTGCAAATTTCAACTGTCTAGCTATTACGGTTCTTGAGGTCTAGCTCGGCGAGTGGTAGCAATGAAAAAGGGCTAAAATATCACGTATTTTGTATGGGAGCCCCCCTTAATTATTATTATTATTTTGTTTTTAGTATTTGTTGTTATAGCGGCAACCGAAATACACAATCTGTGAAAATTACGGTTCTTGAGATACAGCCTGGTGACAGACGGAAGGAAGGACGGACAGCGAAGTAATAAAAAAAAAGTTAGTAATAGAGTCCCGTTTTTACCCTTTGGATACGGAACCCTAAAAACGAACCTCATATGGCACAAGTCGCAAGCGTAAGGTCTCTCCCCGCTGTGTGTCCGTCTGTGCTTCACCAGGGATGATGATGTCGTGAACCCGTTACCGCACTCGTCACAGATGAATGGGTGAGCGCCGCTGTGTTTTCGTGTATGGGCCACTAGCTCGCCTTTCGACACGAATCTGAAAACAAAAAGCTTCTGAAAGACCAGTCAATATTTATCAGCCAGCCGAATACAGGGGCCTTACAGCGCGCTTTGTCATGGATTTCCGCAAACTAACGCCTGATTCTATCAATTAGCTCGAAGTACGTTTTTTTCTATCGCGATGTTAGTTTAACTTGTTTGTACCAGATGTCACTGGGTGCTATCTCTATCGCCCTTGCATATTGGAGTGACAGAGATGCAGCGGTCGTGCGGTGAGTTCGTACTCAATACCACAGCGGCGCTACGATCTATGTGGAGTATTTCAGTGATATCTCTATCTCAGTATGTATATTGTAGTATTGTACTTTGTGACCAAATACACCTAAATTGCATTCGTTTTTAGGCCAAAAAAATAACCACCGCCATATCAGCCGAAGAACGTCCACTGCTGGACATAGGCCTCCCCCAATTTCATGGGGGACGAATGCCATAATCGCCACGCTTGGCATGCGTATTAGCGATCGCAGTATGTCCACCGCCCTCCAGGGATGCTGCTGCCCATCCCCCGGTCTTGGTCGTAGTTATAGGACATACCCGGGTTCACAAGAATAACAAGACTAATATATTAACGTAATAGTAAAGCTTGAAACGCACAGAGCGCGGCGCAGCGTCGTTGCGGGGCCGAGGCGGTTTTGCGGTATAGCGAACGCAGTCCGCACCAAAAAGCTGCGCGGTATTCGGTAGCGCGGTAGAGCGGAGGCGGCGTGTGTGACATATGAAGCAGTAATCGACAGTCGACAGTTTCGGAAAGATCAAAAATGCAAAACCACCTCCGCCCTGCACTGCGCCTTGCGTTTCAAGCTTAACAGGTTCCATATCTAATTCGATCGGCGTTTAGTATCGTTTGGTGCAAGAAAGAAACTCACGTCCCTTGAAATCATTATCTTGCTTCGAATAAACGATATCTAATTCTTTTCTATTACACTCTTCTTTTGGGCATTCGCGTTAAAAGTTGTATTTGACGCCATTGAATTAACGTAGGAGTGATATAGATATAGCACCACGCGGCCCATCCCTTTCGTGTTCGAAATCTGTTACATGTAACTTTATCTGTTTGCAGATGTCGCAGGCGAAGGGTTTTGCCCCATGACGTGCGCCGCGATTCTTGTTAAGAGAAGCTGGCTCAGCAGCCAAGATTAGCCTTAATCTTCTAAATAAAACCTCGGCCAGAGTTACAGTTACGGCCCTGATTACGTAAGTACGTAAGAAGTCTGTGCGCATATGTCGCAGGCGAAGGGTTTCAGACAAAGATGGCGGCGCAAGTGTGAATACATACCTACGAGGGCTGTTCCGTAAGTTTTTAGCTGCTCTCACTCTATTCATGCGATATATGTTTTAATGATACCATTATGCGGGTAATTTCGATACATATGTGTTGGGGTGAAACTGTTGATGAAAGTCGCTTGGGTTTTTTTATTGTGTTTTAAGTACGACGTGTCAACAGCCCTATCGAATATGCGATGAACGGGTCACAATACCAATTTTGTGTTGCGGGCCAATATTAATTAATACGTCACTACAACTAAACGAAATTTTATACACCACAAACTATGAATCTTCCCTGTCTCTACCCACGTAATCTGTTTCGATTGCATGAAAATCAGCGACAATGAGCAGGTGTGTCGAATATTAGTCTAGGTCGCGAGACTAGGGACTGGTCATCATCACAAAAAAACTTAAATTAAATAAAATCATTTAGTGATTTTACATTAAAATCAGCAAAACTAAGTTAGGAAGTCATCCCGGGCATTTTCCACCACAGTTGTTAGGGATTTAGATGTCAGAACTATTTTTAGGTATAAATTTTTTTACTATTTTTTAAAAGCCCTTACAAAAGGCATTTTGGTAAAAAAAAATTGTGATTAAAATACTTGCTGCTTACTAACGATTTTATCCCAGCTCATAACTATTGAAATTACCCACATAATGGTATAAATAAAAAAAATATCGCATGAATAGAGTGAGAGCAGCTAAAAACTTTCGGAACAGCCCTCGTATGTGTGCACATGTCACAGGCGAAGGGATTGAGACTGAGATGGGGCGGTGCAAGTATAAACAAGTACCTCTGAGGGCATATGTCGCAGGTGAATGGTGTTAGACCAAGATTGCGGCGCATGTGCTGGGCCAGGTTGGTCTTCTGACCGTAACCTAGCCCACCAGGTAGACAGCGGCATAGTATATATATATACTTAGTCGGCTCATAAGTTCTGTCACTGGCCTTTAAAATTTAAATTTGGAACTCCTAAAACAAAAACCGTTGTGCATTTGAATTTCGAATCTTTTTTAAATATTTGAGGGGTATAATTTTGCAATTTTCTGTTTTCTTTAACATGGAGTGGACGCTTAAAGATAGCCGTACCGCAATAATTGCACTATATCGTTGTGGACACTCGCCGACTAAAATTTTTAAGCTACTTGAAAATTTAAAATTCTCTCTAAGATTTGTGTATCGTACCATAGAAAGATACAGTGAGGTCTCTAGTTTAAATGACAAGAAAAGAAGCGGTAGTCCGCGTACAGCTAGGACTCCAGCGGTTGTACAAGCAATTAGGGCACGCATTGCCAGAAATCCCGCTAGGAAACAAAAAGTTATGGCCCTCCAGATGGGTTTGAGCAGAAACACGGTGAAAAGAGTGCTTAATCAAGACCTGAGACTTCGTGCTTATAAACGAAAAACTGGCCATCTTCTCAATGGTCGGCTTAAAGCTTTAAGGCTTAAAAGATCTAAAGCTTTATTGAAGAAGTACGCTAAAAATAAGCATCGTTGTATACTGTTTTCGGACGAGAAAATTTTTGACATGGAAGAAAACTGTAATAAACAAAATGATAGAGTGTACGCTCGCAATAGTAAAGAAGCGTCTAATAGCATTCTCCGTATTCAAAGAGGTCATCACCCTTCATCTGTGATGGTTTGGCTGGGAGTTTCTTATGCGGGCGTCACTAGTATGCATTTTTGTGAGAAAGGAGTAAAAACTAGTGCCAAAGTGTACCAAGACACGGTGTTGACTAATATTGTCAAACCACTATCCCATACGATGTTTCTAAACCAGCATTGGGTTTTCCAGCAGGACTCTGCTCCAGCCCATAAGGCAAAGTCTACACAAGCCTGGCTCGCCTCCAATAAAATCGACTTTATACGGCATGAAGATTGGCCCTCCTCTAGCCCAGATCTTAATCCGTTAGACTATAAAATATGGCAGTATTTAGAGGAAAAGGTGTGCTCAAAACCTCATGCAAATCTAGACTCGCTGAAAAAATCCCTTGCTACGGCAGTGGCCAATATCGACATGAAAGTGGTGCGTGAATCCATTGACGACTGGCCACGCAGACTTCAAGCCTGTGTAGATAGTTATGGCGGTCATTTTGAATAAATGTTATACATTTAGATTCTCTAGTTTATAAGCTTTCAAACGCTGTACAAATTATACGGAATAAACTTAAACTTTTGTTTTTATTTGATACTATGTATATGACAGAACTTATGAGCTGACTAGGTAGTTTAAGGCAGTAACTCAAATAGAGTCGCTTAAGACCTTTTTGGCCCTGGGCTTTGTTAGAGCGATAGGGTTGCACCTCTCAATTTATGTAAATTTGAATAAGATTATTATATTAACTAAAACATTGATTTGTATTCTACTCCGTAGATACTCGTGATATTTAGCGGGTAATCTAGGCACAATAGTGTTTGTGTGTAGGGGACGTAATCTCCGAAACTACTTAAAATAGGCTTATATTTTTAATCCCCGACGCAACGAAAAAGAGGGGTGTTAGAAGTTTAACCTGGGTATCTGTGTATTTGTATGTTGCACATCGATTTAAGCTCCCTAACGGTTAAACCGAAAACGAATTCGGTTCTTAAATATATTTCGTCAAAATCGGTTAAGCCGTTTTTGAGATATTGAACTTCGAAATGAAAATGTCGGGGGTTATAAACTTTTCAAAGTTGGTTATATGCACGGGCGGAGCAGCGCAACAGACAACATCAAATTAAGTATTCTTATTTATATTAACATTTATGCATTACTTTCAATACATTTTGTATTCTCAGACGAAAATACTTCTAAGACCACAATTTACGCTTAAACCGCCAAACCGATTGAAGAAATATTTCGCATGGAGATACGTTTGAGGCGATCCCGGAAATGACCCTTAAAGGAAGTGAAAAGAAGGCCACCCTTGCACAAGTTTGTACGGGAGAGCGATATAGCGATTAAACGAGTTTCACGCGGGCGAAGTCGCGGGAAAAACTAGTAATTCATAAAACATAAACCACACAATATTACATAGTAAGTATACCTCATTTGTATTTCTAATATTTAATCGCAAATTCATCAAATCATTTCTTCACATTATGTCACGTCAAATCAAAATAGTAAGTAGCCAGCACGCGCTAGATTATTCAAAACTTCTTCAACTATTCTACGCGATATGTGCGTGGCACACGTGATCGAAATCCCCCGAGATCTCCTTAAGTTTACTGTAATAACGTGTGGGTGCGTCAAATCGGACATTTGTATGGATTTGTTTTAGTGCTCTAGGCTATATATCTACTGTGACAGCGGTACTGTTTCTCACCGACAGACCTGATTACATATCTCGGTCTGCATATGTCGCAGGCGAAAGGTTTCAAACCAAGATGGCGGCGCATGTGCTGGGCCAGATTGGTCTTCTGATTATAACCTCGCCCACAAGTTGAGCGGCGATACGGTTGCTCACCGACAAACCTGAATACATACCTCTGTGTGCATATGTCACAGGCGAATGGTTTCATACCAAGATAGCAGGGCATATGCTGGGCCACGTTAGTCTTCTAACTGAAGCCCTGAGCGCAAATCTCTCTCCGACAAGCCTTAATACATACCTCTATGTACATATGTCGCAGGCGAGGGGTTTCAGACTAAGATGGCGGCACAAGTGTGAATACGTACCTGTGAGTGCATATGTCGCAGGCGAAGGGTTTCAGACCAAGATGGCGGCGCATGTGCTGGGCCAGGTTGGTCTTCTGACTGAAACCACGGCCGCAGGTCGAGCAAAGATAAGGTTTTTCACCAGTGTGTGTTCTGAAACAAGTTCAGGAGAACAACATTATGTATCTCATTTGCATCTTCTGGGCATTTTGAAATAAAGAGAATAGTTCAAGGACCTTTAAATTCTACTCTATAACTGCCAATTCACAAATACCGATCATAATTAGAGAGAGAGATTGGGTAATTAGAGGTTGAATGTGGTTGTATGTCCGTATTTTCAAAAACATACAACTTTGTCTTTTTTGTCATTGTCAAGCACACAACACGTACACGTAAGTCAAACATACAGAAATAAGTTATGGGGCTTCGTATGTCAGATTTTGGGTAAATTAGGAAAACAAATAAAAAAATCGTAACTACATAACTGTGACTCTTAGAACCAGGGCCAAGGGTGGGAAGGTTAGCAAGTTAAGCCAATTGACCCTAACAGCACCACGAAAAATTTTGACAGTCCATGTTCCAAATATCCTATATAATAAGGATTTATTTTCAAAGGAAACTATGACTAGGGTCTCCTAAATTATGTAAAAGAATAGAATTACAAAAAATATTGCCAGCAGTTTGAACGTTTTCTGCGTTCGTGGCCTAGCGGCGCCCACGTACCACGTGCGGTATGCGAGGTTAAGCAATAATAATAATAATAAATTCAATTATTTCGACCAACTGGGATCATATCACAATACATTGCATTACATTATAATAGATTATTAATACATTAGAAAATTAATACTATAGGATTAAGGCTAGGGTTTGGTGCAGTTGAAGATAAATGCCCACATTATTTATGTAGTCATTTACTCCCAACCACCTTCGCCGTTTACTAGGATTTGTTTGCAATGTCGGCCGGGGTCAGTTCTTGGATGAGTGACCACTTTGAGTGGTTGATTACTGAGCAGGTTAAATTTTTCATCTCAACTTATCAACTTATTCCTGCCAGGAATGGTTGTATTAGTAATGGTTAGGTAGTAGAGTATTTGGGTATGTTTAAAATGTTTGGAATTCTGCCAAATTGTTTTTTTACTGATGAATATTTACCAAATAAATATTGGGGTTTTCGTCTACAGATAGCTGCCTTGTGAAATTACTGACCAAGTGAAACGAAGGGTTCTGTATCAGCTTTGGCAAAAATGCTTTCGTATGTCAGGATTTCCGGCTGTACTCTACTGGTTTTATAATAAAATATTATTTTTTTATTAAGAAAGTAATTTAAAAAATAATAATTTGAAATAAAGTCACTATTCTTAATTTATTACTTACCTTATTCTTAAAGGATTATTATATTACTTACTTAACTATCTAAATTTCAATTTACAAATCAATGAAACTTTGATTTCCCAATTATTCTGTTTTAGAACAAGCATGAAAGTGTTATGTTGAACCGAATGTTTGTATTCAGTGGAACCTGTATTTGTTGGATCTTTAATTAGTAGCATAAATATAAAATATCATCAATCTTACCTGATGTGGTCAGTTAATGTTGACAACATATAAAATGCCTTATTGCAATACTGGCATGAATGTTTCTTATCAATTTTATGCAAGTCCTTGTGAATCTCCAAACTTTCCTGTGTCGCAAAGTTTTTCGGACAATAATCACAACTGAAACCCTTTTCATTGGAATGTAGAGTTATCATGTGGTTGTCTAAGTGAGCCTTATGTTTAAATTCTCTTTTACAACTGCCGCAAGTATATTTTATATCATCCTTACTTTCGTGAACACGTAAATGATTTGTTAAACCGGACTTACTAATAAATTTACGCATACATAAAGAACATTGGTACTTCTTCTCGATTTCTCGTTTTTCATTATGTTTCCTTTTATGTATGTTGAGAGAATTCTCCGATTTAAATTTCTGGTTACATTTTTCACATTCATGTTCTTTTTTTAAAATATTGTGTATGGCTTTGTTATTTAAGTCTATGGTCATTTCAGTCTTGTTTAACATTTCTTTATTCTCAGGTGGAAATAATATTAGTGCAGATTCCGAATCATGCTCAGAGTAATCATTATCATATTGATTATCGTGATCTATTGTGTCATTGAATTCTTCTTTTATCACCCCATTTTCTTCTTTTTCTGATATCGTTTCTAAAGTCATTAAACCTGCTTTGACATTTGAAAATAATGTCAATTCATTGAGCAATGGAACTTTTTTTACATGATGAAAATTATACACATGATTTTCTAATAATGCTGTATCACTGTATTTACTGAAGCAAATTGAACACTGGTACGGCTCGTCTGTGTGTAAAGTAATTTCCTTTGCTTTATCTTCATATTTTATCTCAGAAATGCTTGTGGAAGTTTCGGTATTTAAAAGTTTCTTCAACTTCGATTCCACGTCTAAGCAGCGTTGTTTAAAATAAGCAGCTTTGTATATGAACCTTTCGCATTTGTCGCAAACTTGTTTAGGAAGGCTATCATGACTATTAATGCTAACATTTGTGACGAATTCTAGTAAATCATTCACACATCTCTCGTCTTCCAATTTGTAGAACACAGATTTCATATTTGTACTTTCACTCATGCATGTCCTGCATATAGTAGTTATATCTAATTTAACACTTTCCATGTTAAACCTGTTAAGCGTTGAACTTTATTTAGCTATTTCACAAATAATATTTTAAAATTACGTATTTTGTCTCAATAATCTCAATTGACCACATCTATCTGTGCAATTGACTGACGCGACCTTGGCGTTAGCGTGACATTTGAAGTGCGTTCAGAAATCCGAATTTTTTCTAGGTTTTCCTCATACATAATAATCGAATATAATGTATACCAACCATAATACTCATTATCATGGTTTACAAAATGGTTTGGATTTTGTTTCAATATTTTTCAATATGCACGTAATCCGGATCGTGATATGATTGTATCGCCTGATAATAATAACTGTGTAAAAACCATATCTCAAACATACTACAGGTAAGTATTAACCAACAATTTGACAACGTACCCTTGATAATTCAGTATATTCTATTACTAAACGCCTTTTATTTTTATCGCGTATTTCTGTCATCTCATATCTGTCATGTGTCACTTTTTCGTGAGGTGGATTAGTGTACCGTTATTAGGTTATAATTTTAGGTATAATTCACTTATTTCTTATTTTGCTTAAATCTAGAATAAAGTGCGTGAAGATGAAGATCCTGACTAACGAGAATAATACCTCAACGTTGAAACTATTAATAGCCGCTAAGTTGGCCGGCAAAAAAGTGGAATTGCAGAATGTTTCCTTTGAAGGTAGGTATTTGTGTACTCTTATTTAAAATGCTAAAGTATTTTTTTAAATGCATGTTGTTTCATTCATGTTCTTCGATTTGCATGTAAATAACCACATATACTTGATCATTAGAAGCTGCTAACCTTAGTATGACACTAACAAATAAAACAAAGATAGAAGGAAAACTGACAAAATATTAAAACTTTTGACGCATGCTCGTACGTGTTACAAGATTGCGTCAGTTTTCGTAATAAATTAGCTTTTTAAATTAAAACAAACATTAACCGCCGGGAATGATAATGTCATTTTTAATCAAACTTTACATACTTAATATTTAAAATGTTGAATTAAAAGCTAAATATCTGAATATAATTGTGGCTTCACATTTATTTGTAGTAGATTTGATTATAGATTACATTGTAACAGTAACATAAAAATATTGTTTTTATCACATAAACTTCTACAGCTATTATGATACTCTTACTATTATTTATTTATTTAAGAAACAAACAGTCGTTTACAATCAAAGTTTACAAAAATATTACTTGAATTAAGACCTGGAGTTTCCTTATTGTATATTCACCGCAGTCTCTAACACAACAAAAAACATAGTGTAGGTACTAGGTAGTTATATTTGGAAGGTATAGGTAGACTCATGAAGAGCCGGCTCACGATCTGTGCACAGTTATATCAAATTAATTTTAATTTTACAATTTTATAAGAAATCCTCGCCAATTTTCGTGAATCTACCCATAACCCATAGGTACATAAGTACAAGTATACTTATAGATAGTAAAGCTAAAACTATGGAATTTATGGAATATAAAACAATCAACATCATTATCTTATATTAATTTATCATTAATAAAGTTCAGTTGGATTTTACTTAATTTTTAACTTCCATAAATTTTGCTTCTTAACCTGTTCCATACAAGCCTATATAGTAAAACCTATATAGTAAAAAATAACCTGGATTATTGGATGAATATTTGCAAATGTCTGTATCATCTCACTTCTATGATTGTTACAGAGGGATATTTGAAATATCATGGCATTTAATTGGTGCCATTATTTGACTTTTGGATGTTAAAGAAACATATTTTTTAATACAGTTGCTCAAAAAGTGCTACTTTACGTAGCTGTTTAGCGTGCGGAAAGTTGGTTTTCGCGCACTAGTGCTTTTCACTTCACCAATTTTTTTTAAATTTATGCTTGTTCCAATGCATGACTCCTTATTGCTGGGTGTTAAATATTAGTTTGCTTTAAACGTCGTAATCAACATAAAAACCTACTGTTAATATCAGAATACGAAAAATATACACATTTCATATTTTATTACTTACCTCTTCATCATTATAACACGTTTATTTTTTAATATTGAAGATTGAAAAACCGTTCTTAATAAGTTGTCTGAGTGGAACGGAATAGCTGCTGAAACGCCTGTCAAAGAAGAGGCGTTTTTACTTACTGCAAGCATGTTTTAAGTTTCTAAAGGCAACATTCGATATTGGTTTTATAAATATTACTTGTTGTTTTTCTTATTTTTTCGCAACTGTATTAAAAAACGTCGTTCAATACACGTGCGGAAATGTCATTCTTCACTCGTCCCGAGTGTTGCCACTCGCCTGCAGCTCGTGGCATCCCTCGGTACTTGTGAAGAAATGACATACTTTCCGCACTAGCATTGAAATGTACTATTTCAGAATTTTGGACATCATGTATAGAGCATGCAATACCGGACCATTCTCAATACCGGGATTGAAAACCGGTATTGAGGATCAATCCCGGGATTTCGGTATTAATACCGGTAGTTCGGTATTATGGTGGGTTATGGGAATTTTGCATCTAAAAATATATTTTTTTCCTGAATGATCCCTTAGACTATTAAAAGTGTAATACCTAGCGGGCATTCTACCAGATATTCTTACAATGCTTAGGTTTTTGAAAAAAAAAAACATCTTATTGTCTGCAATGGATTTATATTCATATATCGTTTGCTGCGTAAAAAAGTCAATTCGCCTAAAGATCTATGACCCTTCGTTTTCATTTTCGTAATTGTTTTTCTGACGTCTTCTTTTACCTGATTAGCATATTTGAAAACAATAACCAAAATCGTATTTACTGATTCGTGCATTTCATGGTCAATGTTTTTAAACAATTGTCGCAGATCTCGTCTTTTTACAAAAAGCCTGTAGATTTGAAATATTCTACCATCGTCCGCTTTGGGGAAATATAATATCCAACTGAAATGAAAAACCAGTTTGCCGATGGATGGATTCCAGAGGTCGTGGGTTCCAATCTCGCCTGGGGTGATCAATTTTTCATTTCAGTTGGAACTGTCTGTTAGTGTTGATACGGGCGTATCCGGCACCGGTGTACTGACATCTATAGATGGCATTGGTGCTTCGGTACTAGGTAGAGCGGACTAGGATGATTATCACATTTTTTTCATATTTTTTACATATTTTTTCAGTTTATCAAAATAAACTGAAAAAATATGAAAAGGTTTTCTGAAAATCCTGGGACCAGTGAAAAGAGACGATGCGAGTTCGAGGATCCTTCAAATCCCGAAATAGAAGAGCTGGTGGCTGAACTAAATATTATAGGTGAAACCAAAGGGCATCGTCTTCGCTGGCTTGGCCCCTTGAGAGGATGGGAGAAGATTGACAGGTGAAGAAAGCATACTTGGGCCGACCGAATTTGGTCGCCCCATGTATCGATGAAAAAATTTGTTGGACGCGGACCTGTGTGAGCTTAGATGCGGTGCAAATAGGCGAGAAATAGCGCAGGACCAAGAAAAGTGGCGTGCTCTTGTCTCGTAGTGCATGACACATTCGTTGCCGCACACATGCCTAAAAGATCACAATAATCACATTTGTATTTGTTTCACACCAAGTTCAACAACTTAACACCCACATAGGGTTTGCAGTCCCGGTCCCGATTTGTATGAAAAAATTTACAAGCCCTACACCCGCAGAACCAAAGAAAACAAATAACTGAAATGAGGGACAGTACTTTAGTGGCCGGTCATGGCTATTAAAATAGGTGACTTAATTTTAATTAATTTAATAATTAATTGATTTAATTTTTAACCGTCGTTTTTTTGTCTGCCATGAGGCTGAGGAGATGCCTGCACACATCCTAACTGCCCTTGCCTAATGCGCAGCTGTAGCTCTATCCTATCTTGGGTAAACACGTCTAGCCTATCTTGGGTAAACACGTCTTATGCCCTGAAAAGATAAAAGTTTCTCAAGCTCAGCAAAATCCTGCAGTTCTTTGAAAAAGCAGGTTGGACCGAGATTTGTAGTAGTTGGCGTATATCTATGTCTAATAGATGAGAAATGGTCGCAGTGCTACGAGAGCTTCGCAGCCCGAAATAGCCACTATCCGAATAATAGTAGTAATAATAAAGCTTTATCACACTTTGGTTCAACTCGTGCATGATAGGATCGTGCTCGTGTTGATTTGGATGTAGGGTTGGATAGCCTAACTAACTGAACACTCGGCTGATGCAATCTCGTTTCATGTCGAACTCAAATAGCCTTAAAATTGTAAAAGAAAATAATAACAAAGTAATTTAATATAATATGAACTAAAATTGTTCATTTTATCGAAAATAAGTTGAATTTTTCAAATTATTTCATATCAAAAGGAAAGCAAAATATGAATACCGGGATTCCGGTATTTCGGTATTGGTCCTTTGGAATACCGGTTTTGAAATACCGAGAAAATCATGCCGGGATCCCGGTATTTCGGGATCCCGGGATCCCGGATTGCATGCCCTAATCATGTATATCTTTTTATGTTTTTGGTAAAATTGTGTAATTTACAATTTATTGTGATAATTTGATGGTTTACTATCCGAGTGACACACTTCTATACATTTGAACATGTGGCAAACCCCTCATAATCAGCACAGCACATCATCAAGTTAGTAAAGGGTCGGCAACACCCTCCACCACTCCAGAGGAGTCACAAGTGTCCATAGGCTACGGTGTCGGCTTACCATCAGGCAGGCTGTAAGCTTGTTTGCCACTGTTGTTGTATAAAATAAAAAAAGTACCCAATTGCGTTAGTAAGGAAACTTCACCTTATTGATGCAGCTAGTAGGTCTCATTTAGCTTGAGAATTATAATAATAATAATAAGGTACCAGTAGCTTAGGCTAGCCTCGCTGCCGGCGGCACTCTAGGTTAGGTTTTTTATAATGCTTTTATATTTTGTATGTATATTTTTATATTGTACTTGTATAAATTTATTGTAAAAAATCTAACTTAAGACGAAAAAATCAATAAGGTGAATAATAATAATAAATCTTTATTTCGGACATATAAGTATTATATCCATAGTAGGTTAGTAAGTACTTAAAAGAGTAGGGTTAGTAAAGCGTACATTTAGGCAAACTTGAAAGACAACAATACAAAACACTACATTTAATAACACAAATTCTGCAATTCCCTTAACTAGACTCACCCAAAACTTCAATATGGCGCAGTCAAACCTCTCTGCTAACGCGTTTAAGATGCTGTTGGTAGTATATCTAACGCGACCCAACATCGAGGCAATCTTTTTTCTAACGATTGCCTCAACAACTATGCACATCATTATTTTCTAACAATAAGTCTGTGCTTTAAATGAGAAGTTTGATATAGGCTATCTCTTAAAAAGAAAACTGATATGTAAAAAAGTACAACTAATACATATTTGACTGATGTGGATTCTGGACAGTTTCTGCAGTGCGCAATCCCAATCACACTGTGGAAACCATGCGGAAACCACATTGGTGTGACAACCAACATACCTATATGATCTTATTTCCACAAAATAATCTGTTTGCTGAATGATTATCAAGATAGGCACTAAACTCTTAACCTTTAAACCTATTTAGTAACAAAAACAAACTAAACACAACATACATATAAAACAAAACTTAGCCTAAACCAAGATATAAATGTATGTGCTAATCAAATAACCCACCTGCGTCATTCTTGGTGCAAAGGTGCCCGAAATGCTTGCTGCGTTACCACATTGCATTGCAATTGACAACCTTTGCACCAAGAATGACCGAGCGAATGACCAAGAATCACTATTTATTATACATACATACAAAATATACCTACAGGATGGTTTTTACAGGACAGTTAGGATCAAAAACCACATATTATTTATATTAAAAGGGGTGAAATTTCAGTCAATTTTAGACATCTGCATCAGTAAAAAAAGTAGTTACACGGTCGACAGAGGTAAAAAACAGGGGGTTATTGCGAGAAAGCGATCTCTTCCAGACAACCTTTGCTTTGGGTAATGGAGAAACGAAATGTAAAACTGAGAAGTAGGGTTGTGCAGAAATTTGCGTACTTAATCAAAAACCACCCTGCAGAGCATATACAGAATGGATAATTTTTTATGGACCCTGGAGGGTATCTACCTAAAAAAGAAAATGTTTTAAGCAATAAAACTGCATTCACAGATTTTTGAAAAAATGAAAATACACAGCAAAACAAAGGCATTTTTTTTTTCATTTTTGGTCCAAAAAATTTTTGATGCCAATCAATCTATTTCTATCAAGGAACCAAAACTTCTTAGAGACCGACCTAGTCTTGGATACAAGAAAATCCACAAATTAAATTTTTTTTTAAGTACAATTAGTATTGAAAAAAGTGTTCCTTTTTCAAAAGTCTGTAAATGTAGTTTTATTGCTCAGAACAAATAACATAATGTTTCCTTACAGCAAACTGAGCTCTCTCAACGTTTTAAGCTAGTTCCCCTCCAGGGCCCATAATTTTTTCCACCCTGTATAATCATTGTTTTTCTGTTCTAACAAACAATATTATAAGTAACTAACCCGGGTGCTGGCTCGCGCTAAGCCGTGTCTGTGATTGCAGGCGTGTTCGCAGGCCCACGTTCGCTGCCGCTGCTGCAAGTGGACGACCAGTTGGCTTTCTTCTCGAGCAACGCCGCGGCACAGTACCTGTTCCCGGTGCTGGACATGTCGCAGAATGGACAGAGGTGAGACGTTTTTCCCATCAAATGGTACTTGTACAACTTGTACATGTACAAGTGAAAACTTTGAATTTATTTTTAGAGGCCTCTAAGTCCCTTAGAATAAATAATAATAAATATTGGGGGACAATCTTACACAAATCGACCTAGTCCCAAACTAAGCAAGTTTGTACTATGGGTACTAGACGATGATATATATACTTATATAGATAAATACATAGGAAACATCCAAGACTCAGGAACAATATTCGTGATAAATGCACAAATAATGTCCTTACCGGAATTCGAACCCGGGACCTCCGGCTTGGTAGGCAGGGTCACTACCAACTAAGCCAAAGTGGTCGTCAAAGGTCTTTAGATTGGGACGAAATTGCATTTTTCCCGATTTTGACTGTGTTGGATGGTACCGCCCGACGTGAAACAAGCTTCATTGACGATATATCTGTCTGTATTTGATTACTTTTATTTTTATTATTCTTAATTTTTATTATGTAAATTGACGAGAGACATAATCCTGTTCTGGATTAGTTTTATTGTTATTGACGCTTAGAGACCTTATACATCTCTAACAATATTAAGTTTACTTATTTTAATTTTAGCGCTTAGAGATCATTTATATCTCTAAGGACTTTGAAATAATTGTTATTATTCGTATTTGGAAGCTCAGAGACCATATACATCTCTGAGATATTAAATTAATTTTATATTCTTTTTGTTTATTCGGACACAGATCGTATTCAATACGTCCTTATTATTTATAAATTAATTTTCATTGAATTGTTAATCAGTATATTTTTTAATCATTATTATTAAGTAAGACTAGTTACCCGCGCGGCTTCGCCGCGTCGACGTACTACAAAGAATGCAAGCGAAGCCACGGGATAGGATATGCGTATTCGGAAGGTCGATTACAAAGTCAATTTAAAAAAATCGTGCTTGATCATCACGGCTAGTCGTCAAATTTACAGTAAATGTCAGCCTTGTTTCCAGAAATAAGATCTACCCACTAACTATGAGAATTTCTATGAAAAATATGCATCTTAGCAACTTCAGTCAATTTGGTCATCTGATAATAATCAGATAATTTTAGTGTTTTGAATGTGTGTGCGTTGATTGTTTCAGTGTAATGGTGCGTAGTAATAGGTTTTTTATGTGTGTGTTACCTCCCCCAATTTACAAAATATTTTGTTCGGTAATGTGCGGTGATGGCGTCTCTTGTCTAAATAAGGCTCTAATAAGGTACGCAAACTCAGAGTAGCCCAAAGAAGACGTCTAATAATAATACCGTTAGCGAGCGATATGATCATATCATATACTTACTAAATTGAATAAGAGCGACTGTGAGGGATATATAATTTGTTGTCTTTGTCATAGTTCCGCAATTAAGAATGTTCTGTGATATTGACTCCTATCCTACCCTCCCTTAGAGTACCCCTGAGAAATTTTCAAATAATAATACCACTACCGAGGTCATGTACTAAATGGAATAAGAGCGACAGAGAGAGATACATGAGATACATCATTTGTAGTCTTTGTCATAGTTCCACTTTTTTATTTGGCTCATTATCATGTCCACGTCATACCCGCCTAAATTAAAGAGGTTGTTTATGATAAGGCGCCAGCTGTTTAAGACAAATTCTCAATTTAGGTGCGCAAGAGCTTTTCCGTCCCCCTTGGTGGAACTCATACTCGTATAGGATCTCTTTAGGAATACTCTGAAGTATCCTCATAACCTATTCTATCTAAACTAGAAAAAAATAATGCATGCGACATTGGCAATATTGGTATTAAAATTTGATGCCGGAACCACGCAATGAGCCATTATGGGCCAACGTATAGGTCGCAGTTATGCATTAAGGCCATCGCTTTCCATCAGATGAGACTAAGGCCAATCGCCAGTCAGTCATTCATAAAAAACATATTTGCATCTCGTTCCACCGCATAACTGCGTCTTGTACGTGGCCCATCATGGCCCATCGTGTGGTTTTGGCATGACAGTTGTGAGGTCTATTTTGTCAAGTGAAGTAACTGGGTTAAAATCTTTCGTTATATCTACGAGTATCTCTATAACACTTGCTTATTGGTGTGATAGAGAAGGAAATATAATGAACTTCGATCTTCGGTTGTTTCGGGTAGACCCCCTGAAAACCGGCACTGTCACTGTTGCAGGTGACACTGATACAGTATAATTTTAACTTTTAATTGAACATGTTACCAATAGTGGTAATCTTATTCATCCTTTCAATGTACCTACGCCCTTTTACAACGTGGCAGTTTAACGTGACCATCATCCCCCTTATTTTGGACATGTTTTCTGAAACGTAACAAAGAGAAATATACATGTCCTCTAACTTTTCGAGTATTATTAACCTTTTCGACGCTAACAACGTACCTATATTGCGCACCAACGGTCCGAAGCCAACGACGTATATATCCGTCATGGCCTCTAATGAGATATCAACCTACATGCCGGCAGTGACACTTACACGTCAACTAAAGAACGAAGGTGATTTTGACAACGTACGTTTTAACTCCCATGTTGTCGACAATTAAAGGGTTTAATTATTTTTCTGACGTCTTAATTTTGTTATTGGCGTCGTAAACGTTTATTAGTGCAACATTGTTTTCTCGTCGGTTTGATCTTAATCCACCAATAAGTACGCTTTACTTTATGAACGGCAGTGACACTTACACGTCAACTAAAGAACGAAGGTGATTTTGACAACGTACGTTTTAACTCCCATGTTGTCGACAATTAAAGGGTTTAATTATTTTTCTGACGTCTTTATTTTTTTATTGGCGTCGTAAACGTTTATTAGTGCAACATTGTTTTCTCGTCGGTTTGATCTGAATCCACCAATAAGTAACGTCTACTGATTGAACTTCTTTGCTTATGATCATTGATCACCCTACTGGTATGGCAATACGTGGAAGAGACACACACTTAGACAAAGCTAGCCTCTTCTCTTTCAAAATGTTTTGCAGCTTATCTATGATTAACTCAGAAACAGTTCTGTAACTCACAACGTAAAGTTTAATTTGGTTTGTCATTGTTTTGGCAGATATCAATATCAGTCAAGATATACGGAACGTATATTTGAAACATCATGGGTTTGTATATCAACTTCTTTGAAGTATAAACCATGACAATTTAATATTGACATAATTAGAGCACAATAAAAAAAAAGTTGACACAATACATCTGTCATTTATGTAGTAAATACTTAGACCGAATATAATGTATTGTCTTGTTAACAAATTAGTAATTTTACTTTCGTTTATTGTTAATAATATTGAGTATTTCTCGACTCAAAAGTTTTATATTGTAATGCTGTACCAGATATTTCTGACAGGAACATTTTAGTTCATATTTAATTTTATGTCATCCGGAATCATACCATACCCAGTTCCCAAGTCACGTGGAGGTCACGTGTTAACCAACCTAAATTTTGACACCTCGTACAATTCTACCAAGGTAAGCTGACCCCTCGCTTGTATGCGGCGTCATCGAACACTATTTTGAGGCTTATATTTGTCGGGGCATCCAGGATTTTTCTTAAATATCATTTTATTCATTTTCCAGGACAAAAATAAAAAAAAACTAAGACCTTATTGCACATCTGCAGAATGGGACGAATCCTATGGTATATAATTTATCAAAATCGGTCCATAACTGTAGATCTGATGGGCATTATAAAGATCGGCTTCGCGTAATATATATATAGATTGTCAGTTTTTTAAATTGTATAAATTCACGCTTTTACATGTAAAAGTGCCCTTGTGGCCTATTTGCAGAATAAATATTTGATTTTGTTTTTTTTATCTTATTCTTTACAATTGTATTGTATCAATGAAGAGCGGTGCCTCTTAACACAGGTGTAACTTACTTAATAAAAAGAGGCATCAACAGCTGTTTTTTTAATGTGTAATAATTGTTATTGAGTAAATTATTTTAGTATTATTTATTATTATTATTATGTGTCAGTCAACAAATGCAAGAGTGGGAGGCGACGAGACTGCAGCCGGCGGTTTCAGCCGTGCTGGCCGCCCGGACTGTGCCAGCTGACTTGAAGCAGGCGTTAGACGCGTTATTGCAACACGTGGAGACCATTGTATCCACCAAGAAATACCTGTTTGGAGTGAGTACATACCTACATACAATTCTTGGGATTAGGTAGGACCCCGGGCATCTTAAAGGATGCAACTGTACTGGCAAAAAACGCCTAGGAGGACGAGTGAGCAGAGTACATAAAATATAATATAAATATTAGCAGACATTTTTTACACAATTCGAACTATTCCCATCCCACGGTAAGCTCAATAAGGCTTGTGTTATGGGTACTAGACGACGTTATATTTAATAGATATATACTTAAATACATAGAAAACATCCAAGTCTCAGGAACAAATGTTTCTGCTCACCACCGAAACAAATGCCCTTACCGGGATTCGAACACCAAAACTACATATTGATATCATGTGTGCTATCATTGGATTTTAGTTACTGGAAATACTATGTAATAGGTATACTAACTAACTTTGATTAAATGTCTTATTATTATATCAGCCGAAGGACGTCCACTGCTGGGCATAGGCTCCCTCAAAAACTTCCACAATGACTGTGGCACAATATTTTTTTGATAAAGTATATGATAATTTTCAGAAATATCCCTACAAAAGGAAAAAAATGTCCCCCCCCCCTCTAACTTTTGAATTATAGGTCAAAATAATATGAAAAAATCATGAAAGTAAACCTTAATAAAGACTTTCAATCAAAACTAAGTCGTTTTTAAACGACTTCAAAAAAAAAGGAGGTTCTCAATTTGTCGGAATATTTTAATTTTTTACCGATTATTCGGAGACTAGTGGACCGATTTCAAAAATTCCATTTGTGTTGTGTTTTCTAGTTGGTCCCATTGTCACCAAGTCTGGATTTGATGACAGGGTCTCAAATTATGAGAGACGATGGGGTAAGGCAAAAATAAGGAACTCCTCATATTATATACCAAGAGGATGGGGTCTGGCAATGTTTGGAGTCGGTGTTTTTTTGTTAAAAATTTACTTGTTGAGTTATCGTAAAAAGTCTTCCCTTAGTAGAAGACGTATGAAACGCTGCGAAAGTATTCCCTTTTGCTATTGTTATTTTAGAGTAAGTTCATTGGGCAACTACGGTGTGCATGGCCCGACATGCTCTTGGCTGATTTTTTAACCGACTTCAAGATTTCAAATGAGGAGGAATTCGGATGTATGGTTTTTTTAAAATGTTTGTTACTCCACAACTCCGTCATGTCAGAACCGATTTTGAAAATTATTTTTTTGATTGTTAGTATATATATCCAAGTTGATCCCATTTTTGTCAAAGCGCAGTTCTGATGATGGGGTCCATGAGGTATCGAGGGAACTCCTCTAAACTTAAAGGCAAACATATAGTGATTTTTGTGTTTTTATCAACAAATCAAGCATTTTCATACAAAATGTGACATTTGATGGAGTGGAACTGCTGATGATGATCAAAACAGAACTCTTTAACTATGTCTAACAGTTATGTATTTATCATGCTTGAAGATATGAAAATGATTTCAATATTCTTTCAGGATATGCTGTCAGCTGCCGACATATCTCTCTGGAGCACCCTGTACCCGCTGTACCACAGTGACGCCCTGAAAACTTATATGGCGCCATACACACAAACCTTGCGGTGGTATGCTAATATAGCACAGGCTAAAGCTGTTCAGGTAATTGCAACTTTTAGATCATTTTTTTTTAATATTGGGGGACAATCTTACACAAATCGACCTAGTCCAAAACTAAGCAAAGCTTGTACTATGGGTACTAGACGACGATATACATACTTAATATCTGTGCTTAATGCACAATTAATTTAACAATACCATGGATGTCCCTTCTTTTTAAGTATGCAGGATACATGTGTTAAGAGATACCGCTCTTCCGTAGATGGTAGCAAAAGATAATATTGTTGTAACAACACTACATACATGTAAGTATGTAAATAGGTAACTATGTATGTAAGTTGTCATCAAAAATGTATAAGATTCGTGAATTTCTGGATGTTGTAAATTTATGTTTATAATATTGTAATTGCTTACTTGTAAAAATCATAATTTTTACTAATATACCCTGTCTGCCTGTTGTTTACCTCTGCTTGTATCTTTATGCTGTTTCTATCTGTAATTCTTTTTTGAGGTGTGCAATAAAGCATATTGTATTGTATTGTATAAAATGAACTGAACTGAACTGTTGAGCTGAGAACTAACTGTATAGGAGAGCGATAAATAAACCTAAGCCTGATGGAATTGAATAGCAATTAACCTCTAAGGTGATTAAAGAGTTCTACGAACAGAGTTACGGGTGAAAGCTAGTTTTGTTAAGGACTTGAAGAAAGAAATACGGCTTAAACTTACTTGTTGACTTCACACGACACTTGCGACATGTTTCGGACTACAATTGGAGTCCTTATCTTTTTTTTTCTTTAAGTGTTAATATGTCTCACGTTAGTATAAATTTATGTTTATGTTAAAGATTCGAGTTTATTATTTACCGACTTCAATTTCAGGAAGGAGGTACTCAGTTCGTCTGCATGTTTGCTTGTTTTTTTTTTTATGTATGTATATATCGGGGAACGATAACTCTTGACCACGTTGGCCGATGAAAATAATTCTTTTACACCACACCTTGCCAAAAACCGCGTTTTTCCGCACGCTGCGCGTCCGCAAAAACCCACTTTTTGGCCAAGTGGTGACGTAAAGTTGTTTACAAAACACGGGTCGTAAAACAGAAAGCCCTCGCATATTTTTGACCCTCGCCTGCGGCTCGGGCCTCAAACAACCCTTGTATCGTAAATAGTTTTACAACCCTTGTATCGTAAATAGTTTTACAACCCTTGTATCGTAAATAGCTATTTTTGTTTCAAAGCAGGTACCCCGACATTGGTCCCATATAAATTTGATGAAGGTCTGATGATGGGATCTAGGAGGAATCGAGGGAACTCCTCGGATTTGATAGGCACGCATAATGCCGATTTCGGTATTTTCTGTAGGTAAGCATTGAATCACGAAAACCACAAATTGTGACATAGCAAGTACAAAATTGGAGTCAGTTTTTTTTGGTATAAATTATTTTCATTAATAAAATGAACTGAACTGTTGAGCTGAGAACTTTGTATAGGAAACCGATAACTAAACCTACGCCTGATAGAATTGAATAGCAATTAACCTCTAAGGTGATTAAACAGTTCACCGCACACAGTCGTGGACGAGAGCTAGTACAGGTAAATTAGGGTGGTATTTATTTATTAATTAATTCATTTAAACTTTATTGCACAAATAAATTGGTATTTGGTATTCCACTCGTCCAATATGTTTGTCCAATATCTTTGTCCAATCTTTGATCTCTTTGACAGAGGCCCATTCCACTCATCAAATATCTTTGTCCAAGTTTTTTTTTTCATACATAGCCATATTGATTTAATTGTCATCGGAATCTTTGATCAAATGTCGGGGTCCCATCCAAGTTTGACGAAATCATCCAATTTCTTTGATCAAATATATTGGATGAGTTTAATACGTGGTGGTATTCTACTCATCCAATATCTTTGTCCAATTTCTATGTCAAAACTTTGATCAAAGTTCTTTGACGGAGGCCCATTCCACGCATCCAATATCTTAGTCCAAGTTTTATTTTTCGTGCATAGCATGCAAATGTCGGGGTCTCATCCAAGTTGGATGAAATCATCCAATTTCTTTGATCAAATGTATATTGGACAAAGTACATTTAAATTTTAAGTTCGCTCTTATTCCATTGGATATTCTACTTTAACACTAATGTGGATAGAGTTTCTTTTACATAGACACTGTCTTAAAATCGTATGTTTGTAATAGAAACTCTATTACATAGGCGTTAAAGTATACTATCCAATGGGATAAGAGCATATGTCAGTGTCAAACTCAAAGTAATTGTACTGTGTATGTTAAGGATTCGTTTTTTTTTTATTCAGGAAGCAGTCAAGCAGTGGGGTGGTTCCGTGGATAAACCGTTCGCTCCAGTCTCGGCCCTGGGAGCGCCCCAACTAGCCAGTCTCGCTTCACCTGTCGGGTACGAATAGGGCATTTTTAGGGTTCCGTAGCCAAAATGGCGAAAACTGAACCCTATAAAGTTTCGTCATGTCTGTCCGTCCGTATGTCACCGCCGATTTACACGGAGACTATAAGCACTACAATTTCGATATTTGTTACGAAGGTGTATTCAATTCACCGCTACATAAAAATGATGTAAAATTAGGCAAAAATGTTAAATTAGGGGTGGAACCCCATACATGTAGCCGGAGGATGAAATTCTTCTTTTCAATGCACATAGGTGTGTGGGGTATCTATAGATAGGATAGGTTTCTAAAAAAGCTGTCAAAGTGGTAAAGTGCCCCCTCCCCCCTGTAATTCCCAAAATAAGAAGATTAAAGTTCTGAAAAAATTTGCGCTGGTGTACGTTAATAAATACTTTCAACGATTTTTGGTTTGAACAAGATATGCATAACGGTTTTTAAGTTATCGCTGAAAAATTGTCTTGCCCAAACAAAAGCACGTAAGTGCCTTGAGTTCCCTATGAAGATGCGACCTGTTTTGATTCAATGTATTGTATAGTGGTTTTGAATGTAGACTAGTAGGTGTCGGTACGGAACCCTTCTTTGGGCATGATCCGACATGCACTTGGTCGAATTTTTTTCTAATCATTAAATAATATTTAAGATAAATATTTTTTTAAGTATGCAAAAATGATTATTTTACCGTCTGTATACATTTACACATATTATATCAATCCTGGTAATTAACCTAATATTTAATATAATTATTTTCTCAACCAGCACCCCAATGGAAGCACCGGCGGTGCCAGGGCCTACAGAGGAAGAAATAACTAATGCCAAAGACAATTGGCAACACGGACTCAGCCGGTTACAGGCACCGCTCAAACAGGAGAAGTGCGCGTGAGTACTGTATATAGCAAGTTCGATGGAGCGCTCGTGGGCCCAGGTCAGTTCTTGGATGGGTGACCGTTTTGAGTGGTTACTAACTGAGCGCTCCCGTGCTTTGGAAGGCACGCTAAGCCGTTGATCCCGGCTGTTGTCTATGACAGCAGTCGTTAAGCCAAGTTAGAGGCCTTTTGGCGGCTTGAGAACTTCTAACAGTCAAATTTTTCACGAATTAAATTAATTTGTCGTGGTAACTTCCACGTTAAATTAACAAGAATGATAAAGAGTAATGATTTAATACTTATATATGATTATGCGTAGGTAACTAATAGTTTTTTTTAGAAATACGACATTTAAGGTCTTCGCACACTATATCGACTCCACACCACTGCGGCGCCAACTCAACTCAAATATGTATGACAAGAGTGTACGACACGTGGATGACGCGTAGACTACACGTCGTACACTACCTTAACATCAATTTTGGAAATTGTACTGTAGATAATACGACATAAGGCTTAAATTTCAATATTTAGCTTTAAATCGAGTGGCTGTTGAGTTGATATAGTGTGCGAAGACCTTTATCGATTTGCATTATTGCTTTAAAATTCGAATCGGTATCGATCTTGTTAATAGTAATAATCGTATGGCATTTATATTTCGAACCGTGAGATCTTCGAGAACAGTACGGTTGCCAGTTTGTTGCACTTTTAGCACCATCCAGGGGTCACGTGTACGTACGGTGGTTATACTCCCTACGGACGTGGTGCAACTTCGACCCCCCTTTGTCAAGTGAGTAGGCAACTAGTAGTAGTTCTCAAGACAAGAATCAACGTGCCGATCTGCCGATGGAGTCAGGATTCACTTTCTTTTAAATGCCGTGCTAATAAAGTATGTATTCTAAAATGGCGGCCACTCGCTATCTCGCTCACACTACCTGTCTGTCTATACTACTGTTTCGTACCGTACACCAGTATGATACAAGCCGGCATTTTAAAATCTATTCTTCGCACGGCTTGTATTAATTTTAGCCGTTAAATTACCTATTTGCAAAGTAAAGTAAAGTAAAGTAAAGTAAAGTAAAGTAAAGTTTATTTGCAAGAATATGTACATAAGATGTTAACATTATATTGTGAGTCGCAGTATTCAGCCTTAAACGGCATGCAAATATTAGCATAATACTCTATTAATAATTACAAATAAAAATATTGATGAACTAACTAATGATATTAGGAAAACAATTTAAGGTTATAAATTAATTTAGTTGCGTGCAATGTCCAAAAATTCCTTTACGGAGTAAAAACAATAAAAGCAGCAATAAAAGCAACGAACCAGTCATACAACTTTCGCTTCATGAACTCTCATAACATTCTTCATGCATGCGCGCCGATTTAGGGTACTCTTGACCTGGCCTTCCTGTAGAATGTCTCCGATTTGGTCGGAGTACGTTCGCTGAGGTCTTTCCTTTCCAACTTTTCCATCCACTCTTCCTTCATACACTCGTTTTTTCAATTTTTCATCCATCCTCTCTGCATGTCCAAACCATCTTAACATACCTTTCTCGATTTTCGTCACTGTATCTTCATTCACTCCAAACCTCCGTCTTATGACGGTGTTTCGTAGCAAGATATCCGTGATCTCTGCCTACCTGACCTCTGGGAAACAGGCGTGATTATAGTGTATGTATTTAACTGTAAATATTTTACAAGCGCAATCGTCCACTTATGTTATTATTATTATTATTATTATAATGTAATTTACCTATGTTTAGAAATACTTACTCTGTTTCAGAATGCCAGTAAAAGACAGAAAAAACGTGTTGATCACGTCTTCTTTACCTTACGTGAACAATGTACCACATCTTGGGAACATTATTGGTTGTGTGTTATCTGGGGACATATTTGCGAGGTAAGTAATGTGATAATTCGTCGTCTAGTATTGTAAAGCCTCGCTTGTACTGCTGAGGTACTGTTAGGGGATCTTAGGGGTTGTAGCTGTATTAAATACTTTACGACTTTATTTTATAAGACTGTTGTATTCCTTACTGTGCTGAAATACAATTACAACCGTGTCTGTAGCCAACGATCTCGAGCTGCTTGGCATGACGTTAAGCTCAAACCTTAACTTCGGCACTACCATTGAGTCCAAAGCCGGAACAGCGGCCAAAAAGCTGAGCATCCTAAATAAGGTCAAGCGATACTTCACCCCTGGGCAGCTTCTATCTTTATACAAAGCCCAAGTTCGGTCTTGCATGGAGTATTGTAGTCACCTTTGGGATGGCTCGGCTAGGTACCAACTTGCCGCACTCGACTCGGTGGACCGCAGAGCCATTAGGCTCATTGGCGGCAGTACGGTAGTGGGAAATAAGCTGCAGAGCTTATCACATAGACGCAAAGTAGCATGTCTGTGCGTTTTCTACAAACTGTACTTCGGTGAGTGTGCTCAGGAGCTCCATGGGCTCATACCGCCTTCCCCTTCTTCCATTGGACATCCAGACGTACGGCTGGCTACCATCCTTACCTGGTCGAAATTCCTCTAATTCGAACCAAGCGCTTTGCATCTTCTTTTATAATGCGCACTTCTAAGGTTTGGAGTTCTCTGCCGGCGTCTGTATTTCCGAGTTCATATAACCTGGACCTTTTTAAGGCACGAGTGAATAGGCATCTTCTGGGTGAGCTCGCTTCATCGTCGGCCTCATCTTTGCCCCCTGGCTAGATGCTGGCCAAGAGCAATCCCATTTTTAATAATAATAATATACAGTTAAATAACACGTGTGACTCCAGTAGAGTCCAGATGGTATACATTATGGTTCTAGTACCACATCGCCAGACTCATAATGTTTCAACCTCTACAGTACCCATAACACAAGCCTTATTGAGCTTACTGTGGGACGTTTGTGTAAAAAACTGTGCCCTAATATTTATTTATTCTATATTTTATAATTGAAAGAGGCGTTACTTTGCGGAAATCCACGACAAGTTTCTAGAACTATATGCCTTTGATATTTCGCTAAAGAATGTGTATGTCTATTAGTGATAATGCAATAGCGAGCATGCAGTCAATGTTCCCGGAGGGACCGCACGCGCAAACATGCAAACAAATACAAAAGAAACCAGCCAAGTACGAGTCGGACTCGCGCACGAAGGGTTCCGTACCAGAAAAAAGGCTAAAAGCTGGTTCCACTAAACACTTTTTTTATTGAGTTTTTTGTATTTTTTGTTTTAGCGGCAACTACTCTGTTCTATGGGAGCCCCCCTAAATTTTTATTATTATTTTGATTTTAGTATTTGTTGTTGTAGCCACAATAAAAATACATAATCTGTGCAAATTTCAACTGTCTAGCTATTACGGTTCTTGAGATCTAGCTCGGCGAGTGGTAGCCATGAAAAAGGGCTAAAATATCACGGTTTTTTTATGGGAGCCCCCCTTAATTATTATTATTATTTTGTTTTTAGTATTTGTTGTTATAGCGGCAACAGAAATACACAATCTGTGAAAATTTCAAGTGTCTAGCTATTACGGTTCTTGAGATACAGCCGGGTGACAGACGGACGGAAGGACGGACAGCGAAGCCTTAGTAATAGGGTCCCGTTTTTACCCTTTGGGTACGGAACCCTAAAAACACCACCAATGACAAAACCCCGTGTAGCCAAAAGGCGATTTACTATTGGGGGGGGGGGGGGGGGGGGGTGTCATTCCATACATGTAAACGTGTGTGGTTCTATGGGTAAACCTTTAAAAAGTTCTAAAAAACGTTTCCTTTTAAGATACCGCAGGAAGCTCTGTTCTCCATACAAACGTAGTTTCGCTCTAATTTAAAACGGCGTGCTGGAATAACATGAAACTACACAATGGGATCCGGCACATCTAGGCCGGAAATTAGTTCCTGTTGCTTAAAATTATAATGGAGAAAAAATACAGCAATTATTAAGGTTTTCACAAGACCTAAAAACCTCAAAAACTATTTTTTTTCTATAACAATTTCTAGCAACAGAAACTAATTTCCGGCCGAGATATCATAAGACAGAGATCCCATTGTAGGCCCAGATATGACGGATCCCATTGTATATGTATACAAAGTTTCGTGTTATTTCAGCACGGCGTTTTAAAATGAGAACGAAACTACGTTTGTATGGAGAATCGAGTTCAGACGAGCGTGCGGGGGACACTTCAGCGGCTGACTTATTATAAGTTAGTTAGATTACCTGTCATAGTGGTAAAAGTGTATCCTCTAATTCCCAAACTATGAAGTTTAAAATTCTGGGAAACGAGGTGGTGTACGACTGTACATTAGTAGATACTTTCAACAATTTTTGGTTGGAATAAGATAAAACGAACATTAAGTTATCGCTGAAGAACTGCCTCGCGCAAGCAAAAAGACGTAATTGCAGTGAGTTCCCTATGAAGATACGACCATTTTTGGTTCTTTGTCGGTACGGAACCCTTCTTTGTGCGTGTTTCGACACGCACTTGGCCGGTTATTTTGATTCAATGTATCGTATAATGGTTCTAAATCGGGACTAGTAGGTGTCGCTAGGAATCAAAGAAGAGTGATCCGACACGCACGTGGCCAGTTTTTTTTATCTTGTTAATTTTATAACTAACTTGATTGTTTTCTGCAGATACTGCCGATTATGTGACTACAATACACTTTACATAAGCGGTACAGACGAGTACGGGACGGCTACGGAAACCAAAGTAAGTCCAACTGTATTTCTTTTCTTTATTAGGGTGGTATTCCACTCGTCCAATATCTTTGTCCAATCTTTGATCAAATATTTTGACAGAGGCCCATTCCACTCATCGAATATCTTTGTCCAAGTTTTTTTTTTCATGCGTAGCCATATTGATTTAACTGTCATCGGAATCTTTGATCAAATGTCGGGGTCCCATCCAAGTTTGATGAAATCATTCAATTTCTTTGATCAATGATATTGGATGAGTTTTAGGGTGGTATACCACTCATCCAATATCTTTGTCCAATTTCTTTGTCAAATCTTTGATCAAAGTTCTTTGACGTAGGCCTATTCCACTCATCCAATATCTTTATTTATTTATTAATCTTTATTTCGGATCAGTTACATCCATATATGTTGTCCAAGTTTTTTTTTTTTCATGCGTAGCCATATTGATTTAACTGTCATCGGAATCTTTGATGAAATGTCGGGGTCCCATCCAAGTTTGATAAAATCATCCAATTTCTTTGATCAAAGATATTGGATGAGTTTAATACGGGGTGGTATTCTACTCATCCAATATCTTTGTCAAATCTTTGATCAAAGTTCTTTGACGGAGGCCCATTCCACTCATCCAATATCTTTGTCCAAGTTTTATTCTTTTTCAGGCGTAGCCATATTGATTTAACTGTCATCAGAATCTTTGATCAAATGTCGGGGTCCCATCCAAGTTGGATGTAATCATCCAACTTGTGTGTGTGAGGATCACTGATTACATAGTACATTTTTTTATAACACGTCGGTGGCAAACAAGCGGAAGCGTGCTATGGGTACTAGACGACGATATACAAACTTAAATACATAGAAAACATCCACGAACCAGGAACAAATATCCGTGCTAAATGCACAAATAATGCCCTGGCCGGGATTCGAACCCGGGATCTCTAGCTTCGGAGGCAACGTCACTACCAACAGATAAACAGGCCGTCAAATATGAAATCTAACTTCTGTATGGAGGGTTCGAATTGCTTTGATTCTAGTGGGGTGCGCGCCGATTCCAGCCGTTCGGTGTGAATCTTCCATTGCGATTGTTCTATAGTCGCAAGCGTCGATGGGCGACGGTGTCTGTTTACACCCAGACAGGCCGTATGTTTGTTTGCCACCGATGTTTTTTTTTATATTGTATACCTTCACAGGCTCTACAAGAGGGTGTGACGCCTAAAGAGATCTGCGATAAATATTACGATATACACAACGCCGTCTATCGCTGGTTCGATATAGGTTTCGATCATTTTGGACGCACCAGTACGTCCGAACACACAAAGTAAGTAGCATTTTTTTATACCGTGGTCAAATACAAGGAAACCCGAACTTGAACTCTCTTGTGTCCTCTCATATAAATAAAAAATAAAATAAATAAATATTGGGGGACAATCTTACACAAATCGACCTAGTCCCAAACTAAGCAAAGCTTGTACTATGGGTACTAGACGACGATATACATACTTATATTGATAAATGACATACTTAAATACATAGAAAACATCCAAGACCCAAGAACAAATATCCGTGCTAAATGAACAAATAATGCCCCGGCCGGGATTCGAACCCGGGACCTCTAGCTTCGGAGGCAGTGTCACTACCAACTAGGCTAAACAGTCAAATATATGACGTACACATACACAAACTCTCTTTCACACATACACATTTTAAAATTGGTTTTATACTTAAAGTTATTTGAATTCACCGAGTTGTACCAAAACATTCTATTTAAATAACAACTTCATTGTCAAAACCATAAGAGAATGGAGCAACATTTCGAGTGTACAAATTTCGACAGTAATTTTTCCTCGGGCGGGAGCATTTAGCTCTGCGCTTTTCTGTGGCGGATACAATTGACCACTTGATATTTTTGCATATAGTGTATTTTAGCCCTTGTTCTATTTTATATACGGGGTGTTTTTTGATTTTCGTTCCTTCAGGCATATAACCGTATACATATACCCATAGAAAAAACGTAGTATATTTAGTTTTTCATATTTCAAGCAATTTTTTTTCTTTTGCATTTAAAATAATTATATCACCTAAAGTAATTAAACTTTATTTTAATTTAATTTTTTGTTTACATTTTTTTCGTTTTCAACTGGTGCTTACTTTAGGGTGAATAAGAGTTAACATGGAGTTAAGCAAAAGTTAGTGTCGAGTATGACAATATTCGAAATTCGCATGCGCGCACGTCAATACAACTAACTACACACCCTTATGCGGCTTTGACAGGTACACAGCTTTATCACCTGCACGTAGGTGCTTAGAATGATATGTCATATCAAGCAAATGTGTTAGTAAAGTTTCGTGTAAGGAGGTACAATTAATGAGATCTTAAGACGAATACTGAATCTTTTTTCATCTAGTTGGCCGCTGGTAGGCTGTATAAGGCCTGAATCACACTGGCGCGGCCTGCGGTGGCGTTCATTAGTACATTTGATAGCTAATGACACTTTTAATATTGACCGCCGCGGCCAGGCCGCGCCAATCTGTAAGAAGCTTTACTGTCTTAGAGAAGATTACTTTATTTCATTTCAGGAATGCCCCCATAATTAACGGAAGTAAAAATAAAAAAAATAACATTTTAAATTTATTACAGATTAGTCCAAAAGCTGTTCCTACAAGTAAGAGAAAATGGCTTCATCAGCTCACAAACAGTGGATCAACTGCATTGTGAGAAATGCGTCAAGTTCTTAGCTGACAGGTAAGTTTTAAATTATGTCACAAAATTAATTTTGTATTAAGCAGTAAAGCTGCTAACGAAAATTCCACATTTCAAATTAAAGGGAAAAATTGAAAATTTTAATGCTCCGAGAAGTATAACGTTTCGTTTTCATAAAATATTTTAGTTTCGTTAACGTACACATAAATACCTATACATAACATTGAATATACATATTTTATTTGACAGATTCGTAGAAGGCACGTGTCCCCACCCCGGCTGCTTATACGAAGATGCGCGAGGCGACCAATGCGATAAATGTGGCAAACTCGTAAACGCCATAGAACTGATCAATCCGCGGTGTAAGATATGCGGGGATAAGCCTGCTGTAAAGCCCAGCGAGCAACTGTTCATAGAGCTAGCACAGGTAATCATGAATGTAACGTTACATAAATGTTACATGAAAGTAACAGTAGAGACTTCAAATGTTTCACTCCGGTTGGAAATATAATCTCGCTAAGCGGACGATTCTGCTTGTAAAAGTAATGATTCTTGTTGAAAAAAGCGATGGACGGATTCCATAGGTCGTGGGTTCAAATCCCGCCCGAGTGATCAATTTTTCACTGTTGTTGGAATGTAGAGACTTGAACTATGAACCTTACGAAGCTAAGATCCTTATTTTGACATACTTCTTTGTAGTTGGAGCCCGCCCTACGCACTTGGTGTACAAAAGTGGAGTCCGGCTGGTCACCGTCCGCCAGGGCTGTCACTCGCTCGTGGCTGCGAGAGCCGCTCCGCGCCAGAGCTGTCACCCGCGACCTGAAGTGGGGCGTGCCTGTGCCTGTTGAGGGATTTACTAATAAGGTAACTTAGGTAAAGAATTGTAAGTATTGCAAAATGTCATCCGTAGCGTTACTCGGGCGATTCAAATGTTACACAGTTGCCGTAACACAAATATAACACTGATGGCTCAACGTTACACATATGATGCAACGTAGGCACGCTGTTACGTCACCTAAATAATGTGGTTTAGTTTTTAAGAGTTTTTTTTGTTGATATGTATGTTAGTCTATAAGGTATATGTTAATATAGGCCTTTTGTTGCCTGAAGGAAATAAATAAATATATGATTCTAGCGTTACACAGTTCACGTAACACAAACGACTCAAAACGTCACAACGTTAGTCATGTGACTCAAGCGTTACAAAGTTGACGTTTCACATCGTAATAGGTCACTCGAGCGTTCCAAAGTTTAAGCATGACAAACGTGACACAGATGACTCAAGCACCACACAGTTGACTTATACGAAAGTTACCCGGGTCCGGACGTTACACAAACATACCGTAAAAAATAACAAAATTTAAGTCCGGCTGGTCGCCGTTCGTCAGCGCTGTCGCCCACGACCTTAAGTAGCGCGGGCCCGTGGCCGTAGATCCCTCTGCTGGGTCAGCGACATACAAAACGAACATGACATATGGTAACATAAATGATGCACAGATGAGGCAAGCGTTACACAGGTAACGTAACTAAAAATCGAAATAGTGACAGAATAAGGGCAATGGCGAGTGCCTGTTTTAAAATTTAAAAAATACAGATGTATAATAATGTATGGAAATCTATTATTATTCTCTAACCAGTTATACATATAATGAATTGTTATAGTATGCTTGCATTGGTATAAAAAGTTTGTTGTTTAAATACTGCTGTCAGTCATTGAATTGACAGATTACAATGCTGGAATAGAAAAAAAAATTTCAGTCATTGAATTGACAGATTACAATGCTGGAATAGAAAAAAAAAAAATTTCACCATAACAGCAAAAATAAATTAACTTGTGGTATTTTCTCCTCCTAGCTGTATACTAAAGGAGCGCGGGTCTGTTTTTGATTCCTAATCCCAAGATTTAGCGTAGGCACTAGTTTTAAGAAAGCAGCTGCCATCTGACCTTTTAACTCAGAGAGAAAACTAGCCCACGGTAGGATTAGACCGGTTGGCTCAAACGTTTTCCTTCACTGAAAAGCTATTCCTTTAACCTACAAAATAAAGATAGTACGGATGGCCTCAAAAGGACCTGGGCACTTTTGTATCGTGTCGCTTCAATTTCATGTCATGTTTGTAGGATCTTGGAAGGCCTCGTAACAAAAATCGAAAATAGTTAATTACTAGCAGGCCTTGAAATAGCGCTATTTTCGCATATTGTTATGATTCATAACGCTACTTTGTGTCTCGCACACAGTCTCGATCTTACGTGCGCTGTGACATGTACGTCAAACTCGAGCACGTCATTGTCGCCACCGCCACCAAATTAACCTTTTCGCCGCCAGACGTCAAAGTAATTCGCCGTGCCCCTGACGCCACAACGGTAAAAAAATGATGTGTAAAGAAAAAATGCCAATATAAAATTGGGCAGCTTCTCAGTAGTTTTTCGTTAAAAAAAATTGTCGGCCAGTGCCGTCGTTGGCGTCGGGGTGACGATTTTACGTTGACGTCTATGGCGGACCGTGGCGTTCAAAAGGTTAAACGATATTATAACGTTATTATAACATTATCATATAAGTTTATGATTTTCATTTTGTTATGATATGAAATATCGTTATGAGGCATATCAATTATGATTATAACGAAATTTTAAACGCTAACGAAATTTATCATTATAATATCGCTTATTTTCATAACGTTTTAAAGGCCTGATTACTAGCTTTATTTCTTCTTTAAAAACACCTTTTTCTTTTTGTTACACTCACTCCACACGCTTCCATTCCTCATTCAAATTGCTCTCCCCGTCCCTTTCGCACCTGACGTCATCCTTCTCGCACCCATACGTTCCGTTTCACTCTATTCCCTTACGTTCCATTTCTACATGTCTAAACTGTCATACTAAATTTTAAAGGGTCAATCAAAATCAAAATTTTTATTCTGCAAATAGGCCACAAGGACACTTTTACAAGTCAACATATAAATTATACAATTAAATAAATTGACAATGATAATTATTATGTTTTCAAAAAGCAAAAAGCGACAAAGTCCCAAAGTGTCCAGCTACTTATCAGGCTGACTCTACCAACCGTATTTTCTGTTGCAGGTGTTCTACGTATGGTTCGATGCCCCGATCGGCTATTTGAGCATAACAGAGTGTCTCACCAAAGACTACGAGAAATGGTGGAAACCAGACAAAGATGTACAAGTAAGTGTTGCTTTTATGTAACAAATGATACTTTATTTTATGCTAGCTGTCCCGGCGAACTTCGTACCGCCTCGTTTGGTACCAGTTCCGTACATAACCACCACCATATCTGCCCACCCCTATATGTAAAAAAGGCGACGTACTATAGTACATTGTTTAACGAGGGGCCTAAGCGAAAAATTGCGATCGAGAGTCCATCAGAAGCCCAACGCCCAATGCAGAGGGCTTTTAATGAACCGAGTTTGCAATTTTCTTACGCCCAAGTTATAAACAAAGTTTTTCATCACATTTCTGAGGAAATAAATGACTCCAGCACCAATCCAAATTGACGAAATCGACAACTTCACCTCCGGTATCAGAGCATGATCGCTGGGGCGTCCTTGCGAGAGGTGCGCACAGCTTCAATATTTCAACCAATCTCAAAGCAGTATTCTTGTGGAGCTCGGCCAATTAGATTTCTTTAAACCAATCAGATCACACACAAACTCAAAACTCCCTTGGAAGTTATGAAAATCATAACTCCCGTGGGAGGAAAATGGGCTGTAACTGGTCTATCCGCCTGCGTGAAATAAGACCCTTAAATAGATAAATAAAAAAAAAAAAATATTGGGGGACAATCTTACACAAATCGACCTAGTCCCAAACTAAGCAAAGCTTGTACTATGGGTACTAGGCGACGATATACATACTTATATAGATAAATACATAGAGAACATCCAAGACCCAAGAACAAAATCCATGCTAAATACACAAATAATGCCCTGGCCAGGATTCGAACCCGGGACCTCTAGCTTCGGAGGCAGTGTCACTACCAACTAAGCTAAACAGGTCGTCATCCTTCGCGAGCATGTGTGATGAAAAATTACTAATTTTGCAGGTAAAACTGTACCAGTTTATGGCGAAAGACAACGTTCCGTTCCACGCGATAATGTTCCCGACCGCCATCATTGCGGCTAATCAGGGCCATGCCCTTGTTGACCACATCTTCGCCACAGGTCAGTATACCTCTGAAAACTAAAAAACCGGCCAAGTGCGTGTCGGACCACGCACAATAAGGGTTTCGTACCGACACCTCCTAATCTACATTTAAAACCACTATACATTTAATCACAAAAGGTCGTATCTTCATAGGAAACTTACGACACTTACGCCCTTTTGTTTTGGCAAGACACTTTTTCAGCAATAACTCATAAACTAACTAAACCTATCTTGTTCAAACCAAAAATTGTCCCCCCCCCCCCCCCCCACCCCCAGTTTTATATTTTTTTCGCAATTTCACATCATGTTTCTATAGCTGTTCATAACACACCAAATTACATAATTGTAGTAGTCATATTCTCCGAGTGAAGCGGCTGTGACATACGGACGGACAGACAGATAGACACGACGAATCCATAAGGGTTCAATTTTCTGCCATTTGGTTACGGGATCCTATAAACTTCTAACGCAAAAGAGGGGTGTTAGAAGTGTAACATGTGTAACTGTGTAACATGTGTAACTGTGTGTCTGTCTGTGGCATCATGGCTCCCAAACGGATGAACCGATTAGGGTCCGTTTTTATTAAATTAAAGTCTTGTTTCTGGGGATGGTTCTTAACACTTAGATGGACACTATTCCAGACACAATAGAAATAACAATAGAATTACTCCTATAGGGGTCTACTGTCCATCCATGCATTACCTATGTTTGTTTTTCGGGAGTTTTATATATATATATTAATATTCTCTTGCACAAAACTTCTGATTGATCTACCGAATCAACCTTTTACTTGTTTTTTACCGTATTCACTGTTATTAAACATGTACGTGTTTTATTAACCTTATCGCCGCCAGACGTCAAAGTAATTCGCCGTGCCCCTGACGCCACAACGGAAAAAAAAATGATGTGTAAAGAAATAATGACATTATAAAATTGAGCAGCTTCTCGGTAGTTTTTCATTAAAAAAAATTGTCGGCCAGTGCCGTCGTTGGCGTCGGGGTGACGATTTTACGTTGTCGTCTATGGCCGACCGTGGCGTTCAAAAGGTTAATAAGGAAACCTTGATTTCAGAGTACCTGAATTACGAGGAGGGCAAATTTTCAAAATCAAGAGGAGTGGGAGTTTTCGGCACAGACGCTCAGGTAAATTCATCTATCTGCACGATATTATGCAGCAACTTACGATTACTGACCGACCAACGTTAAACACAGTCTTGGCCAATAGTACATTGCTCAACGAGGGGCGTAAGTGGGAAATTGCGAACGAGAGTCTATATTGCGAATAGAGAGCCCGACGCCGAAGGCGGAGGGCTTTTGATGACTCGAGTTTGCAATTATCTTACGTCCCGAGGTAATCACAATGTTTTCATCACATTTGCGAGGAAATAAATAACTCCAAAATTAATCAAAATTGAAGAAATCGACCACTTCATCTCTAGTATCAATGCATGGGTGCCGAGAGGAGCGCGCACCTTCAATATTGCGACCAATCAGAGAGCAGTATTCTTGTGGAGCGCGGCCAACTAGATTTTTAAACCAATCAGATCACAGAGAAACTCATAACTATATGGATTTTCATAACTCCCGCGGGAGCTAAATCGGCTATAACTACTCTATATATGACTGGGTACGATAAGACCCTTTACGAGCAATTATGATGAAAAAGTATTGAGCACCCCTTATGTTCCCTTGTAAATTATAAATAAATTCTTGCCATGCTTTTCTATCTCGCCATGCTTTTCTATTCTGCTTTCGTACTAAGCGAATTGGTAGCCCTCTAGCTACTCTATAAGTTAGGGAAATTAGTCAAGGGGGGCCCGAAGTGGAAAGTCATGTCCAAAAAAAAATATTATATTGATTTAAACTTGCACTATTTTTCAAATCATTTTTGGTTAAGGGGACTTAATCGCGTACAACTGAAATTTATTCACCTTTTGATTTGTTAGGTATGTATAATCACGCCTGTTGCCCAGAGGGGTATCACGGATTTCCATTTAATACGATCCTGACATTCGCTTCATGAACTCTGATAATATTCTTCATGCATTCGCGCTGATTTAGGGTACTCTTGACCAGGCCTATCTGCAAAATGCCTCCGATTTGATCGGAGTACGTTCACCGAGGTCTTCCCCTTCCAACTTTTCTATCCACTCTTCCTTCATACAATCGTTTTGTCAATCTTCTTTCATCCATCCCCTCTACATGTCCAAACCATCTTAACATACCTTCATGATTCACCATTCACCACAACTCCGTCTTAAGGCGGTATTTCTCACTCTATCTCTCAAAGTAACGCCATACATACTTCTCAGTGCTATGGTTTTAATATCTTGTATAAATTCTGTTGTACAGGACACGGGCATCCCGTCTGACGTGTGGCGTTTCTACCTAGCCAGTGTGCGGCCAGAGAGCTCGGATTCCAGCTTCAGTTGGGTCGAGCTTGGCACCAGGTAACAATGCCCACATGTCCACAGCTGGGCAGAACACTCGTATCTCGGTCAATAACGATGTTTTGAGAAATCTTAAAAGTTTTTTTACTCTGGATAGGTTTGCGCTTGACCACAAGCGATATTGTGGTCTAGGATGGCGCGCGCTTACCTAGTAAAAACCGGTTCACTCTCGTCTTGAAGACCGTAAGGTTGTATTTGACAGGGCACAAGGATTCCGGCAAGGAGTTCCACAACTTAGTTGTCATGAAGTGGACAGTTTTGAACTTTGACAGCATTAGCAGCAGCTTATGACAGCATAAGTGGAGTGGACGCATTACCGCCAGCATTAGTGGCTGGATGGCTGGGTAAAATATGTAGCAGAAGCACTAGGCGAGGATTAACTATCAACTATGGATCCCGATGGGTAAACCACCGCGGGGGAGGTGGTACAACTCAATGTACGGAAGCAAAAAGCTGTTTAAAGTCTAAATCGAAGTGGTGCCAAGATAGACAAGAACAACTGAAGATGGATAGGTTAGCTTGGGCCCACAAAATTACTTCAAACCGTTTTGGAAAGGTACAAAGAATATGGATGTGAACTTTGGCTTCCTTATGAGCGTGCGGGATAAGAGTTTTTGTTGTGGCACTCTTTGGGGGAGGCCTATGTCCAGCAATGGACATCACGTGGTCAATATGATATGATGATTAAGATTAAATTTCACATATCCTGTGAAACACCGGCTGTGTGGTAATTTTCTTTGTATAATTTTCACGTTGTGAATCCGGCCTTAGCATGTTTCACGTGAAAGAACTTTCTGAACATTATTTTCTCTATCTAAAAAACTATCGTTTTAACAAATTAAGTAAAACTATTGGTTTCACTTAATTTGTTATCTTCTATTTGATTTCATCGGAAAAAAGCCTGCTTAAATATTGTCGATTCAACTTAAACTTCTTAAAACCTAAACTTATTCGTCCACAGAAACAACTCCGAGCTGTTAAACAATCTGGGCAACTTCTGTCATCGCTCGCTCAGTTTCTGCGCCAACTCATTCAAGGGGAAAGTGCCGGAGCTTAGAGCGACGCAAGCCGACTACGAACTTATGGCGTTGGTCAATAGAGAGATCGTTGGTAAGTTGCAGACACATAAACGGAAATATACTAAAATAAACGAAATTTTAAAAATGTTGTGCTCCGAGTAGGATTCGAATCTGCGACATCCGGCATACGCGGCCAATCTCTCGAGCCACCGAGTTATCGGAACCAATCAAGCTCAGCCACGAAATCCTTCACTAGTTCCCTCTTACAACGACTTAGGGATTCGTACAGCGACATCTACCTTTAAAAGACTTGGGTTGGGTTGCACCAAATCCTCTGTAACCTTAAGTTGTGTTCGTTAAAATTTTAATGTATGGAAAGTTTGACAAGTTTCTATGGTATGACAGCTGCCGGCGCCATATTTAACGTTGATCGGTCTGTGATCGTAAGTTGGTGCAACTCAGTCTTAGGCTTCTTTTCATGGCACCAACGTCTCAAATTACATTGAGATTAATATTTAAATTGATATTTAGAAATATACTACGTATGCAATACATTTTGTTGGTAACAAAATGTCGAGCGGAGCTTGGTTGTAGTTATGACATGAGGAGATCATTATATAAGTAAAAATCTGAAACTTGAGAAAATCAATTGATTTTCGGTGATTACTCCTCCGTGGTCAGTCTGATTTTTATGATATCGGAGTTATGTTTTCAAGGCTATCCAATTTGTCATTTTGCCAAATTTGAAGCAGATCGGTTAAGCTGTTTCGGAGGAGTACACCCACAAGCGATTTACATTTGTGGCCTACGAGTCAGCTCCGCTCAAATAGCAACATTCAGGAGATCTCACGCTTGGAAGTGGCGTCCTCTCGTGTCAGATAGTGAACGATCTCCTCTATGCGTATACCGGTTGTCGGTCTGTTGAGCTTAATTGAAAGTGACACTGCCTCCGAAGCTGGAGGTCCCGGGTGCGAATCCCGGTCAGGGCATTATTTGTGCATTTAGCACGGATATTTGTTTCTGGGTCTTGGATGGTTTCTGTGTATTTAAGTATATATTTATATATATAAGTTAGACCTGTTAGACCTGTACTAGAGTACGCATCAATCATATGGAACCCGCGATACAACATATACATTAACGCCATAGAGAGGATACAAAAAAAGCTTGTAAAATACTTAACTTACAAAGCTAGTAACTCTGATTCCCAATTTGACTTTGCTAAAATCGTTTCACTCGAAGACCGGCGCACGTTGAGAGATCAAATGTTTTTGTAGAAAATTTTAAATAATGCAATAGACTCCCCTTATTTTATAAATGCTATACGTTTCAAGGTTCCACGCAATAACGCTAGACGTATTAACTGTTTGTTCAATGTCCCCCTAACACATAAGAAATATAAGGCTAATTCTTTCCTCAGCAGAGCTTGTAAAACATATAATGATAAATTTAGCGAAGCAGATATGTTTCATAGGTCGGAAAGCCAATATAAACGTAGATTGCTCTGCAAAGTAAAATATAATAGTTAAGATGTATAAGATAATGTAATGTTTTCTAAAAGTTTACCTGTAGTTTAAGTTTATTCATTTCCTGCATATTCACTAGGTCTTCAGGCAGCTCTGAATTTTGTTTTTGGTTACCTTCATAACTCATGTCAATATTTAGATGTATCACTTGGTAGTGGCAGCTTTGCTGGTCGATGTATTAGCTATAGTTATTTATAATTTTAAGTACCGTTGTTTGCCCAAATAAACATTAAAACATTAAAACATATAAGTATGTACATATAATATCGTCGTCTAGTACCCAAAATTACAAGCTTTGCTTAGTTTGGGACTAGGTCGATTTGTGTAAGTTGGCCACTCAACATTTTTTTTACTTGTTCCCTAGTCTTGGATATTTTATATGTAACTTAAGTATACCGTGGCTTGATTTGTATAGTACCCTTTGCTTAATTTGGGACTAAGGCCGTGGTCGTTGTGACCCGCCGGCCGCGGCGTTCCGTATGGTGTGTTCGTGAATGTTCGGGAGCCGGGAGCGGTCGTTCTCGCCCGCCGCGTGCGACGTCTATCTGAGAACGACCGCTCCCGAACATTCACAAACACACCATATGGAACGCCGCGGCCGACGGGCCGCTGCAAGCCGCGGGCGGCGGGTCAGAACGACCACGGCCTAAGACGACATTTGCTCCTGGCCTGGACACTATAAACTGGGTTGATTTTCGCGATTTTGAATTTGGAACCCGCTCTTTAGAGTTCGAAACTCGATTTGTATTTGTACTATCAGCTGCAGAGAAATTTGACCCTTCTTTTGCAGGGAAGTTTGTTTACATGATGGGTCAGGTTTCTCTGCAGCTGACTGCTTATGAGATTATATGAAACAAATGTGTTCCAGCATATGTCCAGCATATGGAGAAGGGTCGTCTCCGAGAGGCGCTGAAGCATGTACTCCTGGTCTCCAAGTTGGGGAACCAGCATATGCAGGCGTCGCAGCCTTGGGTGCTGCTCAAAGGCACTGATGACGACAAGTAAGTATAAATGTTTCATCATACGTTGTCAACATATGAAGAAGGGTTGTCTCCGAGAAGCCTGTTTTGAGGTAGAGCACACCGGAACGTCATTTCGCTCATAATTGGAGAACTCGAATTCGATAACTGTAATTTTCTTTTTCTATGATTTAAAATATTGTTTAAGTTATTGTATATATGAATAACAATAATCACGCAAAAAAACTCTCTGCATAGCCCTCTCAATTGCACTTTGGTTGACTTTCTGCCTGCTTATAGTAATAGACCACGTTTAAGTCCCATATGGCCTCACTGGCAACTCATACAGGTCACAGACTCTCGTCTTGAGATACTGCGAAAGTATTGTCGTTGGTTTTTAGTTTTGTCCAGTCTACTTAAAGGTCTTAAAAAAAAGCTTTTCTTTCAGGGCTCGGAACCGGTTAATTTCAAAATCCTGAAATAGCCAAATATTTTTAACTAGTTTATGCTCTTTATGTAGGACTCAATAATGTATTTGGGTTATTACTTCATATTGTTAGATTGGCTGATTAAACATGAAATAATAGACGAAAGAACGATAAGTACTAAAAAAATACCGGTATTTTTGTATGGACAGAATACCGGTTTCCGAGCCCTGTTTTGTTTACTAAAACCGCTAAACACCAAAAACGTCCATAGTGTAAAAGTCGTTACAGCCACCTAGAAAGCTCAATTGATTATAGACTATCTCCGTAAGCATTAAATTACGTATGCACTAACAAGTATGCTTATCTTATATGACGGACTACAATGAGGTATTAAAAACCGCACAATAGAACAATGAATGGGACACAACCGGAACCCAATAAGTATACCTCCACCTTACGAGTACTTACTGAAGTTCGCAGCCATAATAAGACCACTTGCTCTGTAGGTACGTGGTGTTGTGTTCCTTGTGGCAAGTAAGTTCGCCAGAGCTCTCGAGAACTCGCTGTGCAGAGAGTTACGGATCTGCACGTCTCTAACTGTATTCAACGAATCCTTACTTCAATAACGGGTCGATAACGCCCTTTGATTTTTCCAAGATTGTAAGCGTCCGTAGGCTACGGTGTCTACTTATGGTCGTTGGGTTTTAGTTTTGTCCAGTCCACTTAACCGCTAAACACCAAAATGACCATAGTGTAAATAGTCGTTACAGCCACCTAGGGAGTTCAATTGATTATCGACTCTATCTCCATAAGCAATAGGTTACGAGTGCACTTATAGAAACATGGCGGTCCATATGCCTTTCTACTTGTACCATTCTCAGGTTTTCAGGTAAATGTCGGCCATAAAATGCAGAATGCGTCTCGTTACATTTCTAATAAAAACATTCCCCCTTGCCTTCACCAAATGGACTCTGTGGAAGACCAGCGCTGGCCTGAAGCCTCCAACATGCTGAGCAGTGTCCATTACGTGACACCTACACCGTTTTTTTGCCTGTAAATAAATTGTATTTTTTTATTTATTTTTTGTGTGTGTTATCACGAATAATTGTTTGAAATTTTGAAGTTAAACTTTTGGCAAAGGCCCTGGATTTGATAATCCGGTAAAATGTCAATGAATTCAGTCTTTATCTAAGAAGTATGCTTGTCTTTTACGATGGACGATAATGACGAAACAAAACCGCACAATAGGACAATGGATTGGACACAACCAAAACCGAACAACTGTACCATCAGGCCGACTGTAAGTTTGTTTGCCGCCGTCGTTGTAAAAAAAGTATCTTGTCTTCGAAGTAATATCCATACTAATATTATAAATTCGAAAGTGCGTATGTCTGTCTGTTACGCTTAAACCGCTGAACCGATTTTGATGAAATTTTGTATAGACATATTTTGAGCCCCGGGAAAGGACATAGTATATTTTTTTTTATCCCGGAGACCATTCCTTGAGGGGTGAAAAGTGGGGTGGAAGTTTTTATCAATCAAAAATTTATTCAGCATATAGGCAAGTCTACACGACAAGTCAAAACATGAATTATACAATTAAAAAAAATATTACAATATTAATAATGATTTCTAAACTATACTGATTAACAAACTTGTGTCATTAAATGCAAATAAACTTACAAGACATTATCAAAATTTTTAGGTACGAGTATTATTAAGGACGTATACGGTCTGTCCGACTAAACAAAAGTGTATAAAATAAATTTAATATCTCAGATACGTACGAGTATAGAGCGTCCAAATACGATTAATAATAATTATTCCATGTATGGGAGAACGATAATTAAGCTTGCGTCTCCAATAATTTAACAGCAATTATTTCTCTAAGGTGATAACGAGTTTCACGCGAACGGAGTCGCGGGTAAAAGCTCATCATTTTTTTTTTCAGGGAACGCGGTGCAACAGCCATCGCCATGTGCTGCCAACTAGTGGCGTTATTGTGTGTCATGCTAACGCCATACATGCCCGCCACTGGGCGTCGGTTGCGAACGCAACTCCATGTCACGGCTGAGACGTTGAGGCTCAACCCTACGTAAGTACCAAATTGTTTTAGGGTTCCGTAACCAAAGCGACAAGAACGGAACCCTGGGAATATTGTCATGTCTGACTGTCCCTATGACACAGGCAATCTACTCAAAAAGTAGGACGTGTATTGAAATTTAAAAAAAAACAGGGGTCACTATACGCATGTTACTGAAAGTACAAAAAAATATATACTAATTCAATGATGTCCCTCAATAAATAAATAATTAACTTGATAAATATTAAGGGGACAATCTAACGAATCGATTAAGCCCGATAAGAAGCACAATAAGCTTGTGTTATAGGTACAGTCAGCATCATAAATATGTATACAATTTGAACCTTGTTCCCCAGACATTAGTTCCGAAATGTATACCTAAATGTCTAGTTTCCCCCTTGTGTGTGCAGTCGCTTCCCTAACAAGTAAATTTTTAACAAAATAACACCGACTCCAAACTTTGCCAGGCCCCATCCTCCTGCTATATAATTTGAGGAGTTCCTTCGATGTAGCCTTCTTTACCCCAGCCTCTTGGTATATAATTTGAGGAGTTCCCTCGATTTTTCCAAGATCCCGTCATCAGATCCAGACTTGGTGACAATGGGACCAACAAGAAAACGATGATCATGGTGGGCTAGAGTATAAAACACCCAAATTGTTCGCAGGAACCCGTCGTTCATCCAGTACCTGCGAGCTGGACACGAGATAGGCAAACCAGAGCCGTTGTTCACCAAGATTGAGCCGGAAGTGCTTGAGAAACTGAAGGCCAAGTACGCTGGTACACAGGATGATAGGGAAAAGAAGGTACGTGTATCTTTCTGTCTCTACCTCTCTCATTTTGTCATCGAAAGTGAATTGACGAAAGAAGAAGGGACCCCCTTCACTCCAGCTGGTACAAGGATGATATAGAAAAGAAGGGACGTGTCTCTTTCTGTCTCTATCTCTCTCATATTTTCACTAAGGTTGAATCGAAAGTGAAATGAAGAGATAAGAAGGGACGTATCCCTCTGTCTCTCTTTCTGTTTGTCACCCTTTACTCCAGCTGTTACACAGGATGATAGAGAAAAGAAGGTACGTGTCTCTTTCTCCCTCTACCTGTCATTCACTAAGGCGGAACCCAAAATCAAATGAAGAGAGACGAAGGTATGTATCTTTCTTTCTGTTTGTCCTTCTTTACTCCAGCTGGTACACAGGATGATAGAGAAAAGAAGGTACGTGTCTCTGTCTCTCTTTACCTTTCTCATCTTGTCACTAAGGTTGAATCGAAAGTGAAATGAAGGGAGACGAAGGTACGTATCTCTCTTTCTTTTTGTCCCCCTTTACTCCAGCTGGTACACAGGATGATAGAGAAAAGAAGGTACGTGTCTCTGTCTCTCTTTACCTTTCTCATCTTGTCACTAAGCTGGAATCGAAAGTGAAATGAAGAGACGAAGGTACGTATCTCTCTTTCTTTTTGTCCCCCTTTACTCGAGCTGGTACACAGGATGAAAGAGAAAAGGAGGTACGTGTCTCTTTCACTCTCTACCGCTCTCATCTTTTCACTAAGGTTGAATCGAAAGTGAAATGAAGGGAGACAAAGGTACGTATCTCTCTTTCTTTTTGTCCCCCTTTACTCCAGCTGGTACACAGGATGATAGAGAAAAGAAGGTACGTGTCCCTTTCACTCTCTACCTCTCTCATCTTTTCACGAGGGTTGAACCGAAAGTGAAATGAAGAGAGAAAAAGGTACTTACGTCTCTCTCTCGCTCTCTCTCTCTCTATCTCTCTCTCTCTCTCTCTCTCTCTGTTTCTGTTTGTCGCCCTTTACTCCAGCTGGTACACAGGTTGATGGAGAAAAGAAGGTACGTGTCTTTGTGTCTCTCAACTTCTTTAATCTTTTCACTGAAGTTGAACCGAAAGTGAAATGAAGAGAGAAGAAGGGACGTATCTCTCTATATCTTTTCTGTTTGTCCCCCTTTACTCCAGCTGATACTCAGGATGATAGAGAGAAGAAGGTACGCGTCTCTTTCTCTCCCTAACTCTCTCATCTTTTCACTAAGGTTGAATCGAAAGTGAAATGAAGATAAAAGAACGTATAGTCAGCTGCAGAGAAACGTGACCCCCCCCCCCCCCTGTATAGAAGTTTGTATGCAGGGGGGTCACGTTTCTCTGCAGCTCACTGTACGTATAATTCTCTCTGTCTCCCTTTACCTTTCTCATCTTTTCTCCAAGATTGAACCGGAATTGGCCAATCAAGTTTGCTGGCCCACATGGCGATAGGGAATAGGTTTCTCTCTCTCCCTCTGTAACTAGAACTATGTTGTCAAAGCACATTCATATTCTTTATTGAATGCTAAAGAAGTATTAATATATTAATCATAAGTATTTCATCAGTAATGAATAAAAATTATATAAACGTTGGATAAAATAAAGTAATAAAATGTAAGCATAATTGGAACGCCACCCATAACACTAAAATATACCTATTCATATTGATACATCAGCTCGTCAAGTATAATGAGTTTCAATAAGAACGTATCTAGTATTTAAAGCAAGCAAATTGCGATCGTATATGCAAGTTGTAAGGTATTGTTTCGCTTGAGCGAAGCTTGTTATTTTGTTATTGCACCTGCCCGCGAGTACAATTCATTTCAATAAGAGCGTATGTATTTGCGACCATATTTGCTTGACGTAAGGTGTTGTATTGCTTGGATTGTAGGGTAATTAAGCTTGCGGACAATTCACTCAAAGGTTTCAATTTGGAAGGCTAACACATATCAAGGTATAAATAGCGCGTGGGGTTCGATTCGGGGTGTTCATTCTTACTTGTGTTGTTGTGCGGATTGTCATTTGAAGCTGGCTCGTTTTAACGTAGTGATAATTCAAGGTACTATTTTATTAATTACCGTTATCATAGTTGAGTGGTTCATTATGGTGCAAATACTTTGAATTATGGTGAGTTATTCAACTGTGAATTTAGATTTTACTTTATGATTTTTGTGTGTTTTGATTTGATATCGAGCCAGATCAATGTCTGAATAGCATGGTCTATTTAACAAGTTGGATCTCACCCTCGAGGAGAAAAAGAGATACAGCTTGGAATCCTATTAGTTTTGTTACCAAGTTTAAGAGGGCTTGGCATCATCTCTTTATCAACATAGATGATGATATACTCTTACGTGCTTTGGGGTCTAGCCACAGATTGATGCGAGAAGGTCGCAATTTCCAATAAGTCGACCGCTATGAACGGTGTTCACTCGTAGAGATCTTGTGTGTGCCTGAAGTTCGTTCTTTATTAAATATATTTATGTACTTACCTTATATACGTTAGGGCGCATCATTCACAGATCCCTTTAGTCTCCGGACAGTTGTGAATGGGAGCAAATACACAGGCTTTAGGTTGCCTATCTCGGTCTAGCCTACCGAACGATACAGCTTAGGTCATAGTAGGATTCACATTTCATAACACTAATAAATAATTATTGTGGTTTTGCTTACACTAGAGTAGGGACTAGTTGAGAGTAGAGTTAGGTTTAAAGTCATTTGTAGTAGGTAATAGGGTGTTAGGGCTAAATAATTATTAGGGCTGGTTTTAGGGAACTAGGTTTCATTTACTAGGTTGTTAGTGATTGTAGGAAGTTTGGTAGACGTGAATAAGTAGTTAAAGGTCAATTGTGAATAATGGTTTCCAAATGTGGTTATGAAGTATGGGGTTTCATGGGCTACATTTGAAATATGGTTTAAAGGTGTAACTACATTTAATTTACTTTGTTCATTGAGTTATTATGATTCCAGTTATGATTAGGTTATAGAATTGTTTCAGAAAGATGAAATAATTCTAGACATTGTAGCAGGCGGAGCAGTCTACAGGTCCATTTATCTATTATCATGAGTGGAATAATGCTCGCATTTCTATCATGAGTGCTCAGTATTTCAGGTATTGACTAGATTCAAATATTTCATATGAATTGCCCTGAATAGTCGATATTGAGTGTACCCCTTTATGGAAACTAGGTTTTTAGGGAGTTAGTGACGAGGTGGTTTGTTTTCATTAGATACAACTTTGTACCTCAACTTTTGTACATAGGAATGTTAGCGTCAGCACTAATAAATTGCTAGAATTTATTTATAAAGCTTAAATTAATAGATGATTCCTCTAATCATCGATATGACTATCTGGTGAGTTTCTTTGATGCTTCTTCTCATCAGCAAGTCTAGGTTACGAAGCATTGGTAGATTCATAGGTCATATAAAAATACCTATTAAAAATTCAATAAAATAAAATAGGTATAAATACGTAGCTAGGAGGTCTGTCACCCATCCAGGCGTAAGCAGTAGCATTGTATGGTAGTGAGAGAGTTGCACCATACAATAATAATCAAAATTATTCTTAGCTAGCTAGGAAATTGAGTATCAGTGTTTTATGATGAAATAATTTTGATTTAGGGAAAAATTACGGCTTTTAAGGAAAATTTGCCTTTCTTTAAAAACCAATGGCTACTGTGTTACGCTCAGCACGGCCTCAGGTAGTCTGGTGGGGGAATATTAATAAAAAACAAATAATTATTTGTTTATATAAAGAAGCATACAGTAGGTAAAGCAAAGATCGGTACTTAATCTTCTCTGTAATCAAAATAGTGATAGGTTTAGGAAAATGGGTAGTGCAATTCCTTAGGAATAGTGGGCTAGGGCTAGGCTATAGGTTAGGTAGTGAAGAGTTCAGATCTTGTTTGTTTCACATTAAAGAATTTGAGTTGCGCGGCACACAACGTAGGTATGTTACTAGACGATCACTTGGCCAAATTAATTAAACAAAACTTAAATAAATCAAATAAAATTAAATCGGGCGTTAATAAATCAAGCTGTAAAATATTATTCATTTTATTAAATTATTGTCATACATTTATTTTTCTAATATTTATATTAAAGAATTTTATTCCTTTAAAAATATTATTAGGGGTGATTAAACCTCTAGGTACACCTCCACCTTTCTTATCTTCTTACCAGGGCTTAAGAGTATATAAAGTAGTAGAATTAAGTTCTTATTCCCAGACAGTAAAGACCACATTTTTGGATCGTAGGTTGAAGCTTTTATTTCGTCTACAATATAGTTGTTTCCGTTAGGACACGAAAATTTTACATACAATTTATATGAGTAAGGACTGTTCAATTTACTAAGCGGACATCAAAAATCGGTTTATATAGGAAATTCTTATTACAAAAATAAGTTTATAATGATGAATATTTATTTACAATTTTAAAATAATGCAATATAAACACAAAAATAATCAAATTTAATTACAACGGTAGAATTTTCGGACTTTAGCCCGGATTCGCCGCATAAGTGCTTGCACGTCACATTTGGAAACTTTTCTACATGCAGAAAACCACATGCGTCTAAATTCTTCTAATGAACCAGCTACTCGGCCATCCTTCCTCAGGTGTCTCTTAACAATGGCCCAGTATCGCTCGATTGGGCGGAGCTCCGGGCAGGGTGGATTGTCTACCTTTTTAACAAATTCAACGTTTTTTTTTTCACCAGCATAGTGAGCACTTGCTAAATCAGGCCAAAACAAAGGGGGGACACTGTGCTTTCTATATATTGGAAGCAACCGTTTTTTGATGCATTCATTTCTATAAATTTCGCCATTAATAGTGCCGGTTGCAAAATAAGAGTTACTTTCGAGGCCACAGGAACAAATTGCCTGCCATATAAGAACTTTCTTACCGAATTTGTCCATCTTTATGGCTTTTTCGGCATCGGGTACATTTTCTCCTACAACTGCATTGTAATACTGGGGCCCTGGTAACGTATTGGTGTCAAACTTTACGTACGTTTCATCGTCCATGAGAATGCATCGAGATTTATTTGTCAGTAACATATGATATAAATTTCCGCACCTTTTTTTGGCCCGCGTTTGTTGCTCAACACTTCTCTTTGGCATTTTTTGTTTCTTGTATGTCCGTATGTTATTTCTTTTTTTTATATTTTGTATAGTACCTATGCTAACACCTACTTTTTTAGCAATTTCCCGAACGGACATGTACTTTTTAGATTTTAACAAGCACACGACTTTTTCATCGATATGTGGGTTTGCCGATCCACTTCGGCGTCGCGATTTCGGTAAATCTTCGAGGGTATGGTGCTCCCCAAACTTTTTTATTATTTGAAACACCGCTGACTTGGAACATTGAAACTTATTAGCAATTTTCCGCAATGAAAATTTGCCTGTACACCAATTCTGCAAGATTAATTTTCGATCTTCAATATTAATTCGTTCCATCTCGAAAAATATTTTGACATTTAATAAAATATATAAAACACTTGATAGAATTATCCATGGTCATTTTATATCCGGCCAGTACTTATTAGTTAGTTTTAGTTTAAGGTTTAAAGCTTGAGTTTAATATGTCCGCTTAGTAAATTGAACAGTCCTTAGGTAACTTTACGTGTCACAATAGAATCAAACAAATTGTAGACGAATTAAAACCCTTGACGATGGTTCAAAAATCTTGCCATTTTAATATTTTGAGCATTATAAACATTCTTTTTTTTTTCAGCAAAACGGTGACGTCACTAGTAAAGGTGCGACGTCTAGTGTGGCCGAGTTAGAAAAGGCTGTGGCGGAACAGGTAAGCGCGAACAACAACGCTACACTACAGAATAAATAGTAGTAACAATAGAAAAAGACATCCGCTGGTAAACTTCGAACCGAACGGTTCTTGTTGACTCCAATCCATTGTCCTATTGTGCGACTTTGCTACCTCATTGTAATCCATCATAAAAGATAAGCATACGTCATAGATAAAGACTGCGTGCATTAACATTTTACCGGATTATCAACTCTAGAAGTTTAAATTCCTTTCATAGAAATGTGACGTTAGACGCATTCTATGTTTTAGGGCTGCTATTTAAATGAACATCTAAGAATGGCTTAATGAGATAGCAAAACCGCACAATAGGACAATGGATTGGACACAGCCAAAACCGAAGCACTATAATATTACTTACAAGTCATGCAATAGCCGATAGCCGCCATGATGTAAACTCCTTTAGTACGGTATTTTACAACACATTTTTGTACGTTCGCAATGAACAAAAAATCTTACGATAAAGCTCGGATATATACTTAAATACATAGAAAACATTCAAGACACAGGAACAAATTAATATCAGTGCTAAATGCACAAATAATGCCCTGGCCGGGATATGAACCCGGTACCTCTAGCTTTGGAGGCGGTATCACTTCCAACTAGGCTAAACAGGCCGACAATGGCAATTCCATGGGGAGTAAATGCCATAATCGCCACGCTTGGCATGCGGGTTGGCGATCGCTGTATCTCCACCGCACTCCAGGGATGCTGCTGCCCATCCCACAGCGTATTATGAGTACAAATTATTTGCGTATTCTTAAATACCAAAACAGAAAGTTGGGTTGCCAGGGAGCATGACGTAAGGCTTTGTTAAAGGGTACGAGCCAAGTTAGAGGCCTTCGGGCGGCTTGACAACTTCTAACAGTCAAGTTGCCCAAACAAGCCTTGACAAACCTAATCCCAATTAGTTTTAGTTGGTTTGTAAGGGGTTTCGTGCCTGAGCGGGGGGGGGGGGGGGGATGGCTAGACCCATTGGCCGCGTGTGCCAAGATGTCGCAGGTTCGAATCCTGCTCCTGATTATTTCCCTTTAATTTGAAATTTGCATGGAGCGCTCGTGGCCTAACGGCGCCCGCATACCGCGTGCAGTATTTGCGGTTAAGCAATGTCGGCCGCGGGTGTATGAAGGAAAGGTTCTCGAGTGGCGACCACGTACCGGAAGGCGTAGCGTGGGCAGGCCCCCCACACGGTGGACTGATGACCTGGTAAGGGTCGCGGGTGTCCGCTGGATGCGGGTGGCGCAGGACCGGTCATTGTGGAAGTCTTTGGGGGAGGCCTATGTCCAGCAGTGGACGTCATTCGGCTGAATGATGATGATGATGAATGTCGGCCGTTGTCACTCCTTGGATGGGTGACCGCTATGAGTGGTCACTAACTGAGTGCTCCCGTGCTTTGGAAGGCGCATTAAGCCGTTGATCCCGGCCGCTGTCTACGATAGTAGTCGTTTAGCCAAGTTGGAGGCCTTCGGGCGGCTTGAGAACTTCTAACAGTCAAGTTGCCCACTAGCTTGACAAGCCTAATCCCAATAAGGTCTAGTTTCCCCCTTGGCTTGGAGGATCGGATGGCACTCGCTTCCGTAAAATCTAGTGCCTACGCCAATTCTTGGGATTAGGGCAGACCCCAGGCATCCTTGAGGATGCAACTGAACTGGGGTAACGCGAAGTTGGTGATGATGATGAATTTGGAATTTGAATCACTCAGCGGTTGTATGATGGTTGCCATTTTATCACTTGTCGTCGTGGATAAGGCATCCGTCACGTTCTGACAAGTATGCGAGTGCGAGAGTGACGGCCGTCTTATCCACGCCGATAAGTGATAAAATGGCAGCCATCACACGCCCACTGAAGTCATCATTCCGGGAGCGACACACATCACATCGCACGTCAAGTTTAGTTATCCTTTTTACTTGTTCAGGGTGAAAGGGTCCGGCAATTGAAGGCGTCGACGAAGGACAAGTCCGTGTGGGCGCCGGAAGTGAACAAGCTGCTCGAGTTGAAGAAACAGCTGGCGGCGGCGCAAGCGCAGGCCACGCCCACATCCGGTTCGTCCGTCGTCGATTTAGAGAAGGCTGTGGCTCAACAGGTATTTTTACCGACTTCAATAGAAGGAAGGTGGTACTCAGTTCGTCTGCATGTTTGCTTGTCTTTTTTTAGGGTTCCGTACCCAAAGGGTAAAAACGGGACCCTATTACTTAGGCTTCGCTGTCCGTCCGTCTGTCACCAGGCTGTATCTCAAGAACCGTAATAGCTAGACGGGTAAAATTTTCACAGATTGTGTATTTCTGTTGCCGCAAATACTAAAAACAAAATAATAATAATAATTAAGGGGGGCTCCCATACAAAAAACGTGATATTTTAGCCCTTTTTCATGGCTACCACTCGTCGAGCTAGATCTCAAGAACCGTAATAGCTAAACAGTTGAAATTTGCACAGATTATGTATTTTTATTGTGGCTACAACAACAAATGCTAAAATCAAAATCATAATAATAATTAAGGGGGGCTCCCATACAACAGAGTAGTTGTTGGCGTTTTTTCTGGTACGGAACCCTTCGTGCGCGAGTCCGACTCGCACTTGGCCGGTTTTTTTATATATGTATGTATGTTCCCCGATAACTCTTGACCACGTTGGCCGATTTGATAATTCTGTTTTTGTTTCAAAGCAGGTACCCCGACATTGGTCCCATATAAATTTGGTGAAGGTCTGATGATGGGATCTAGGAGGAATCGAGGGAACTCCTCGAATTTGATAGGCACGCATATTCCGATTTCGGTATTTTCTGTAGGTAACCACGCATTGTCTCATGGAAACCACAATTTGTGGCATAGCAAGTACAAAATTGGAGTCTGTTTTTTTTTTAGGTATAAATTATTGAAAACTTTTATTTAACTTCGACTGTTTGTGTGTATGTGAGTTGTAAATAGTTTTTCAAGCGGAATTATAATTTCCAACCGATGTGAAAAATTGATCACACCCCGCGGGATTTAAATCCACGACCTCTGGAATCCGTCCAGAGGTTGTGAGTTCAAATTCTGCCCGGGGTGATACATTTTACACTGCAGTGGGAATGTATGTAAGTCGCCATCAAAATCTGACATCCTTTTTTCAGTCACTTGCCGATATCCGATTGAGCTGAAATTTGGCATACTTTTTATACTACGACGGTGGCAAACAAGCTTACGGCCTGCCTGCCAAGCAGACACCGTCGCCTATGGACACTTACATGCAACAGGTTCTTTTCTTAAGTTTTTTACCTATAAGTACGGTGATTTGCTTCTATATTCACGTGATACGGATCGTGATATGAGTGTAGCGCGTGATAACAATAACCGTGTAAAAGGCCCCATAGAGTCATTACGTCTCACTGTTAACTTAACACTTTCGCAGGGCGACAAAGTGCGACAACTAAAAGCGTCGACGAAAGACAAGTCCGTATGGGCGCCGGAAGTGAACAAGTTGCTCGAACTGAAGAAACAGCTGGCGGCGGCGCAAGCGCAGGCCACGCCCTCTTCCGGCGACAGCGTCGTCAGCTTGGAGAAGGCTATCGCTGAACAGGTATGTTGCCAACCGATTTTTTATTATTATTTATTAAATAATTATTTATTATTATTATTTATTAAATAATTAAATAAATATTATGGGTCATTTTTTACACAAATCGAACTAGTCCCATAGTAAACTCAATTAGGCTTGTGTTATGGGTACTAGACGATGATATATTTAATAGAATATATACTTAAATACATAGAAAACATCCAAGTCTCAGGAACAAATGTCTCTGCTCACTACAGAAACAAATGCCCTTACCGGGATTCAAACCCGGGACCTCTAACTTCGGAGGCAGTGGCACTACCAACTAGACTAAACAGGCCGACATTATCCCCCTATGATATCCCAAATCTATTTTACTCAAAAACTATTTTTTGGGTCACTATACATAAATGCCGTGGATCCGTACAAGGTGTTAATTGGGATCGCGTTCAGACTAGAATAAGTAGTAAAATATTTTTAATTCTTTTTTTTTTTGTTTTGTATGGGGACCTCCATCCGAATTTTAACCTACTTCTTTCTAGTGAGAATGCGATACTAATTAACTCCTTAAATTGGTCCACGGCATTTTTGTTACATTCTGTATATCTGGATGACTTTTTTTTGCGTTGTTCAAAGTGTGGCAATCGAGGTCTAGGATAGGATATGAGGAGGAGGATAGGTCTTTAAAACGATTGTAAGGTTCCTCAGAAAGAAATTTAACTAAGCGACAGTGGCGGCTGCTGACTACGAGAACCGGTGGTGCGCTAATTTATGGATTTATGAAATACTATAATATATAACTCAAAAATTGCAATACAACCACATTTTCCTACTAACAATTTATTTTTTTATGTATTACCTCAATTCGTCGATTTTGGTCAATGGCTAATCTCGTATTAAGACGTGACCTTGGCGGCCCAGTCGATTTCATTTCTTATTTATCAATCACTAAAAGTTTTATTATTGTTTTTAATATTCTCGATATTCAAGTACACACTTATTTTTTTCCATTAAATACATAGTTCGTCACTTCATAAAAGATAGTCACATTCACTTTACAAAAACAAACAATAAACACGAAATACAAATGATGGCGCGATACGAGAAAAGTGCAGGCCATGTTGTTATTACTAACCAACTGAGCCAACTTGACAATTGGCGCGCAAGAAAATCTTTATATTTTGAGCGTTTACTTCGCTTGGTCGGGCACCTCCGTGCGCCGCACCAGATTTGCCTATTTATTCATAGACTTTGTACAGAGTATCTTCCGTCTCACGCGCCCGGCGTTCTAACGCGATTCTCATAGAAATTGTACTGGCTAGTGCGTGCGCTCCACGAAGCGAACGGAGAGGTTTTTTGAGACTGACCGAAAAAGAGTTTTAATGACTACGACGTAGCGTAGTGGTTTCTTTGCATTTTTTAAAATGTAATTTATGTATGTATAGTACTATATAGTATAGTATGTATAGTAGATAATTGCGATTGTTTTATTGATGACGATGGTATTGATGGTGTTAAATTTTTGGTAGTGCAACGCACGAGCGCACTCATACAGCCGCCACTGCTAAGCGAATATATTCGGAGATAATCGCACCAAAAGTCACGATAATTGTGTGTCCCGCATCCACCCCTCTTACTTTCTAAATAAAAAAAAATGAAATGGTTCATGCGCATATGCTTTTAAAATCTGGGTCTCTTCAAGTAAAGAGTGAGGCTATTAATGAATCAGTCCTCCAATCCTTGTCATCATTTTCTATCAGGTGAGGTTAGGGCCAATCGCTGGTCAGTCTGTCATAAAAAAAAATCTTATTCCGAAAATTTAAAAAAAAAAAGACAAGTCCGACAGTTTTCAAGATATTGCTGAAAACCTGCATCGCTCAAACAAAAAGACTTAAGTGCCGTAAGCCTAATATGAAGGTACAACTTTTATTCGCTGTTTAGGATAGTGGTTTTAAATTAGGACTATTATTTATTTACGGAACCCTTCATTGTGCTTGTGCGTAGTCAGACGCGCACTCGGCCGCTTTTTATATTTTGAGTTCTCTGTTTTATGTTTATAACGCATATTTTGTCTTCCTAGGGCGACAAAGTGCGGAAACTGAAGGCTTCGACGAAGGATAAGGCTGCATGGACACCAGAGGTCAACGTACTCTTAGACCTGAAGAAACGACTCGCTGCCCTACAAACCAAGTAGAGGTTCACGTGATTTTCTACCTTAATACAATATCAATAAAGTCTATAGTAATTTACACGCTTATCAGTCATAACCACTAGGCCCCTAGTTTACATGGTTATCTCTCAGTCATAACATAACCGCTACCTAGTCCCTCCGTACAAGAAAATATTGCAATGAAATTTGAATCGACTGTAATAATGAATAGAGTCGATTTTGTTTAGTTTGAAATAGAACGACACAAAACAAATTCAACTGTTCACATCCAGTCTTTAAGTTTACTTTTAAATTAAGGGTAGAAAGGGTCAAGAATTCAAAGTATACAACATCATTGTTGTTCGTATTGTTTATTTATAACTCAAATAATTCCTATTTTTCCAAATTTTAATTGTTAATCTTACTTTTTCATACAACTTGGTCACCCTATCCCACTGTCATCTCTCCACCCAGTATCCGTCAAAGAGAATAGGGTAACCATGTTTACTCGAGATTTTGTATTTCTTTCATCAAAATAAATTAAAAATTAAATGCGTTTGTTTCGTCACCACAATTTTTGCTATCAGATAACAAGTCGGAAAAATCGATTCATGATCGACCTAAATCACCCTGTGTATATTCCATTAAAGAAGGAAGCCTTCTGAAAGGCCTTTGGGCGGGTAGAGGATAATGTTGTTTACAAGCAAAAATACTGTTTTTTTTTTTCATTATTGGTAAGATTTCGTTAATGTTATTTTTAAACGACATTATTATACCAATGGTGGCTTATCGACAAAGGGGTACCCTTTGCCTGAGAACACATAAAGGAACATTGTAGGCTTGTAATAAAGACTTTATTCAAATGGTGTTAAGGTTGAAAATCAAATAGATCATTTTTATTTCGAGGAGTCAACGAATAACGTTGACTTTACACTGCGTAATATTTAACTTATTTATGTTGTATACATTCGTAAAAATAAATTATTTATTACATCTTCATAATGTTCTTCTATTTATATTACACACTGTGTGTGCTCAAGAGCTCCATGAGCTCATACCGCCTTCCCCCTTCTTCCATCGGACATCCAGACGTACGGCTGGCTACCATCCTTACCTGGTCGAAATTCCTCTAATTCGAACCAAGCGCTTTGCATCTTCTTTTATAATGCGCACTTCTAAGGTTTGGAATTCTCTGCCGGCGTCTGTATTTCCGAGTTCATATAACCTGGACCTTTTTAAGGCACGAGTGAATAGGCATCTTCTGGGTGAGCTCGCTTCATCGTCGGCCTCATCTTTGCCCCCCGGCTAGATGCTGGTCAAGAGCAATCCTATTTTTAATAAAAAAGAAAAACAAATTCTACATATCAGTAAATATGTATGGCTTGGCTGTTTCGTTACTTACTTCAGTCATCAGAAACTAAATACACTATTACTATATATTTACTGATACACTACCGTCAAAAATTTAGGACCAAACACAATTTTCAGTTTAATTTTCATGTTCTTTTAGGATGCGCACTTCTGAGGTTTGGAATTCTCTGCCGGCGTCTGTATTTCCGAGTTCATATGAGGAGTGTTTTTTGAAAAGGGTTTATTTTTATCTCAGCGGTACTTCTAAAGAGAACCTTGCCTAACAAAACTTAAGGCCCAAGTTAGAAGAAGAGTTACAGAAAAAATAAACCCTTTTTCTTAAATCTTACACAAATCGCCCTAGTCCCAAACTAAGCAAAGCTTGTACTATGGGTACTAGACGACGATATACATACTTATATAGATAAATACATAGGAAACATCCAAGACCCAAGAAGAAATATCCGTGATAAATGCATAAATAAATGCCCTGGCCGGGATTCGAACCAGGGACCTCTCTAGCTTCGGAGGCAGAGTCACTACCAACTAGGCTAAACAGGCCGTCAAAAGTCTTTTTTTTGAAAAGACACTCTCCATATAACCTAGACCTTTTTAAGGCACGAGTGAATAGGCATCTTTTGGATGAGCTCGCTTCATCGTCGGCCTCATCTTTGCCCCCTGGCTAGATGCTCGCCAAGAGCAATCCCATTTTTAATAATAAAAAAATAGGTACCTTGTCGCTCTCACAAATTAGAAATTTATTATGACAGTTTAAAAATGACGTTAAAGTGACAAGGTACAAAAGTGTTAAAACCTCTCTTGTGAGTTCGTCTATACTCAATAGCAAAACAAGAAACGTAAAACTTTAACCTTGAAATTTATTGTTTAATTTTACTAACGTCAGTGAATAACAGTAAAATTAAACAACACTTGTGTAAACTAACATATTATGGTACTGAAGCAAATGACTTGACACTTAAGTTAACGAGGGTTCCGTAAAGGCGCACCCACATGGGCGAGCATCAGGGGCCTTTCAGCTCGAAGTACGATTTTTTCTATGGAGATGTTAGTTTAACTTGTTTGTACCAGATGTCACTGGGTGCTATCTCTATCACATTTGCATATTGGAGTGACAGAGATGCAGCGGTCATGCGGTTAGTTCTTACCAGAGAAAAATAAGTAAGATAGAATGCTCACTCCATACATCAGTTTTTACTGGTTATTTCGTAGTCGACATCTAGCGTCAAATAGCGGAATTATCAGTACTGATATAAAGATACTAGATGTCACGTATGTCGCTACTGACGAAAAGTGGATTTCTCAACAATTTACTATTAATATTGAAAGCAGAATGAGTTAGAAACAGAGTTCCGGTTAATCCGGTTATTGGCTATGTGCGAAGTAGGTGGTGGGGGTAAGCTAGGCGATCGTAGCGCACACCATGGCAGAAATGTGTACTTACCGGGGACCACTGTCAAATTTACTTTCACGTTTTCTATTGGTTTCTTAACGGTTTCCTACGATTCATTTCGTTTGTATGTATTTATTTATTCTCTTATTTAATTCAGTAAAATGTCCAATACGGGGTCTTTCTCGTTTACTAAAGTAAATAAAATATTCATGTGTCATTATTTGACATCTCTGAGTTTTGACATTGTCTCGGGACCTTTGACGTTTCAGACGTGCACATAGCCAATAATATTAGCTAAAAATTATTGACCATTTGATTGTTCGTTAGTCACGGCATCTATTGTCGTATAGCAGTACTGATAATTCCGCTATTTGACGCTAGATGCCGACTACAAAATAATAAGTAGTTTTGATAACAGAACTGATGTATCGAGTGAGGACTCTATCTTATTTATTTTCTCTATGGTTCTTACTAAATACCACAACGGCGCTACGATCAATATATATTGTACTTTGTGGCCAGCATTGTCCGCCAATGATTCCCGCAGTTGGCGCAGTTGCAGGGCAATTGCAGGCTGCACGATGTCTGGCAAAACCATTACAGGTCATACATAACTACCGCTCATAATTATTTAGGCACCCATACCTTTTTCCATACATCTGTATACAAAAATTACTTTCAGAAATACACTGCCAAGTCAGAGTCCCTTGACAGTTTTGCGTGCATTTTGTATTTTTATTTAGTTGACTTATTGAGCCTTAAATCGGTGCCAGAGACCCCCCCTTTTAGAGTGGTAATTTTCTTTTTGCAATGACTTAAATAACTACTAATTGCTGGTTGATACAAAAGTGTAGTGTATTTCTGAAAGACATTTTTGTATACAGATGTATGGAAAAAGTGCGCATATAATTATGAGCGGTAGTGTACGTGTACATCTGTGTTTGTGAATAATAATAAGTTATTTTCTCCTTCCTTCTAAGGGGTTTGGTACCCGAATGGTTCTAACGGAGCATGGTATAGAGGTTGATACGTTATGAGTCTGGTTTGTACAAATAACCTTTTTTTAGGGTTCCCATACCTCGAAAGTTAAAAACGGAACCCTTATAGGGTCACTTTGTTGTCCGTCCGTCTGTGACTCCCTTTTTTCTCAGGAACGCGTGGAGGTATCAAGCTGGAAATAATATGAAATACTTAGATCTACTATCCCAATTTGGTACGAAGCAACGATACGTCTTATAGCACAGATAAAGGAAAAATTGCGAAAACCGTAAATTTTTAGTTACATCATATGTGACGATACGATACGAGTGCTACCCTCACATAATATATTTATTTATGATGCCAATACGTCACAGCTACCACAGATAAGCATAAATATTCCGTTGTTCTTTTCCGTCGCAGCCTCGCAGGGCTCCGTGGCTACTAAACGGAATCCTAACTTGATACTTTGAAGTTATGTTTACAGAACCAACAAAACTTAAACTGGTTGATACTTACACAGGAACACATACAATGACTACAAGGTTCAACCATTGAATGTTGTTTTTTGTAATATTCTGTAGGTATTTATTTTATGTTTTCATCGCCAATGGAGCTTATAAAATTGAAATTACTTAGTAGTTTTCATCAGAATAAGCAGCAACCATGGTGAAGTTTGTACTTATTTTCTCGATTGCTATGGTCCTTCAGATGTCTTTCGCTGCAGGTATGTGACTTTTGAACAGCTTAAATGTACAGGATGTAGGCACAGATTTTGTAATACTATGTAGGTAACGAAAACCGCGCCGATCCGTATTATAGCTATCGCATTGTGCCCAAAAATACGTAGGCAACATTTTTATTCACGCTTAAGTATTTACGTACGTTCCTAATGATCCAAGAACTGACTACAGTTCTGTAGGGAAGTTCGCGTATGGAGATTTTTTTTTCGGGAATGTTTAGTTGGAGTCTTCGTTAGTAGTTTGGGTAGACATCCGTCACCTGCTAAAAAAAATAGCACTTTAAAAATTTATATCACGCAAACTAATAGCTAAAACAAAAAATAGTAAAAGTAAGCTCGTATTTTTTTAACAAGCTATCTAACGATACCCAACACGTACATACGTACCTATCCATATACCCAGGAAAATCGCGTGAGCACATATGACTAATAGAATAGAATATATTTTTATTGTTTAACTGTGTAAAATACAAAGATGGACTTTAAATTACATGGCTCAACAGTTACCCTTTACGGGCGTACAATAATTGTATCTTAAAACTAACTACATAAATATATACTCATATTTTTTCTTATGTTACGAGGCTTGCACTGAAAGTGGCGGGAATCGAATACTTATTAATTTATTTTTAACATGTATTATACCTTTTTACAATCTCTGAAGTTTCCTTATCTCAACACACTGGCCACTTAGAAAAAAAAAAGTATGGTTCGGTTTCAATTGTTTATTGAAGTCGTCGAGTCACTGCTTAAAATGGAATTGTGCCGTGAAAATTTCAGAGCTATGATTTATTATGACTTTAAAAGTGGACTAACACAAAAACAATGTGAAGAGCGGATGGTTGCTGCTTTTAATATTGAAGCTCCTTCAAAGACTACAATATACAGGTGGTATTCAGAATTTCAACGTGGCCGTGTATCCCTCACCGACGAAGTGCGTGAAGGTCGACCAAAATCGGCAGTCACGCAAGAAAACGTCGATGTTGTGCGTCGTCTGATAAATGAAGACCGACATGTGACATATCGGGAAATTCAAGAGCACCTGGGTATTGGAATGAGTCAAATACAAATTATTTTAAAAGAAGAATTAGGCGTGAAAAAGTTATTTTCCCGTTGGATACCTCACCTATTGTCTGACGAGCAGAAAATAGTCCATGTCAATTGGTGCCGCAAAACTTTGAAAAGATTTAACAAGGGACGCTCAAATGCTGTTTTTAGCATAGTATCAGGTGACGAGTCGTGGATATACGCTTATGAGCCTGAAACTAAAAACCAATCCCGAGTATGGGTCTTCGAAGACGAGCTCAAACCCACAAAAGTTGTTCGTTCTCGCAGTACGGCTAAGAAGATGGTGGCTACGTTTATCTCTAAATCTGGTCACGTAGCTACTGTGGCTCTTGAGGATCGTAGAACAGTCAATGCTGATTGGTACACCACTATTTGTTTGCCGAACGTCTTTGCTGAACTCCGAAAAACAAACCCTAGTCGTCGCATCATCCTTCACCACGACAACGCCAGCCCACACACCGCTCGGACAACAACTGAGTACCTGGACGGTGAAAAAGTCGAATTATTGGACCACCCTCCATATAGCCCTGACTTAAGTCCCAACGACTTTTTTACATTCCCCAGAATCAAGGACAAACTGCGTGGTCAGCGGTTTCAGACGCCAGAAGAAGCAGTGGAGGCCTATAAAATAGCCATTTTGTCGACCCCTACTTCAGAGTTCAAAAAGTGCTTTATGGACTGGTTTGAACGCATGCATAAGTGCATGAAATACAAAGGAGAATATTTTGAAAAACAATAAAAATAAATAAACTCACTTATACTGCATATTTTCTTCTATTCCCGAAACTTTCAGTTTTACCCTCGTATGCAACAGGCAACTCAAGAAACTCAGGATTTATTTAAATAGAATTCATTTAAATTGTAGAAAACCTTATGAATTAGCCAGTTTTTAAGCTTTCGTTTAAATAAAATCCCTTCAAGGACTTTAATCTCAGCAGGTAAATGGTTATAAACACGAATGGCCATTATAAAAGTAGATTTTTTATACATAGAGTTGTTTACTTTTGGAAGGTGTAAATTGTATTTATATTGATCCCTTAGATTTGATTTTATCGAAGATTTTTTAGTATTGTATGATGATTGACCTTTCACAAATAAACATAGCTCTAAGATATAAATACCGGTTAAAGTGAGAAAACGTTTCTCCCGGAACACGTCTCGTAGAGAAACGTCAGCGCGGATGCGATACATGGTCCTTAAGCATATTTTTTGTAGTGTAAACGTTTTTTGTACATCTACTGAGTAGAGAGATAGGCATGAGGTGCATGACATTTGAATTTGCCGAGACTCCAGGGGTCCCCGCACTAGGCTAGGCCTGTATCGCGGGAGACCAGCTACTTATATATTTAAATGTCATGCGTAAAATTTGAGTACAATGTTATCTAATTTAATTATGATCAGTGGTAAGTAACTTGTAGTTTGAAAACATATCTTTACAAACCTTCCTTTGTTGGGATTGGAACACTTAATATCCTTAAACTAATATTAGAAGTAAAGCCTCAGTCTCATGATCATTCAGCGAAGTTAGCCACTTGAAGAGTTACTTTTTGGCCTAACCAGCCTGGTAATCCTGTACGAGTATTTCATTTTTGTTGTTGCTACTATTACATATAGCGAGCCAGATAATTGTAATACAAGCATTTATACAAGTTGTACAACTTGCAATGTAGTAAGTATGTTCGGGTCTATAGTGTCCCCTCAACTGGAGAAGGCGTAGGAAATATCTGTCTCGGTACGTCACCAGTAGCTGGAGCCGACACGACACGTGATCTTGAGACTACGCCATAGCTTCATGGACCATGATACAACACTAAAGGGTCAAAGCTTTGCGGCTGAATTTTAAAGCGGTTATCATCAACCGTTTTTTTCAAAGTTTCAAAGTTTGACTGTGGCAAAATAGGTACCGTCGGTAATAAAATCTTGTACCGATAATGTATTTTTTTTCATAGATCCACTCTGTAGCCTGCCATTGGAAACAGGACCATGTCGAGCTGCAATGCAAAAGTAAGTTTTTAGGGTTCCGTACCCAAAGGCTAAACGGGAGTCTATATAACATTATTTAAATTAAAATAAAAAGGACTATAGTAAAGTGTTGAATAGTACGGAACTCTTCGTGCGCGAGTCCAACTCTCACTTGGCCGTTTTTTTCTATGTAACGACGGTGACAAACAAGCCACGATCTGCCTGATGGTAAGCAGGCACCGTTGCCTATGGACGTTTGCTTAATCAACAACCAAAGAGTTTTCTATACTCTTTTTTCGAAACTCTATGGTTCTTGATCAAAAAGGCCCAAGAATTAAATAGTTTTGGTATAGGATTTGTTAATTTCTCCACATCTAAATAAATTGAATATCGAATTCACTAAAGGTGGACCATGACACCAGAGCGGCGGACGGCTTTATAAGTTGGAACGTCTTCATACGCCTTAAGCTTCCTATCTTTCACGAGATGTCGCTACCTTCCATCCATTATAATCAGCGGACGGCCTCCAAGTTTCTAGATCCTGCATCCGTATGGAACACGGCTCAACGTTATTTCACGACTAAGATAGATATTACTTATTTTCTCATACGACTCATATACATAACATATGACGTCAGAAGCTAGTGTCAATTTGTACGAGGCGTTTTGGCGGCCGCTAGCGTCAATCTATTATAGCCCTTTATCGTATTCTCTAATTGACCGAGCGAGCGAAGCGTCTCCGTTGAAACGGAGATGCTGAAGCTTTCGACGAAAATTCTTTCGTATGTCTGTCTGTCCGGATATTCACCTCTACAATTCGTCGCATTTCTCAACCGATACTTGTGAACTTTTGTGAGCAGGTTCGATAATTATATTTTTTTTGTCGAAACAGTCTTTGGAAATTTTTAAATTTAAATAATATATTTTTTTGCTCACAGAGCCATTAGTTGTTCCGTGAGCTGTAGACCTCGCGGTTCGAATGGCATGGTATTAAAAATGCTATTTTATATTTCAGGTACGGATTCAATAGTACGTCGAATGCTTGCACAAAATTCACTTACGGAGGATGCAGCGGAAACGAAAACCGATTCGATTCTCTTGAAGCTTGCCAAGCAGTCTGTGAATGTGGATAGTTACTTAAGACTCACCCAGACGTTCCTGCTTAGTGATTATGTAACGCGTGAAACTTATGCTAGATGGTAGATCTGTCATTTTTTGGCTGGGTTGCACCAAACCGTCTGTAATCGTAAGATGTGTTCGTTAAAATTTGAATGTATGGAGAGTTTGACAAGTTTCTATGAGATGACAGCTGCCGGCGCCATATTTAACGTTGATCGGTCTGTGATCGTAAGTCGGTGCAACCCAGCCTTAGTATGAAAAAAATTAAGTTTGAAACGCACAGAGCGCGGCGCAGCGTCATTGCGGGGCGGAGGCGGTTTTGCTGTTTAGCGACCGCGGTCCGGGGCACGTCGCACCAAAAAACCACGCGGTATTCGGTAGCGCGGTAGAGCGGAGGTGGCGTGTGTGGAATATGAAGCAGTAATCGACAGTCGACAGTTTCGGAAAGATCAAAAACGCAAAACCGCCTCCGCCCCGCGCCACGCCCGCTCTGTCTGTTTCAAGCTTAACCCTTTGAACGCCAAGAGCCTATAAAGCGGTCGTGTGTCGTCGTGCCCACCACGCCAACAACCACTAAAAAGGTCGGAGTGAAGGTGTACTTTGATCATGAAAAAAATCAATTATGAATTGTTTTTATTTGTTTTAATTGGTTTAAACGTTACATAAATTTTAATACGTTGGCGTCTGAGTGATCACTTCATTTAAATATAATGGCGTTCAAAGGGTCAACCGTATACACACGTTCAGAAACGTTTTGTAATCACCTTGTGCATTGCAGTTATACAGGGTGTGGCCTGTAATAGGAGCAAAATCCTTTAATTTTTTTTGCTTGTGTCCAAAAAAATAATCTTTTTTTACTTGGGAGAAATTTTGATCTAAAGTTATGACCTCCAAGTAACGGATCTTGGCACCCCGAGATTATAGCGTCAATGCTGATATTGAGGTAGCATCTAGTTATAACTCATAATCGTTGTTGCATTTTTGGTTTTAAAGGATATTTTTAGGATTTTTCATTTTTTTTGTTTTTTATTTGTTTTTTTTTTATTATTAATAGTTATAATATAGCTTGACTAGAGTAAAAAAGTACATATAAGCTATTTTTGCGAAAAAAAAATATTTTTTTCAATTTAAATTTTTGAAAATAATTGCTGGAGAGCCCAATAGTGTACCGTTTAATTTTTTTCTCCTATTACAAGCCACACCCTGTATAAGCTAGAGCTACCAATATCCTTAGTTTTCTCGCTCTAACGTATAGATTGCCTTCTCTTCTTCTAAATTATTTATTAGCTGTCCTTCATGCGTAAGACTCTCGTTGGCAACATCTGTGAATTACTATTTATTTAATAATATTAAAAAAGTTGAATACTAATTAACTGTTTCTACTTATTTATACCATTTTCTGGAACTACCTTCCGGCGCTCGTGGCCCAGCGGCACTAGCGCACCGCGGGTGGTATGCGAGATTAAGCAACGTCAGCCGGGCTCAACTGTTGGATGGGTGACCGCTTAGTGGTTACAACTGCGCGCTCCCGTGCTTTGGTACGTTAAGCTATTAACCCCAGCTGCCGTCTATGACAGCAGTCGTTAAGCTAAGTTTATTGCCTTTGGTTTGGGCTGAGAGCTTCTAACAGTCAAGTTGCCCACTCACTTGACAAGCCTAATCCCAATAAGTTCTTATTTCCTTCTTGGGCTGAATGGGCAGATGGTAGTCGCTTCTGTAAAAAAACTAGTGCCTACGCCAATTCCTGGGATTAGTTAGCGGGGCCCCGGGCATCTTGTGTAACTCTAGAATGATGATTGATGATCATCTCCATCATAACCATCTCATCATACTGGCAACCGCACTGTCTTCTCAAAGATCTCACGGTTCGAAATAATTGCCATACGATAAATAAATTTACACCACACCTTGCCAAAAAGCGCGTTTTTCCGCACGCTGAGCGTCCGGAAAATCCCACTTTTTGGCCAAGTGGTGACGTAAAATTGTGTACGAAACACGGGTCGTAAAAGAAAAAGGCCTCTCTCGCATGTTAATGACCCTCGCCTGCGGCTCGGGCCTCAAACATCTGCGATATCGGCCTTTCTTTGTTTTACAACCCTTGTATCGTAATGTACTAAATCATTACAGTACATATGATTACAGTACGAGTGCGGTAATCAGCAGATTACGGCATATGTCGAAACTTTAAAGAGCCATAAGTACTGTAAAACGTTGTACGATACACGTGCGAACAAGTAATTCGCAACTCGTGTCGATTTAAAACATTTCCTGTTCTCTGCACTTGTACATGTACTATTATCAGTATGTGTGGTATGGGCAGGCTGGGTTATGTGGATTACCCACTAAAACTTCGCGGCGGCCATCTGGGCTTCCATGCGGAGTACTCCCAGATCTCAACATTGAACGCACTGTAGTCGTCGCAATAATGGACAATTCACATCAAACGGCCGGAGTCGGCGCGCACCCCACTAGAGAGAGGAATTCGAACCCTCCATACAGAAGTTAGATTTCATATTTGAATGGGTGGCGAGCAGTCGGTCGGCTGCTGCCGGCTCTGCCGCTGTCGTTCGGATACGAAGTGTAGCTTCTGTATGGAGGGTTCGAATTCCTTTGACTCATCGTCCATAATGCGGCGTACGAACTTCGCCGAGACAGCTAACTAGTATCAATACCGTAAAACGGGGTGAGTAGGTTTCGCGGGGAGAGGTGGGTTATGAATGGGGAGAGAAGGTTTGAGAGGGGGGTGAGAAGGGATTTTAAAGCTACTGCTACAAAAATAATGTATTCCAATTTAAAATGGAGCTATAGTAATACGCATAATATGTATAAAAAATCGATCCAACAATCTTCCAAAATCACCTTTGTATGAAAACCCCTCTCACCCCAAATACGAGGCACTACGGGGTGAGGTGGGTTTTCTTCTTTATCGTCAAAGTTATGAAATGGAACTACCCAAAATAAAATAAAAACTAAAATACAAACGTCCGGAACGCTTATTATATACACCATTCAGTTTTCATATGTAAAAATAAAATGTTATAGAGGTTTGAATTTCAGTTTTGACCCTTTTCACCCCATTTTACGGTACACGGTCATTCAGTTAATCCATTTATTTATTTGTACAAAAAATTATACTAATGCTTACACTTTTCATTATACATTTTAATTTCGAAGAGATGTAGCGCACAGCGGAACGCCATCTCGCTCACATTTGGAGCAGCCCAACTGGGGAAGTACCTCCGCCATACAGAAGACTGCAGCCATAATAGCACCTTATGTACAGTCGAGGAATTTGATTTCTGGGCCACTTCGTACCTTGTCACAGTGAAAGTCAATATGACAGCTGCTAGAGGTCTCATATTCTCGTCACTGTGACATGGTATGAAGTGGCACTGAAATCAGATTGCTCGACTGTATGTGGTGTGGTGAGTTAGGTTGCTAGAACTCCCGAGTATTCGCTGTGTTGAGATTGAGGTACCTGCATTCTGTATTTATGTTTAGCTGTCAACGCAACGTATCATCAAGTCAATAATGGGTCGATAGCGCGCTTGTGATCTTCTGAAGTCTCAAGCGTCCATATGCTACGGTGTACCATCCGGCAGGCAAAAGCTTGTTTGCCATCATCGTTGCACAAAAAAGTATTAAAGGCAGGATTACGTATATTTAGGACATTATAATCTAGACGCATGTCTAGCCAAGTACACCCAAGGAACTGGCGAGCAGCAGCCGTGTGCTATTTTACACGAACCGTTTGGAGCCACTTTTGACTGAAAAGCAATGACTGAGTTATGTGGTATTTCTATCCACTGAAAACCCCACGGTGACGGCCATAATGCGGAGGACTCCAGGATCTTAATACTGAACGTCCTTGAGCGCCGCTTGCGCTTTAAGGATGATTCACAGTAGACCGTTCCGTGTCCGGGCCGGCCCGTTTTCTATGACAGCAAACGCAACGGCCGGCGTATGGCACTCCGGCGAAAAATCGTTGTGCGAGTGACACAAGCCTACGTTATCACTGCTATCGAACCTATCGGTGGTAGGCGGTCGTGGTGTGAGTTCGTGTGTGTACAAGCTGTACAGTGACGTAGGCTTGTGTCACGATCCGGAGTAGCTGACCTTGTTTCCTTAGACCATGCCCTAACATAATAGTGGAAGGTGGATATTCAAGACCAACAAAACATACATCGGTTGATACTTTTAGAAGAGCATATTAGTGGAAGGTGTACGCAAAAAAAACGCAAATCGATGTACAGTTTAGCCGTTTGGCACACGGATACTACGTACTAGAGGTAACAACAAAATTTTTCACCCGCAGTTCTTTAAAAAAATCCCTTAGCAGGGGAGTGCTGGGTCATATTTTTTTATGTACTGGAAAAAAGATATTAAGTTTCAGGAACCTATCGTGTGTGTTATCATATGAAAGGGATTTATATGGGAATAAATACAAAAAAAAAAATGACAGCAGTCCCCTTTTACGGGATTTTACTTAAACAACTGCGGAGCAAAAATGTTGTTTTGACCTCAATGCGTGCACCCATGCAATTGCATGCAATGCAATGTGCTTGTATGCGTGTGCCCAATGGCTAAACTGTACATCGATTTGAGGTTTTCTTTGGAATTGGGCTCGGACGCCGTCCACTATATGCTATGACCACAAGGTACAACCAGGTTAGTATTTTTTGTACTAGTTTTTATTTAATTATACGTAGTTAGTTTTTGTTTCTCACGCTACCGGAGCTTGTAAGAATTTAAATTAGTAGTTATCACAAGAGCACAATAGACAGATGTTAACATGAAGTTTATTGTATTTTTATTGTTTATCGCGTCGGCTTTTCTTGTGAATAAAGCTGTAGGTAATAGGGTGGTCCTTATTTCGTTAATTTATATTTTTCTACGGGGCACCCGCTTAATGTAATATTTTCACTAAAAATCTACCACTAAAAAACTAACGTATTTTTTTCAGAATTTTTTTATACCTTATAAGGGTCGCTACCGAAAGAAAAAAAGTTTAAAACCTCCATAGAAGATGTTTTTTGTATTTTTTTTTCGATTTTTCGTTGTGGGGCGATGAGTCAGGGTGTTTTAATGTGCAACTTAACATAAAATAACGCCACTGATTTATAAAAAAATATTTTATTAATATTGTAGGAGTTCTAAGTATAGTAAGTATTGATTTAGAGGAGCGTCCATACTTTCCGTTCCTATAAACACAAATAAAAAACACCAAAAAAAATTGCAATGTTATTATAAGTTAAATTGGGCATTTATACTAGTTTAGTCGTCGTTCCACAATAAAAAATCGAAAAAATAAATAAAAAACTTGTATGGAGGGTCCCACCACCACCACCATATCAGCCGACAGACGTCCACTGCTGGAATTAGGCCTCCCCCAATTCCATGGGAAGTAAATGCCATAATCGCCACGCTTGGTATGCGGGTTGGCGATCGCAGTATCTCCACCGCACTTCAGGGATGCTACTGCCCATCCCCCGGTGGTCTTGGCCGTAGTTTTAGGTAGGACATACCGCGATCCCTAAAATATATTTAAAAATCCTAAAAAAAATATTACATTGGTTTTTAGTCGTAGATAATAGGTACATTAAGCGGGTGCCCCATAGAAATATATAACTTCGACGAAATAAGGACCACCCTAGCAGGTAAGTAGGTAATACACTTTTATTAAATTACTAATGGGCTTGTTAGCTGTCCACCCTGCGTTTATTTTTCACTTTAAAAATTTCCAAAAACTTACTCGACAAAAAATGCAATCATCAAACCTGTTCACATAATTTCACGAAAATCGGTTGAGAAATGCGACCTGTAGGGAGAACAGTGGGACAAACGAAAGCATTTTTGCCGAAGCTAAGACGAAGACCTTCGTTTCAGTCGGTGAATTAAATTATAGGTACATAAATTTAGCTTTTACATAAAGACTTGTACTGTACCTTGGAGCCTCGTCTGCCAACAAACCGCTATGTGGTTTGGCAGAAGAAATGTAATTACATGATATTCCGGTGTTGATTTAAAATGGATATAATTATCAGTGAAAATATCAAACACAAAAGAATATAAGTCTACATTTCATAGAATATGGTTAGGCTAATTAACAGACTGCATCAAAATAGTTTTTTTTTTTGTTTTATTATTATTGTTTCTAGTATTCAGTTAAATGATTTTTCTTTTCTTTTTGTGTTCCTTGTTTTGCTTTTGATTAAATAAACAACCTCATTTGTCTTTATTAAATAGTGTATGTTTACTGTTCTTATTATCATTATTGTTTTTTTTTCAATAGACGACGTTTGTAACCTACCTTTATATACCGGATGGTGTCAAGCGGGTTTTATTAGGTAAGTCCTTGAGTAAAGTCTTCAATTGAATTGTAGGGCATACCGGAACGTCATATCGTTCATATTTGGGAAGTACCTTTTTTTAAGAGGGGAAAATGCGTTACGCATACACCAGTAGGGCACAGGGACGGGCCCTGGTGGTTATGTGGGACTCCCGTATCGGCTAATGAGGCCCATGGTATACCCACTAAAAACCCTTCTATATGCCGCCGCCGTGCTATAAGCCGAGGCCACGGGAACACCGTAGGCACACACACTTACGCAACCTCGCCAGCGGCCGTCCGAACTCCGGACCCAACTCTGGTGGGAACAATTTCTCCCACTTCCACACATCAGGGTCGCGCTGAAAACACGGCACGCCTGCCACTCTGGGACCCTTGTGTAGGTGACAGACGTCCCCGTGTCTGTCACCCACAGGCACCCTTATGGGGGAAATCGGCGGTTATTGGCCAGCCGCCGTCGCCCCACACGTTTGCGGCGCATTGGTTGGGAGGCCGGATCGTCCTCCCTACAGTACCTTAGTTTAAGCCTTACACAAGTGCGAGACTCGTTTACGGGTTTTTTTACATTGTACGGTTTGACAGATCTATTGAAGTCATTATGCCACGGTAACCCGCAATGTAATGAAACTCGCATGCGAATCTCGTATTTGTGTACAGATGCTTTAACAGAAGATAGCTATAATAAAAGCACTGTACTTGCTCCTTAGGTATGAAGCGTTCGTGGCCCAGCTGCGCCCGCGGGGTTAAGCAATGTAGCATACTAGAAACATACTAGGAGCATAGTAGAAACACCGTCACTTTCCGACCGTGTTCACATTATCCGATCGATATCGGTGTAGAATCCGACACCGATATAATGTGAAACGCTCTTACTTAGGTCTCGCCGGAAGATCAGCGCCGGCTCCCTGAGTCGGCATTTATGCTGAGGCGAGACCCTTTCGTGACGAATTACGTTTTTTATTTTATTTTTTATTGTATACTAATTATTTTTGGTCACGAATAAATATTTTTCTTCTTCTTCTTCAATGTCGGGCGGGGTCGGTCCTTGGATGGGTGACCGCTTTGAGTGGTTACTAACTGAGCGCTCCCGTGCTTTGGAAGGCACGTTAAGCCGTATCCCGGCCGCTGTCTATGATAGATAGCAGTCAGTCACCTCGCGTCTGCCCCGTATCGGACTACTAAGACATTTCTAAGTCCGTCGAATATTTAAAAAAAAAACACCTGCTTGGAGCTGTGGTACGCAATGACATTGACAGTTCATCATAGGTTGGTCGCATGACTTGAACTGTCAATGTCATTGCGTACCACAGATCCAAGCAGGCGTTTTTTTAAAAATATTCGACGGTCTTAGAAATGTCGTAGTAGTCTGATACGGGGCAGACGAGAGGTGATATAAAATTTTTATATTTAAAAAAAATATATGGCGCAACCGAAAAATCTGAAACTTTTTTTCTGTTCATGGCGAGGGTTATTCCTACCATTAGAAAAATAATCAAGGACTTTTAAAAATTTCAGACATTCCCCATTGCTTCTTAGGTATGTGGTGTTGTACTCTCGGTGGTATGTGAGGTCGCCAGAGCTCCCGAGGATGTTGTATTGAGAGTGAGGGAGCTGCATATGACTCTAGCCACAGAATAAGCAATATGCTCTAGCTGTCTGCACAACGAATCTTCAAGTTAATAAAAGGTGGCAACGCGTTTGAAATGCTACTGCGTGTGTCTGCTTACCAACAGCCCGTAAGTTTGTTTGCCCCTTTCGTTGTTTAAAAAATAAAGACTGAAAAAAGAGTTATTGTTTGTGGATTCAGAGAAAACAACTTTTGGTACAAGCTTTTATTGCCGACTGTACTTTTTTCTACAATCATACAATACAATACAATATGCTTTATTGCACACCTCAAAAAAGAATTACAGATAGAAACAGCATAAAAATACAAGCAGAGGTAAACAACAGGCGGTCTTATCCCTAAAAGAGCGATTTCTTCCAGACAACTTTTGGGTAGCGGAGAAAAAAAAGTAAACAAACATGATAAGTGGGTGGTGCAAACAAAAGGAATAAGTACTAGAAATAAAAAGAAATATAATAATAATAATAAAACACATAAAGCACTATATATAAATATATATACAATAAACAATATAAACATACATAAATAAGTAAATAAATAAACATAAATATATACCACAAACTTAAGTGAGACCCAAAAGTAAACTACAGACCAGTATCGAAAAATATAATGGAAGAGACAAATAGTGCTCTTTCAGACTAGATTTAAAAGACGCACTAGATTTAGCCCGTCGTACATCAAGGGGCAAATTGTTCCATAGTCGGACAGCTTGAAAAGTAAATGAACAGTTATAAAATTTAGAGGAGGACGAAGGCACAGCAAGAAGAAATTTATTAGAGGATCTAATTGAACGCAGATAGTTAAATCGTTCCTTGAGGTAGCGACGGGTTGCCGGATTGAAAAGTATATTAAAGAGAAGAGAAAGAATGTGAGAGTTACGACGAAGACGGATTGGGAGCCACTTGAGTTTTAAACGGAAACTAGAGACATGGTCATACTTGCGTAACCCAAATATGAACCGTATGCATACATTTTGAATACGCTCAAGTTTATTGAGTTGCTCCTCAGTGATATCAAGAATCATATTGCATTGTCATCAGATTTATACATGCATACAAAATTTCAGCTCAATCGGAAACCGGGAAGTGGATCAAATGTAACTTGCAAGATTTGATTACAGACCGACATACTACAGGACAGGTGAAAGTAAATAAAATCTTGTAATAACACAATAGTCTTACGGTCACGTATACTTACTTACTAGGCTGGCTCGATGACCCGAAGAGGATCTTGGCCTCCGACACAAGAGAGCGCCACTCTTCTCTACTCTGCGCCACCTCACGCCAGTTGGGTACTCCGAGGTTAGCCAGGTCCTTGAGGGCCTCATCACTCCAGCGGTATCTGGGACGACCAACCGGACGTTTTCCATTAGGCCGATCCACATACACTCTCGTCACTGACCGTTCGTCTCCCATCCTCTCCAAATGGCCAAGCCAGCGGAGTCGCGCTGCTTTTACGTGTACCCAGAACTAATTTTATAATGTACTTATGTTGATGTATGATTTAGGCGATTTTTTTTTCAGATCTGAATTCGATACTGAGATAAACAAATGCCGATATTTCGTATATGGTGGTTGCTATGGAAACCCTAACAATTTCAACACTCTTGAGGAATGCCAAGCTGTTTGTGAAGTGAATCCAAAAACGTAGACGATGTTTTTTGAATTATTAATTATGAATTGCTGAATTATTTCTTATTTTGGCAAAATAATTGAGAATGTCCCTAATTCAAGTCTCGGCGACGCTGAATAGTCATACTCATACTGGCCAAGAAAAAAATACAAAAAGACGGTCAAAGAGTGTGGGAAACCCAGGCGACGTGGCCATGTTAAGGGTTAATTTAAAACGCTTTAATAGATTTAACAGTGACATAAGGAATGACCAGTTTGTTATGGTTGTACGGTAACCTGCAAAAATAATTATCAATTTAATCCTCTCATAAATACGTACCGCAACCTTAATCCTCCGACACAAGATTTATAAAACATATTTTGGGGCAAGTTGTATGCACCCATATTTTTGCAGCTAACTGTACACCAAAGTATTAGGAAAACTGCGTGTAAAGTTACAAAATATGTGCTAATACTTATATTGTTTACGTAAATAAACAGAGTATATTGGAGCCCTTGTTATTTATTTATCATTTTCTGTTGTTTACCTCTGCTTCCCGGCTAGTATGATAACTTATACCGTCACGTTATATGGCCAAAATGTACTGAAACGTCACATATAACGTGACGGTATAAGCTATCATACTAGCCGGGCTTGTATCGTTATGCTGTTTCTTTCTATATGTAATTCTTTTTTGAGGTGTGCAATAAAGCGTATTGTATTGTATGGTATTTATATTAATGATCTCCCAAAAGTCCCAAAAGTAAAATTCGGGATTATATAATACCCATCTCCCCTGTATCGCTGTGACATAATAGGTATGTGGACGGACGGTCCCTGGGTATTTTTGTTGAATGCATTTTTTGTACAATATGTTATTTGTTTTCCTCAACACGAGCTTGTGGAAATTTAAATTAGTACTCATCTACTGCGCATGTCAGACGGAACTGTGTGACCATGAAGATGTTGTTATTATTGTTCCTAATTGTATTGGTTTTTAAAATGAATATTGCTGCAGGTATGTAATCATTAACTTATATTAGTGCCAAACCAAATTGTTTGCGTTATTCCCAGTACAGTTGCATCCTGAAGGATGCCAGGGGTCCGCTACCTAATCCCAAGAATTGGCGTAGTCACTAGTTTTTACGGAAGCGACTGTCATTTGACCTTCCAACCCAAGAGGGAAACTAGACCTCAAAGGGATTAGGCTTGTCAAGTGAGTGGGCAACTTGACTGTTAGAAGTTCTCAAGCCGCCCGAAGGCCTGTAACTTGGCTTAACGACTGCTATCATAGACAGCAGCCGGGATCAAGCTTAACGTGCCTTCCAGAGCACGGGAGCGTTCGGTTAGTAACCAGTCAAAGCGGTCACCCATCCAAGGACTGACCCCACCCGACATTGCTTAACCTCGCATACCTTTTTAATCGCATAATTTTGCTAGGTATCTTGGGCTTTAACTCCCTGAAAGTCAGAAGTAATTTTGCAATTCTCATGACTATTTTGGGTGGCGAGTCGGTCTGTGCGGAATTAATGGAGTCATTGGTGCTAATGTTCGTACCATCACTGACGAAATTCGAGTTCCGGCTCCGTGATCGATGTGTGCTAGCGGCACCGACGTCACGAACGTCACTCAAAAAATCCCCGTTGGTCCGCGCTTTACACCTCCTGGGGGCCAATTCTCGGTCCGATCGAAATGCATGTCTATCGTGACATATAGAATGGTAGAGTCACTTGTAAGGAATCTCTAATAGAGATCATCTCGATCGAACCCGAGAATTGGCCCCCTGGAGCTATCTTGCATCAGCACCTGAGTGTGATGTGTTTGCTAGCAGATTGGGCAGTAGTGCGTGATGAAATCTGATGTTCTGCGAGAAGATGGATGTACGTGTCTCGTCAGTCTGATTTGTAGAATAACTGTCTTTGTTTTGTTTTTATTAATGTTATTTTTTAGGCTTTTGTAGTCCCTTGTAGTAGTTTCGCCATGTCCATCTATCTCTCTGTCTGCCCGTCTGTCTATCCGAGGCTTTGCTCTGTGATAGTGCTAGGTAGCTGCAATTTAGAATGGATAAAAAAAAAAACAATAAATCTGATAAAGTACCACCACCACCACCATATCAGCCCTAGGACGTCCACTGCTGGACATAGGCCTCCCCCAATTTCATGGGGGGTAAAGTACAACTACACGTAAAGTAGGGATGATTTTTTTATTTTGCTTCATCCCTATGGTGCGGGGTGTTGTGTTGTTGCATAGGTCTTTCAAAAGGAATAGAGGTCTTCATCCTTCGATCAATAATAAACCTAGATACACTATCACCTGCAAATTCAAGTCGAAAAAAACCGGCCAAGAGCGTGTCGGGCCACGCTCAGTGTAGGGTTCCGTAGTTTTCCGTCCGTCACATTAAGTTGACATATTAAGTACAGAAACACAAAACCTTTGAAAGCACGTCATTTCATTGTGATTTTGTAGAAATGACAGGTACAATAAACACCTGTTTATACGGTTAAATTACAAACTTAGTTCAGAAATTATTTTTGTAATTTTTTCAAAAACTATTCAACCTATCAAGTTCAAAATAATTTTCCTACAAAGTTTTTATAAAGTTCTACTTTTGAGATTTTTTTCATATTTTTAAAACTTATGGTTCAAAAGTTAGAGGGCCTCCCCTGGACACATTTTTTTTTACTTCTGGAGCGATTATTTCCGAAAATATTAACATTATCAAAAAATGATTTTAGTAAACCCCTATTTATTTTTAAATACCTATCTAACAATATATCACACGTTAGGGTTAAAATGAAAAAAAAAACACTTCCCACTTTACGTATAGGGGAGGTACCCTAATAAAATATTTTTTTCCACTTTTTATTTTACCACTTTGTCGGCGTAATTGATATACATATTAGTACCAAATTTCAGCTTTCTAGTGCTAACAGTCACTGAGATTATCCGCGGACGGACGGACAGACGGACGGACAGACATGGCGAAACTATAAGGGTTCCTAGTTGACTACGGAACCCTAAAAAGTGTCCGAATTTCATTGCGACTGTGTGCGTGTATAGGAGACACAAAAAAAAGTAATGCGTTTTGTACCATTTCCTTTTATTCGATATTAAGCCTTAAGTCACAAACATAACGTTTTATTTTGAATGATAGTGTTTGGCGGTTATAACATTACAAAATGCACGTATCGATTGTGGAAAATTTCCACAAAAGTCCGCATTATGTTAACAGATTGTACACCGTAAATCAAGAGCAATTAGGTACAGTTTCGTTTCTGTTGATTTTCCACTGATTAGATGTCAACATTGGAACAGAGGCCGTATCGTGTGCCGTGGAGTCGAAATTGTTTTTTTTTTAATAGGCATCGGTGGAATACAAGCATACGACTTCTCAGGTGGTAACGTCGATTTATACCAACACGACCACTTTGGCTTAGTTGATAGCGACCCTGTCTGTCTAATAAGCAGGAGGTCTCGGATTTGATTCCCGGTCAGGGCATTTATTTGTGTGGTAAGCAATTGAGCATAAATATTTGTTCCTGAGTCTTGGATGTTTTTTTATTAAGTATGTATTTATTTATATTTAAATATAAGTAGTATATATTATGTAGTAGCCATATTACAAGCTTTATTAAGTTTGGGACTATGTCGATTTGTGTAAGATTGTACCCTCATATATTTTTTTTATTTTCATACCGTATAAATCATCACGAACAATTTGCTTTAACTAAATGTTACAAGGGCATTTTCAGAAATAAGTGTACCCAATTAGCGTGAGTTGTTAAAAAAGTTAATCAATGTCAGTTTAGTGGCAATAATTAAGAATTAAATTTAAACGAAAACTGAATACATAGTTTATTTTTATCAGTTATATGCGTTGTCATAAAACAAAATTCTGAAAAGTGACAGGTACAAACCACGCTAGAATCATTTGGTTTAAAATATTCTTCACCTCTTTCTTTAGCTATTTGCCTTTATTTATCTCTCTCAATTTCATTTTTTGGATAACTGTAACAAGGTTAATAGTAAGTTAGGCTAGTAAGCTACATGTAAGTGAAAACCGTATCAAAATGAGTAAAAAAGTTTTTGATTTAAACAACGTATACTGAGCAGAGCGACATGTCAGACAAACAAACTGTTACAACCCGATTTTGATATATGTATAAAGTAAAATACAAATACACTCCATACATAATTATGTGTGTACAATAAAAACAATACATGTAAACTTTCGTAAAAAAGGTGCCAGTCTGCGACTCCTTTCATTCGAAATTTTACTATAGTCCAATTCGTCCGTTCTCCGTTTCGTTTCAATATACGACTAACTCAACGTGAGGGAAAGAGACAGCAGCGTAGCTGGTTGGCTGTTTGAGTATTTCAAATATTTACATAAAATATTTTTTATAAGCCTGTTTTAGCCTGATATAACTACAAGTTCAATAAATTATGAAACTTTAAATAAATACTCATCGAAAATACGAAATTCCATCCTTTTTTAACGTCGTTAACGTGTTGTTTTTGCACTTTTTCACGGAGCACTTAGGCATGTTGACTCGCCGATGGCTAGCGCGCGACTGTGAACGCAAGAGTGCTTAATCGGAATTTAAGCACTCTTGAGCGTGGACGCCGTTGACAGGCAAATAGTGTATCTAGGTTTATTACTGATCGAAGTCTTCATCAAACATTATTTTATAAAGTGATAATTTTCGGAAATAACCACTCCAACAGAAAAAAAAGTGTAAAATTATGAAATTAAAGCTTAATAAAGACTTTCAACGAAAACTATAGCGGACATGATCAGTAGAGCTGTTTTTGAGTTATTGTAAAAAGTCTTCCCTTCTTAGTAAAAGACATATGAAACGCTGCGACGGTATTCCCTTTTGCTTGTTATTGATTTTTTAAATGTAAATTCATTGGGCAACTACGGAACCCTACACTGAGCATGACTCGACATGCTCTTGGCCGATTTATGAGTTAAAAACGTCACGCACGAGGCACGTCACTGCGTTTACGTTGCGTCACTGCGTTTTAAGCAGCGGTATGGTCGGATCTTTCCAAGTCGTAGTTGATTCTAAGCTTAAGAAAGTCTACACACAATATGAACACATACACAACACACACATATATTTGTAGAAGCTGAAAATTGTTGCAAAGCCTACCTAAAGTTTTTTTTTTTGTCTAGATGATGTCTGCAGCCTGCCTCTAAAAACAGGCCTTTGCCGTGCGTATTTTAGAGTGTAAGTACCGAAGTATGAGTGTAAGTAAATATCTACATACTGTAATGACACAAACTAAAAACACTTTTCGTAGCGACTATACCATAGAGAAAATAAATAATAATAGAGAGCTCACTCCATATCCATACATCATTTTTTACTTATTATTTCGTAGTCGACATCTTGTGTCAAATAGCAGAACTATCAGTACGAGGGGTGTTCAATAAATTTTGATAATCAGTATTAAATATGGGAGATATGTAAATCCTTATATTTAAATTACAATATGAACACTTTCTATATTTTCAAATACTTATTAACATCATTCATTTGTTTTATTTTACCCCAATAAAAACAATTTTACTTTTTGAGGTCAAATTTTATACCTTAACTAAGTCATCACCAGCTCGTGATTTTCATGTAGTTGGTTTTGAACATATGTGGATGAGAAGTAGTAGTCGGAAGTTAGGGCTAAATAATAATGGGAACGGTTATCAATTCTGATCTTTACTGGAAGAGCAGCACCCTTGTCAATTAGAAGGCTCTCATGTACAATTACTACCGAAAATAAGTGTTTTTTTTCTTCTTCAGCTTATTAATTGTATTTTTTACAACTCTGATAGAATAATGTTATACAACTCTCCAATAATATTGGTGCTCAATTGGTGAAAGCTAATTTCGCAGTTTTTATTGTTGGCCTCAATAGTCCAGGAAGAAGTCGAAAAATACACCCTAATTTTGGTGACAGAGCTGGAGATAACAAAAAACCACTGCACATATAACTTGCTTATTCTTTAAATCATACTGATAAACCAAGGTTTTATTTTCAATTACAATATTTTTTATTAGTACACCAGGACTTTTTACACACCACTCCAAATAATTACAAAACCAACTCTTATTTTTGCAATCTTGTTATTTTTCCCATTCAGATGTTTTTTTGTTCAGCAATTACAGAAAAACAAATGAATAATGTATATATATTTTTACTCTAATTTAATGTTGATTAGTGTCATGGTATAGCCCTCATTAAAAGAATATCATTAACAGGGTAGTTCATACCGATTATCAAAACTTATTGAACACCCCTCGTACTGCTACTCGACAATAGACGCCGTGACGAACGAACAATCGAATGCTCAACCATTTTTAGCTTATATTATAACCGGATTAACCGGAACTCTGTTTTGAACTCATTCTGCATTAAATATTAGTAGTAAATTGTTGAGAAATACACTTTTCGTCAGTAGCGACATACGTGACATCTAGTATCTTTATAGAAGTACTGATAATTCCGCTATTTGACGCTAGATGTCGACTACGAAATAATAATTAATAAGTAAAAAATGATGTATGGAGTGAGCTCTCTATTCTTATTTATTTTGTCTATGGTAGTGACAAAGAAATAAAAACTACTACTATCTACCATAGAGATAGGAGAAACTACTCACTACGTATAGCAATCAATCGTGACCACAGATATCAGAGTAAAGCAGATCCGCTCATTTAAATTGAACGATTTCAAATCAGTAAGTGTGATAGAGACAGATAAGTGATATCTGATAGGTCCTCACTGTCAGTGTCTCCGCTTTCATAACTGAAAATTATACTGACCTGACGTTTGTGACGTTTTGGATTAGTTATATGGGATTTGACATTTTGGTGTGCTTTTAAATAAAATAAATAAATAAATATTGGGGGACAATCTTACACAAATCGACCTAGTCCCAAACTAAGCAAATCTTGTACTAGACGAGGATATACATACTAATATAGATAAATAAATACATAGGAAACATCCAAGACTCAGGAACAATATTCGTGATAAATGCACAAATAATGCCCTGACCAGGATTCCAACCCGGGACCTCTGGCTTCGTAGGCAGTGTCACTACCATCTAAGCCAAAGTGACCGTCGAATAATAAAATACTTAAATGGAGACAATTCGCCGAAAATGATCGTACTATCTATCCTTTTCTAACTCATCTTGGTTAACCATAAGGATTCAAAGAGACAACTATATGAAAAATCATCTTGCTTACCACTACCACCCACTACGGATCTGTTGGTATTATTGATCTAAGATCGTGTTGTGTATTATTTTATTATTATTTATTTAATTTATTCGTATAAACAATTTCAAAACACATTACACTAAATGCGCCAAGCTGCAGTAACCAGTTTGTTGGCGCGTCGCGCTCAAGTTACATCACTTAGGTATTGTTTACAAGTGTGAGTTATCTTATTATAGTGAACTTACTCAACTAGGACATGCATAGTAACAATAAGATGTGTAAGATGTGTGTGTGACTTATTAGGTACTTACTTTTAATTTATTATCCACATTCTACTTTGATAATAATTAATGATCAAAGGTTTTACCACCCAATTAGTCTGTTTTAGAACAGTTGATGAAGGAATTACATTGAATCGAATAATTCGGCTAAATGCTGAACCGAATATTCTGCCAATTGTTCGTATTTGGCGAAATCCTTATTCTGCGCATCACTACTAATAAAAGTCTTAACGGTTTTTCAGGTATGGATTCGATACTGAGCTGAAAAAATGCAGATTTTTCGTGTATGGAGGTTGCGGTGGATACGCAAATAGGTTCGACACTCTTGAAGAATGTCAGGCTATTTGTGAACACTCAATTGTGAATCCAACTGAAGACAACTTATTTTAAATATTTAAATTATAAATCGGCCACATGGAAAAAAAGGAAAACTCAAGTAAACTAAAATAAATAAACCATTGTTTATTATGTTTCTTTTTTTTAATTTGCACCTTTTAGACACTGCAGAATAGGGTTATTATGGTTTATTTGCCCAGCCGTATTATTTTTTTAAATAAAAAAAAAATAGATATAAAATAAAAGTGTAAATAAAAATAGATCTTAAATTATCCATACAGTTTATTTTTAAACGTTATACATATTCTCAATATTATAAAGTATAATTGGCACTCGTTAAATGCATGAAATAATAATATTCCTATCATAATTCGTTAAAAATAACAGTCAAAATTGCATCGGCTGGTCATATTACTATCGAAATACGTAAAAAACATATATTAAGCTCCGACATTTTCAAATTGGCGATGTTTAAGGAATCGACAAACAAATTGTCCGAATCTATGCTCCGACCTTAAGATAAGTAAGTAACATATGATGGGGGTAAACTGAATAAGTTAGTGGGGCAAGTTGGATAATCACTATATTTTAAACAGTTATTCCAAAACTTTGACGGTTATTATTTAAATTTTCCTTCTAGGTCAATATTTAAACATATTCTCAATGAATGCCCAAACGGCCTTGCGTTCCTGTGTCTATTCCGTCATCATAGGCCGAAGTTGAATCTGTCCGCTTCACGTAATATAATCCAGCCGAGGCTCAACCTTAAGTTCTAGTCAGCAAGGCTCACTTCCGCTTGAGATTACAGTTGTTGAGCACATTGTAGTTGAATCTGTATCCGAATTCATTGATGTCGTCCGTCACGAGATTGTCACTGTGGAAGTGAACGTAGAGGGGCCCAGGGGGAGTGGCTGTAAGAGAAACGCAAAATTTGTATTTGCTTGTTAATGGATGACCTCGAAAAGAGTCTGACGATTTAGGGTGTCTTTCCACCAGAGATGTGCTATGGATGCGTTTGAATCCACCAATCATATTCATTGGTTCTCATAGTATAGCACTGGCGGAAATGGGTTTTCGTAGCGTAGCTTGCACATCCTCGCAGCACATCTTTGGTGAAAAGGCACCCTTAAGGTAGGCTCCCAGAGCCCTACACCAAACCAATACTTGATACTTTCAATCTTTACAGTCAGCATCAAAAAAAGGGGATACGAACTTTTGACCTCTTCATATGCGTAGCTAGGTACTTTTGATGCCGACTGTATGTCATATTGATAGAGCACCATCAGGTGTCAACTATTAGATGTTGTGTTTTTTTTAAATACCACGTCAGTGGCAAACAATCGTATGGCCCGCCTGATGGTAAGCGGTCTAGTAGTCAGCTTAAGAACGCCTACAACTCCACGGGTGTCACATGCCCATATGCCCGTTGCCAACCCTTTAAAATTCATTCAGATCTGGAAGAACCGCATACTGTGAGTCAAGAAAACCTCAGCTCATTACATAATCGGAACGTCCGATAGACGAAATTCCATAAATCATAAATACGCAAAGTAATTCAAAGGTTTATCAAAAGTCACCAACCCGCACTGGGTCAGTGTGGGGCTACTCCTAGCTTCGTCTCAGCTAAGAGAAGAGGCCTGAGCCCAACAGTGTGGTGTATATAGACTGATGATGATGGAGTAACGTGATAATAGTACATTACTACAGAGGCCGGGACGAAAGGGGTTGCCGGCCGAAGACATATAGACGGCCGAGCGAAGCGAGGTCGGATAGGTCTCAGGCGGGCAACCCCATATTTCCCGCCGAGGTATGTATAGTGCTTTTCTCAAACATGCAATGAAATAAACAACAAAAAAATCAAAGTTTTATTTTTAATACGCATAGCGGCAGAATGTCATGATGCCTGTGCCACAAATTTATGTGGAATGGAAATTAAAAAAGAGGACTTTGCAGGCCTAGGCCTGCAAGATTTGTATGAAACGTCATAGTTCGCAGCCTATTATAAGGAACATACTCGTAACATCAATATTTCATTGCACGTTTGAGAAAAATAAACTTCCAGGCCCCTATTTCACCACGCCGACAGGTGCGACAATTGTCACAAAATATAACATACGTACATACTACATATGTCATATTTTGTGACAATTGTCGCACCTGTCGCCGTGGTGAAATAGGGGCCTGATAGACTTTCTTTCGCCCAGGCGTGGTGAGCGCGAGCGGTTACATCGGATATTTGGATACTTTTATACCTACAACTATCCAAATCCCGGAAAGAGCTGAGCAAGTATAGAGTCGGCTTCTTCAAATTAATATTTATATTATTAATTTCCATACCGCGTGCGGTATGCGAGGTTAAGCAATGTCGGGCGAGGTCAGTCCTTGGATGGGTGACCGCTTTGAGTGGTTACTAACTGAGCGCTCCCGTGCTTTGGGAAGGCACGTTAAGCCGTTGATCCCGGTTGCTGTCCATGATAGCAGTCGTTAAGCCAAGTTAGAGGCCTCCGGGCGGCTTGAGAACTTCTAACAGTCAAGTTGCCCACTCACTTGACAAGCCTAATCCCAATAAGGTCTAGTTTCCCCCTCGGGTTGGAAGGTCAGATGGCAGTCGCTTCCATATAAACTAGTGCCTACGCCATTTCTTGGGATTAGGTAGCGGACCCCAGGCATCCTTCAGGATGCAACTGTACTGGGAATAACGCTAGGAGGATGATGATTATTAATTTCCATGATTCCGGGATTGTATAAAACATAACGAAAAGGTGTTTTAGGTTACATATGACTATTTTCAGTAGATTTTAGCAACATTCGCGTTGGTAAACAGTTTTAACGACATACAGGTTATAACAAAAAAAAATGTGATCACAGGTATCACAGGCGTCACAGGTATTGTGTTTTGATTAAGGAATATGTATGTGTTTATGTTATCCTAATTTTCGGTATTCCGGGAAATCCCGGCAAATTTATTAGTAAAATTAAATTGAATCCGCCTCCATGATAGTCAACAACAACGCGTTGTAGGTACTGAGGCCGAAGTGTAGGTATAAAAGTATCCGAATTTCTGATCCCAGGTTGTCAGTCTTCTATTTATTAGGGCGTACGCCTATCGAATAATAGTATGAGCTGCGCTAACTGAACCGCGGTGGGTTGCATAGGGTGAGTACCCGCAGGCGTGCGCCCGCGCCAGCTAGCGTACGCCTTTAGGCCTCGTCATCGCTTTCCATCAGGTGAGACTATGGCAATTCGCTGGTCAGTCAATGAGACAGCTAGACAGCTGTAAACCCTATTTTCAGAAATTGCGGATACTAACTCTTCCCTGCCTTTATGTGTTTGAGGTTGCAATGTTTGCTAGATCTAATCTTAATTTATTTCAAAGTTTTAGAAGTACGCGCCTTAAATATAAAATAAATGGAACTTTATCAAATACTGCTTTATACCGGAAAAGCATTCTCGGAATGGCCCCAAAAATTTACAATAAGATACCGAAAGATATTGTAGAAGTAGAAAATATGGAAGGCTTTAAGCGAAAATTATTTGAGAACCTTGTAAAAAAAGCTTACTACACCATAAGTGAATATTTGTTAGACTGTAATTAATGGGCCAGAACCCTGATCCTCCATTAATTACTACTAAAATTTGTATGCCTAACGGCCCAGCATAGTGATACTTAAAACTATTGTAAGATCTTTGTGTACTTACCTATGTTGTACAATTAAAGCATTTCATTTCATTTTATAAAAATAACTTACAAGCAATAATCTGGTTGCTGGCACTCTCCCCACAGAACTTGGCGCCTCGCAGCCCATCGGCTGTCTCGGCTTCAGGGATGAACAGGTAGTCCTCAGATTGCGCAGCGCCTTGCGTAAACGGGTTGATCTGACAGTCCGTGTCGAGGTACAAGTTGTCTTCCTGACGGTACGCCATGTCGAAGCTGGCCGCTGTTAGTCTGGAATTTAAAATAAGCATTAATACAGCGACATGGCCTGCTAGCATGGTAGCACAATGACAGCTTTAGCGTCACGTTTTTTAATGTCATTTGCTAATATGATAATCGTCATGGACATAAATATATGTAGGTCACTTGGGACTCTACTTAATTATTATTATTATTTTTTTAGGTAAACAAACAGTCACTACGAAAAAGCTTAGATAGATTTCTTAAAATAAAGGTTTACAATATGTGTGACCAACACCGTTCACCACTTATTAATTTAAATCGATTGTATCACTCGGAGCTATATGTGCGAGTCACAGTAGCCCCTAGCGCCTCGACGACATTAATCAGTAGGTATGAAGGAAAGGAAACTTCTAATTTAATAGTATGAAGAATATTGACAGGTGATTAGGAATCTCCCACAGATATCAAAGTAAAGCAGATCTACTCATTTGAGTTGAACGATTTAACGAGACAACTATATGAAAAATCATCTGTCTTAATACTGCGAGTCTGCTTTTGTCTGATGTCTGTGGAATCTCCACATAAATGATCTGAAACGAATATTGGGCCTTTGTGTATGAGCACAAAAATGACATATTCCTTCGATAAAACTACAAAATTAACGAATGTCAATAATGTTTACCAGTTTAACTTTTACAAGTTGGCAACATTTACGAAAATTTTGTGTATGATTATTGATAAGATGATAATTATAGGTACGTTGCAACATTATCATAGCTACTTGAGATAAAAGTTTCGCCGCACGTAATATTATATCGTGTTATACGTCGTAGATTCGGGATTACCGTTCAAGACGGTCGGACGGGAGGGACGGGGTCTTCCGTCCCTGTTCCCGTTATTTGGGGTCGGGTCTCCTCACTTTACTGCTTGGGTTGTCGGTTCCGGCAATTGGGCTTGCTTGAGGTCTCTTTTTATCTTGGACCACCAGGTCAATGGCGGGCGGCCTCTACCTCTCTTTTGCTCCGGTAGGTTCAATGCAATATGCACCACATGGTCTTCGCTGCGCCGCTTTACGTGTCCATACCATCTTAGGCGGTTTTCCGTGATTTTCTCGGCTATGGGTGCGACTTTAATGCTACCGCGGATAAATTCATTACGAACTTTATCTAGCCTTGTCACACCTCCCGCCCACCGCAGCATCTTCATCTCGTTAACATGGACCTTTTGCTCATGCAGCTTTTTCACGGTCCAGCATTCGGATCCATATAATAAGGCTGGACGAACCGCCGTCTTATAAACTTTCCCTTTGACCTTCACGGGAACTCGAGGATCACATAGAACCCCTGTGAGCGATCTCCACTTCTGCCAGGCGACGCTAGTCCTATGAGCCACGTCTGCGTCTATGTTGGCATCCATCGTGCGCATTGAACCTAAGTACTTGAATTTTTCTACTGTGGGGATAGGTGTCGACCCAATGTATATTGTTTCCGGGGTCGTGACTCCGCTGAAGGGGCATTTCAGGTACTCGGTCTTACTCCTACTCACTCTGAGGCCGTATTTTTCTAAAGCAGATGTCCACTTATTTAATAGTTCCTGCAGGTCTTGTGCGGTGTTAGCAGCCAGAACGATGTCGTCCGCATACAGCATAGTCCACGGCAATGGTGCGGGTATATCCTTGGTGAGATAGTCCATAACCATGTTGAACAATAAGGGGCTTAGGGCAGATCCTTGATGGACGCCTACTTTGACCTCGAATGCAGCACTCATGCCTGCCAAGCTTCTGACTCTTGTGGTAACATTGTTGTACATGTCTTGGATAAGTCGTATATAGTACTCAGGGATCTTCTGTGACCGGAGAGCCTGCCACACTAGCCTGCGGGGCACGCGATCGAAGGCTTTTTCGAGGTCAATAAATGTTAGATGCAGGTTCTAGACGGGTATGTGTCAAATTTTATGAGTGTAACAAAAACACTATGGGAACTGAGTTAAGGTAACCATCGGTATTGCAATTCTAAATACCACTTCCATTTTTTTATGCCTACAATAAAAAAAAAACTCATGGATAATAAAATAATACAATTATGTAATAGTACATTACGATACAAGTGCAGAGAATAGGAAAATCGCAACGAGTGGTGATAAATTAAAAAAAAGACCGAAGGGAGTGTTTTAAATCGCCACGAGTTGCAAATTACCTATTCGCACGAGTATCATACAACGTTTTACAGTACATATGGCTCTTTTGAGTTTCGACATATGCACGTAATCTGCTGATTATCGATCGTCTTCTTTGCCCTAGGCACAGCACCGCAGCATTTCGTGGCAGTTTTAAATACTCTGCCACGAAGTGCTGGAACAATATACCTCCACCTATAAGGAACTCACCATCAATTGGTTCATTCAAATGTAAATTTAAAAAATACATCTTAAACTTACAGAAAAAATAATAATAATTGGGTATACTCCTGTGCCATTCCTACTAAAACGAACGCATTCTATATCATTAATTTCACTCTGTATAAAGGATTAATGACTGTTTGGGTGCCTTAAATTGTTATTGTAGTTTTTAATTTATTATTGTAATTTTAATTGAAGAATAATAATTATACCTTATTACACTTTTGAAACTTTATGCACTTATATGAAATGTTTGTACCTTAGCGTGTAATTGCGCTCTCTCGGAAGGGTTTCTACGGAAGACCAGCGTCGAGATCCTTAAGTGGTATCTTGACATTAAGCTGAGTGAAGACCCTTTCAGTGACGCTTAATAATAATTTTATAATTTTGTTGTATTGTATTGTGTGTAAGCGTTTTCTGAATAAATTTCTTCTATTCTATTCTATTCTTGATTACCGCACTCGTGCGGTAAAGTAGCACCATATGTACTGTAAATAATTTTTCGTTAATTTGTGTGTATGACCTGATCCATTTTAGTGCTCTCCTCATGAAACTAACATTCTAGAATAGTCTTATCATTTAGGATACCAAGCAATGGTTTGTCAAATGTTTGAATATAATATCTATACCTAGCCAATGTAATTCTTTGCGTTAAGACCTTGAAAATTATAAAAAAAATATGTTGAGAAGGATACTCACTTGATACCACATACGTCAGATGTTCGCTTGAAGCAAGTGGCGTACGCGAGGTTGGCTATGTAGGGACCGGATCCGCGGTTGTAGTTAAACGACTCGAACGAACCCGAGCGATCCGGGTAGTATTGCAGGCAGCCGGGGGGCGCTGAAAGTATTTTTTTTTAAATTATTTATCGTAAGGCATGTCAGTCAGAGGTGAGAAGAAAAATAAAAATATATAAACAAGAGGTTTAAGTGAGTAAAGTTATTATGAGAACTTTGAAATTTTAGGTAATTTCCTACTGCCAAATACTTTTACAATCTAGTTCTGGCCACAGCCGTGCTCTAAATACGGTGACGGTACGGACACCATACTTAGAGAATTGAATTGAATTCACCTTACTCCTTTACTCGCCGTCGGCAGGGCATTCATTCTCACACCTTAGAACCTAAATGGTCGCGTACGGTACGGTTTCAGAGGAACTTCCTCCCTCGGACGCTCCGGTTGTGGAATGAGCTCCCTGCCGAGATTTTTCCGAGGGACTACAGTAATTTTTAAAGGGTCAGCAACGCGCATGTGACACCCCTGGAGTTGCGGGCGTCCATAGGCTGCGGTGACCGCTTACTATTAGGCGAGCCGTACGCTTGTTTGCCCCCGACGTGGTATAAAAAAACACAGTGAACGAGAGGGAGAAATTTATGAGTTAAAAACTTCACGCATGAGGCACGTCCTTTCTACGGGCACGTAACTGCGTTTACGGTGTATCACTGCGTTTTATAAATTGTACTATTTTGTTTTGTCACGAATTAACGATTAAAATTTTAAGCAGCGGTGTGGACGGACCTTTATACTTCTGCAATATTTGACGGATATTTCCCGACTTTCATATCTTTAATAATCAGAATTTTCCGAAAGAAGCGTGTAAATATCACTTGTAGCTTAGAAGGAGTAGTGAATTTTAAGTTGAAAACGGCCTTTTTTCAAGATTGATTTGACATAGTATTTAAAGTTATACAAAAAATTCAAACGTTCAGATTGTTAACAAAGGATCTAAAAATAATATTTTTTTTTCAGATTTTTTCACTGGACAGTTTCAGAGCCTTAGCGTTTCAAAGTCTATAGTTTAGGGCATATCCGCGCCTTAAGGCAGGTTATTTCTTCAGACTGGACTGGATGTAAGTATGGAATATATCTTGTAATATATAAATACAGTAATGGAATATATCTTACCAATAAGGTACTCGTCCCTGTCGGCAGAGCTCACCAACGGCGATGATGGGAGAGACGATGTGATAGCGTTTAAGATGCCATCTCGGTATTTACTAGAAGCAATATAAGATACCAAGTAAGTATATTTTAACCACCACCACAACCATGGATATAGTGCCCAAGGACGTTCACTGCTGGACATAGGGCCCCATTTTCAATTTCAGGTATATTTTAAGCGTCTTCAATAATTTTAATCGAATTAGCCAACGGTTTACTTTTACAAACGGCAAATAAAAAACCACCACCATATCAGCCGGAAGATATCCACTGCTGGACATAGGCCTCCCCCAATTTCATGGGGGGTAAATGCCATAATCGCCACGCTTTGCATGCGGGTTGGCGATCGCAGAATAAAAAACCAAATATGTCAAATGTAGTACCAATAAATGACGCAGTAAGTATAATGTGGCGCAAATAATGACAATTCAACGGGAAAAATTACAGTGAAAGCATTTTTCAGGACCATATACCCTGTCTGGGTCCATATCATACAATTACTTTAAATATTCGTAAGATAGTCGTGTTAAAAAAAAAAATTGTAAAAAAAAAATTAATTTTTAATAAAAAAAATTAAGCCATCAAGATGCCTGTGTCAAAATATCAACATACGAGAGAGTATATTTAATAAATAAATACTTTTTACAAATGTCTTGCTTACCCCAAAGTGTTGAAGCATTCGAGCTGCGTCACTTTTATCTTCCAGGTGGCCTGGGGCAAGTTGGGCTGCGAGTTACGGTCAGCAATTTTGAAGTTGATGCGGATTGAGCGGCTGTTGGTTGACGCGTTTACCCTCACGTACACTGTGGGGTAAATGTCCCAATAAGGTCTAGTTCCTAATGTTGGGCTAGCATGTGAGGTGGCATTGGCAGTCGCTTCCACAAACATTAATATACTTATATTTGGAGAAATCTTCGGAAAACAAAAAAAACTAACAGAAATTGGTTGGGGAGACATGTATGTACATTTTTTGGACCCATAGTTCAAAAGTTAGAGAGGGGGACACATTTTTTTTGCTTTTAGAGTGAATATTTCCGAAAATATTTACAGTATCAAAAAATGATTGATTTGACCTCTATTCATTTCGAAAGACCTATCCAACATTACCCCATACTATAGGGTTGAAGAAAAACAACCATCCCCACTTTACGTGTAGGGGAGGTACACTTAATCTTTTTTTTTAAATATAATTTACGACTTTCTCAGTTTTATTGATTTATACTCGTCTATCCATACCAAATTGCAGCTTTTTAGCACTAACAATCACAGAGCAAAGCCTCGGACAGACAGACGGACATGGCGAAACTATAAGGGTTCCTAGTTACAAGGCTCCTGTGCGTTCAGTAGTGAGATGGAGTCCTCCGCATTAGAGCGCGGATGGCGGTCACTGTGCAGGAGTTTTTAGTGTATAGAAATAACACATAGCCCAGTCATTCCCCGATGGCTGGGTACCTGGATCGCAGGTTCTCTCCACGAAAAAAAAGGGTAACTTACAATGTTGTCCATTATTGTCTCCACAGAGAGGCGGCATGAAGTCCGAGTTAGCCTGAAGGTTGGTTACTTGGAAGATATCGTTTCGGCACGTGTAACCTGGCCTTTGGGTAACATTCTCCACGGTCTCAACCTGGCAAAAAAAAGGTTCCTATATAATACCGGCAAGGCGAAGCGGGGACAGAATTAAAATATCTTGCATATGCCATAAATTAAGCCGCTGAAGACTTAAATTAGCTTCACTTTTTCATTATATATAATGAATTCATATTCATTATATATAATGAAAAAATTTGTTACTGTATCTGGCAGCAAACTTCACAAAATTTTCTGTACGTTACCAATAAACAAATCATACGATATTTATGCACTTTTAAAGACTTTAAAACACATAAACAAGAAAAAAAGGACGCACTTTGTGACGTCACTGGGCACATTTCCGTACAGTACGATTACTTTGAGTTTACCACTGACATAATTATACACTTATTCCATTGGATAGTCTACTTTAACGCTTAAGTAACAAATTAAAATTAAGAAAAAAAATTAAATCATTTATTTCGTGAAACGGATGTCTCCGTTACCATACAATACATTAATTGAAAAAATGAATTGAACAACCAGGACATACACACCTACCATCCTACCATTTAATCACACTGGTGGAAGTATGCACAGCCCCGCACAGTGTAACATGATAGGACAGTCAGGCTTATCCGCTATCATTCTCAGAATGGTATTGGGACTGTCCCACACCCGGCGCACCAGAGGGCCTACTCCGAACTTCGAAAATCGAACTTCGTGTCGTGCCGTCCCTTTCACTCTCGTGTTATACACTATATGACGGAAAGGGACGGTGCGATACGAAGTTCGATTTTCGAAGTTCGGAGTAGGCCCTCAAGGATGCAGCGCGTCCGCTCATGGTCGCATACAAACAGGCAACACGCGCCTCCGCAAACATCCCTGATGCGCTACAGAAACGAGGGAGTCCCACTATCACCCGGAACGCGTTATTATATTGAACACGGAGGGCCCTATAGGCCCGTTGCGAATACGAGTACTGCACCCAGAGGCTGCAGGTACTATATAGGGATGTACAGAAAGCTCTAAACAGGGTAATTTTGACCTCCCTGGAGCAACCTGCAAACCTCCGAGCTATCATATTCGCCCGCACCGACAAGGCCCTCGTCCGTTCCCGTTCTATATCTAGGTCGTCCTTGAGATCGGCCGCAACTACATGACTAATAGAGTTTCTAATCCAAACATACGATTTTATGACAGTGTCTAATGTAATAGAAACTCTAATACATTGGTCTTAAAGTAGAATATCCAATGAAATGCGAGCATATATGTCAGTGGTAAACTGAAAGTAATCGTATTGTACAAACTTCATACCTTAGATAGCTTCATACTAACCGGGCGTTTTGACGTTTCGTAAAACACTACACTAGTGAACATAAAAATTTAGGCCTTGTCAGCGTCTTTATCACTTTACTAGCGACCCGCCCCGACTTTGCACGAGTGCAATGCTGATACTAAATATACTACGGAATTATATACAACGTTCACAGCTTTTTTCTCATTAGACAATACTAAGACATTGCTCAAAATCGCTTCGTAAATAACCCATTATTTCTCGTAAGAAATAAAGGATAAAAAAAATTGTAGATCTTTTTGAGGTGACAATACTGTAGTACATTATTTTAATCTATTTCATAGGGTTCAGCCAGCGTTTGCAATGTAAACGCTAGAAATGTGTTTATTTACGAGATCACATTAGAAACCTCTAAAATAATCAGTGTTTCTCTACTATATTTTGCAAGGAAACATTATATGTAGTAATAAACTTTCCTCTTGAAATGAAATGAAATATTTTATTAGGTTGAAGTGTACAAGTTTAGTGACATATAAGGTTGGGTCCTCCTAGTAAGTAAAGCATACCTGTATCAGGAGGACCCGCTCTTCCAACAACAACATTAGGTATCTCCTCTTAAATCACTCTATCTATTTAAAACCGCATCAAAATCTGTTTCGTAGTTTTAAAGATCTAAGCATAGGGACAGACAGACAGCGGGAAGCGACTTTGTTTTATACTATGTAGTGATGCACCGTTTGTTCTATCTGTGCTTCACGTAGCTGATGGAAAACCTACATAAAATCTGTCAAACGTCCCTATCGCGCTTACATATCTGCTAGTCACGGATGAAAGCTATTATGCCTGACATAAACGCGATCATCGAAGCAGGTTTTCCTTTAATAATATAATAATAATAATCGTATGGCATTTAATTTCGAACCGTGAGATCTTCGAGAAGACAAGTACAGTTGCCAGTTTGTTGCACTTTTACCACCACCCAGGGGTCACGTATAGGGGTTTTGTGTGTAGGGTAACGGTGGGTACTCCCTACGGAAGTGGTGCCACTTCGACCCCCCTTATCAAGTGAGTGGGCAACTTGGCTGTTCGAAGTTCTCAAGTCGCCCGAAGGCCTCCAATTTGCCTTAACGACTGCTGTCGTAGACAGCAGCCGGGATCAATGGCTTAACGTGCCTTCCAAAGCACGGGAGCGCTCAGTTAATAACCACTCAAAGCGGTCACCCATCCGAGAACCGACCTGCGCCCACGTTGCTTAACCTCGCATACCGCACGCGGTACGCGGGCGCCGCTGGGCCAAAAACACTCCAAGGTTTTCCTTTTAAACACAGGCATTCTAAATTATAATTTTTATATAAAAATTCAATATTGTTTACAACGCCACCTCTTGTCTAGTAGCACAAACTCACCGTAGTTGGTGGCGCCAGGTTAAACGTTTCGAAGTCGATCCTCATCTGACAGACGTTGTTGTTGTTGATCTCGACATTGTAAGAGCACTCAAGACCTGAAGATTCCCTATTCAGCGGAGGATTTATGAAGACAGCCACCTTTGTGTTTGTGCGGACGTCACACGCGTTCACTGGAATTTGAAAACAGTGCCATCTATATTTGTGTTGCATGATTGGTTACGTTTTTTTAGTAGGTTAACCAGTTTGGCTATCTCTTACTAGTTGGCGCTTATATAAATGACTACAGTTACCTAGCTTTCCTGGTAAATGTTTAGAAGGTCATTTAAGTATCTATATTTTAGAACAATTAGGAACAATTTATAAATGATAACGACGAAATCTGTAGGGTAGAAAGCCATTAGAGATTGTGTTAATTTGATTGCTTATCTGTCACTGTAACGTTTATGCTTCTAAGAAAGAGGCAACAACTGATTTAGATCAAAAATACTTCACTTTAACTTAAGAGGGGCGCAGTACGATCGGTTCTCCATACAAACGTATTTACGCTCTCATTTTAAAACGCCATGCTAGAATAACATGAAACATCGTATACACAATGGGATCCGGCATATCTAGGTCGGAAATTAGTTTCTGTTGCTAGAAATTGTAAAAGAAAAAAATACAGCGGTTTTTGGGGTTTTGTACGGCTTGTATGAAAACCTTAATAATCGCTGTATTTTTTCTCCATTATTATTTCAAGCAAAAGAAACTTATTTCCGACCTAGATATGCTGGATCCCATTGTGTATACAAAGTTTCATGTTATTGTACCATGGTGTTTTAAAATGAGAGCGTAAATACGTTTGTATGGAGAACCGAGCGTACTGCGCACTCTTAAATGAATAAAGTCGGCGTTAAAATCATTCACTCACACGAACAACATGTAGCAAAGACTCCGCAGAAACCGATAGCCTTCCCGCCTTGCGTGTTGCACTGGTTTCTCGATAGACATACACCACCGGTCGTCCTGTCTGAACCGAGACATTGCTCTCCGTTGCCGACTGTGAAAATGCTGCCTGGAGCTTGTCTAATTGCTGAAATAATACAGAAAATAATTAAAAATCTATTAAGAGGATCATAATCTAAAGAAGCCCGACGTCAATTTTGGCACCAGATTCTAAGATTTGGCGTAAGTATGCACTAGTTTTATGAAACACTAGATCATGTTAAAGACAAAGACAAAAATGTTTATTTGCTAAACATAGGATACAGAGGTTATAAAATGCAGCTTGGTATTACTATGATTTACCCGCAATATATAGTGTAGGTTACTAGCTAAATATTTTTATAAGATTTATTTATTGGTAACGCAAAAATATTTAGTGTTGTAAAATACCGTATTTAGTAGGCTTATACAGGGTGTGGCCTGTAATAGGAGTAATAAATTTAAAGGACGCTTCCTTAGAGCACCTGCAGTAACCTCTGGAGTCCAAAAATTTTTTTCTTTTTTCAATTGGGAAAAATTTCGATCTAAAGTTATGACCTTCAAGTAATGGATCTTGGCACCCAGAGATTATAGCGCGGCAGTCAATGCTGATTTTGAGGTTGCTTCAAGTTATGACTCATAATCGTTGTCGCATTTTTGGTTAAAAAGGAAATTTTTGGGATAATTTTTTTTTTTTTTATAAATTTTTAGTTTTTTTGAATAATTAGTTATAAATATAGTAGAATAAAAAAAGTACATATAAGATATTTTTGCGAAAAACAAAATCCAAAAAAAACTTTTTTTGTTTCAATTAAAACCATTTGGAAATAATTGCTGGAGAGCTCAATAGTGTACCGTTTAATTTTTTGCTCCTATTACAGGCCACACCCTGTAGAACGCTTTATTCAAGCCGATACCTAGCGTCAAGTATACTAACTTCGCGACAGTTTAGACGCCTCGCTACTGCATGCTACTGCGACTAGCAGAACTAGCCTGCTTATTGAGGACAGCGCCATCTTGTGTTGTGTAGCTGTAACAGAAAACATCAATTAGTTTAGAAAATGTTCGGCAGGTTCGCATTCTTTTTTTCTATTTGTTTGTTATGAAAATATTTAATTTCGTGTAGTCTATGGCAGCAATCGTTAAGCCATGTTAGATAGAGGCCTTCGGGCGGCTTGAGAACTTCTAACAGTCAAGTTACCTACTCACTTGACAAGCCTAATCCCAGTGAGGTCTAGGTCTAGCTCTCCCCCTTGGGTTGGAAGGTCATAGGCAGTCGCTTCCGTAAAAACTAGTGCCTACGCCAATTCTTGGGGTCTGTCCAAGGCATCTTTCAGGATGCAACTGAACTGGGATAACGCTAGTATGACGATGAATGCAGGCAGGTCTATTTAATTGGATATAAAAAAAACATTATCATCGAGAGAGCAGTTACATAATTATACTTGGGCAGACCGACCGGACGGCGTCCTGTGGGTCACCCCAAGTATCGCTGGAAGGATTTGGTAGACGCGGACCTGCGTGGGCTTGGAGCCGGTGCAAGCTGGCGAGAAATAGCGCAGGACCCAGGAAAGTGGCTTGCTCTTGTCTCGAAGGCCAAGATTCATTTTGGGTCGTCGTGCCTGCCTAGTTAGATAGTTATTTATTATCATCGAGACAGAATATCTGAATCGATTGGACTCATCTAAAAACAGTTTAATTACAGCGCTCAGAGGAGCGCTGTAATTAAACTGTTTTTAGATGCCAACTGTTTTTTTCTCCGTTTAAGTGATCTCCTGTCAACCTTCGAGCACAGAATAAGTAATAGTACAGTACAAGTCTTTGAGTAGATGAGAGCATCTACTCAAAGACTTGTACTGTACTATTACTTATTCTGTGCTCGAAGGTTGACAGGAGATCACTTAAACGGAGAAGCTCGCCTATGTACTAGCCCTCTCCTTATGTAAATGTAAAACATAGAATTTTATGGATTAGACAAAACAAGTATTGAAATATTATATTGAATATGTTTTTTATTGTACGACGTGCTAAATGTAATATATTCTAAATTTTGTACTTTGTTATCTGCAACTAAAATTCTCTAACATTGCTTTTGTCACCATCAACTATGTCGTCCGTTGCTTGTATTCCGATGTTCCCAAATCCCGATGCCGACAACAAATATAACGGAATTTACCGCTACATTACTTCTTAATCTTAATCGCAGCGGAATTCCTTATCTATTACAATTTCGTCTTATAGATTTATACAAGTAACACCTATTAACGAAGCTAAAAATAGAAGCACAGTTATTTGTGCAGTCCTACCTTTAAAAAGCCCCATCTAACATACATATTCACACGTCTAAACAACTTTATAGTTTTGTATGTTGGTACCAAACCGGTCAATTGACCAATAAACCAATAAAAACGAGTTTCAACCTTATATCTACGTGTTAACTTTCAAATTCGATCGCAATTTATGTAAAAACATGTCGAGATAGTATCGACAAATCAAACAAATTTAAACTTTGAAGCGTTAACTTTAAGGTTGCGTTTACTTTGTCCTGAACGACTAGTTATTAGGTAAAAGTAAATGATTGGTACATCAATAGTACAACCGGTTAGGGTCAACGTACCTAAGATGCAGTTTGCGCGGTTAAACTTAAACTACGGTTAAAGTTTGGATCTTACGGCCCGTTAGTAAAATGCATATTTCCTAGTTCAGAGGATGTTAATAGGTCGTCCAACCCATACAAAAAGTCAAATACGAGGTTCGATTTTCGACTGTATTCTACTACAATTTCAGTTTATTTACTTAAACCATTTACACCCGCACAACGAAATCTATCCTAAACTTTACGTTAGTATATATCTACCTCCGTAATCTCTCACAAACCGTAATAGGTTAGTGGGTTTTTTTAAGAACATTTATAGAAACAAATAAAAAACCTAATAACCTTGATTCAAACTTTGTTAAACCCCGGTAAAACAACCATAGCTGAGAACCATCCCCAGAAATAAGACTCGATAAAAAAACCGCTCCTATATCGGTGCATTCGTTTAGGAACTTATACGCCACAGACAGACATACACCGATACACATGTTAAACTTATAACACCCCTGTTTTGCGTCGGTGGTTAAAAACAAAGGAATCTATCATACAAGAAACATTTTTTCGGTACGGTCAAGAAAGTATATTGTACAACTTTTCGCGTCTATTATTTTATTTGTTTATTAAAGTTCAAAGCATAATTACGAAAATGGTCCAAACGGGAAGATGACGCCCGCTCGTGACGAAGCTTTCATGGGCGCTTACACGCCAACTCATTTTCCAAAAGAGACAAAATATGAACCTTAGTGTCTCAGAGTAAGGATTTATATAAAAAAAATCCTATACGAGTTCCACCAAAGGGGACAGAACGCAGCTAAATTGAGAACTGGTCTTTTACGTCTGGCGGCCTACCATAAACAACCTCTTTAATTCGGGCGGGTAATCGTTTATTTGGCTCAAACTATTTGACATGCATGACGTAGATGACGTTGAGGCAAATAAAGAAAAGTGGAACTATGGCAAGTACAACAAAAATGATATATCTGTCTCTGTCGTTATTATTCAATTTAGTAAAAAAAATAAATGATTGAAACTAAATGACTATCTCGCTCGCTTATTATTTGACGTGATGTTCTCTGGGGTACTCTGTGTTTAATCACGCTTAGTATAAAAGTTTAGCCAGGGGCCTTTCAGCTCGAAGTACGAATTTTTCTATGGAAATCATAGAAAATGGAAATGTTAGTTTAACTCACAGACTAGTAAGGGTTCAGACCGCCAACTCACGAACCAAAAATATAGACCGTAAGCAACCATATTTAATCTATACCCGCTGGTAGATTTTTGACGTTTATTTTTTAAATTTATTTAATGACACTGTGGCAATGGCACTTACTGTGAACATCTAACGATAAATATATATAGCTCATTTAAATTCAACTTTGTGTAGAAGCTCACGGCATTTCCAATTGAACACCAACGTCCGATGTAAAATGAAACTGGTGTTCAATTGAAATACCGTGAACTATGTTGTGCCGTGTTAGATGAAATTAAACAAACAATTTACTTATCAACAGATTTATTTTTTAATGTATCTCATTTCATATCCGGGAAAACGATACATGTTCGTCCTTTCACAGAGTTCTACGTTTTACAACCACAACACTCGTACATTTAGTAAAATGAGAACTTGCATGGCATGCCACATACGACGCACTTCACTATCTTCCATTTGTTGTCCAAACAATGGTAATTACGCGTTTCCAGATGAATTTTCGATTCGCTACACACTGTTCCGTTTGTTTATTGCATAGTAATCTATCAATACTACAAATTAAATAACAACATTTGCAAAAATGAAATAATTTTTAAGAAAAAAAAACCGACTTCAATGGGGGAGTCCGGTGAAAGATTATTAATCTTAGATGGTGCACTCTTAGATTCCATACAATAAAATACAAAAATGGCTATAAGTATGTTTATAATGGTAGAAGACTAAGTACCCTCAATTCCTCATGAAATCATGGAAAAACCTTGCTTGCTTGACTAACAAAACGAAGAGAACAAATCGCCAAACGTGAACTACGCGTCGTTGAAGAGTTCCGTTCTGATCATCATCAGCAGTTCCACTTCATCAAATGTCACTTTTATGGATGAAAATGCTTGATTAGTTCATGAAAATACTAAAATCACTATTTGTGTGCCTTTCACATTTGAGGAGTTTCCTCGATTCCTAATGGATCCCATCATCAGAACTCGAGCATGACAAAAATCAATCGTGAAAATAGAACTTGCTTAACAAACACCGCTAGAAGGACAAATCGCCAAACGTGAACTTTTCGTCGTTGAAGAGTTCTGTTCTGATCATCATCAGCAGTTCCACTTCATCAAATGTCACATTTTTGTATGATAATGCTCGATTTGTTGATAAAAACACAAAAATCACTATATGTTTGCCTTTAAGATTTGAGGAGTTCCCTCAACTCCTCATGGATCCCACCATCAGAACTCGAGCATGACAAAAATTAATCGTGAAAATAGAACTTGCTTAACAAACACAGCTAGGAGGACAAATCGCCAAACGTGAACTTGTCGTCGTTGAAGAGTTCTGTTCTGATCATCATCAGCAATTCCACTTCATCCAATGTCACATTTTTGGATGCAAATGCTTTGCAAAAACACAAAAATCACTATATGTTTGCCTTAAAGATTTGAGGAGTTCCCTCAATTCCTCATGGATCCCATCATCAGAACTGCCTTTTGACAAAAACGGGACCAACTTGGATATAAATACATACAATCAAAAAAAAATTTTTTTCATATCGGTTAAGAAATGACGGAGTTATGGAGTAACAAACATTAAAAAAACAAAAAAAAACATACAACCGAATTGATAACCTCCTCTTTTGAAATTTTTAAGTCGGTTAAAAAATGTTCAGAGACGACTAGACGAAATTCCGAGGAGACGTCATTTTAATTTTATTTGTCACTTTATTTTGACGTTTGACGTCCATTGGCAGACAAGGCAGTAGCTAATGAGAGCTCGGTACGTCGTCAAAATCTTTTTGACACAATATGGCCGCTATCATACACGTTTCGTTCTACGTAGATAAACAGCCGTGGTTTAACTTGTTTCTACCAGATATCACTGGGTGCTATCTCTATCGCACTTGCATATTGAAGTGACGGAGATGCAGCTTTCGTGCGGTTAGTTCTTACTAAATGATTTATGTGGAGTATTTCACTGGTATCTCTATATCAGTATATATAAATTGTACTTTGTGTTGTACGCCATAACACCTATAGTCGTTATTGGCACCGTAGGCACGATAACAGTGGACGCGAAGTTCTACTGTTTTTTATGCGCCTCTGTTGGAAACATAATGTTTTCATACAAAAGATCGTAAAGATGATGGATTTGGTATTGTTACTCTGGTCAGTGTATGGAATATTGGACATGTATTACACTGTAGTCATCAAATGTAAGAGAATAAGGTGTTCGTAAATATTTAGAACATGACTCTATGGAAGCAGAGCTTTGGGAATACATTCGTTTCCCGTTATACGTTCGTATTATATACAAACTTATATCCTACAAAGACTTCAGGTTAATCACGTAACGTTTGCGACCAAAAACCACTCGACATTTTATCATTTAATGGAATAAATATAGAATCCGCAAATACAGCCTGTCTACTTGGTTTAGAAATAGATAGCTATATAAATTGAAAGGACAATGTAGAAAAAATTAAAACCAAACTATCCCAATTTGAATATGCTCTCCAGGAAGGAATAAACAGCTTATTTTTCCTATGCTAAAGCTTGGCTGACATATGGAATTGTTTTGTGGGGAAATTACGCCGGAATTCTGGCCAATATAAAAAATCAGAACCTCTCTTCATCACAGTTGCGAATTGCCTGTTCGCACGTGTGTCGTACAACGTTTTACAGTATATATGGTACTTTGAAGTTTCGACATATGCACGTAATCTGCTGATTACCGCACTCGTGCGGTAAAGTAGCATCATATGTACTGTAATAGTACATTACTACAGAGGCCGGGACGAAAGGGGTTGCCGGCCGAAGACATATATACGGCCGGGATAGGTCTAAGGCGGGCAACCCCATATTTCCCGCCGAGGTATGTATAGTGCTTTTCTCAAACATGCAATGAAATAAACAACAAAAAAATCAAATTTTTATTTTTAATACGCATAGTGGCATAATGTCATGATGCCTGTGCCACAAATTTATGTGGAATGGAAATTAAAAAAGAGGACTTTGCCGGCCTAGGCCTGCATGATTTGTATGCCGAGTTTCTTACGCCGGTTCTTCTCGTGGCAGAGGTTTATTTTTCCGAACCGGTGGTAGTTTATTGACGTTCATAGGTGCATGTAATATGCCTAATTTGAAGAATAAACTACTTTTACTTTTTTTTTACTTTTATGAAATCCCATTAACGACCTCTTGTCCTAGCCGCACCTGAAACGTCATACTTCGCAGCCTATAAGGAACATAACATCAATATTTCATTGCATGTTTGAGAAAAATCCTGTTTAGAGTCAATACTCAATGTGCGCTTAGACGACAAACAGTGGTGTCAGTCGGCCCTGCCAGTTCGTTACGGTGGCTTAGGTGTGCGTCGTGTCCAGGACATAGGTCTGGTAGCCTTTTTAGCGTCGGCTCATGGTTCGTCGAGTCTTGCTGCTCGTATTTTATCAATTGATGGCAGCAACTTTCGAGTTCCATTCGTCACCGAGGCCCTGGCTAAATGGGCGTCACTATGTCCGTCTAACGGTCACCCGGATAGCTTGACGGTCCAAAGAGGATGGTACGACATCCTCTGTAAGCAAAAAATGCTCATTTGCTGAGTGATGCCTCAGGGACCGACCTAGCACGCTTCAAAATTCTCACAAAGCCCGAATCCGGTGCTTGGCTGCACGCCTTGCCCTTCCCTCATCTCGGCACTCTGATCGACAACGACTCCCTGAGGATAGCAGTTGCTTTAAGGCTGGGGAGCAAGGTATGCGAAGAGCACCGATGTGTCTGTGGGGCAATGGTAGAGGAGAATGGTCACCATGGGCTAAGCTGCAACAGATGTGCGGGTCGGTTCCCTAGCCACCATTCAATTAATGAGATCGTGCGTCGGGCTATGGTGTCGGCCAACGTACCCTGTATCCTGGAGCCCCCGGGTCTGTCTCGAACTGACGGGAAGAGACCGGATGGATTGACGTTGGTTCCTTGGCAGAGACGACGTTGTCTTTTATGGGATGCCACTTGTGTTAGCACATTTGCAGCGTCCCGCCTAAGATTCACTATAAAATCAGCTGGTACGGCGGCTGAAAATGCTGCTAAGGTCAAACACACCAAATACTCTGCCTTGGAACCAACTTACGATTTCGTTCCGGTTGCTGTGGAGACAGCTGGGCCCTGGGGCAGTGAGCCTCTCGGGCTTTTCAAACAGTTAGGCAGACGTTTGAGGGAGAGGGGCCTTGACCCCCGCTCTGGGTCATGCATTTTGGGGACCTTTGGTTCGAGCATGACGCAGAGCGGGGTGCAGTTTTAATTTATATTTTTTCCTTTCTTTTAGTTACCTAGTTAGTTTAGCGTTTTATAATGTATATTGACCTGTTATTGTGCCTAATAAATATTTTTTACCCAATTATTCTTGCTGATATTTTTTATTATTAAGTTATTATAATTTTTTCTTACCTTATTATTATTTATATTATTAGACATTCATGATTGTAATTATATTCTGACATTGTTGTGACTTTTGACTATATTTGGCAAAAAAATATTTTATTTTATTGCTTTTCTATTAATATTGACATTTGATATTCCCTAGGATATCTTAGTCGTGTATACTTTAAAATTTAAATGTTTTTAAATAATTGTGTCATTAATTGTTTCTATTTTCTTATTTTTGGTTTTTTATATTTCTTTCATGACTATCTTTTAGTGAATTCATTTTATTTTTTGAATGTAAAGTACTGTGTAATTTCCTAAAAGAAATAATCCAATCTAACCTAATCTATTACAAGCTTACTATTCACTAAATTAATTTCTCTGTGACAATACCTATAATATAAGTAAATAAATTAAACAAAAGTTTAAATTAAAAATCTCGATCCCTTCTTCATTAATGATATATTGCTGTGCCCTAAGTCTGTAATTATATCATTGTAATACCTAAGAATATTTATTGGGAAAAAATGACTGAATTTGCGGCGTTTCCTCTCGGCAGTGATCTTCTTTTTCAGAAACGCTAGTAGATTTTGACTTTAAAAGTACCATTGCGGCCGACTTGCAGAATAAAGTTCATTTATCTCATTTATTATTTCATTTTTTTTTATTTAATCGTATGGCATTTATTTACGAACCGTGAGATCTTTGAGAAGACAAGTACGGTTGCCAGTTTTTGTTGCACTTTTAGCACCACCCAGGGGTCATGTGTAGGGTAACGGTGGGTACTCCCTACGGACGTGGTGCAACTTCGACCCCCCTTTGTCAAGTGTGTGGGCAACTTGACTGTTAGAAGTTCTCAAGCCGCCCGAAGGCCTCTAACTTGGCTTAACGACTGCTGTAGTAGACAGCAGCCGGGATCAACGGCTTAACGTGCCTTCCAAAGCACGAGAGCGCGTTAGTAACCACTCAAAGCGGTCACCCATCCAAGAACTGACCTGCGCCCACATTGCTTAACCTCGCATACCGCACGCGGTAGGCGGGTGCCGCTGGGCCACGAGCGCTCTATAATCTTATTTCATTTATTATATTGTAATCTTTATAATAGGATGGGCCCTGTAATGGGTGCAAACATTTAAGAGCATCTGCAGTAATTCCTTATGTCCACATATTTTATACTTATTTCTTTTTCAATTTTGATCTAAACATATAATCTCGAAGTAATGCATCTTGACACCACGAGATTAAAGCACGTCAGTCAATGCCATTTTTAAGGTACATAGCATCAAAAATCATCATCATAGCTCTGCCTACCCCTTTTGAGAATAAAGGCGTGAGTTTATGTATGTATGTATAGCATCAAGTTATGAGTCATAATAGTTTGTGCATTTTTTGTTTTGAAGGATATATTGTTTTTTTTTTTTCAAGTGTTTATAAACTAAATTGTATTTATGCAACCGTTGCATAATAAGGGTAAGACTCGAGAATTTTAAGACTTAAGTACATTGTTTAACGAGGGGCGTAAAAGAAAATTGCAAACGAGAGAGTCTATCAGAAGGACGCGCAGCGTGCGGAAAAACGCGTTTTTTGGCAAGATGTGGTGTAATAGTACATTACGATACAAGTGCAGAACACAGGAAATTCGCAACGAGTGGTGATAAATTGAAACACGACCGAAGGGATTGTTTTAAATCGACACGAGTTGCGAATTACATGTTCGCATCGCACGTGTATCGTACAACGTTTTACAGTACATATGGCTCTTTAAAGTTTCGACATATGCACGTAATCTGCTGATTATCGCACTCGGGCGGTAAAGCAGCACCATATGTACTGTAACAGCTATTTACACCACACCTTGCCAAAAAGGGCGTTTTTCCGTACGCTGCGCGTCTGGAAAAACCCACTTTTAGCCCTAGTGATCACGTAAAATTGTGTACAAAACACGGGTCGTAAAACAGAAAGCCCTCTCTCGCATATTTATGACCCTCGCCTGCGACTCGGGCCTCAAACATCTGCGATATCAGCCTTTCTTTTTTGTCGAGCCAGTTTTCGGAAATATTGAAACTTGAAAAAAAAAAGTTTTGCTAGGTTTACATCTCACAGAGCCACTAGTTATCTACTGTTCAAAATTGAATCTAATAAAAATATGGTAACTCAGTATACAATTCACTATTTATCATACAATTCCGCGGACACTAACTCAGTAGACACTTGTACCCAATTTTCACAGGTTTCGGAAATTAAAATATTATTCACAATACTTCGCAGAAATCGTTGGATAATCATTCAATGGATGGTAGCTACATCATTAAAAAAAACCACTGACATTATCTATTCTATTCTAAAAAATAATAACTACAACTTAGAAAAATTGGTAAACCCCCGACATTTCATTTCAATGCTCAATATCGCAAAAACGGCTGAACAGATTTTCATAAAACATGGCTAAGAAAACTCGGGATAAAATTATGTATGACACGATAAAACAAACGAAAATCGGTTCATCCGTTTGGGAGCTACGATACCACAGACTGATACACAGACAGACACGTTAAACTTATAACACCGCTCTTTTTGCGTTGGGGGTTAAAAATATATGTATGTAGAAATCCGGTAAAATAAAAGTGTCGGTCGAAAAGTTGACAGGCCCTAATGTAACTCCAGAAGATTAAAAAAAAACACGTATACGAGTAAGCTATCGTGTTTATTTCAGACATAAATTATTTGTACCTACTGACAAGTGCCTACACATGTTAGTACCAGAGGGATAAAGGCTGGACAATGTAGATTTTTTTTGGAAGGGAAAGTATCAGAAAGTTGAATTGTTCGGATGCTTGTTAGAAAAATGACGCAATTACTTCTAAGTTACAGGGCACACACAGTTACAGGCAGGCAGGGTTCACAGTTACAGGGCAGGTAAGTAACAGGGCACTCCATACTTAAAATATTTTTTATAACGCGATATTTATTTATGGTTGTTAGGGTTCCGCACCCAAAAAGTCCTAATCCTAACAGAGCCCTAAAAAAAAAACTGTCACACATTTTGTTCGGAAGTTTTTTTTAACTTCCCATTGACATTAACATATATTGATAAATCACATTTGTTTTTTAGTTGTACTTCGGTGCGCGAGTCCGACGCGCACTTGGCCGGAAGAAAAATGTATACCTATGATTCTATGGACCCGGGTATGTCCTAAAACTATAACCAAGATTACCGGAGGATGAGCAGCAGCATCCCTGGAGTGCGGTGGCGATATTGCGATTACCAACCCTCATGCCAAGCGAGGCGATTATGGCATTTACCCCCCATTAAAGTGGGGGAGGCATATGTTCAGCTGATATGGTGGTAGTGGCTTATGTTTGCGGCCTATTTATTAGGCCGTTATCACTGTTTGAAGCAACCTTAGCACTAATCACAATAATAATATCAAAATAGACACAGATATTGATGGCTTATAGATAAAAAAAACATTACTCTAAATTCAAAAACCATGGAGGAAACAGCCGGGAACAGTGACCGAAACATGACCGCTAATGTCGTTATTTTGGTGATATTTACCGGTTTATACTTAATTATGGTTATAATGGCGTGATATTTATTTTTATACTATCATAATTATTTATATGATGATGTGGTAGCTTCGAAACAGACTAGGCACATATTTCTGTAACAATAGCTGAGTTCGGGTCTCTTTACATGCAAAAGTTTTTGACTATTTTCCGAAACCTTCAAAAAATTGCATATTGCTATTATATACTTAATCACTTTACTTAATTTGTATTTATCATGCTTCCGTATTATTCGGTTTGTTTGGAAATATTAAACACAAAATTAAACTATGGGTTGACAATATTAATCGCACTTTTGTCAATTTCTGTGATCCGAAACGTCCCCGAAAATTTTCCCCAAAAAACCGCGAAATAAAATAAACATAAACGTAATACGTACGTGAGAGTCGGCGGCGGTCGGCGGAAAGCTTTCCTTGAAAGCTCGCCGGAGCTTTTATACCGGACCTTGGCATTGCCCTACAGCTTAGACAAACATGCGGTCATAGTGATGTACCAATTCATGCTTACGGTGATTCTCGGCGTTGAAAACTACCGAGAAGTTGTATGAGTAAATTTTGTACTTGTATGAATTGAGGAGGTAAAGTTAAATTTAATTTAACCAGTGCTAATTTCCCAAAGACCTCTCATACAATATTTATGTGTTCCATGGTGGTAAATAGAATTTTAGCACTTATAAATCGGGTTCCGGAACCTAAATAAGTATAAAATAAAATAATTTACGTCATAAACATGTTAAAAAAAACTTAAAGACATAGTACAAAACTTGACAAAAAATCTGAATATTTTGTTATTAATGGTACTGATACCATCGATATAATTTTGTCTAAAAAAGATTTAGCACGTGACGTATCACTTTAGTATTGGTGCCCACAGTTTTCACACGTATGATTGTTAGTTAGGCATAAAATCTTTAAATCTATGGCAGCAAAGGAAAGTCTTCTTCTTCCTTGCCTGCTCCATTTACTTGGGGTCTGTCTTTCTCGTCTGTAGGCGCCAACTCTTTCCCTGTCCTGGGTTGTCTGTGTGTTAAGCTTTGCCCGTTCTATCTCCTTTGTTAACGGTTGTCAAACATGTGGCCGGCGGCCTTCCTCGGGCCTTTTTAGGGTTCCGTAGTCAACTAGGAACCCTTATAGTTTCGCCATGTCTGTCCGTCCGTCTGTCCGTCCGTCCGCGGATAATCTCAGTGACCGTTAGCACTAGAAAGCTGAAATTTGGTACTAATATGTATATCAATTACGCCGACAAAGTGGTAAAATAAAAAGTGGAAAAAAATATTTTATTAGGGTACCTCCCCTATACGTAAAGTGGGGAGTGATTTTTTTTTTTCATTTTAACCCTAACGTGTGATATATTGTTAGATAGGTATTTAAAAATAAATAGGGGTTTACAAAAATCATTTTTTGATAAAGTTAATATTTTCGTAAATAATCGCTCCAGAAGTAGAAAAAAATGTGTCCCCCCCCCTCTAACTTTTGAACCATAAGTTTTAAAAATATGAAAAAAATCTCAAAAGTAGAACTTTATAAAAACTTTGTAGGAAAATTATTTTGAACTTGATAGGTTGAATAGTTTTTGAAAAAATTACAAAAATAATTTCTGAACTAAGTTTGTAATTTAACCGTATAAACAGGTGTTTATTGTACCTGTCATTTCTACAAAATCACAATGAAATGACGTGCTTTTTAGGGTTTTGTGTTTCTGTACTTAATATGTCAACTTAATGTGACGGACGGAAAACTACGGAACCCTACACTGAGCGTGGCCCGACACGCTCTTGGCCGGTTTTTTTTGACATAGCCAGTGCTATCTTGACAGGGTATTCCTCAGTAGGGTCCTGGCAGAATATCAGCGTAGGGTTCTGGCAGAATATCAGTGATGAGGTGTCCTGCCGCATCATAATGCTGAGCCAGCGCCCATTCTCTGTCATGACACATGGCTCACATGTACGTTTGTAATTTGTCGCAAATATTATTATTTTGTTAGACGTTAAGTTGCACGTTCTTCGTCTTGATTGTCATTGTAATGCCATGTATATTGTGGGTACTGAACAAATTATTATCATAATATTACCATTACCATTACCATCTATAGGTTGATTCACAAGAGCTGGCGCGGAAAATGTATGAAACTGTCAATAATTTCATAGACATTCCGCGCCAGCTCTTGTGAATCGACCTATACATATCATCTCGCCTCATCATATGTCCGAACTATCTCAATCGGCTCTCTGCCATCTTCTCCGCAAGGGGAGCCACTTTGCACGAGCCTCATCACTCTCATCAGAGAGCCAGCAGAGAGGAGTACATCAGTACTACTTACGTACTTTATCGTGTCTGGTCACTCCCGCTGCCCATCTCAGCATCTTCATCTCGTTTATGCTCATCCTTTGCTCGTTGCGGCCAAGGAAAGTACAGTCTGCAATAAAATTTCGTCGGCCTGTTTAGCCTAGTTGGTAGTGACACTGCCTACGAAGCTGGACGTCCCGGGTTCGAATCCCGGTAAGGGCATTTGTTTCTGTGGTGAGCAAAAACATTTGTTTCTGAATCTTCGATGTTTTCCATGTATATATACTAGTGGCTCTGTGAGCTGTACACCTCGCAAAAAAATAAAATACAAATATCAAAATTTCCAAAAATTGATTCGACGAAAAAAATCTACGTAATTATAGAAACTGCTCACAAAATTTCACAAGAATCGGTTGAGGAATGCGACCTGTAGAGGATAACATCCGGACAGACAGACATACGAAAGAATTTTAGTTGAAAGCTGAAACGGAGACGCTTCGCTCACTCTGTCAATAAATATATAATATTTATTAAATATATCGTCGTCTATTACCCACAACACAAGCCTTATTGAGCTTACAATGGGACTAATTCGATTCGTGTAAAAATGTCCCCTTATGGTGCTCCCACACTGGCCGTTATAAATAATTAATAACAAATAAATAACATTTGTAACACATTTGTGGCACCTTAATATTTTTTTTTATTATTTATTATCAAAAAGCTTTGCGACCAGACCGCCTGTAGCCATACCTGTAGTTAATACATTTATAATAATCGAGAACTTAACTCGCGAATTTCCTCCGTTCTCCTCAGACTAAGAAATTTTTTTTTACTTCGCGTGAGCCGTTCTAGTCAGTCTTGGTACACCACTAGTCGGCGATAGCATAGACATAAATCGCGGGGAATGTTCTGTGGAGTATTTATTCTGTTCTATTTATTTATTTAAATTACAGTACTATAAAAGTTCATATTTGAGACGTCATAGTGCTGTTTGATAGTTTACTTTGGGAAAAAGAGCGCAGCTTAAAGAACTTTAAGAATATTATCCACCATATATTGTACCTGTAACTTATACAGGGTGCTTTAATTGAGTTCCGTTCCTTCAGACATATAGCCGTATTTACTCATAGAATCGAGGTAGCAATTTTTTTTTTTCATTTTTATACGAAATAATTACTTATACCACCAATGGTAAATGCAAAAGGGCCTTAAGAGTTAACGTGGAGTTAAGCAAAAGCACAGAATAGTATGCAAAAGTTAAAGTCAAGTATGACCAAATTCGAAATCGGAATGACACACACACACACATAGGCGGCTATGACAGGTACACAGCGCTACCGCGAACCGAAAACGAAATACCTGTCTCTATCGCACTAGCGTATTCAGCCGACAGCAAGTTATTACATCTAGACAGTAACACGTACAAAATTTCCAACAACTAGAATTAAATATTATCCACTACTAAAATAAATTGTAATAAATACTATAAAAACTGTAATAATTACTAAAAAAAAAAATCAAACTAAAAAAAGTATTATCATCATCCTCATCCTCCTAGCGTTATTCCCAGTGCAGTTGCATCCTGAAGGATGCCTGGGGTCCGCTACCTACTCCCAAGAAGTAGGCACTAGTTTTTACGGAAGCGACTGCCATCTGACCTTCCAACCCGAGGGGGAAACCAGGCCTTATTGGGATTAGGCTTGTAGTTCTCAAGCCGCCCGGAGGCCTTTAACTTGGCTTAACGACTGCTATCAAGCTGCGACAGCAACCGGGATCAACGGCTTAACGTGCCCTCCAACGCACGGGAGCGCTCAGTTAGTAACCACTCAAAGCGATCACCCATCCAAGGACTGACCTTTTTTTTTTTTTTGACCCAGAGAAATGCGTTACGCATACCAATACGTAATTATGAGGCCTGCGGGGACAAGCCAGATATTACGCATTAGTTATGTGGGACTCTCCGGTCCAAACGAGGACCAGCCTACCCACTAAAACTCTGGGATGCTGCCTCCACCGTGCCCGAGTGGTGATGCCATGGGATCGCGCCTACCCCGGCGCCCAGCGGGAGGACAAACGCCCCTATCCCTCCGCAGCCGAAGCCGCCGGCATCCAGTGGGCCGTGTAATTTTTTATAGAGGTTTTCTTCCTCGCGACTGCAAGCCTACCGCAAGCGGGGTCTTCACAGTCCCCGGTCCGGACATCATCGGCCCTCTGCCTAGTCGGGATTACGGGGCCGTTATATTTGACGGGGCAAACGGTCGGTGCCTTGAACCGCACTACGCCGCCGAAGCGGCCCACCTTCGTCGGACCTGGGTATTTCTCCGTGGAGAAGTCCTTGGTCCGATACCCTCCTTCCCCCCTGACAGGTTATTGGTAGCCCGACAAGTGATCACATAGGGTCCACTAAATGATCACTTGCCGTGCCTCCAGGACGCACCGGCCAAGACTCTACCCTTACCTGCGGATCAACCGGATCAACAGGTATTGGTAGAGCCCGGACACTCGAGGAGGTTACCTGTCTCGCGCCCCATCCAAGGACTGACCTCGCCCGACATTGCTTAACCTCGCATACCGCACGCGGTACGCGGGCGCCGCTGGGCCACGAGCGCTCCTTTTTTTTTACTAAAAAAAGTATTAATTACGATAAATTGTTAGGCTGTACAGTAAAATTTGTTAGTAGAAAAAAAATTCGTTTACTAAACGTTCTGGTAGTATAGTTTTTTGTAAATATTTCTTTCCGTGAGATCCAAATCTCACGACATCTCACCAGCGAGTAGAGGTCATAAGTTCGCTAAAATCACTTCACCTGTATAATGGGGTTCTCCCTTGAGAGACTTAACTATTTTAGCCCTAAATGCTTTATTTTACCTAATCTTTCATTTTAATCTTAAATAGTAAACTTCATTGGATTATTGCAAAACATGATGATATTCGAAGGAAACCCATAAAGTCCACCATCCTGTAGAAACATTGTATTACATCCAATTAAACGTTGCGCAAAAGTTAGCAAGTCAAATGTTAGAAAATAAACAAAGTTATTCCAATTATCATTTAAATACTACATTTCAAGCCTTAAGGATGATTCACAGTAGCCCGTTCCGTGTCCGGGCCGGCCCGTTTTCTATGACAGCCAACGCAACGGCCGGCGTATTTCTCTAGAAGAAAACGGGCCGGCCCGGACACGGAACGGCCTACTGTAAATCATCCCTTACTTGTTAATTAATAGTTGAAATTATTAAAAAGGTATCAAAAACTACGGCTAGTGACAGGATCTTAACGATAATTCTATTCAATAGTAACTTCCGGCTCGACCCATTTCATACTCTTTTCTCGAATAAGTATTTACAAGGATACTAAGTGTGTAATTATTGTTAGTAGTTTTAATATAGTACATAAAGTACATTACGATACAAGTGCAGAGAACAGGAAATTCGCAACGATTTGTGATATATTAAAACACGACCGAAGGGAGTGTTTTAAAGCGACACATGTTGCGAATTCCCTATTCGCACGTGTATCGTACAACGTTTTACAGTACATATGGCTCTTTAAAGTTTCGACATAGGTATGCACGTAATCTGCTGATTACCGCACTCGTGCGGTAAAGTAGCACCATATGTACTGTAAAGGTTATTTAACTAAATACTATTTGTGTAAAACATAAAACTACTTTTGAAAGTTGTTCAATACGGACTGCAACTGTTTCGCGCCGTCAAAAGATGGCGCCCTGACTCATTACGACTGGGCTTGTTGTGGCTGCATGTTTTGTAAAACAACGTATATGGAATTAAATAGTATCTTGTGTATTTGTGTTATTTTTATACAAGTGACAGGATCCCTAATGTCCCCCAAAGAAAGTACTTATCCGTCAAAATTCTGTGTCACCTGGGTCACCTGTCACTTTATTTGCAGAAATAAATGGACCAGCATCAATCATATGTTGACTATTATTTAACAAACTGTTCGTTTACTTCCGATAATTGTAAGTGTTACTTTTGAGAACCAATCGCGATATTATCACATACCTACAGACATAAAGGTGCAAATACATACTCCGTGCGGTCTAGTAAAAATGTGATCTTTAAACGCCTAAAGATCATGGGACGGAGCGTGTGATGGTTGCGATTTTATCACTTATGGACGATTCACACCAAACGGCCGGAGTCTGCGCGCACGCCACCAGAGTCAAAGGAATTCGAACCCTCCACGCAGAAGCTAGACTTCATATCCAGACGGCAGCCCTTCAGACCCACCGTACCCCTGACCATACCCCTGGTGGTACGGCGGGTCTTTTAAAGTTAAACGATACCACCAAATGCAGTAACCCTAGTTACGTGACCTACCTATCTCTTGCATGATAACATCTACATAAGTTAGTAATAGAAAATGCAGCAGAGCCCACCGGCTGCCCGCAGCCCATTCAAATATGAAATCTAATTTCTGTATGGAGGGTTCGAATTCCTTTGACTCTAGTGGGGTGCGCGCCGACTCCGGCCGTTCGGTGAGAATCGTCCATTATCGTCGTGGATAACACGCCCATCACTCTCGCACTCGCATACTTGTCAGAACGTGACTAATGCCTTATCCACTGCCTTATCTGTGATAAAATGGTAACTATTATCATCATTCGCGTGCCCTTTTCCCATTTACTTGGGGTCGGCGCAGCATGTTTTGTTCTTCCATAACTCTGTATCGCCCGTCATCTCGTCACTCACACCCTTCCTCTTCATATCGTCTCTCACGCAATCCATCCACCTTTTTCTTGGTCTAAGTAACCATTATACGCCCCCTCTTGTGACGAATATATCCACGACGATAACTGATAAGTGATAAAATGGCAACCATCATACCAAAAACTGCGCTACCATAAATTCTAAAAAAAATTATTTAAAAATATTTTGTGGACAATCTTACACAAATCGAACTAGTCCCAAACTAAGCAAAGCTTGTATTATGGGTTCGTACCTACAGAAGCATACAAGATAGATATATTTACATGATATACATACTTATATAGATAGACAAATATTTAAGCAAATGCTCTGACCGGGATTCGAACCCGGGACCACATCATCTCATAGGTAGGTGTCTGTCCGTCCGTCTGTCCGCGGCTTGGCCCAGTAACCGTTACTACTAGAAAGATGTAATTTGGTATGGGTATAGATAGCAATCACGCCAACAATACAGTATAATAGTAGATTATACACTAAGGGGATAAAGCACTGTTTTATGTCACGGGAGCGAATTGAATCCCGAACGTAACGAAGGACTCATAATTTAACTCCTGAGCGTAGCGAGGGAGTTATAAGTTAATTCCTGAGCGAAGCGAGGGAATTAAGACTGAGTCCTGAGTGCTATGAGGGGTTCAACCGCCCAAGACTAAAACAGTCTTATCCCCGAGGTGTATACTCTACTTTTCACACCTTATGCGAGACAAAAAAACAGGCTCAGTAGATAAATAATGTTTATTTAGCAAATTAAAAGTACATAGTAACATTAGACACGTTAGTCCAATTATGGAAAGATAAGGTAATGTTTTTATTTGGTACTCGATTTGTTCGTCACGCGTGAACAAATGAAGGCGCGCGACGTTCCAAATTCGAAAGCACAAGCCGTGGTCCTAGATTCGAAATTCGAATTTCGAACACCGCGCTCCTCCGGACCGGAGTTCACACGGAGGCAAACTTCATTTATTTTGTCAAATCAAGTAGGCCATGGCCTAGGACAAATTGTGTTTAGCAAAATTAAACTTTATGCATATAGTAATAAGAATTATGAAAAGTGAAATCATATTATTAACCAGCGGGTTATAATGAAATTCAGTACAACATTATAACCCGGCTAATACCAAGGGATTTAATGTCTTGCTTTCGGTAGGGTTTACATGACCTATAATTCGGCATTGTCGAGCATGTGGTTTGAAAAAAAAGTTACCTCCCCTACATGTAAAGTAAGGATTCAATTGTTTTCTTTGCAAAGTCCTTAGTGTTGGGCATCGTTAGATAGCTCGTTAAAAAAGAATTATGTAAAATGGGGTGAGTAGGGTCAAAACTGAAATTCAAAACTCGATAACATTTTATTTTTACATATGAAAACTGAATGGTGTATATAATAAGTGTTCCGGACGTTTGTATTTTAGTTTTTATTTTATTTTGGGTAGCCATTCCATAACTTTGACGATAAAGAGGAAAACCCACTTCACCCCGTAGTGCCTCGTATTTGGGGTGAGAGGGGTTTTCATACAAAAGCGATTTTGGAAGATTATTGGATCGTTTTTTTTTATTATGCGTATTACTATAGCTCCATTTTAAATTGGAACACATTATTTCTGTAGCAGTAGCCTTAAAGTCCCTTCTCACCCCTCTCAAACCTTCTCTCCCCACTCATAACCCACCTCTCCCCGCGAAACCTACTCACCCCGTTTTACGGTATAAGCTTTCTTTAACTATTGTTTTATTTAGCTATTCGTATATTTACTTACTCCTCTGGCGCAGCGACCCAAAGTGTGTCTTGGCCTCCAATACGAGTGCACGCCACTGATCCCGATCCTGCGTCTTTCCCTTCCACGAGCCAACTTGAAGCTCGCATAGATAGATCCACAGCATCGGCCCAACTGTATCTAGGGCGGCCGACCGGGCGTTTCCCACTCGGTTTACCCAGCCCGGCTAGTATGATAGCTACGTTATATGGCGAAAATGTACTGAAACGTCACATAAAACGTGACGGTATAAGCTATCATACTAGCCGGGCGGTCGGAGCATTCGTGGCCCAGCGGCGCCCGCGTACCGCGTGCGGTATGCGAGGTTAAGCAATGTCGGGCGAGGTCAGTCCTTGGATGGGTGACCGCTTTGAGTGGTTACTAACTGAGCGCTCCCGTGCTTTGGAAGGCACGTTAAGCCGTTGATCCCGGTTGCTGTCTATGATAGCAGTCGTTAAGCCAAGTTAGAGGCCTCTGGGCGGCTTGAGAACTTCTAACAGTCAAGTTGCCCACTCACTTGACAAGCCTAATCCCAATAAGGTCTAGTTTCCCCTTCGGGTTGGAAGGTCAGATGGCAGTCACTTTCGTAAAAATTAGTGCCTACGCCAACTCTTGGGATTAAGTAGCGGACCCCAGGCATCTGCAGCAGACAGCTACGGTTCCCTACATTGCGCGTGGCTCGACAAGCACTTGGCCCCTTTTTTCAAAAAACACTCAGTTCGACTTTCAATTTGTGAAATTTAAACCGTTCCACTACGTCACGAAAGTTACCTATAAATTTTGAGGACAGCTAATTTTCGTGACGTAGAGGAATAAATTAAATTTCACTAATTAAAAGTCTTTCTGTAATAACTAGGTGATTTTTAGATCCGCAGTAGTCAAAAAATAAAATAAAAAAATAAACATAATAATAATGTTGGACTGTTTAGCCTAGTTAGTGACACTGCCTACGAAGCTAGTGGTCCCGGGATCGAAACCCCCTTTAAAGGCATTCGTTCTGTGGTGAGCAAAAGCATTTGTTCCTGAGACTTGGATGTTTTCTATATATTTAAGTATATACCTATGTATTAAATATATATTATCGTCGTCTAGTATATATAACCCATAACCCAAGCTTTATTGAGCTTACTAGGGGACTATTTCGATTTGTGTAAAAGAATCCCCTAATATTGATTTATTTTATTTATTTATAAAGCGAATGAAAACTATGAAAAACAGTTACATTATGTTATTTGATTACAAAGACATGATTAACATACCACAGTAACCATACTTCCTTAGTTAGACAGCAATAGTAATCATTGAACAGTTCACTCAACAACATGTCTTATTGTATCAATATTTGAGTTCAAATTTGAACGAATTCCGCAACCGTTATTTATAATCTGTGTGGAATCATAATGTGTTTCTTGTTCTACAGTTGATAGACGATTCATAGAATTTTCATTACCCTTCAACGAAAGATGGAATATACAGGAAGATTTGAAACACATGAGCGGAGCAGGATCGACAGTATGACTGCGTTCTCCTAGTTCATGGCGAAAATGTAAAGTCAACGGCCTCTGCTTGACAGGTTACGTACGAGTATGTTTGCCCTTCTTTCTTACGCAACGAAATTATACCAGAGTCAATGATTCTACGGCCGCTGGCTAAACACTTCAGACAGACAAACATACAGGGCAATGGCTTCACTCAACTAGGAGCCAGTATAAGTTGGCCCCCCATTAGGTGTAGCTATTAGGAATCTAGTGGTCAAGTATAATGGTACTTGCGCGCGAGTGCGAAATGTTTTGTGAAGTTGTTTGGACAACAAATTTTTAGTTTTTCTACCGAAATGTAGCTGTATTTGCATTGAGTTTAATTAATCATCATTTGCATACATACGAGTAGGTACAGTTGCCTTAGGGCGGGGGGGGAGGGGGCATCGAGGTAGAATGCTAGCGGTCCCATGGTGTCCCCCACACGGTAGAGCGGACTAGCCGCAGAGGTTTTAGTGGGTATTCCCTAGGCAGACACCGTATCCTATGTATGCCTGAAACTAGAGAACAATCACAAGCGCTCTACCAACCCTTTTTTATTTGAGGATTCGTTGTATTGACAGGTAGAGACTAATGCATGCCATTCTCGGGAGCTGTGGCCTCCCTACTCACCACCAGGAACACAACACCACCCATATGATGAAAATGATAATGATCATACTTAAAGAGCAAGTAGATGCAAATCAATTTTACAACAAAACAAAATTAATACTTGACCAGTAAAATAAAATCGAATTAATAAATACGCATTCTTTAATTCAGATGATCGTAAAAGCATAATTACAATGTTATTTTTAAATGAACCACCATTTATATATAGTCATCTCTTTTAGGTTGCGTCTAGATTAGTAAGCGGAGCGGGTAGCGTAGCGGAAGACAAGCGTCTAAGCACATCTGTCTAGCTAGTATGATAGCTTATACCGTCATGTTTTAAACAAAACTCATAGTGAAGTGGCACTGAGGCTTTTTAGCATGTATCATACAACATTTAGGTAAGGACTTAGGTTATATATAATAAAACAAAATTATACTAGTGGCTCTGTGAGCTGTAGACGTAGCAATTTTTTTTATTCAAATTTCAAAATATCCAATTCTGACCCAATAAAAAATTCTATATAAATATATAACCTGCTTAAAAAAATTCACGACAATCGAGAATACACGAGAATACATAGGACAATTGTAAATATTTTTACAAGCGGAATTGTCCGCTTAGCGAAATTATAATTTCCAATCAGAATGAAGAATTAAAAAATTGTTCACCCCGGGCGGGATTTCAACCCACGACCTCTGGAATCCGTCCATCGCCCTTTTCAACTGAGCTATCGCGGGTATTGCTCGAGACGACGAATCTTTAATTTTTTTTTACCTCGCATTTTCTTTTATTGCAAAATTTTCAGAAACTGTAGACACAAAGAAATCTATATAATTATCCAACCTGCTCACAAAATTTCACGAGAATCAATTGAGAAATGCGACCTGTAGAGGAGAACATCTCCAGACAGACAGACATACGAAATTTTTTTGAAACCTGAAACGGAGACGCTGCGCTCGCTCGGTCAAAAATGCATGCATTGTAAATTATGATTTATATACATAGGACAATTGTAAATATTTATACAAGCGGAACTGTCCGCTTAGCGGAATTATAATTTCCAATCAGAATGAAGAATTGAAAAATTGTTCACCCCGAGCGGGATTTCAACCCACGACCTCTGGAATCCGTCCATCGCCCTTTCCAACTGAGCTACCGCGGGTATTGCTCGAGGCGACGAATCTTTCAATCTACATATCGATCACGCCGACAAAATAGTACAATAAAATTTTGCTAAAAATGTCTGGGTGTACTTTTATTTCTTCACGTAAAGTGGGAATGAAATATTTTTCTTTCGGTGCTAGTTTATTGACGTTACTAGGTGCATGTAATATGCCTAATTTGAAGAATAAACTACTTTTACTTTTAAAACACATCGTGTAGTTTATCGTTGGACAGCTCATTTAAAAGTAATGTGGGTTTTCCGTAATCATTTTTTGATCGAATTCAAACCGCTCAGTTTCAAATGAGCGGGTACACTAAAGCCGTAGCTTAATCAGCTAGATATAAATTTAAATACATCCGTTTGTCCACGTTTTATGTGAGAACGGACAGACATTAGCATATATATCTTTATTGCCCTATATCTATATACTTATGTACAAATTATTGTAGTCTACAGACATTTTAAAGCTCGTAGTTAAGCTATTTTTCTCAAACATGCAATGAAATATTGATGTTATGTTCCTTATAATAGGCTGCGAAGTATGACGTTTCAGGTGCGGCTAGGACAAGAGGTCGTTAATGCAATTTCATACAAATGTTGCAGGCCTAGGCCGGCAAAGTCCTCTTTTTTAATTTCCATTCCACATAAATTTGTGGCACAGGTATCATGACATTCTGCCACTATGCATATTAAAAATAAAACTTTGTTTTTTTTTGTTGTTTATTTCATTGCATGTTTGAGAAAAGCACTATACATACCTCGGCGGGAAATATGGGGTTGCCAGCCTGAGACCTATCCGACCTCGCTTCGCTCGGCCGTCTATATGTCTTCGGCCGGCAACCCCTTTCGTCCCGGCCTCTGTAGTAATGTACTATTGAAAAATACAGCAATACGGTAGTTCACTGACAGTAAAATCAGAAACTTTTAACGAAACGTCTAAAATGCTTGGTTGGTAGGTATGAAGTTTGTAGGTAAATGTGCCTTATGACGTCACAGTTATCTATGGTCACACTGCGCCCTATTTTTCATGTTTATGAATTTAAATATCTTTACACCACACCTTGCCAAAAAGCGAGTTTTTCCGCACGCTGCGCGTCCTGAAAAACCCACTTTTTGGCCAAGTGGTGACGTAAAATTGTGTACAAAACATGGGTCGTAAAACAGAAAGCCCTCTCCCGCATATTTATGACCCTCGCCTGCGGCTCGGGCCTCAAACATCTGCGATATCGGCCTTTCTTTGTTTTACAACCCTTGTATCGTAATGTACTATTTCACCTCAGCGGCTCGAAAATGACGGTTTTGCTGCTTGAAACCAGTGAGCAAAATGCAATTTTGCTGCGAGCGTGAAAAAAAACTACCTTTTTAATTTTTCATATCGTAGGTTAGTTTAAGTAACTTTATTCTCTCTATCACTATTCCTTTGCGTTATAATTATGTTCTCGCCGCTGAGCTGAAAAGTTGTATGTATCACAGAGAGCAAAGATATTTGCATCTCGTGTCACGTGTCACATGTCACCACCAGGAACACAACACCACACACCTAACTGAACAGAGCAAGCATCTTCTTCTGTATCGAGAAAAAATGTATTGCCACACGAAGACATTCTTTCATCACACTAGCTCGTAAAAGGCATTATTGTACGCAGGCGTATAGGGCAGCTATATAGCCGATTTACCTTCTACGGGAGTTAAGGATTTTCAAAGCTCCCGAGGGAGATGAGTTTATGTGTAATCAGATTGGTTTAAATAAATCTAGTTCACTCCATAAGAATACCTCTCTTTGATTGGTTGAAATATTGAAGCCAATAAATGTAGTTCTTTGGCCGCGCGCCGCAAGAATAACTGCTTTGTTTCAAGAGTAACTGATTGGTTAAAATATTTAAGCTGCGCGCTCCTCTCGCAGGGATGCCCCGGCGATCATGCACTGATACTGGAGTTGAAGATACAGATTTTGTCAATTGTGACTGTCGTTATTTATTTCCTCGCAAATGTGATGAAAAACATTGAGATTAACTCGGGCGTAAGAATATTGCCCACGAACACGATTCATCAAAAGATTCTGATAGACTCTCGGACGCGATTTTCCACTTACGCCCCTCGTTACACAATATACTATAAAGTCTATAACCCCCGACACGGGACGCAAAAGAAGAGTATTATAATTCTGTGTTTCGGCTTCGTGGCTAATAAACGGGCGGACCGATTCGAATGCGGTTTCTTTTATTCGAAAGCAGGATTTCTAGCGATGGTTCTTAGATATGTTTTATATATCTTAAAATCGGTTTAGCCGTTTTCGAGATATTTAACTTTGAAATGAAAATGTCGGGGATTAATTCAACCTTTTTAAGTGGCTAGTTATTTATATAAGGCTGTTCATAAGACAATTTGATGAGAAATGGTCATCACACTTGGCTAGTATATAATCAAATTGCAATTACATAAATCGAAAATCGAGCTAATGTCTTCCTATTAGGGTATGTGGAAACCGGGGACTTAAACGATCAATCGCGGGACTGTGCAGCTATTCACAAGTTGTCTATACTCGACTCGCCTCGACCAGCAGGGTGATTGCGTAACATTTCCAACCTTACGTTGATATAAATGTCATGTTCAATATGAACGTTTTCATAAGTGTAAAATAAAATTAGAATAGGTAAAGTAAGCACCAGTTGTGAAAATGAAAAAAAATTAAACACACAATGTATTGAATTTGACATATTGGACAATTCCACTCATCCAATATCTTTGCCCAAGTTTTATTTTTTTCATGCGTAGCCATATTGATTTAAATGTCACCAGAATCTTTGATCATTAAATGTCGGGGTCCCATCCAAGTTTGATGAAATCATCCAATTTCTTTGATCAAATGTATATTGGTCAAAGATATTGGATGAGTGGAATACCTCCCTAAGATTGAAATTATATTGACACGTAAATGGTTGCTTAATCGCCACTGCCTTCATACAGGCACAGTCAGCTATATGTCAAATTCAATACTCGTATAAAGTAAGCACCGTTGAAAACGAGTATACCTACGAGTAGGTATAACTATTTAGTCTGCTAATAGGTGACAAGGGCACTTTTATATGTCAAATAGTATTTTATAGTAGGTATTAAGGAATATCCTACGTCAATCTTACAATTATATAATACTAGCTTTCGCCCGTGACTTCAGCCGCGTCGAACTCGTTCATCGCGTTAAATTCAATTGCTATTCTTTTATTTCAGGCGCTTACCTAGTTCTCGCTCTTCCATACAAACTTCCACCCTCTTAAGGGATGATTTCGGGGATTAAAAGTATTCTACCCTTCCCCAGGATTCAAACTACCTCCATACCTAATTTCCTCTAAATCAGTTCAGTAGTGTAGGGTGACCATGATTGTAGAGAATTAAACTTTAACTTAACAACAATTTAAATACAGGAAAAAGGTATGGCTGTTTCACTTAGCCTTAAATGTGTCATGGGAGAGACAAAATTGAGATCTTTAAAACTCGAAACGCACAGAGCGGGCGCGTCGCGGTGCGGGGCGGAGGCGGTTTTACATTTTTACTTTTTCCGAAACTGTCGACTGTTGATTATGCTTCATATGTCACACACGCCGCCTCCGCTCTACCGCGCTACCGAATACCGCGCGGATTTTTCGGTGCGACGTGCCCCGGACCGCGTTCACTTTACCGCAAAACCGCCGCCCCGCAACCACGCTGCGCCGCGCTCTGTGCGTTTCAAGCTTTATGTATTTTTAAGACGGCAAGAGTTAAGGCGAAGGGGTAGGCAAGCTCTTTCCATACAAACTTTGCGCACGTACTTTTTTGTTTGTGTTTGCGCTATAGTTATTATTTTTGGTCAATATGTTTATTTTTCTGTTATCTATGACTTGATGTTTTTCTTTTTAATTTTAATATTTTTTTGCATATTTTTATTTATAAATAAAGCAAAATTTCAACATCAAGTTCTGCGTATATTCAATTTTTACAAACAAAAAATTAAATTAAATTCAGTAGTGCCAGAACCACAGCCAGAACTAACGAATAAAACTTGCACAACCTTTGTATGGGGAATGCCTTGCCTTGCCCTTCGCCTTAATCCAAGATGGTAGTGTTTGAGTACTTTGAGTAAGCGTCATTTTACTGGCAATGGGCAGGAAAGAGCCTTCTTAGAGAAGCTACTACCGAAAATATTATACCTACTGATTCGCCTGAGCGGATTTGTCGGTATATAGGCGTTGCGTTGTGATTTGTGAATACCAGAATACCTTTTACGTCGTCAAGCGAAAACCAATCCTATACGAATAACATAAAGACTGTGGCATTTCTCACATCTGTAGTTCATTCGGCGTGTCAACAGTGGCTAACTGTACTGGGATTGGATTACCCGAACCTGTTTTGTTGTGTGGCCACGAAACAAACGATCAACGTAAATATAATTTCTATCATAATCATCATTTATTGCACCTATATGGTTACAGATGGTCTTAAAAATGGTCTTAGATAAATGTCCCAAATAAACCCTGTTAGGGCTCTGCAATATTTATTTAAACTTACTTTAACTTTATTTGAAGCATGAATAAATAAGTATTGGGGGACAAGTTTGTACAAATCGACCTAGTCCCAACAAGGAACAGGTTACACTCTGGGTCCAAGACGATGACATAAATAAATATGGTCGTCATTAGGTCGCGGTTTCAGTTATTTAATGATAGCAGGGACAAACCTAGGATATCGCTTTTTTATATCGCTATATTTTTCCCCTGCCTTTACGATAGCTTACTCGTATATGTATACCGTAACGTTATTTGGCCGGAAAGTACTAAAACGTCATATAAAATGTGACAGTAAGTATAAACTATCATGCCATTAACTGGGCTCGAATTTGGTATTTCTTTAAGACATAACAGAGACGTTACGTTTTGTGAACTGAACTGACTAGTGATGTCAATCCAAAAGATTTTTTGCCTTGTGTTAGGTATTCGTATATATGTATATAGATTATATATAAATTATCTGTCATTAGTCCATAAAAATGCTATTCTTTCTTGTAGTGCCACCTCTGTCGTTGCAGGGTACATAATTTTATAAGCAACAATTCAAGTCCTCTTTGGAACTCGATTTAACCTATCTACGATGTCCTAGATTTCACCAAGATCGGTTCGGTTGATTAGTAAAAGCTAACAAACGTAGAGAAATATAGAATCTATAATTTGTGGATAAATTACAAAAGAAATATCTTTCCGCTCAGTCTAAAGTTCCGCTTATTCCATGGCCCCAAATAATTGCCCGGTAAGCAAAGTGGAAAATATTTTTTATATACTAGTTCATTGCCTCTCGTTTCGACATTATTTTGGGTGTTAGCTATGAAGAGGGTTCCGCACAGAATAGTCCAGGGCCTCAGGTCGTCTTATCTCTCAATAATATTTGGAGCAGCCTGGGGAGGTACCTCCACCTTACAGAAGACCGCAGCCATTATAAACCACTTTGTACGTAGGTTTGTGGTATTGTGTTCCTTGCGATGAGTAAGGTAGCCAGAGCTTCCGAGGTTGCGTTGTAGAGTAGAGTGGGGGCATATATGTCTCGATCTGACAATACAGCGAATCCTCAAGTCAGTAAAGGGTCAGGAAATTCGTAGGCTATGGATGCTTGTGACTCCACCGACTCCTTGTGGCAGGCCGTTAGCTTGTTCACTGTTTTTTATACTAATAAGAAATGAAATTAAGCCCTGGTTACATCGGGAGCGCAAAGTTCCCGACACGAGGGAACCCCAACTGTGTCATGAATGATACCTTCGCGATTCCATAGAACCCTACGGCATCTAAGAAAGGCAGTGCCCGACGCCCTAGCAATGGGACAAAGAGTTAGGACTTTTTAGGGTTTCGTAGCGAAAATGGCTAAAACGGAACCCTTATAGATTCGTCGTGTCTGTGTACTCGGAGACTATGAGCACTACAATTATGAAATTTGGTACGAAGGTGTATGCTATGAACCGCTATAGAAATATGATGTCAAATTACGAAAAAAATATTAAACTGGGGGGCACCCCATGCATGTAACAGGGGGGTCTAAATTTTTTTTCAATACACATAGGCGTGTTGGGTATTTATGGATAGGCCTTCAAAAATGACATAGAGGTTTCTATGAAACTTTTCCATATAAGTCAACCGTTGGTGAGATATTAGCTGTCAAAGTCATAAAAAGTGAGCCCCCCCCCTCCCTATAATTTCCAAACTATGAAGTTTAAAATTCTGAAAAAAATCAAGAGGATGCACAATTAGAAGTACTTTCAACGATTTTTGTTTTGAACAAGATAGGTTTAACGAGTTTGAGTCATTGCTGAAACACTGTCTTGCCCAAACAAAAGGGTTTAGTGCCGTGACTTCCCTATGAAGATACGACCTTTTTCATTTACTGTATTGTATAGTGGTTTTAAATGTAGATTAGGATGTGTCGGTACGGTACCCTTCTCTGTACGTGACCCGACACGCACTTGGCCGGTTTTTTTAAAGAATAAAATTAAATAAACCGCTATCCGGAAGACTTTCACCGCTAACAGGGCGTATGATGGTTGCCATTTTATCAGTTATCGTCGTGGTGTCGTGGATAAGACACCAGTCACATTCGCACTCACATACTTGTCAGAACGTGACGAATGTCTTATCCACGACGATAAGTGATAAAATGGCATCCATCATACCCAAAATGTACCAAAACGTCACATAAAAAGGTCTGCCCAAAGTAAATTTGATAAAAAACCAACCTGACCTGGTGAGACTAAGGCCAATCGCTGATCAGTCTATCATAAAAAAAAACTATCGTCGGCGAGGAAATCGTCAAGGCGTTAGATTTCGCGTTTGGATATTTGAGAATCCTGTATCTAATTATATAACTTATACTATACAGCGAGGAAATGCTGCCAGCATCTTTGGCACGATGCCGCGGGGTGACCCCTTATTTTAAATTATTTATTTTGTAAGTTTTTATGTAGATTTAGGTACAAGCTTATTGTTATATTATTAGCTATTCTCCTTCTTTTTACGATTAAATATTCTTATTATATATTCATATAAGTTACATACATACAAGAATAGATATACTACTTCATATTAAACTATTTGTTGAATCTTATTATATAACAGATATCGCTTTTCGCAAATGAGCGTAAACATTAAAAACTATTGGATTGCGTAGACACTAACCACAGACCACTTAACCCCCCCCGCTTACAAGGGCGCCCGCGTAAGCCAAGCCTAAGCTCAAAAAACGTCAAGTGGTCAACACGCCCCTAAATATGCTCTTAGTATGCGGCCGATCGTTGACGAAGTAACGTGCAATATTCGACGCATTACTTGGCTTATAAAGTGCTCTAACTATGCCTTTTTGTATGGTTAAATTGTGTGGAAAGTGTAGCAAGACATCTAGTCTTCAAAAAGATGGGATTTCATTCCACAGGTAAGCTATTTTACCACGATAAAACAATAATAATTAAAAAGTCAAGGTTATCAAGTAAAGGTTGTAACCTGGCAACGCGTTGATGTCTTTCAATGTCTGTCTCTTTCTTTCGCTTACTAAATATTGTAATTCTGTCTTTGTGTAACCATTGCAGTCTCAAGTAGTGATGTGACTTATTGATTATTTAAACTTACGTACTTAACTGATACTCGTGAAACAATATTAAATTATGGTGAATATACGTAGGATACAGAACAAACTTATATTTTTGAATTAAATAATGGAAATTTATGTTACATGCATATGTACAATTATAAATACATAAAAGTGTGTACAAATCAAATTTATATCCTAACTATACTACAAATATGAAAGTCACTCTGTCTGTATATCTGTCTCTGCGCGTCTAAACTACTAAACCGCAGATGAACAGATAGTTGTAATCTTAGAGAAAAATCATCGCTTCTTATTAAAGATATTAATCCTGAAAAAAAAACGATACATAAGTTAATAATAATGAGAAACATGACTCTTTAATATCTATAATCTCTGCTATTAGACGCATATTGGCTATGTGCGAAGTAGGTGGTGGGGGTAAGCTAGGCGATCGTAGCGCACACCATGGCAGAAATGTGTACTTACCGGGGACCACTGTCAAATTTACTTTCACGTTTCTATTGGTTTCTTAACGGTTTCCTACGATTCGTTTCGTTTGTATGTATTTATTTATTCTCTTATTTATTTCTGTAAAATTTCCAATACGGGGTCTTTCTCGTTTACTAAAGTAAATAAAATATTCATGTGTCATTATTTGACATCTCTGAGTTTTGACATTGTCTCGGGACCTTTGACGTTTCAGACGTGCACATAGCCAATTCACGAAACCAATACTTTAAGAGTCAATAGCATATTATATTTTCCTTGTATTTCTGTTTAGCCTAGATGGTAGTGTCTTTGCCTCCGAAGCTAATTTCGAAGGCATTTGTTTCTGTGGTGAGCAGAGACATTTGTTCCTGAGACTTGGACGTTTTCTATGTATTTAAGTATATATCTATTACATATATCGTCGTCCAGTACCCATAACACAAGCCTTATTGAGCTCACGGTGGGACTAGTTCGATTTGTGTAAAAAAATTCCCCTAATATTTATTTATTTATTTGTATTTGCATTCATTTTATATGTGTTAATGATTATGATTATTGTTCTTATACTTTTATTCCTATTACCATACCATAGGATAGGAATAACATATGAACTGTCTCAAGTCACCTTACTGTATACTCTACCGACTGTACAGGCGAGGAATTTGATTTCTGGACCAGTTCGTACTTTGTCACAGTGAAAATATGACTTGACACTGTGACAAGGTACGAAGTGGCCCAGAAATCATATTCCTCCACTGTACATTAAACAATATGCATTTATATTTAGTTAGTATCTTTGAATCTTGTGCACCTGAGTTGGCTCCTGTGCTGACACGCCTCTTTCGACTTTCCCTTGAGTCTGGTATAGTTCCGAAATCTTGGAAGCTTGCTAATGTGCAGCCTGTACCCAAGAAGGGCAGCCGCGCTGACCCTGCTAACTATAGGCCCATTTCGGTCACGTCCATTCTCTGCAAGAGTATGGAACGTGTCCTGAACAATAGACTCCTGGCGTACCTAGAATCTAATGACCTCCTTAGTGATTGCCAATATGGCTTTCGCCGAAATCGGTCCACTGGGGATCTTCTAGCGTACGCCACACACATCTGGAGTGAGGCCATTGAGAACTACGGAGAAGCTCTAGCGGTTTCTCTTGATATTTCTAAGGCCTTTGACAGGGTCTGGCATGACGGCCTTTTAAGCAAGCTTTCTTCTTATGGTCTGCCGGCTGGTTTTTGTGCTTGGATATCGGACTTTCTGAGGGATAGATATATTCGAGTGGTCATTGATGGCTGCTCGTCAGATCTAATGGCTGTCAACGCCGGTGTCCCCCAGGGGTCAGTGCTCTCTGCGACTCTCTTTCTGCTCCACATCAACGACCTGCTAAATCCTGGTATCATTGGGTACGCGGACGACAGCACTGTCGTAGAGAGCTATATATCCACAGCGCGAGCCAGTGCGGTCGAAATCCAGTCTCACAGAGAAGCCATGGTTGAGCGTTTGAACCTTTCTCTCAAGGCAGTTTCCGATTGGGGCGATGCCAATCTGGTAGGGTTCAATGCCGCAAAAACCAAGGCGTGTCTTTTTTCCGCAAAAAAGAGGCCATTTGACCTGGCCCCTACTTTCCGAGATGTAACCGTGCCGATTACCGACCGCCTCGAGCTTCTAGGTGTAACATTGTCTCCGACTCTCAACTTTGGCTCCTTCATTGAGTCTAAGGCTCAGTTAGCTGCAAAAAAGCTGGGCATCCTCTCAAAAGTGCGACGGTACTTTAAGCCGAAAGAGTTGCTTACTTTATATCAAGCACAGGTACGAACGTGCATGGAGTACTGTTCGCATTTATGGGATGGATCGGCTAAATACCAGCTTGAGGCGTTGGAAACAATCGAGAAACGTGCCAGGAAGCTCATAGGAAAGGACTCTCTTTGCAATGCGAAACTGCACAGTTTAGAACATCGCCGCAAAGTTGCTAGTCTTTCGGTTTTCTATCGGTTGCATTTCGGGGAGTGTGCTGATGAACTGCACAGTATAATACCCCCCGCTCCCTTCTACCATCGGACGACCAGGGATACGGCAAGGCGACATCGTTTTACGGTGGCAGTTCCAAAAACTCGCACGAAGCGTTTCGCTTCCTCCTTTATTGTGAGAACAGCCAAGCTGTGGAACTCCTTGCCGGAATCCTTGTTCCCTGAAAACTACAACCTTACGGTCTTCAAGACGAGAGTGAACCGGTTTTTACTAGGTAAGCGCGCTCCATCCTAGACCACAATATCGCTTACCATCAGGTGATTTGTGGTCAAGCGCAAACCTATCCAGAGTAAAAAAAAAAAAAAAAAATTAAAAACAATTTAAATTGCTTTTCGTATTTTTATTGATTCCAATTAAAAACTTAAATTTAGACTTATATTCTGTAGTATATTTTTCGAGTGTGTCCCATCACTACACAAAATGGCGCGCGTCACGCACCGTACACGTGATTGTTCGTTGACCTTGTACTAGCCAATCACAGTGCACTTGTCGCCCCCCGCGCCCCGCCAATTTGGCAGTTTGAGATTCAAGACAAAGTTCTATGAAGCGGTGTCTATAGGGTTAAGTGGTCAGTGCCACTAACAATCGAACTCCGTCGATATGAGATGGAATTCTAGATCTCTAATCAAAAAGTACTAAGCCACAAGTACTAAGACCTCATAAACGTTAGAAAACAAATAATCTCTCATTGTAGGGAAAACCTGGTATTTGGCTACGGATAGGGTTCACACAAAAGGCTCAAGAGGCATGAAAGAAAACGCAAGGCAACGAATGCATATTTTAATCCTAAATTATTACCCTGCGATATGTGTATAGAGATGATAATACGCCCGTGGAATCTGTGGATCTATTTTTTTATAAATACAAGGGCCACGGCAGAGAGTTCAATTTGGTACCTTTTGGCTAAAATTGCGAAGCGTCTGGTTGACGTAACTGGTGACCGAAGAGCTGGCGACTTCCTCGCTCAACGTACCAGTATTGCGATACAGCGAGGAAATGCCACCAGCACCCTCGGTACAATGCCTCAAGGGCCTGTTTTAGATTTAAGTTAGTTTTAATTTTATTTATATTATTATGGTTACCTAAGTATTTTTGTAGATATATGTTCTTTGTGCCGTTGCGAGTAAAATGTTTTGTTTTCCGGCAATGGCCGTCAACATTCCCTGCAACTCTCAGTGGGTATTTTTATTCAGTGAAAATTTACCTAAACAAGAGGGGACGAAAATTTAAAGTCTAGCCCTATGTCAAATGGGTTGTCATATGAAAGGGCTAATTGCACATTTTAAACAGTTTTTTTTACGGTGGGTTAATTTCGATCATATCATAAGATGAAACACGTTTAAAACAATAAAACAAAAAAAAATGACTTGAACCGAGTTATTCCTCCATCTATCGTGCACATAGTTAATGCAATTTTAAGACTTATATTGTGTTCTCATGGATGCCACTGTCAGAACAAATTAATATGGAACCACAAGGGAAGCTTTCAAATAAAAAAAGAATCATCAAAATCGGTTCACCCAGTCGACAGTTCTGAGGTAACAAACATATTTAAAAAAATACAAAATACAGCCGAATTGAGAACCTCTTCCTTTTTTGAAGGAAAAATATAACTATACCTCGATCTAGATTATATATATTTAATCATCAGAAACATTTCTAAACTAAGTTTGTATAATGCTCCGATAGACGGCGCTGCACCCATGGCGTCCAATTTCTCCTGAATTAGTGGGGTAGGGAGGGGTACACGATCGTTGTACGGAACCCTCGGTACGCGAGTCGGACTCGCACTAAACCGGTTATTTTTTTCTATGTCATTATGTTATAAATCTCATCCGACGGGACTAAAACACCCATTTTACCCGATTGTAATAGAAATATACTAAATATCAGTTTATTTACTTATTTCATTACTGTGTTTATTTTTCCATTGTCTCACTCAATAGTCCGCGATTAGTTCATCAACATCATACTCACCCAATAATCCGGTTCATTTAGATTCCATCAACCATCAATAAAGCTTGAAATGCACAGAGCGCGTCGCAACGTCGTTGCGGTTCGGCGGCGGTTCATCGGTAGAGCAAACGCGGTCCGAGGCACGTCGCACCAAAAATCCGCGCAAAAATTCTGTAGCTCGGTAGATCGGAGGCGGCGTGTGTGACATAATGAAGCAGTAATCGACAGTCGACAGTTTCGGAAACATGAAAAATGCAAAACCGCCTCCGCCCCGCGCCGCGCCGCGCCCGCTCTGTGCGTTTCAAGCTTAAGGGATGATTCACAGTAGACCGTTCCGTGTCCGGATGGCCCGTTTTCTATGACAGCAAACGTAACGGCCGGCGTATTTCTCTAGAAGAAAACGGGCCGGCCGGACACGGAACGGTCTACTGTGAATCATCCTTAAGTCCCTGTACACCCTGGCGAGTGCTGTCTCTGTCTGCGTCCCATGACACGGGCAGGGACAGATCTTGCTTTAGAACGACTTCTATGAGCGCCTCACTGTCGCATAGTTCATAATCAATAATCAGTTTTAATGTTCGTGGTGGTATTATCAGCTCCGCGCACGACGTGCATTCAGGAGCGCCGCAGCCCACAGTCAGTCCGCAATAAGTCTGGATTTGAAACATTTGTGAAAGACTCTGCGTAGAGCTGGGCGGGTGTTGAGTCAGGAGAAGGTTGAACTGTCCAATTAATCTTTCTGTTCCAAGTAAATTAACCAATAAACTAATAACTTTAAAAAATCTTTGATTTGAACGTCGGTTGAGCAGAATAGAGAAAAACATTGTTCTTAAAATAAATGAAATGAGCAAAAAAATAAAGAAAGTGTTTGTTTATAAAGAAACACTACTTACCAGGGTAAAATTTCTCATCCATGGAATGGATACTATGGATAGTTGACAGTAAACTTCATAATGTTCATATCATAGATCCCATTTAGATTACCGTTTATCACAATACCTCCTTGGATGTCAATATTATTGAGGTTTTTACAGATTGTACAGATATGCATACACGAGATTCTGCTCAAGCTGCCATAAAGTAAACAAAACAAATAAAAAACTAATTATCGAAGTACTAACACGCAAGAATTGATATAATTTACTGTTTTGATGTGAAATAGACTGCTTCTATTCACAAATAGTTTTTGTCACATTTTTAATAATTTTATGTTGTTATTGTTGACACTGAAAGTCCTTAAGACTTTACGGCGCTATGAATATCTCCGAGTGATAAACTTATGTTATTTAATATGTGGTAAACGGAGTTGGTCATACATATTGTAAACATTGATTTAAAACGATAAGTATAAGTACCATTTGTAGTGACTGTTAATTTACCTAAATAAATTGAAAAACAAACGATAGATGATTCGAATGCTATAAGAGCCACGCTTGTGATGGATTACAATTAAAATTAAAAATAATAAAACTTGTCTTTCTTTACCCTGTATAGGTTTGCGCTAAACCACAAATCACCTGATGGTAAGCGATATTGTGGTCTAGGATGGAGCCCGCTTACCTAGTAAAAACCGATTCACTCTCGTCTGAAAGAACGTAAGGTTGTAGTTTTCAGGCAACAAAGATTCCGGCCTGGAATTCCACAGCTTGACTGTTCTGTTTAATAATTTATTTACATAAAACAACTTTGGCGCCTTCATGAGATCCTCGATATTTTCGATGCTAACTGTACCTACTACATCGTTATTCATTCCATGTCGCAGCACAGCTACGAGTAGCATAATATGTTTTATAGTTTTTTTTTTAAGTTAAGTAGAGATTTATTACAACATTTTAGCCATTGATAAATTGTTACATAAAGTGTCGCAAAACACTAAAATTAAATTAATACTAAGAAACTAAGTAAATTTATAGTATTGGTGCTGTGGCGCAACTAGGGTTTCTTCTCGAGTTGAACTCGAGACAACTCGAGAATTTCGGCTTCATTCGAGACGAGAAAAAAATTACTGAAACTCGAGAATTCTCGAGTTCCGAACGTAAAGTGCAGACTGAAGTCAATCGCGCCTTTTCACCTACGGCCCGGCCACGATATCGCGCGGCGGCGGCCGCGACGAGCAGCGGCCATAGAAGCGGCATAGATTTGAGCAAGACATAGCGATCTGTCTGACCTTTTGAAAAGTCTTGGTTCTGATTCTGATACCATTTAATCAGTTTAATTCGATCATAAAAAATATCTCAATCGATATTGATATATATTACATTGCGCATGATTAAAAGACTTTAAAATTAGATAATCAATCTTAAACTTGAATAGTTAATTACTTTTTTATGTCATTAATGCTTTAATATTCATAGATGCCTATTTGTCAAGACATGAAAAGTCTTGCTTCTGTTTCTGATTAATTTAGATCAAAAGAAATATCTCAATAAGTATTACTAAATGTTACATTGTGTTTATTGATGAATTATTGTTATTGTATCCTAGATCATAGTCATATAATTTAAATTTAACTAATTCTATTTGTTTCTTGACCTAAGTCATACATGGATCGGGAGTAGTATATGGCTATCTGTAACTGATTAGGAATTTGTAACGAATGATCTCAATGAAAAACACCAATTTAGAACTGATTAAAAGACTGGAAATATGATTTCAGTATTAATAAGTTTTAATGTTTTGATTTGTTTTATATGTAACATTTTAACAATTGTTTGTTTTGCTTCTAAAATTTTAATTTATGTTTGTTTAAAAGATTCTCATTTATTTTACGTATTTATTTTAATAGTGGTGCAATAAAAATTACTAACGTATCATTTCTTGTTCTTTTTTACCAAAACTTTACAGTTTAAAAAAAGACTTGAGACTCGAGAGAATCCGAGACTTTTGGCTCGAGATTTCTCGAAACTCGAGAATGTAAATGGCTCGAGGAATGAGAAACCCTAGTCCGGAATCTGTAGGACTCGTGTATTCCTGCGGCATAGCTCGCGCCGCATTATTGAACTCGTATTCAGCGCTAACTACTTACACGATGCTCGCTTGTTGATATATTCTTTGGTGGACGGTCAACCAACACGACTCCTATACAGATTACGAATTGACAGTTGGTCAATTCGGAAACTGTATAGGAGTCGTGTATTCTCATTCAGCGCTAACCACACTATCTATCTACTTACATGATGCTAGCTTGTTGTTCTACTTTAGTGGATGCTCACCCTAAACCTGCATGGTCAATTCGGAATCTGTAGGACTCGTGTATTCCCGCGGCATAACTCCTGGCGCATTATTGAACTCGCATTCAGCGCTAACTACACTATCTATCTATGATGCTAGCTTGTTGTTCTACTTTGGTGGATGCTCACCCTATACCTGGTCAGTTCGAAGTCTGTAGGAGTCATGTACTCCCGCGGCACAGCTCGCGCCGCATTATTGAACTCGTATTCAGCGCTTCCTACAGTAACTACTACTTAACTGCATTCACGATGTTCGCTTGTTGTTCTACTACTTAACTGCATTCACGATGCTCGCTTTTTGTTCTACTACTTAACTGCATTCACGATGCTCGCTTTTTGTTCTACTACTTAACTGCATTCACGATGCTCGCTTGTTGTTCTACTACTTAACTGCATTCACGATGCTCGCTTTTTGTTCTACTACTTAACTGCATTCACGATGCTCGCTTGTTGTTCTACTACTTAACTGCATTCACGATGCTCGCTTGTTGTTCTACTACTTAACTGCATTCACGATGCTCGCTTTTTGTTCTACTACTTAACTGCATTCACGATGCTCGCTTTTTGTTCTACTACTTAACTGCATTCACGATGCTCGCTTGTTGTTCTACTACTTAACTGCATTCACGATGCTCGCTTGTTGTTCTACTACTTAACTGCATTCACGATGCTCGCTTGTTGTTCTACTACTTAACTGCATTCACGATGCTCGCTTGTTGTTCTACTACTTAACTGCATTCACACGATGCTCGCTTGTTGTTCTACTACTTAACTGCATTCACGATGCTCGCTTGTTGTTCTACTACTTAACTGCATTCACGATGCTCGCTTGTTGTTCTACTACTTAACTGCTTTCACGATGCTCGCTTGTTGTTCCACTACTTAACTGCATTCACGATGCTCGCTTGTTGTTCCACTACTTAACTGCATTCACGATGCTCGCTTGTTGTTCCACTACTTAACTGCTTTCACGATGCTCGCTTGTTGTTCCACTACTTAACTGCATTCACGATGCTCGCTTGTTGTTCCACTACTTAACTGCATTCACGATGCTCGCTTTTTGTTCTACTACTTAACTGCATTCACGATGCTCGCTTTTTGTTCTACTACTTAACTGCATTCACGATGCTCGCTTGTTGTTCTACTACTTAACTGCATTCACGATGCTCGCTTGTTGTTCTACTACTTAACTGCATTCACGATGCTCGCTTGTTGTTCTACTACTTAACTGCATTCACGATGCTCGCTTGTTGTTCTACTACTTAACTGCATTCACACGATGCTCGCTTGTTGTTCTACTACTTAACTGCATTCACGATGCTCGCTTGTTGTTCTACTACTTAACTGCTTTCACGATGCTCGCTTGTTGTTCCACTACTTAACTGCATTCACGATGCTCGCTTGTTGTTCCACTACTTAACTGCATTCACGATGCTCGCTTGTTGTTCCACTACTTAACTGCTTTCACGATGCTCGCTTGTTGTTCCACTACTTAACTGCTTTCACGATGCTCGCTTGTTGTTCCACTACTTAACTGCATTCACGATGCTCGCTTTTTGTTCTACTACTTAACTGCATTCACGATGCTCGCTTTTTGTTCTACTACTTAACTGCATTCACGATGCTCGCTTGTTGTTCTACTACTTAACTGCATTCACGATGCTCGCTTGTTGTTCTACTACTTAACTGCATTCACGATGCTCGCTTGTTGTTCTACTACTTAACTGCATTCACGATGCTCGCTTGTTGTTCTACTACTTAACTGCATTCACGATGCTCGCTTGTTGTTCTACTACTTAACTGCTTTCACGATGCTCGCTTGTTGTTCCACTACTTAACTGCATTCACGATGCTCGCTTGTTGTTCCACTACTTAACTGCTTTCACGATGCTCGCTTGTTGTTCCACTACTTAACTGCATTCACGATGCTCGCTTGTTGTTCCACTACTTAACTGCATTCACGATGCTCGCTTTTTGTTCTACTACTTAACTGCATTCACGATGCTCGCTTTTTGTTCTACTACTTAACTGCATTCACGATGCTCGCTTTTTGTTCTACTACTTAACTGCATTCACGATGCTCGCTTGTTGTTCTACTACTTAACTGCATTCACGATGCTCTCTTGTTGTTCTACTACTTAACTGCATTCACGATGCTCGCTTGTTGTTCTACTACTTAACTGCATTCACGATGCTCGCTTGTTGTTCTACTACTTAACTGCATTCACACGATGCTCGCTTGTTGTTCTACTACTTAACTGCATTCACGATGCTCGCTTGTTGTTCTACTACTTAACTGCTTTCACGATGCTCGCTTGTTGTTCCACTACTTAACTGCATTCACGATGCTCGCTTGTTGTTCCACTACTTAACTGCATTCACGATGCTCGCTTGTTGTTCCACTACTTAACTGCTTTCACGATGCTCGCTTGTTGTTCCACTACTTAACTGCATTCACGATGCTCGCTTGTTGTTCCACTACTTAACTGCATTCACGATGCTCGCTTTTTGTTCTACTACTTAACTGCATTCACGATGCTCGCTTTTTGTTCTACTACTTAACTGCATTCACGATGCTCGCTTGTTGTTCTACTACTTAACTGCATTCACGATGCTCGCTTGTTGTTCTACTACTTAACTGCATTCACGATGCTCGCTTGTTGTTCTACTACTTAACTGCATTCACGATGCTCGCTTGTTGTTCTACTACTTAACTGCATTCACGATGCTCGCTTGTTGTTCTACTACTTAACTGCTTTCACGATGCTCGCTTGTTGTTCCACTACTTAACTGCATTCACGATGCTCGCTTGTTGTTCCACTACTTAACTGCTTTCACGATGCTCGCTTGTTGTTCCACTACTTAACTGCATTCACGATGCTCGCTTGTTGTTCCACTACTTAACTGCATTCACGATGCTCGCTTTTTGTTCTACTACTTAACTGCATTCACGATGCTCGCTTGTTGTTCTACTACTTAACTGCATTCACGATGCTCGCTTGTTGTTCTACTACTTAACTGCATTCACGATGCTCGCTTGTTGTTCTACTACTTAACTGCATTCACGATGCTCGCTTGTTGTTCCACTACTTAACTGCTTTCACGATGCTCGCTTGTTGTTCTACTATTTAACTGCATTCACGATGTTCGCTTTTTGTTCTACTACTTAACTGCATTCACGATGCTCGCTTGTTGTTCTACTATTTAACTGCATTCACGATGTTCGCTTGTTGTTCTACTACTTAACTGCATTCACGATGCTCGCTTGTTGTTCTACTACTTAACTGCATTCACGATGCTCGCTTGTTGTTCTACTATTTAACTGCATTCACGATGTTCGCTTGTTGTTCTACTACTTAACTGCATTCACGATGCTCGCTTGTTGTTCTACTACTTAACTGCATTCACGATGCTCGCTTGTTGTTCTACTACTTAACTGCATTCACGATGCTCGCTTGTTGTTCTACTACTTAACTGCATTCACGATGCTCGCTTGTTGTTCTACTATTTAACTGCATTCACGATGTTCGCTTTTTGTTCTACTACTTAACTGCATTCACGATGCTCGCTTGTTGTTCTACTATTTAACTGCATTCACGATGTTCGCTTGTTGTTCTACTACTTAACTGCATTCACGATGCTCGCTTGTTGTTCTACTACTTAACTGCATTCACGATGCTCGCTTGTTGTTCTACTACTTAACTGCATTCACGATGCTCGCTTGTTGTTCTACTACTTAACTGCATTCACGATGCTCGCTTGTTGTTCTACTACTTAACTGCATTCACGATGCTCGCTTGTTGTTCTACTACTTAACTGCATTCACACGATGCTCGCTTGTTGTTCTACTACTTAACTGCATTCACGATGCTCGCTTGTTGTTCCACTACTTAACTGCTTTCACGATGCTCGCTTGTTGTTCTACTCTTTGGGGGACGGTCAACCTAAACCTGGACAGTTCGGAATCTGTAGGACTCTTGTATTCCCGCGACATAACTCGCGGCGCATTATTGAACTCGTATTCAGCGCTAACTACTATCTAACTACTTACACGATGCTCGCATGTTGTTCTACTCTTTGGAGGACGGTCAACCTAAACCTGGTCAGTTCGGAATCTGTAGGACTCGTGTATTGCCGCGGCATAGCTCGCGCCGCATTATTGAACTCGTATTCAGCGCTAACTACTACCTAACTACTTACACGATGCTCGCTTGTTGTTCTACTTTATTTAACATACGTCTACAATTTTTAATTTTACGTCGGTGACAAACAAGCTTAGGTTATTTCTCAATTCTTTAAATTTAATCGTTTTATTTCCATCAGTCTTACTTACTTACTTCATAATTGAGCAAAACAGGCTTGTGTACTAAACAAATATATTTAGTCCATCAGTTATAAACCAAAAAAAAAACGTATTTTTTCTTTTTCTATTCAATAAAAAATTATGAAAGATATAGCACGTTGAATTTGCGCGTTGCCCCCCACTCTCGAACTATGGCGCGCTTTACTTCGTCATTTTTGGTTTCGAATAATTATAATAATATTTTTAATACCCGTGACACTACCCAATTATAGTGGGCCATCATACATTGTACAAAGTGTTGCTATTTTAAAAAATCTGGGTGGGAATGCGTCAAAAGCGCGGTACCATAAAAAATACTGGGTCTAACTTGTACTTATCAGAGACTACATTGCCAAAAGGCTGGGCTTTATAAAGACCCGCCAGACCTAAGGTCAAATCTAAATTTATCTTTTTACCCGACTGCGCCAGAAGGAGGGTTATGCTTTTGGAGAATATGTATGTATATATGTATATACTATGTATAATTGTCTGGCACGCTCTGCGGCCTGAACGGCTCGATGGATTTTAGCTTCAAAAGGACACTTATTCATTTCCAATTCACATATAGAAACGCAGTCGGGTCTTTTAGTTTTTTAAATTATTGACTTGTAATTCAACTAAAATAATTCAAAATTAGGATTACATCGAAAAGAAATCAAAACATTTAAACTAATACCTACATACTTTCATAAAAACTAATCTATTAAGCCGCTGCCAGTGGGTAACGTCCCCAAAATAGTGGCGGCATTGCCACATTAAATGGCTTCTTTGTTCCTTTTTTTTTTGGATCTGACTGTGGCTTTATTGGCCTAATACGCGGTGGGAGAGTTGCCTGGGGGAAAATCCAGGGGAAAACCTCCGACACGACCGCGTGGGCGGTAAATGGCAATCTCTGTGCTAAAAATATAGTCCAGCATTTTGGTCACGTGTTGCCGTGTTGCGTCGACCAGACGCCTAGACAAATCTCTGTATATTTTATGGGCTCCTGGTCCCCACGGCCCCAGAGTTTCAAACCTCCCCCAAGGCTCAAATATGTACTGTATGTACTAATAAGTTTATTTAGTAACTAATAAGTTTATTTTTAAGTTAACTTACAGGTTTATTTTAAGTTTTGTTTTTGTTACTAGTTATATGTTATTGTTTCTAGAATATATTTTCTTGTTAATATTTAAAAAAAATATGTACCCTAAATTAGTATAGTGAAAAAAACATTTTCCCCTCACTAGCTCGGAAGGCCGTCTTTTATCCTTTGAAACAAGCGGGTAAAAACGCATTTTATCCCACCACCACCACCACCACCATATCAGCCCTAGGACGTCCACTGCTGGACATAGGCCTCCCCCAATTTCATGGGGGGTAAATGCCATAATCGCCACGCTTGGCATGCGGGTTGGCGATCGCAGTATCTCCACCGCACTCTAGGAATGCTGCTGCCCCTTCCCCGGTGGTCTCGGTCGTAGTTTTAGGACATACCCGGGTCCATTTATCGGTCGGGCATTTTATCCACAAGTGGGGAAAGTAATTTCACCTCGGAGCGTGTTTGAGTCGCTTTTGACTGATAAAAAAACGTAAAACGCTCATATTAATGTTTCGTTTGATATCAATTATTATTAAATAAATGGTTTGAGAATTTAATAAAAAATACCAAATTTAGCTTTATTTAATGATTTAAGTCGTAAACCTTAAAATTCTATAAGTAACATTTTTTTATAATGACTTTGAGTATAATTGTAAACGCACAAGTTGAGTCGATGCAATTTCAAAACGCATCGTCAGAAATGTCATCATTGTCAATGTCAACTAAAATATACACAACTTGTCACCGACTCCAACTCGCGTAAATATTATACACAACTTTCAGAGTTTTCTGTTGTAATATCGTAAAAAAATCAGTGATTCCAGTGATGAAAGTCATGCCTGTGGAACTGTGTTTTTTGCATGTTGCACTTTCCTCGCTATAGTCAGGAGAAAAGTTTTGTGTTACACACGGGTGCAAAGTTGTATTTTACTTCTCGTGTGTTGAAACACTCGCTACGCTCAGGATTCTATTTTAGAACCACTCGTTTCGCTCGTGGTTCAACTATAGAATCCTTTCGCTGGCTCGTGTTTCAATTCCACACTCGCGGGTAAAATACAACTTTGCACCCTTGTATAACAAATAACTATTCCCATGTTATAAAGACTTTGATAAATAAAAGCCTCTAGTACTTTATCTGTAACAAAGTTCAGATTTAAGGTTCAACGGATCTTTTCTAGAACTAGAACATACTGTAACCTCGTAATGTGTTTTTTATGAGTTTGTGGTAACCCACAGTACAAGCAAGGACCTCTTTTCTATTCGTTCCATTTTTAAGATATACAGGGTCAGTCAGTCTACTCTAAAACTGCATAGGATAATCGAACACAAGTCGTCTGTCATAGTCTCTTAGATACATTTAGGTGCAGGCATCCATAGGCTGCGCTGACCGCTTACCATCAGGTGGGCCGTACGCTTGTTTGCCACCGACGTGGTATAAAAAAAAAACATTTGTGATGGCTATAGCGCGGTGTTTTTAATTACAGACTTAGCGTTGAAATTATTTAGTTGCAGACTAAGCGATGTTAGTCTTTAAGGCTAGCTTGTACATTTATTAGGTTTCCAGATCCGACACGATTTTGGGATTAAGTATAGCGCTTATTGGCACATTCAAACGCTCGGATATGACAATACCTATAGGCGCTGAGACCGCTCTGTCGCATCAAACCTTGTTCGAATGCTTCGATCCTAATCATATAGAATTACGTCTACTTACATATTATATAAGGTAAACTTAAATTTTAATAATACCATCGTTACAAGTCAGTCACATAATTTCATTTTGATATAATTAATTCATACTATAATAATTTGGTGGACCCGGGTATGTCCTAAAACTACGACGAAGATCACCGTGGGATGGGCAGCAGCATCCCTGGGGTGCGGTGGAGATACTGTGATCGCCAACCTGCATTCCAAGCGTGGCATTATTGATTAGTGTTAGAAACGAGGCTTTCAGACCATAATTTATTTATATATTTATATAAGGAGAACCAACAGCTATATTGACAGATATTGCAGCTAATAGATACACAGAACCAATTACAGGAACTCATGTTTAGATATTACATAAGAAAAAAAACATACGCTTAGGCAATACACACAATGTACGACAATGCAACAAAGCACACTTGCAGGAGTTAGAACCAAATTAATAAACAGTAAAAAAGAACGGAACCTGGTTATTCAAAAGAGGTACAGACTTATATATTTAGAAAGGAAAAAAGAAGAAGAGAAACAACTTACGCAAAATGTGTGCTCACTAGTTTTCGCCTTATGGAAGGAATAACACAATTAAATACATCGATACCAAGCTCTCTCGCCAAATTGTTCAGGTTTCGACTACTCTCTCGCCAAATAATGTTATTACTGTAGAAATAACAACGGATAAACTAGAAAATAATGATAATTGTGAAGAATTTCAGACATTCGCCAGAAATATGATTAAATCGAGTTATAAATATTTTCATTATCTAATTACTAGTGATTGCGATCCCTTATAGCAGATTATGTTTAATCACGACCCAGAATGTAAAATAAATTTGGTATCAAAAGCATTAACAAACTACTTTAATTTAGATTTCTGGAACATAAAGGGACAAAGCCCGTTGCTAATTATTTAAAATGGCCAACAAATGGCATATCGACATCAAAACGAAACTTAGATAAAATAAAAAAATGTAACAACAGTTTGTGTCCTGCACTAAAAGAGAATCTCATATAAAAACTTACAAAAAACTTGTACGTAAAGCTTTGATTAGAGCAAAGAGAAAACCCAAGTTTATTATGATATTCTTGGTTTTATATAGAAAGGTTATATAAAACCAAGAATACTTTCAAAGAATCATGGAAAATTATTAAAGAACAAACAAAACAAAATAAAGAAACACAAAATCATATTGAAGTGATAACTGATTGATAGTGATCGTAAAAGAATAATAAATACCGAAGAATTTGCAAATAAATTAAATATCTTTCTTTCTTCTGTTGCTGAAAAAACTGCAGGGTAAGGTGCTCATTACGACTTACTTTAATAAGACGATGATGATGATGATGTCCTCCCAGACGTATCCGTCGACGGCGACAACCTGACAAATTTCTATGAATATATATAGATGTTGATTATGTGCCTTTACGTGCATGTGCGCGTGTGTGACTTGCAAAGCCAAACTTGGTTTTGAAGCTCCGACAACATGTGAAGCAGTATAGCTTTCCACATGTTGCAAGTATATTGAAAGGAGGGCTTGGATCGAGTTTTACTTTTACTTTAATATACAAAGACTTCTTAGGTAAGGTTGAATGTCCAAATATACAAATTAAATTTGTTCCAATTGACAGAGTTGAATTATTATTCATAACATTAAAAAAATTTAAGGATACGTTCATAGGATATTTACAATTTAGATGCGCGTTTTGACAAAAATATATTATTAGATAATAATTACTTACTATAGGATACTACTTACTATTTTTAATAATTGCTTAACCCAGGGAAAATTTACACAATGCCTCTAGATAGGGAAGGTCATCCCACTTCACAAAAAAGGCGTTGCGGATGATCCCAACAATTATAGGCCTGTATGCATACTTCTAGCTGTGTCTAAAATATTATAAGCTGTAATTAAAAACATAGTAACTAAATATTTTAGAAGGGAAAGTCAACAGGAATGGTATTGCGTAAAGTCGCTGATTACGTGGTTACTGCCTTGGACAGATCACAAAAACCGGCCAAGAGCGTGTCGGGCCACGCTCAGTGTAGGGTTCCGAAGTTTTCCGTCCGTCACATTAAGTTGACATATTAAGTACAGAAACACCCCTACCCTAAAAACGGGCCCACAGAGGACGGTGATAACTAAAGAAAGAGTTTGGATTATACGGTTAAATTACAAACTTAGTTCAGAAATTATTTTTGTAATTTTTTCAAAAACTATTCAACCTATCAAGTTCAAAATAATTTTTCTACAAAGTTTTTATAAAGTTCTACTTTTGAGATTTTTTTCATATTTTTAAAACTTATGGTTCAAAAGTTAGAGGGGGGGGGGACACATTTTTTTTTACTACTGGAGCGATTATTTCCGAAAATATTAACATTATCAAAAAATGATTTTAGCAAACCCCTATTTATTTTTAAATACCTATCTAACAATATATCACACGTTAGGGTTAAAATGAAAAAAAAAACACTCCCCACTTTACGTATAGGGGAGGTACCCTAATAAAATATTTTTTTCCACTTTTTATTTTACCACTTTGTCGGCGTAATTGATATACATATTAGTACCAAATTTCAGCTTTCTAGTGCTAACGGTCACTGAGATTATCCGCGGACGGACGGACAGACGGACGGACAGACATGGCGAAACTATAAGGGTTCCTAGTTGACTACGGAACCCTAAAAATGGGCCAGTATTGTTTATAATCTGTTAAAAGCGTTTGACTGCATCCGCCATGACGTACTTCTATTTAAATTAGAATACTATGGATTCACACATCAAGAGCTTAATTTAATAAAAAGCTATCTTAATAACAGAAGTCAAAAAGTACACATTAATGGCACATGTTCGCAGGAAGTCAATATCAATGTTGGTGTACCACAAGGGTCTATCCTGGGCCCAATTTTATTCATAATTTATGTAAATAATTTAACTGAGTGCATACCTAATTACGCTATGGTTACCCTATTTGCAGACGATACACATGTGGGCTTAAAAGATACTAACCTAGCTAAGCTGGAAAAGAATATTAAGGGTATTATGATAACGCTTGGAAAATGGTTTAATCCTAATGGAATTATTTTGAATTCTAACAAAACTACACTATTGACATACCACAATAAAAATAAAATTGACGAATTGAAATAAAAATTAGAGAGTTATGATTAATAAATTTAATTTTCACAATATTTTTAGGATATCACATTGACAATAAAATAAGCCACTCAATTCACATTGACAAAATTTGTAACATAATTACTTTTGGAAATTACGAATTGTACACATACGTCAGCCTTAACACTTGTTCTTCATTTCTTCATCGTTCTTCAAATAACCTAAGAAGAAATGGTTCCGTCTCATAATGTACGTCACTAGAATCATCTCTGGCCAGACCCTTCAACAACCGATGTGTACCAAACAAACGACTGACTACGGCGTACTTTTCTTCTAGCGTCCAATTGTCCGTGTATTGTATGTTTTTCTCCAACAATAATTCTTTGGTCATCGTGCTAATGTATTTTACCGGTGACGTATGTGTAGGGTATGCTTGGCTTGCTTCATGCTTCATTTCGGATATTATGTCGATAAGATCCAGAAGACGGCCTGTATCCTCCATAGATATTAGTTTGTGGCACAATAGATCTAACGGATGCGCGTATCTGTAATAAAAAAAACAATAACGTAAAACTCATTCTGATAAATTTCAGTCAAAAGTTTCATTTTCAGTATACGCTTTTATTGCTTGCTAAATATTTGTTTTCCACTGTTATCAACTACTCGTTAAGACGGTTCCAAACATTCCAAAGAGGTTCATTCAAATACGGCAAGTTTTTTTGTAATATGCGTTGTATTTTGTGTAGTTCACAAGTCGCTATACATCTGTGTGTTTTATCTTTTGTTTCCATCACCACATCAACTCGGTGATACCATAATATTGCACTGTCACCGAACTTGAATAAGTATGCCAAATTTTAGGTCAATCAGTTGAGGATTACTGTTTTAAAATTCAGTTGCCAGATTAGATCCGAACACAAAAAACATTTGTTTCTGTCATAAAAATATTTTTTGTTACATGCTTTTTCCGACTGTACTTGCATCAATTACTCGTTGAGACGGTTCGAGTAAGCACAAACACGATGGGTTTATCTTGTGTAGTTTAGTAGTTGCCATGGCCACCTTCTGTCTCCATCATCCGATCAGCTCGGTGGTACCATAATATTGTATTGTCACCGAAAGTACTTAAGTATGCTCAATTTCAGCTAATCGGACACCGGCAAGTGGATGTTTTTTTTTTTAATTAAAAATGGGATTGCTCTTGGCCAGCATCTAGCCAGGGGGCAAAGATGAGGCCGACGATGAAGCGAGCTCACCCAGAAGATGCCTATTCACTCGTGCCTTAAAAAGGTCCAGGTTATATGAACTCGGAAATACAGACGCCGGCAGAGAATTCTAAACCTTAGAAGTGCGCATTATAAAAGAAGATGCAAAGCGCTTGGTTCGAATTAGAGGAATTTCGAACGTAAAAAGGATTGCAAATTTTGATGACAAATTACATACTTACATACTCGTACTTACGAACAGTGCAAGTTACATAAAATCTTGTATAAAGCGAACATGCAGATTGCAGACGAACTGAAAACCTCCTTCCTTCTATTGAAGTCGATTAAGGCGAAGGGTAGGGCAAGGCCTTCTCCATACAAACGTTGTGCAAGTTTTATTCGTTAGTTTTGGAACTACATCATTTAATTTTATTTTTTGCTTGTTCATATTGGATATACGCAGAACCTGATGTTGAAATGTAGCTTATTTCATAAAATAAAAAAATAAAAAATACAACCAAAGAAATTAAATAAAAAATAAACATCAAGTCGTAGCTAACAGAAAAATAAGCATATTAACCAAAAACAATAACTGTAACGCAAACATAAACGAAGAAAAACGTGCACAAAGTTTGTATGGAAAGAGCTTGCCCACGGTGTTATCAGTTCCATACAAACAGGGAAATCTGCCAAAATGAGCAGCGTACGAGGTACCGTTCGGAGGTACGCAGTCCTGTGTCGATAGATGGCATTCCAAAGCGGAAGTAGTCTGATCACGTGACATTAGGAAACCATTTTTGAAATGGCAAAACTAAGAATGACCATATTAACAATCTGGGCAAATCCCGTTTTACGTATTTTTATTGCATCTGAGACTGTAGTTCCATCTATTAATAAATTCAATTAAAAATTATTTCCTCTGAAAATTTATAATTTTATTTATTGTTATAAAGCAAATCTGAGTAATCACAAAGAAATGTTTTTAGTTGGAATGGAACGTCGACATACTACCTCCTTTTGCAGCTCAATTTAAAAAAAGTAACCGCTGTTGTCACTGTCATACTGAAATATAAATATGTCATATCGCTCAGAAACTGCTTTCCAAATTAAATATTCGTCTGATTTTATTCCATTTCATTCATCATCTTATGACTAGAGCGCTCGTTTTGTACTCCGAGGATTCTGTTTATATTCTGCTGACCTGCTACTGGAGGAACTGGAGTTTGATTTGCTTTGCGTTTTGGCTATTGACGGCTATGCCTCGAACGGCTCACGTGTTGTTTCCGCACTTTCCGCAACTGAGGTATATGAAACGAGTAAGTATCTATATGTACCTAACGATAATGTAAACAACATGTATCATAAAATTGCACAGCGACAGTAAAATTAGGCCCGATTTGCAAATTATTGTGTACTTTTGTTATAGGGTTGGATATAAATGTATCATCACTCCACTCGTTTCCCAACACAACAAGCAACCAAAGCGTTTCTTGGGTAATGGCGATCGGTGGGGGGCTTTGGCAAATGGACGATGATGAAAATTATAAATATTGAAAGGTTGCACTTACAGTTTGAACCAAAATTTCAAAGTGTTAAAGCAGTACCCTCATTGTATTAAGCAGGTAAGCACATGTTTTGGCGGCTTTTATCTATACACATTTCTTAACTCGCGGAGAGTTTAAGTAATGAACTCTAAAACTCCGGTAAATACTTTGTAACTGGTATTCACGCCACATAACATGCTAATTAGATACAAATCATACGAGTACAGTCCGGAACCGTCGTCATTGCGGCCAACACGCACTAAACGCACTTGGCTGGTTTATTTTAACAACCAAACGGTGACAATTGTCACCAAGCTTACCAATAACCATGACTGATGTGATGACTAATGGTAAGCAATTGCCGAAGCCTATGGACGCCTGTGACTCTAGACGAATCACATGCGCTTTGCCGACACGTTCCCGACCCTAAGGGCCTACCTAAATTTGTTTATAAGGGTCTCCGAATATTCAAATAATTTAAGTAAGATGGAGGGGAATATGCCTCTGCGATGTTCCAATCTTCGTTCTATTTTTTTGTTGAAACTTCATTGCACACAAACAATACAATAGAGTAAACGCGCTGGTTCCTCTATGTAATAATATCGGTATTTGCCTTATTGTTTTTATACCATAACGGTGACAGACAAGCATACGGCCTGCCTGATGGTAAGCAGAAACCGTAGGCTAGGATGTTTGTGACTTCCCCGGAATCGTCAGGGCGTTCCCAACCTTTTATTAATTGATGATTTGTTGGGTTGCCAATTAAGGAGGTCTCTCTCCAGCTGGATTAAAAATCATACCGGATTGCAAATTGCAATCACTAGATAACATAATTATCCGATTTGATAATTGTTTTTTGGCATACTAGAGGAAACTCTTCCAAACAAATAGGAACACAAATATGATAATTTTGGTTTTTACAAATACTGCTTTTGATTTCCGAAGAACCACCATTTTTTTGCGAAGAACTGACTAATGATGACCATGGACGACCTAAGAATCTTTTAAATGGAGTAGGTTCTTGGTTCACAGATCAGCTGAGATTTGGTTCAGGTAGCAACTTATGCTGCTCCATTAATATTGTCAGCTCGCATATAGCGATTGTATATAATCTACATTAACCAACATATCTTCTCTCAGAAATGAATGAATTAAAGCTTCTCCGTTTCAAGACAATTTTATTTTAGGTACTCACAGAATTTGTGCCGAGACAAGCACAGGTCTAACAAGTAACAACTTGGTTATCCATCCATTTAACATCAAGACATGTGAATGAGCCTTCGTCTTTAAAAAGTTTGTGGCTGGCAGAACTTACTTTTGAAAATATCAATAGAGATTGGAATTTTAATATAAAAAGATTGCATAGACATGAGTAGTAAATGGTTTAAAAAGTGATAACACCTTTCCTTGTAACAAGATTTAGGTTGATAAATCTGACAACGTATGTATGTAAGTAGGTATGTTATTATACTTCCATGTTGAAATCGCAATATTCACAATTAGGTACCTAATTAGCATTCGACTGAAAACATAGCATATGTAGGTATATTATTTTTTTATTTGATGTTTTTTTTTCAGTTGATCTTACTGTTAAAGAATCACGAAGGAACGATGAAATGCCAACTAAGTAGAGTGTACTACGAAGGCAAAATCTAGACTCCACAAAAGAAAACGGTATATAAGTGCATTTTTTATTTATCTGACATTGATTTATCAAAATTGTTCATTATCCATTTAAATATCTTATTTTAAAACTGGCGTAACAAAATAATCTCTAAACAATAAAACATTAACTAATGTAAAATGAATGAAGTATAGCGTAATATATATAACAATATAATAATATATTGCCATAAAATCCAATTTCCTGCCACGAATTGCATTTTGTAGTACATACTCTAAATTAACAACATACTCGTATGAAATAAGCTCAGGCGCATCACATTTTGTAATATATGACCATTAGACAGTGTATTGTATCCATCTATTATTAAAAATGCGAAAGTGTATCTGTATTTCGTCTGTCTGTTAGCTCTTTACGCTTAAACCGCTGAACCGATTATGATGAAATTTGGCACAGAGCGCGTTTTAGTCCCGGGAAAGGACATATATGATAGCTTTCCTCTCGAAAATCGTTCCTAAGGAGGAGAATAGGGGGTGGGACTTTGTATCCACCACCACCACCACCACACCAGCCAAAGGACGTCCACTGCTGGACACAGGCCTCCCCCGAATTCACGGGGGGTATATGCCATAATCACCACACTTGCGGGTTGGCGATCGCAGTATCTCCACCGCACTCCAGTGATGTTGCTGCCCATCCCCCGGTGATCTTGGAATTTTGTATGGAAGAGCGATAATTATGCCTGCGCCTTCAATAATTATTTCTCTAAGGCGATAAGGAGGTCCACGTGGACGGGATCACGGGCAAAAGCTAGTTGTATATATATTTTTTATACTACGACGGTGGCAACCAAGCTTACGGCCTGCCTGATGGTAAGCAGACACCGTAGCCTATGGATAATTGCGACTCCAAAGGAATCACAAGTGCATTGCCAACCCTTTATTGACTTGGGGTGCGCTGAGTTGAGAGTGGGGGAGCCGCAGATGTCTCCAGCTGTCAAGCTAGAAACATGCAGCCCCCCACTCCCAACACAGCGCATCCTCGGGAGCTCTGGCGACCTTACTCACCACCAGGAACACAACACCACATACCTACCTAAGGGGCAAGTAGTGATGCTATTATGGCTGCGGTCTTCTGTAAGGTGGAGGTATTTCCCTCGTTGGGCTGCTTCAAATTTGAGCGAAATGACGTTTCGCTGTGCCCTACCTCTTCTAATAAATAATTATTGCTTAAAAACTGCAAATTGCTTGGGTCTGGTATTTCCCATCACTACTTCCTTTCCCTAGAATTGTCAATGTAACTATAGTTTTGGTGGAAATGATTGCCATCTTAATATATGTACAAGCAAAATGAGGGGAAATGAAAAGAAAAAAATTAAGCTAAACTTCACGTGAGAGGGAAATTCGATTGTTAGATTCACACAAGCCACTGCGAGGTATTTAACTCTTCTTCACAACACTACCGTCTTAAACGGAAACGGCACAAGAGACCGCGGCTAATAGCGCACGAGTATCGCTGTGCCATGATTGCGTCTAGGATCCTTCGTATGCTCTTTGATACTTTTCCAAGCATCAGCCCAGCTAAGACGATAGGTTTTATTGTAATGTTTTATTTGACGTTCGGCTGTAATACTAAAAATAATCGTATGGAATTTATTTTTTATTAAAAATGGGATTGCTCATGGCCAGTATCTAGCCAGTGGGCAAAGATGAGGCCGACGATGAAGCGAGCTCACCCAGAAGATGCCTATTCACTCGTGCCTTAAAAAGGTCCGGGTTATTTTACGAACCGTGAGATCTTCGAGAAGGCAGTAAGGTTTCCAGTTCGACCGTTCGTAAAACGTGACCATAAAACCTATCGTGTCGATTGGGCTGAAGCATCGATCATTGCATCGCGGAGAGTTTTTTTTTATAAAATACTTAAATATCCTATTTTTTATTTTCATATTACAGATATGACGACAGCAGACTAAGTTAAGAAGTTCAAAAAATTGAGAAAGGTGTAAGACGGGGGATCTCCTTTTGCCAAAATTATTCATTGCCGTCCTGGAAGACATAATTAAGACACAATTGGAAGACATAATTGAGTTAATTAAGTTTCGCAGACGATGTAGCTATCTTCGGAGAAACAGAAAAAGTTACAAAAATTGGATTTGGAAAGTACAAGAGTTGGCCTACACTTAATAAGTGCCTCAATAAGCAAAATGATGACAAATAGTTACTAACAATCACAGTGTAGAAGGGAAGACGATAAAGTATATGGAGGACTATGTGTATTTACTAGATAAATTAGTCTCTTTTGATGCGAACAGCAATGAAAACGAAATATACAATAAACGAGGATAAATATCTCATGCAAAAGGTTCTGGGCGCAAAAGGAAATATTTAAAGAAAAATACAACTTAGAATTAAAGATAAGATGCTAGTGGACTTTTGCATCTTGCCTAGCCTTATTATGCAAGCCAAACCAAGGTATACACAGAAAAAGCGAGAAACAAAATCCTGCCCTGTCAGCATGCAATGGAGAGAAGCATCGTAATCTTAGAAAAAACCGTAAAACAAGGAACACAATTATTCGCAAGAAAACAATGATAACAGATGCTCTAAAGTTAGCCTTAGACAGATGAAAGGTGGAGCATCCAATCTACAAAATAGCCAGACCCCATTGGAAAACGGCGGGTGGGTCGCCAGAGGAAAAACGGTTAAAAAGTGCCACCGACAAAGAGAAATGGACAAATATGAAAGAGGCTTTAGCCCAAGAGGGACCACACCAAAAGAAAAAGAATAAAACTCCTATTAGCTATAATAATAATAAGACGTCAGCAAAACATTTAAGTACAATATTTTCTACGAAGGCCAGCACATTGGCAAGAACAAGAGGAAAGCTGACTGCAGAAAAAAACGAAACATTAAAAAAAAAAACAATACAAAACTTCACACCCGCGTCATTATTAACCTTTGAAGTAACTTTAAAATCCCTTCCTACAACCCGGTCACAATATCTGTGCACCTGACCTCGTGACGACATATCGGCGAGCGCGGGCGGCGGCATTCCAGCGAGGTGCACAGATATTCTGACCGGGTTGTAGTCATATTTATTTAAAATCTTCATAGATAAGAAGCAAGAGTCTATTTACGGCATAAAGCTTTCGCCTCTCTCACAGTAAGTCCGAAAGCGCTTTCATGTGAGATAGCTATGGTCCTCCGGTCTTTATACTCGTACATAAGAAATATTCAGGAATCGCTGCCCACCCCTATGTCCCGCATTCAGTGTCAGTTCATGAACTCTTAGAACAATATTCCGATTTGGGTGAAATCGTTGATATTGACATAATAACGTGTAATAGCAATCGAGAAAGAAGTATATTATTTGAATTTAAAATTAATTTAGGTACCTATAAATATATTACGTTGTTAAATGAACTTTTAAACAAATAAGGATGTTTCATATGAATATTAGTTATTATTTATTGTTTATTATGTAGGTTTCGATTAATATAATATAAATTCAAACACACCTTTATCTGTATTTTGTTGGTTTTAGGAAATCAGTGAATATGGGTAGTGTTAAATTATAAATTTACAATACAAAACAGGTACGTATGCTTTCTGAATGAATATTTTTCGTTTGAAATGCTTTACAATTCTTCGAATACAAGTTTGTTATTATGTGTAGTTTGTGTTTATTATTTTCCATTTACTATAAACTGGATTTTGGATTGTAATTCTGCATTAAGTAGGTACGCATGTATGCGATACTTACAAATTGCCTGATGTAAGCGTTGTGATATGAAGAAAACGATGAGTCAATTCCACTTTAACTCATCAAACTCATGTTACATTTTTGCATACGTTAAAATATTACTGCTTATTAGAAAAAAGAGTTAATTGTTAAGTTTGGCCTAAATATACGACCAATATACAGAATAACTATTATCCATCTTTTCTTTTCACTGTTTTATAATGCTCTTTAACATATTCAGGGCTAACTTTACAACTTAATGCTTCTTTTCTATAAGTAAGATTTTAACGCATGCAATAATGTAACACGAGTTGCCATGAAATTAGCCAATATAGTTACCAATGTGTTAGTGTATGTATGTCTATATTAATAATTTCGTGCAGGGGTACGGTAGACCCGAACGAGACTTGTCTCAAATTGAAGAACGTATAAAAATAACGATTTCGAGTTGAACATATGTATCCGCAAAATTCGGATTGTCGCGTATTTTGCATTAAAAAGTGTTAATTTTACGACAAAAGGTCCGCCATATTAAATTTGTTGGTTGACAGCACAGACTACTAAGAAGATACTGTTTGTCAACAGTATCTGTCTGTGTGTGCGTCGGGTTGGGTACGTTCGGAAATTGTAATTGTAAACTATGTTTGCGTCCGGTGTGTTGGCCAGGTTGCTGGGCGTGGATTCGGCTAGCCGCGTCTGCAGCGTTTTGTTTTTGTAGTTTTCAAGCGTTCTATACACCTATCAGCCTAGCTAGCACGATAACTTATACCGTCACGTTATATGGGCGAAATGTATTAAAACGTCACATAAAACGTAACGGTATCATCTATCGTGCTAGCTAGGCTGATTGTCACAACAACCGCCTTCAAGCGAATGTATGGGGCCTGTTACATGGTTATTATTATCACGTGATACATTCATATCACGATAAGTATCACGTGAATATTGAAGCAGAATCCATACAAATTTGAAAACTGCGATAATATTGACACCCCAGTATTGTGATAATATTAATCGTGTAAAGGACACCACTTGAATGTTTGCTGAGTCTGTCCGCCATCTTAAAGCTGCGTCTCTATTTTGTTGTGACAAACTACTAGATGACTTATGCCTTTTAAACGTCTAGCAAAATTCTATCCCTATCTCACTCTATCTTATAACTTAGTGGTACTGGGGGTCTACTCCGAAATTCGAAATCCAAACTTCGTATGGTGCCATTCCTATCACTCATATAGTCTATGACAGGAGAGTGAAAGGGACGGCACCATACGAATTTAGGATTTTGAATTTCGGAGTAGACCCCCAGCTCATGCCGTTCGCCGCGCTCGGACGTTAGAGGCGCTACCGCGAACCTAAAACGAAGTATCTGCCTCTCTCTCACATGTATATTCGAACGACAGAGAGGAAGATAGTTCGTTTTTGGTTCGCGGTAGGCCCTCAGGCATCAACTTTAAAACGAATAGGGTATTTTACTATAAGAGAAATAAAATTCAAAATGTAATAAAAACCAGCCAAGTGCGTCGGAGTCGCACACTGAGGGTTCCGTACAACTAAAAAACAAATGTGATTTATCAATATATTGATATTTTTGGTAAAATATACTTCATAATAAACATTATCACCTAATTTCAAGTTATGGTCGATGGGAAGTTAAAAAATTATATGTGTGACAGACAACACACGGAATGTTCTTTGACTTTCTTCGACCGTCCACCGCGCTCGGACTAAAGTGCTACCAACCGAAAACTAAATATATATGCCTCTCTGTCGCACTTGCATATTCGAGCGCGGAGAGGGAAATACTTCGTTTTCAGATCGCGGTAGGCTCTCTGGTCTGACGGCTCCTATTCCTGGATGGTGCGCGTATCGGAATGTGAAATACCTTTGGCAAAACGGAACAAGTTGTTAAATAGCTTCCATTAATTGGAGAAAATATTACCAACTGTTATTATTATCACGCGAAACACTGCATATTGAAGCAACATCCATAGGGGCCTGTTACATGGTTATTATTATCACGCCATATACTCATATCACGATCCGTATCACGTGCAATGAATATTGAAGAAAAATCCATACGATTTTGAAAACCACGATAATATTGACACACCAGTATTGTGATAATATTAAGCGTTTAACAGACCCCATAAAATTTTTATAAATCGCGATAATATTGACACATAATATTGAGTGTAAAGGGCCCCACTTAATAGAATTTGGCGGAGAATAGAGAGCTGCTACCGGGAAACGAACGAACATCGTGTATTTCCCTCTGTGTCGCTCGATTTTGCAAGTTCGACAGAGAGGGAGATACACGAACTTCATTTGTTTTCGTTCGCGTTAGCAGCTCTAACTTCGCACCAAAAATACTGACTGGCACATCAATATTAACAATTGCACATCTGAACTGAATTTTAATGAACAATTAGTATTTTAGCTATACAAATCAGTACTGATTACGGTGTCAAATTTTTTATGTGCCTTTAAATACTACCCTTATAAAAATGCTTAGGATTAACTTGCAAAGATACTAGCCTTTGCCCGTGACGTCGTCAGCGTAATCTTTTAGTCCCTATTCCATATGTTAATCCAGACTACAGACTATATTTCTATACGAAGTTTCATCATAATCCGTTGTTGTAATGTTTTTATTTTATACATTTTTGTACACAATTTCTTTTGTCGTTTGCATAACTGTCACGAATAAATGTTTACTTTATTTATTTCACCCGAGCGAAGCCGGGCTTTCATCTAGTATAGGTATAATGTTTCTATGTGTGCGTACTTCCGTGCACGCACACATTTATATATATGACGCACACTAATGAAAACGCCTACAGGGTTGTTATTGTACTACGGCACTAGATGACGCTCGGCACAATTTCTTTGACTGATATGTCTATCTCTATATATTCATAGTAGGCTTTGCCCTTGCCCTTCGCCTTAATAAAAGCCTTGAAAATGGTGCATGCAACAGTGCTTGCAAAAATCGGTGTTTAGTTTCAATATTTTTTTAGTATGGCTACATTCTGTGCCCGCGTTTGACAGTTACCTAACTGTTTAGTCACTTTGATTGAAAACTTCGGTCCGAAATCAAGCTCAACGCCAATTGTCCGTCGTACGTCGTATTGGTTTCCAGAGGGCCTACTCCGAACTTCGAAAATCGAACTTCGTGTCGTGCCGTCCCTTTCACTCTCGTGTTATACACTATATGACGGAAAGGGACGTCACGATACGAAGTTCGATTTTCGAAGTTCGGAGTAGGCCCTCAGATGTAAGCGGAAACATACCTCCTACTGTACTTACATATTTTGTACAATCTTTTTAGCCTGAATAAGCAAAGTGTCGCTCGGAAGACTTGTAATGTGTGGAAGATTGGACGGCTCAGGTGTCTGTAATTAACAAAAATCTTGTGTGAATTAATCAGAAATAACCCTTTATTTATTTATTAAAAGATACAAAATCCACAGCACAAGTTACAGCAATTTTAGAAAAGGTTTCATCTTACTTTGCCACATCTCCAAAATATTTAAACTCCTAGAACGAGTGACTCCCACTATATTCCCGTAATCAATGTTTACCGGTACAGTCAACAGCAAAAGTAGATGATAATTTTACTGCGACAGTTGGGATGCATCAAAGTAGTGAAAGTGACAAGGTACAGAAATGATCATCTACTTTTGCTGTTGACTGTACTACTGCTTTAAAGGCTGGGAAGGTACGAAAGGGCAGGGAAAGGCAGGGACGTGCCCCCAATGCATTCTGTAAACCACGCCCTCCGTGTAAAAGACACGCTTATGTCTTCCACGCACGAGAACACGAGGTGCAACTCTTTTACCACCAACAAAATCCTCAGCAACAGACAATATGGGACATATGGGTATCAAGCAGCGGTAAGCACAGGAGACGCCAATAACACACTGATTCATAGTGTCGTCATTGCATTCAATTTCTTACTTTTTTAATACCAATAACCGAAATGATTTCATTTCTTCATTAAACGTTATTTTGGTAAACCGGTATATTGCGGAAAGAATGGAATAATAACGGTTTAAGACCAATAGTAAAACTGTTTTTAAAACCGGTCCCGACCCATACTTTTAACATACAAAATGTTATTTTGGTCGCTTCGGTATAGGCCTGATTTTCAGCGAGATTGCCTTGGTGTCGTGGGTTTTGGGACTACGTGGCTGATTGGGGTGTAAATATGCGTAGATTACAAAAAGCAACTTATTTGAAAAATCGTGGGCAATGCGCTCGTTTTTGGTAATAAAAAATATATATCGAAAACGAAATAGCATATCGAAAAAATAACAAATAACTGTAGAGTTAAGAAAATATAGCAGGTGCGTATCCTTGATGAGTAAATGACACAACCCTTAACACGTAATATTTGATCTAGATGGAGTTAGAACATAAACCCGCGTTTTCCGGTACCCGGATTGCAGTCCACGGCATTGCTACAACATCTACAATAAGTATACAAAATAATTTAAATTTGGAGGCTCTGGTCACCCAAATGTCATGGGGAACAGCTGGCAGAAAGGTGAGGTGACATTTCTTATGAACAAAACTCCAAAATGGTCTTAGACAGCTGAAGTTTCATATGTAAGAATTTGTCTCTTGATTGCAGAAATCGTTGTTCTGTTTCTGGCTCAAATAAACTCTATGAGATTTTTATTGGCTGGCTGGCAAAGCCAAACTGTGAAAGTTAGATATGTATGCGTCCAAATCTCATAGAGCAAGTCTTTCTCCTGCCAGTAAAAAAACGAAGTTTTATTAATTGGCCAATATAAATGTTTTTTCGGATCGGAGCGCCTAAAAAAACATTTTTTCTGAAATACAAAATGGTAGCCGTTATGCCAAATCAATTTTCGAGTAGATACATTATATTAAAATTCCGTTAATTTGGCAGATTCATTTTCAATGTCGGGTACATTGAGAAGTGGTCGAAGACACGAGATCTGTGAATTGTTACGACTACCAATCATGTTACGTTTCTAATCTGATCAATAACGGCTGAAACTCACTTGGAAACTCACTACCTATTTGCGACATGTTTCGGACTACAAGTGGAGTCCTTCATTGGGTTGAGTGTTGTCTCGGTAGCGTAATACCGTTAATCTATAACCGTTACTGTTTCTTTAAAAGTTAATATGCGACACATTAGTATGAATTACGACATAGCCATGAATCATATATCTGAAAATCAATCCTTATTGTTTCCTCATGTGATTAGAACGGATTTTCAATAATACGGTAGATTTATAGTACAGAATATTACTAGTGGTTCTGTGAGCTGTAGACCTCGCAAAAAAAACGGATTTTAAAATTTCCAAAAATTGACTTGACAAAAAAATATATTTATAAAAAACCGGGTCACAAAATTTCACGAGAATCGGTTGAGAAATGCAACCTGTAGAGGAGAACATCCGGACAGACAGACATACGAAAGAATTTTTGTCGAAAGCTGAAACGGACCCGCTTCGCTCGCTCGGTCAATTTTTAGCCATTCATTACCTCACTGATGAATATCTTCGGTTTCCCCTGAAGACTAGATGGCTGGTTAGCCATGTAGTAGTTCAGGACATCCCACTCTCCCACACGGTTGAGCTTTCTCAACCGACCCGAACATGACGTTAACGTCACGACAGCAGCTATCCCGACGTTCGAGAAATCTTTTTGGAAGACTGAAACAAGATTTCCCCTTAGTCCATCATACAAAATAAATGCAATGAATTATAAAAAATATAATACTATAGGAAATAAAATAGTATAATTTGTTATGAAATCGAACGAAATAAAAATTCAACTCTGTTCCAATTTATATAAATTTCATTGAAGAGGATACCACGGAACATTAAGGCTGGGTTGCACCAAACCGTCTGTAATCGTAAGCGGTGTTCGTTAAAATTTGAATGTATGGAAAGTTTGACAAGTTTCTATGGGATGACAGCTACCGGCGCCATATTTAACGTTGATCGATCTGTAATCGTAAGTTGGTGCAACTCACCCTAAATCCTACCATTAGTAACAGTTGACATCTACCTTCTTGTTCTGAGTGTAATATTGGCCCATCACGGCATTTTTCGAAAATTTGACGCTAATTTATATATTCTGGCGAAGTTCGTGAGCGACTAAACGGCTTTCGGCGCGAAAGATGAGCACATGCTCATCGCCCTTGTAACCTATTTAATGTTCTGTATTACTTATTCTGTTGTTCTGTGGAAGGTACCTTTTAATAGGCCTTTGATTTAAATTTTCTATTAGATACAATTTATTTCCAATTTAAGTATTCTTGTATATATTTTCGTTGTACATAAATAAATGATTATTCATTTATATGTAGGTCCTACATTGATGTCCGTGAATTATTACACAATTTTTCCTTAAAACTATTGGCTAATTACATAGTTAAATTATCATAAAAATTACAATTATTCCATATATTTTTTCTAGTATGTAAACCAACACTTTTAAGGTTTTCCAATTAATTTAAAATTTACGACATTCTTAAATGCTTGACCTAGTAAGTTGCTTTTGGGTCATTTGATCTATCGTCATCGTTATTTCAGTTACGTTTTTAGTAGAAACACCGATAAGGATGATTCACAGTAGACCGTTCCGTGTCCGGGCCTGCCCGTTTTCTTCTAGAGAAATACGCCGGCCGTTACGTTTGCTGTCACAGAAAACGGGCCGGCCCGGACACGGAACGGTCTACTGTGAATCATCTCTTAAGTTGTAACTTACGATGGATAGGCTTTCTTAAACTTACATTGGTCAATATTTCGCCAAATCTCATGTTTCTCCTTTTGTGCAGTTTCTATGAATGTACATTCAAATTTGTAACCTTGGAAGGCGATCTTAAAAAATGTAGTCTTAGACGGATGTGTATTGACGCTGTTAATGAACAACATCTCATTTTTGTTGAACCTGAAATCAACATTATAATTTATAAATTCATTTTCTAAACGAACTAATAATAGAGGAATGCCATTCGTACGTTTTGCTTCGAGCATTACGTATATAATGAGGCCACTTCCGCATTTGCCGGGGAGGTTTGCCGAAGCACTCAGAATCTCGGGAAGATCATACTACCCATCACATACCCACATATCACAAAATTGTATTTTATTTAATATCGATACAATCTCCTATTAAAGGAAGAGAGGCTATAAGAGAGACCTCTCTCCAGTTGCTTGTATCTGGGGACCTAATTCAACCTACTGACTTCTTTAGTCAGGCAATCAGCCGAGAGTCGCTTGGAATTTATATTTATGCAGCTGAAAAAAAAAACTTCGATATCGTGGTTCAGAACTGCGAAACTGCGTCAGACAGAATTGACGCCGCAAGAGAATCGAAGCCCTTGTAGATACGAGTAGATAGATATTCTTTATTCTTTTCCACGACATACTTACATAATAAATAATTAAAACATAAAAAATAGTTAAGTACAATATCAAAGAGAGGCATGCAGTTTAGAACTTAAGAGTCCGCCAGTATTAAGCTCGGTTCTCCATACAAACGTAGTTTCGCTTTCATTTTAAAATGGTATGCTGGAATCATTTGAAACTTTGTATACACAAGGGGATCCGGTATATCTATATAGGTCGGAAATTAATTTCTGTTGCTTGAAATTATAATGCAGAAAAAGTACAGCGATTATTAAGGTTTTTATACAAGACCTAAATGTATTTTTTTCCATTCCTTTCAACTTCTAGCGACAGAAACTAATTTCCGACCTAGATATGGCGGATCTCATTGTGTACAGGGTGATTCAGGAGACGTGAGCAGGTGAAACACCCATACCTGTATACCTGTACCTGTGTGTGTACCTGTATTACCTGTATTTTATTTTTTGTTAAGTTAAAGTTTAATTCTCTACAATCATGGTCACCCTACAACAACTGGTTTATAAAGATTAAGGCTGAGTTGCACCAACTTACGATCACAGAGCGATCAACGTTAAATATGGCGCCCGCAGCTGTCATCCCATAGAAACCTGTCAAACTTTTCATACATTCGGATTTTAACGAACACAGCTTACGATTACAGACGGTTTGGTGCAACCCAGCCTAAACCTCTAACTGTTATGACATCACTTTGATTACGAACAAAGTAAATTGTCACATTGAGTGTGATACGATATTTCAAAAGTAATGGGACTCAGATGACATTCAATTTAAACGTATCATTTGACTGAAGTATTCTGATTGTAGTGACCATGAATTTCCAAAAAAAAATTAAAACATTTTGTTTTCAACACCAAAGATAAATGAACGTTAATTTCACTAATAGTGGCACGAAGCAGTAGCTTATGACCTACTGAATCCGTAGTGTTGAGCTTGCTCACGTCTCCCGAATCACCCTGTATACAAAGTTTCATGTTTTTTCAGTATAGCGTTTTATAATGAGAACGAAACTACGTTTGTATGGAGAATCGAGTTCGGTCGAGCGTACGGGTGACTCTAAGTTAGTTACAAAACCATGTGTCGTGGCATAAAAAGGCGCTGGCTCAGCATAATGATGTGACCTTTTATTTTGTGCAACGCATTTTTATTCACACAGGATAAATAGATGTGCGCGTTGTGTGTGTACGTATATTATAGGTATACATGTTAGAGTGAGGTAGTAATCTCAAGTTATTGTACCTATGTGTATGTGTATTTCATTTTTGTGTGTACATTTCTTGTCAATTTCATGCGTGAATCTAATTCTAGGAGTGATACCGTACAATTTCTTCATGTCCTTTGTGTGCTATTTACGTCTAGCTGACTGCTGCTGTCTTGGTTGTTAACTGCACTAGGAAACACTTGGACAATCGAACTAACCTGTCAAGTTCATACGAGTAAGGGATGATTCACAGTAGACCGTTCCGTGTCCGGGCCGGCCCGTTTTCTTCTAGAGAAATACGCCGGCCGTTGCGTTTGCTGTCATATAAAACGGGCCGGCCCGGAACAGATGGTTCACCTCCTTACCCAGGAGCGCTCGTGGCCCTTGCTAGGAGCGCTCGTGGCCCAGCGGCGCCCGCGTGCCGCGTGCGGTATGCGAGGTTAAGCAATGTGGGACCAGGTCAGTTCTTGGATTGGTGAACGCTTTGAGTGGTCACTAACTGAGCGCTCCCGTGCTTTAGAAGGTACGTTAAGCCGTTGATCCCGGCTGCTGTCTACGACAGCAGTCGTTAAGCCAAGTTAGAGGCCTTTGGGCGGCTTGAGAACTTCTAACATTCAAGTTGCCCACTCACTTGACAAAGGGGGGTCGAAGTTGCACCACGTCCGTAGGAACTACCCACCATTTCCCTACACGTGACCCCTGGGTGGTGCTAAAAGTGCAACAAACTGACAAACCGTAGTTGTCTTCTCGAAGATCTCACGGTTCTAAAATAAATGCCACACGATTATTTATTTACCTCCTTTATCTTTTACCTCTTGCCGTCCGATGCTGCCCTGGTAGAAAACTGCACTAGGAGAAGAGAACCAACATTTCAAGTTCGTACGTAAACCAAGCTCGAGTAGTGATCCGAAGAGTTGGTTCATCTTCTTCGTCGTCGGCTACTTCCAGCTGTCCACTGCTACCCTGGTAGTATACTGCACTAGGTTCCTCCAGGGTTCCTTGTAACTTGTTCACGTAGACCGAAACGTCAAAAGGATTCGCGATTTGTACTATCCTCTCAAGAGCCTCAAGGTTGGTATTGGGAGCCATCTTTTTTATATTGACACAAATAAAATCACAATTACGTAAGAATGTTGGTTCACTAGATAGAAATCGCGAATATAAATAATTTAAGTTGTATTTTTGTTGAACAATAAAGAATATTTGTACTGTAGTTGTTGTATTTTACAGATTAATAATGAACTTATAGTACATTGTAACACGCAAAGGAAATTACTAGAACAGTATCAGAGATAGCTCTTATCGATAGGTCTAACATTGATAATGATAACATTGTAGGAATTAAAAACATACGAGTAAAGGATGATTCACAGTAGGCCGTTCCGTGTCCGGGCCGGCACGTTTTCTTCTAGAGAAATACGCCGGCCGTTGCGTTTGCTGTCATAGAAAACGGGCCGGCCCGGACACGGAACGGTCTACTGTGAATCATCCCTAAGGATGATTCCCACTAGACCGTTCCGTGTCCGGGCCGGGCCTAGACCGGAATGCTTCAGAGCCTCGGCCGAAGCTATAGCAGTCGACGGTTACGAGTGCGCAGTACGCCCGGTTCTCCATATAAACGTATTCTTTACGCTCTCATTTTAAAACGCCATGCTAGAATAACATGAAACTTTGTATACACAATGGGATCCAGCATATCTAGGTCGGAAATTAGTTTCTGTTGCTAGAAATTGTAAAAGAAAAAAAAATACAGCGTTTTTTTGAGTTTTTAGGGCTTGTATGAAGACCCTAATAATCGCTGTATTTTTTCTCCATTATAATTTTAAGCAACAGATTCTAGCATGGCGTTTTAAAATGAGAGCGTAAATACGTTTGTATGGAGAACGGAGCGTACTGCGCACTCTTAAGAAGTCAATTCTGACACCTGTCATTTCCATACAGCTTATATATAACCTAAAAGTCACTTTGAGTTTATAAACTCTATGGATATGACAGGCGTCAGGATTGACTTCTTAACCGCCGACTTCTATAGAACGTCCGTCAAACGTTTGTGTTGACTAAATAGCGGCCTGGTTGGGCCGCTTCCGAACGTCAACGGGCCGGGCCGACCCGTCTTGTTGTCACAGAAAACGAGTCGGCCCGAACACGGAACGGCCTACTGTGAATCATCCAACTGATCAAGGAGAAAAAGTAACAATAGTACATTACTACAGAGGCCGGGACGAAAGGGGTTGCCGGCCGAAGACATATAGACGGCCGAGCGAAGCGAGGTCGGATAGGTCTCAGGCGGGCAACCCCATATTTCCCGCCGAGGTATGTATAGTGCTTTTCTCAAACATGCAATGAAATAAACAACAAAAAAATCAAAGTTTTATTTTTAATACGTATAGTGGCAGAATGTCATGATGCCTGTGCCACAAATTTATGTGGAATGGAAATTAAAAAAGAGGACTTGGCCTGCCTAGGCCTGCAACATTTGTATGAAATTGCATTAACGACCTCTTGTCCTAGCCGCACCTGAAACGTCATACTTCGCAGCCTATTATAAGGAACATAACATCAATATTTCATTGCATGTTTGAGAAAAACTAAGTTACGTCTTTTGTTTACATAGTTCATAAGTTCTATTAGACGGTGACTTTAGTCCCATAGCAAGCTCAATAAGATAAGGCTCGTGTTATGGGCACTAGACAACGATATATTTATATTTAATAGATATGAATACTTAAAAACACAGAAAATATAAGAGTCTCAGAAACATATATTCATGTTCATCACACAAATATTTGTCCTTACTCGTACTGCAATTCGAACCCCCGGAGCGCCAGCTTTGTAAGCAGAGTCACCACCAACACAATTAAACAGGTCGTCGTTATGGCTACAGATATCAATTACATTATGCAGCTGACTGGGAAGCACATATTATGATAGTTTTTAACCCGAAAATCATTCCTAAAGGCGACTTCCTGATTTGGCGGGACGGGAGCGATATGTCATAGGTATTTTGCTCTTTGACGTGACTTTACCGATGTGAGATTTCCTCACTTGACGAAATACTGTCGGTAATACGTTTGCGCAGTAGTAATACCATGCACAGAAGTGGGGCAGTACCAAAGAGTAGTATAATATAATGGGGCAGTACTGCATTAGTATCGGTTGACATTGACAGCTGACAGTTTTCTCATATCGTACCGCCCCCGCGTCGACAAGTCAGGGAGGCGCCTAAGGGGATGACAAGGGTCGAGGAAGTTTGTATGGGTGAGCGATAATTCAAGCCGAAGCCTAATAAAATGAATAGCAATTATTCACTAAGGCGATTAAGAGGGCGCAGTACGTTTGGTTCTCCATACAAACGTATTTATGCTCTCATTTTAAAACGCCATGCTAGAATAACATGAAACTTTGTATACACAATGGGATCCAGCTTGTCTAGGCCGGAAATTAGTTTCTGTTGCTTGAAATTATAATGGCGAAAAAATACAGCGATTATTAAGGCCGTAAAAAACTCAAAAAACCGATGTATTTTTTTTCTTTTTAAATTTCTAGCAACAAAAACTAATTTCCGACCTAGGTATGCCGGATCCCATTGTGTATACAAAGTTTCATGTTATTCTAGCATGGCGTTTTAAAATGAGAGCCTAAATACGTTTGTGTCGAGAACCGATCCACACAGATCGTACTGCGCCGTCTTAAAGAGACCTACGCGAAGTCGCGGGCAAGAGCTAGTTACAACATGCGCACAAGTTTATAAGGTTACAGAAACATTTAACAAAAAAGGACGAGTCACTCAAACGATATTAACGGAACACCTGATCCGGGCCGGTGGCACAGGCTTCACTGGGGTTTGATCAATGGTTTAGTTTTCCGAACGTAATGCGGGAAAATGGTTCGAGGGGTAATATGGCTTTTAGACCAGAGTTATACACTTTTCAGTTTGATTGTCACTTCGATTGCGAGAAAATAAATAAACAAAGACTATTCTCCTAACAATAAATTCCACAGTGAACATATGTATAACTAGCTGTTGCCCGCGTCTTCGTCCGCGTCTTCGGTCCTATTGGTCGCAACGTGATGTTAAATAGCCTAAAGCCTTCCTTGATAAATGGACTATCCAACATATTTTTTTTTTTCAATTCTAATTGTAAAGTGATTGAAAGTAATGGATCATCATCATCATGTCAGCCGAATGACGTCCACTGCTGGACATAGGCCTCCCCTAAAGACTTCCACAATGACCGGTCCTGCGCCACCCGCATCCAGCGGACACCCGCGACCCTTACCAGGCCATCAGTCCACCGTGTGGGGGGCCTGCCTACGCTACGCCTTCCGGTACGTGGTCGCCACTTGAGAACATTTCTTTAAAGTAATGGATATATGGAAAGAAATGTGCAAAAAGGTCCCATTTCCAATATACGCAATATGCTGTTTGACAAATTTTCTTATAGTGCCATTCGAACCAGATTTTAGAGACAACCAAAAGTCTATATTGGGACCAAATACAATTAGAGCACAATAAGGGACAAACCTAAACCAGTAGTTCCTGAGATTAGCGCGTTCAAACAAACAAACTCTTCAGCTATATAATATTAGTATAGATTTGGCGGCAATTGAGGTGTCTTTTTTTTAACTTGCTTTGACCTGTACAAAATATTGACAACAGTTTGATTAGATAAAGATACCGCGAATAAACGCCACTGACCTGCTTCCTGATTGGTCGTTTTTGGTGTAGCGGTTTTCTGGTTGGTTGGTGTCAAATACAAAGTTTATCTTTAAATAGATATATTAGTGTGATTAGTAGATTTAATATTAAAAAAATAATAATAATAATAAGTAATATTGGGGGACAATCTTACACAAATCGACCTAGTCCCAAACTAAGCAAAGCTTGTACTATGGGTACTAGACGACGATATACATACATACTTATATAGATAAATACATACTTAATACATAGAAAACATCCAAGACCAAAGAACAAATATCCGTGAAAAATGCACAAATAAATGCCCTGGCCGGGATTCGAACCCGGGACCTCTAGCTTCGGAGGCAGAGTCACTACCAACTAGTCTAAACAGGTCGTCAAATGGTGAAGTGTTTTGATTGGTCCAATGAAAATGTTTTGTCAATCATAAATATGTATGCATATTTTTCCTTGGGGCTAAATGTACAACTTTAGCCCCGTTTGATAAATCTAAATAAGAAGTGGTAAATACATTAAGTAAGTACTTACTCGTAGAGCTCATGTGTAAGTAGGTACTTACAGTTCTGACGAACGCGTATTCTATTTATAGGTGTAGGGCGAATGTCCCAATTCTGACACCGTAATACCACCGTAATTGGCTCCTGTTTACGATTTCAAGCTAACATAAATAAAAAAATATCAGGGAACAATCTACACAAATCAATCTAGTCCCATATTAAGCTCAATAAGGCTTGTGCTATGGGTAACTAGACGACGATATATTTAATAGATATATACTTAAATACATATAAAACATCCAAGTCTCGGGAGCAAATGTTTCTGCTCACCACAGAAACCAATGCCTTTACTGGGATTCGAACCCGGGACCTCTGGCTTCGAAGGCAGTGTTACTACAAACTAGGCTAAACATCCCGACATGGTCATTAACCATAGAATAACCGTTTAAAACGGGGTATTTTCCATGTATATTAGTTAAAGATAAATATACTACTGTACTGATAAATATTGTACTGTTTGAAGCACCATTTTCAAGGATTAACAGACATGGTGTGTGGGTGTGGGTAGACCACAACTAGAACTCACAGCACGTCAGTTAGTTAATCCTTGAAAATGGTGCTTGAGACAGTGCCGAAATATCAGGAACTCATCAATTTTTTTTTTGCTTTCAGTGCAATTTTGATCTAATGTTATGAACTCTTAAGTAATGGATCTTGACTGCTTCACGCCAAGAGATAATAGTGCGGTAGTCAATGCTGATTTTGAGTTATATTAAATTATGGCTCATAATAATTGTCGCTTTGTTGGTTTATGGTACTTACGTACCTACGTATGAAATGAATAATTCTGCGAATCAATACATCTTTGACACTTGTCTGCGAAACAAGAGAATAAATAATAATAATAATAAATAATTTTGGGGGACAATCTTACACAAACCGACCTAGTCCCAAACTAAGCAAAGCTTGTACTATGGGTACTAGACGACGATATACATACTTATATAGATAAATACATACTTAAATACATAGAAAACATCCAAGACCCAAGAACAAATATCCGTGAAAAATGCACAAATAAATGCCCTGGCCGGGATTCGAACCCGGGACCTCTAGCTTCGGAGGCAGAGTCACTACCAACTAGGCTAAACAGGTCGTAATACCTTAATTAGGGCAATATTATCCTTTAACATCCGAGGGCCACAAAGAAAAGTGGACAAAAAATACCGTTAAAAATCTAATCCTAAAAAACGAGGTATAACGACAGTTAAACCACGATTCCACCGGCCCCCAAACACGGAGCTTGTTCAAAGTTTGCCACCGCGTTATTTATTTACGCCATTAATTTCATACAAATTAGTCCTGTCACGGCGTTTACAGTAATTGGAAGTATTTTATATAAACACGACTCAATTCAGCGGGGTAGACATCTCCGTAATTGCTGGAATCAGATACTAGTCAATTGTATAGGTTGCCATTGAAAACATTTTGAAGCATTCGTGGCCTAGCGGCGCCTGCGTGCGGTATGCAAGGTTAAGCAATGTCGGCCGGGGTCAGTCCTTGGATGGGTGACCGCTTAGTAGGTAGGGTTTGTTCGATAACTTGCGTTTAGGTTTGTCCCTTATTGTGCTCTAATTGTATTTGGTCCCAATATAGACTTTCGGTCGTCTATAAAATCTGGTTCGAATGGCACTATAAGAAAATTAGTCAAACAGCATATTGCGTATATAGGAAATGGGACCTTTTTGCACATTTATTTTCATATATCCATTACTTTCAATCACCACACAAAACCTAATGAAAAAGTATGAAACATTCAGTACTGTACGGATACATTTTCACGAATTAACCCTTTCAAATATATATGTTTAATTTGAATGCGTCTGTTTGCATCCAACGAAAATACGAAATACTGTTTTTGTGAATGCATCGTCGAGTGGGGAAAATAGGGACGGGAAATTATCGCAAATGTCGATATCGATTCGCAGATTTTGAGTTCAGTTTTTTTTTTAATTCTTATTTTAGGGTTTGTTGCAGATACTTTTTGGTTGTATTTCGTAAACTTACAGTTATCTTTTAATACATTATTCACGTATTAATGATTTTAAAACTGTACATCTTAGGTAAGTAATAAATATATGAATAAGAATCATTATGCACAATTAATATTTAAAATAATTATATAAATAAAACACAGGCTAGTAATAATCAAATTAATTAACATTCTTAATCTTAAACATACGATCACTAGATAAGAGGCATTGAACATTTAATTTAAAGTGTCCTACTGCTTACCCCTTTTTTTGGTAATACAGCCGTGAGATTATTTACGTAAGTAATTCCCCAAAGGAAGACAAGTGAGGAAGTAAGTGAATCATGCAATCCGGTTTGACAAAAGGGCCTTATCGACCGCTTATCAATATTAATGTATGTACATCGATAAGAGCTATCACAATTGATACCAATTCTAGTTACAGTGCTCTCGTGTTCCGATGAAGTTCGTTATTAATCTTATAAACATATGTTTTAATGCGTAATTTATTCATCTTAGGTAGTGAACGAACTTATCTGGCTCATTTGCATCAATAATAAATTCAAAATGGCGCCAAACGCTAGGCTTGAGCTTGAAACGATAGTTCAAATCGCGAATCCTTTTGATCTACCGATCTACAAGGTAAAAGAAAACTTGGAGGAACCAAGTGCAGTGTACCACCAGGGTAGCAGCGGACAGCAAGAGATAGCTGATGAGGACGAAGATGAACCATCTGTTCGGATCACTACTAGGGCTAGATTCACTTATGAACTTGACAGGTTAGTTCTATTCTTCTGTGACGTCACTTCCATTACTTAATTGTGTCTGACGTATTGTATTAACCGATTTAAAAAATCTGTAGCGCGATCTAGAAATCAAGCTATCGATTTTTTGTCGGGATGCATAAATACAGCCATGGATATTGGTTGCATGTTTGAGCCATTCGGGTTTGAAACGCTTGGGCCGTATGGGCCTGAAGCAAGTACTTTTAGAAATGCTAGTGACATGTGTGTTATTTATAATATTATCTGACCATCTTTTGTACTGTGTGACCAGAGGGCTGGCATATCTCGAATATCTCGCTCGACCAACGAACCGCTATTGCCATCCAGGGTGGCAATGCCGACAACTTTCTGATCACTTTGCCAGTTTTTTATTTGTAATTAATTTTGTTTTATTTTCGTTTATAGTTAGGATATTTATGTTTGTATGTAGGTACCCTATTATTTAATTTGTGTGATATACAGGATGTTTTTACTGAATTCCGTTAATTGCGAGGGCACATTCCTGAGATGAAATAAAGTAATCTTCTCTAAGACACTAGTATCCCATTTCGTAGCATTTCGAAGTTATTCAAAAATTCATTTTCGTTAATTAACACCTCTAGTATAGTATAAAACATCCTTAACAAATAAACAATGTTGATGTGCGTCCCATGCGGTGTCATTCGAATTCCGAATATTGTCATATTGACATTAACTTTTGCTTAACTCCACGTTAACTCTTAAGGCCGTTTTGTATTCACCCTTGGTGATTTAACTAATTATTTGTATGAAACAGTAAAAAAAATATTTTTCTTGACTTTGAAAAACTAAATATGCTACGTCGTTTCTACGGCTATGCACGGGTATATGCTTGAAGAAAAGGAAATAAATAAAAAAAACCCTGTATAAAATGATTTGTATAATATCATCGAGGACACGCTCTGTTGAGCTTGAGAGTGAGAGACTTGCATATGCCTCCAGCTAGATGCTGGCCAAGAGCAATCCCATTTTTATTTAATAAAAAAAAGCTGTCAATACTACTAAACCTCAAGTCAAATGATTCCTCTGGAGTCGCAAGTACAAGGGCTACTGTACCTGTTTACCATCAGGCAGGTCCTAAGCACGTTTGCTACCGTCGCTGTATATTAAAAACCGGCCAGTGCGATTCGGACTCGCACACCGCGAGATCCATAAAAAATATTTTTACTATATGATGTAACTAAAAATTTAAGGTTTTCGCAATTTTTCCTTTAATTGTGCTATAAGACGTTGCTTCGTACCAAATTTCAAGATTCTGAGTTCACGGGAAGTACCCTGTAGGTTTTGATTTCCTTGCGAGTGTCGAAAATTGGCGGAAATTTGCGGCATAAACTGCTGTAACTTTTTATTTCGTTAGCTTAGAAGATTGATTTTTTCACAGCTTCAAGTATAAATACAAATACAAATACAAATAGTTTATTGTCTGAAAGTGAGTGGTAGTAAAGATAACAAAAGTTCAGTGGTTCGTCACAATCTGCCATAAATGGCGTACAATAATATGACAAGGGACAATAAACTTGAGTATCTGATATAAATTCCAGCTTGATACCTCCACGCGTTCCTGAGAAAAAGGGTCTTGACAGACACACAGACGGACGGATGGACAACAAAGTGATCCTATAAGGGTTCCGTTTTTTCCTTTCGAAGTACGGAACTCTAAAAATGAATTAGGGATTATTTTGGTTCTAGGTTCAACAGAAACTCGATGTTGATCATCAATAACAACATAACGGATTCTTCGCGGACCGTGTATCTCATGGAAGCCTTCTATAAGCATAAATTCGAATTCACACTCATAGAAACTGACCATGAGGACGAAAACGAGATTTGGCACAAAATTAACCAGTGTAAGTTGAAGAAATGTCCTTCTCAAGCAGAAGGTCCTTTTTCGACGTTGATAAAGAGTATTTCTAATTGAAACATCACCAAAAGGTTTTTATGAGCTTTTATTTAACTTGCAATGTTAATGTATAACCCCCTTATTCATAAACGTCCATCAAGCCTCTATTAGTTAACAAGCCGCTAAAGTTGGTCTGTCCTTATCTGTCACTTTGACATTTATGTTTGTGAGAAAGGGACAAAACAAACTTTTAGTTAACAGAGGTTTGTTAAGTTTTATGAATAATGGGGTAAATCTATAGCGGACCCCGGGTATCCTTCAGGAAGCAATTGTACTGGGATTACGCGATGATGTTTGTATGTAAATACTTATATATATGTATGTTCTGATCGAATCATTCAACTGAACAACCTGATTGCACTAGTTTTTAGCTGTCGTGGAAAGGTGTTTCGAGACTTTTGAGACTTTTTAAACTTTGGTTTAACGGTGCAAGTTTAACGAATTGTAATTGTGTTTTTTTTTTACTACATACTTTAATAATAATATCTTAATAATAATAACCTATTAAGCTGATAGTTGGCAAACTTATGTAATTTCGACGACAATGCAATATTGTATGTATGTATGTATTACTTTATTGTACATAAAACACGACAAAATGATAACCGTAAACAAAAAGTAGACGTACAAAGGCGATCAATCATAAGAGGTACAATCCCTTCAAGGGATCTCTTCCAGCTAACCTTTGAGCAAATGAGTTCATTAAAGACAAATGGAGGATGACGATAAACAACCCGTGAATTATGCACCGAACCAAATTTAAAACGAAACAAATTAATTTTGAATACACATTATTTATAATCGAATACAGAAATACGATAAAATATCCTATTATTACTTACAGCTCAAGATATAAATGTGTGTGTGAGAGAAAATAAATAATGTTTATATACTACCATAAATAGGTCAATACACGCGTGTTTAAAAAAAAGGCAAAAAAACATCGAAATTGTCAGGAGTATATTATGGCACCACCAAGCTGATCTCGGATGATGGAGATAGAAGGTAGCAGTAGCAACTCCTAACTAAACTACACAAGACAAACACGACTTGAGTTTAAGGTTTGAAATGAGGTTTCCTCACGACGGATTAAACATATCCAACTTCCAAGTAATTTTCTTTCAGTTTTCCAAAGAGATTTCTCAGACATTGGGGCAGTTGTAGTTTCGACGGCATTGTCAGCGCCAGACTCAGGTTCGTCAATAGTGAACCGAGTTAAGGAGTGGGATGTGCTGAACTACTACATAGAAAACCAGCCTGCTACTCTTCAAGGGAAACCAAAGATTTTCATCAGTGAGGTAATGGTTGAATTATAGAGAACTCATCATCATCTTATCACCCGAGGGGCGCCAACTGCTAGACATAGGCCTACCCCAAAGAGTGCAACAATGACCGCGCCTGCGCCACCCACAGCCAGTGGACTCTTGGAACCCTTTACCAGATCATCCATCAGTCCACTTTGTGTGGGTCTAACTGGTGCCTTTCGGTATATAAATAAAAAATATCGAATCAGCGTCTTGCCATCCCAAGGCTTGTGTCATGGATAATCTCTCTATGAGACCAGTCATTCTTGGCTGAGCTTCGTAGTCGGAATCACGGTTGCATGTGAAGCAGATGATCTGCCTCAACCGGTTTCTCTCCAGCGTGTAGAATTTGGAGGTCGACGAGTTTTTCACTTGATCAGCCTGTGTCACTCCACTGCTGGACATAGGCCTCTCCCATGGCACGCCACGGAGCTATTAATTATATTATTCTCATAGAAATCCCCACCCTTTGGTCTCGAACTATATTCATACAAACATTCCTGAGACTCTTGACTTTTGACTCTTTGAATTAGTATTAATGGCTTAATACTAAACGAAATGTTTTTGTTAATTACAGTCACCTGAGCCGTCTACTCTTTCCCACACAAGTCTTCCAAGCGACACCTTGCTTATTCAGACCCATGTCAACGATTTGTAAGTAGTATTTACTAATTATTAGTATTTATTATTGGACACTCATATTCACATATTCTTGGAAATATATTATATTAATTTGCTCTTGTGATATTTGAGCGTTTTTGTGCACGATGTTTGTCAATCTCGTTCTACCTTCAAGTCAATTGATCAAAGTTCAGCTGAAAGAGATCACTCTCACTCCTTGTAGATAAGGATAATTGCGCCTTTGTGCTTCGATCTTTGGACCCGGGTATGTCCAAAAACTACGACCAAGACCACCGGAGGATGGGCAGCAGCATCCCTGAAGTGCGGTGGAGATACTGCGATCGCCAACCCGCATGCCAAGCGTGGCGATTATGGCATTTACCCCCCAAGAAATTGAGGGAGGCCTATGTCCTGCAGTGGACGTCCTTTGGCTGAGGTGGTGGTGGTGGCTTCGATCTTATGTGACATGTACAGAGCAAATGTAATTCTAGAAGAAGATGCAAGTGTTAACTTACTTCTGCTCTTCACTGTACTACCCATTCGCTTTAAAATTGCCGTTTCCTCTTCTCTCGGTATCCATACCGCACCCCGCTCACGCACCGCTCAGCGCCGAGCGGGGCGAGGCGGAAGTAAATACGTCAAGAGCGTCACGAGGGAGCGGACAACAGATCGCTTGATATCTACAATTGCAGAGGCCTCTCTAGCCCATGTAGCGCCCGTGTGAAAACCCGTAGCTCCCCCTAGTAAGTGGCGCCCCTAGTAAGTGGCGCCCCTAGTAAGTGGCGCCCCTGGCGCCCCCTAGTAAGTGGGGCTCCGTTGCGAGCGGCGCTCAACGCCCCCTAGGACCACTGCGCCCGCGTGCAACGCACATCCTACACCATAGGCAAAGACGCCTCTGTACAATGCACATGTTAAATTTAATCTTGTTTTTCTTCTGTAGATAAACTGTTTACTATTATTTTTGGTGAGCAATAATACAATATTTATTTTGTATTGTTATTTTTACAGAGGCCATCGTCCACTAGTTCTGTTATGCTCTAAGTTAATATCGATGGAGGGTACTTGCGACATGATTGATATACTATCCGAAGTAAATCAAGTAGCTAACGAAGAAATTTTACCCCCGAGTAACATACCACCCCTTACATGTCTAAGTACCATGAGCAAAGAATTATTGTTGGAAAAAACCGTCCCCGAACCGGAAGAAGAATTTGAATCCGAATGGGAGGAAGAATTTGAGTCTAGAATTATGACGGACCCTAATCTTTTTGAGATTTACGCGCGTTTGTTTAAAATTACATTACCACTACCAGAAGTACAATTGGACACTCAACTGGATGGAGATATGTCGCAAGCATCAACGTCATCAGGATCTCAAAATTATACCACTGACCAAAATGATATCACTGAATTAAATTATATTACAAACCAAATTGATTCCACTGAACAAAATGATACTGTTGAAGAAAATGATACCATTGAACAAAATTATATCACTGAACAAAAAAATTCTAGTGAACCAAATTATACTACTGAAGAATATGATACCACTGAACAAAATGATATCACTGAACTAAATGATGTTACTAATCAAAATGATACTACTGAAGAAAATTATACCACTGAATAAAATTATATCAGTTAACACAATAATACTATTGAAGAAAATGATACCACTGAACAAAACGATATCACTGAACTAAATAATACCGCTCAATCCAATTAAACTCAATAACTCACTGTATTCATTCTAAGCACAGGATATCTTCTATTATAATCCTGTAGGTACTCAAAAACACAGGCCAGAGGTCATTCATCATCATTATATCAGCCTAAAGACGTCCACTGCAGGACATAGGCCTCCCCCAAAGAGTGCCACAATGACCGGTCCTGCGCTATTCGCATCCAGCGGACTCTCGCGACCTTTACCAGGTCATCAGTCTACCTTGTAGGGAGTCTACCCACGCTGCGCCTTGCGGTACGTGGTTGCGGCTTAAAAACCTTTCCAACCCAACGGCCATCAGTTTTACGTGCAATTTACTTTGCGCGTAGAGGACATTATCGAAGGAAAACTATTAACTTTGTATATACAATGGGATTCGGATATAATGAAGAAAAAATACAGCGATTATTAAGGTTTTCGTACAAGCCGTAAATAACTCAAAAATTCGCTGTATTTTTTTTCTTTTACAATTTCTAGCAATAGAAACTAATTTTCAATTTACGAAGTTTCATGTTATTCTAGCATGGTGTTTTAAAATGAGAGCGTAAATACGTTTGTATGGAGAACCGAGCGTACTGCCCCCTCTTAAGGGGCTCGCCTTAAAGTTAAATGTGACTTCAGAAAGGTCACACAAATCCATAATTCAAATTAAAATATTTTATTTCAGATCTTGTGATCCATATATTGTTAGTTACAATTTTACTTAAAATCTATGTTAGTACTTAAAATTTATTTATTCTAAGAACTACTTAACACATGTCATAGTAGTTCTGACCTCATGTACCCAGTGCCACAATATGGGGCAGTTAAATCGCCCAGCAATCACCTTCAGAATGCTGTTCTGACTTTCCCTAACGCGACCCATCAGTGACGTGATTTTATTTCGCATTATCGCTGGAAAGCCATTTGCATTTGTGTGAGTTTTGGCGAACATTTCCGATGGACCCTGTTAGGTTATAGCAATTTAACTTAATCTTATCTAAATTATATTACATTTGAAATTAAATTATATAATGAAATTAAATTACAAACAGTACAATAAAATTAAAGTATTATTAGTAATTTAAGAATATTCTGCAATGCAACTTATAGATACATTGCTACGTGTAATGAATTAGTTGTTTGTTTTTAAATTGTAAGTTGTCTAACCAATATAAAGTTTATTGAATATATCATTTGAGCACATAAAAAAATATTGTTACATTACATACTCATCAGATAAAACTCCCGGAAATATTCAGAAAAAAAACCCTCCAATAAAAATTTCAGTAAGTATAATTTATGTTTTCAAAAAGCACAATCAATCAATCATAATTTATTCATCAGAATAAGTATATGGTAAGTACATAAGGTGTTATAAATAGGTAATGTAAACATCGATCCATAATATATTCTGCCGTTAGGTATGTGAAAATTTAAGATATTGGACAGTTTGCATGCAAAATGCCAATCAAGTTTTTAAATACATAAATCTCGATTTTTTTCTTCCGCTACAGGATATCGTATAAGCTTCATACTTATTGGCAACGGGCTTATGATTATGCTGGAGTCGCAAGTGTCTATAAGCTAAGGTGTCTGCTCGGTTATATCCTACTCGTAAAAGAATAAAGAAAGAAAGCGACTGCCAGAGGAAAAACTGCAATAAAAGTTGGGATTAAAGCGGGTCCCTCAGGATATTTTCCTTCACCGAAGTCACTGTTAAATATCAAATGATATTTCGTTCAAAAGGGTTAGGTTTTAGGTTACACCAATTGGCTACTTGTTATTTATTTATGGCGCCGTTCGAGCCAGTTTTTGGAAAAAAAAGTGTATTTGGATTATATTATGGAACCAACTACAATTAGTACAATTAGAGCACAACAAAGGCCACATAGGACGAACTTAGTTCGCCCATTCACCGCCAGCGGCCCTGCAAACGGCTCCTACAAATGGATATCATATGTGACGTCACATTGTTATATTCAAACTCACCGTTGTATACAAAAATAAATAAATTGCTGTTATGATCGTGAAATACTGCAGGTGGTTTTTAGGTACATAGTTTCATAGCATTCTTTTTTATAAGGATACTTTTGGTATCCTTTGATTTACTATTGGCGAAAAATAAAACATAGAATTTCTAATTTTTGATGTCTCATATCTTTTCATAATTTTGATACATGTTAATAAATTTCAATTTATTGTAATATTTTGATGCTTTTCTATTTGTATTTATTTATTTCTTATGGATTACCAACAGATAATACATGAAGCATGCTCTTATATCTAATTTATATTAAGGACTGATGCTTATCTAATTATAGGTAGGTACCTATAACATACAGTTTACTTTATGTACTTATACAAGGAAATGCTAATATTGGGAAGAAATAAAAATAACAATTATGAAGGAACTTAACTATTACTTCGCAGTATCCAAAGAGTTAAAATGAAATATGTTAACATTTTTCTTTTAAGTTTACTAAAGACGCTGAATAGATCTTAACTGCCATTTTTTGAACGGTGATTCAACAAAAACCATTTGTTTTGGTAAAAAAATAAAAATAGACGTTAATATTCATTATACTTTAAAGGGTGTGGACGATTCCAAAATACGATTTAAGAAGATCGGCTAGACCGAAAAAATTCGCAAAGCTACATCTCAACATAATCATAATGTCTTTTTTTTTTTCAACTGAAACATCTATCATTAAAAACACAGTTCCAACATACTCAAACTTAAAGCATAGACGATTTACATTACACATATGGTAAATATGTTTAATTTTATGATTAAATTTCTCATTATCTGCTTGTATAGCAAGTATATAGTGTCTCTTTCACTCCGACATAGCCAAGGTCATTGGCGCTCGTCAGCCTCTTAAGCTATCATTATAGTATCCATCCGTATAGTAGTACCATGCTTTATATTTTAACAATTGTGGCAAGTACCCAATTCTTGGGATCAGGTTCTGCGGTATTTCCGGACCGATACGACCTTCAAACCTTCAAGTAAAGAGCGTACTCCCATCTTAAAGGCCGGCAACGCACTTACAACCCCTCTGGTGTTGCGAGTGTCCATGGGCGGCGCTAATCGCTTACCATCAAGCGCCAGATTGTCTCCTATGTCATAAAAAAAGGACGACGAAAGCGGACCCCAGGTATCTTTCAGAACACAACTGTACTGGGATAATGCTAGAATGATGACGATTTCGTTCACAAGGTTCTACTCTTCCGTATTGAATTTACTATCGATATCGATACTCTGCGCGCCCCGCCCTACTCTAATACGCCGAAACTGAGTATGTTTGTATTTTATGCGCCGATGATGCTTACCCTGAGTTTTAACCTCGGCCGGCCATATTACCTTTTACTTGATACAGGTGCTTCGAAACGAGAACTAGATTTAAGCTACAGCTTAATACCAGGTATATACCTACGGGGTGTATTGTCTAAATGGGGCAAGTGAGGAAAAATCTGAAAATATAAGAGGTACCGGAAAAAAAACATGCGTCAATATGGTCCTAAGACCAACAAAACTGGGAGTTAGGTTTTTAAATAGGTCTTTACATCTACTATTAGCTCGTATTTACTCCGACTAAAATATGAATTGCGACAAAATGGTCAAAAAACCAACAAAACTGAGAGTTAAAGTGGTCGGCGGTTAAGAAGTCAATCCTGACACCTGTCATATCCATACTCGTACAGTATATAACCTAAAAGTCACTTTGAGTACCTAATTTTTCATGATTTTCCTAAAAGTCACTTTGAGGTTATAAACTGTATGGATATGATAGGTGTCAGAATTGACTTCTTAACCGACGACTAAGTACTATAGATTATTATATTGAATAGTGATGTAAATATGGACGCCTGCGCATTAAATGTCAGCAAAGTTTGATTTGTTGTGAACGAAGACGCTGCTCTCTCTCTCGTTTTATTGTGTTGAAAGTATTAACTGTCAATACTGTCATACCGTTTGTTTAATTGATAAAATTGTTATAAACTCAAATATCATTGCTTTGATGTATTTCATCAAATAGGTCTATAAATCTAGGTACTATTAGCTCGTATTCATTCTGAATAGTAGTCGGCGGTTAAGAAGTCAATCCTGACTCCTGTCATTTCCATACAGTTTATAACCTAAAAGTCACTTTGACCATCACCACTATTCACTATGAGTATCTCAGTTCTGCAATGGAATGATTTTTGACTTATTGTAACGAAGGTCTCCGTTTCAACTTCGGCTAAAACGCTTTCATATGTTTTGTGAGCAGGTTTTGTGAACAGGTTTGTTTATTTTATTGCTTTTTTTATCAAGTCAGATTATGGATTCTTTGGTTTAAAAAATTTTTTTGGTGAGACCAATGATATTTTAATTATTTTTAAATACCTAACAATATATCACACGTTAGGGTTAAAAAGAAAAAAAAATCACTCCCCACTTTACGTATAGGGGAGGTACCCTAATAAAATATTTTTTTCCACTTTTTATTTTACCACTTTGTCGGCGTAATTGATATACATATTAGTAGCAAATTTCAGCTTTCTAGTGCTAACGGTCACTGAGATTATCCGCGGACGGACGGACAGACGGACGGACAGACATGGCGAAACTATAAGGGTTCCTAGTTGACTACGGAACCCTAAAAATCCGTGTCCGAGTCAATTATTTTGTAATTCTTTGACGTGCCTGAAACGCAAACGACAACCCGATAGCGGTATTACCATTACTTACACTCGCTATCATCCGTCGATTAATAGGTAGAAACAGTTTGTACCTTCTGCCTAGTGTTAGTTTCTTTAATCTGTGTCAAACGTGCGGTGATTGGTGTTCCGGGTGAAGGCTGTCTCTTTCTTATGTATTATTTTGATAAAGCTATCTCTTTTACGCTTTCGATGAAGTGTGCGTATTGTAAACAATAAAACAAAATGCGAATGTGTGATGCCGCGATGTTGGAAGCACTTTTTGCGCTTGTAATGTTCGAGCATAACCTATCTATACTTAAAATATCATTGGGTGAGACACACACCTCGCTAGTTAGTACAGTACAATTTTCGATAAATATCTAACGTTTAGAAGTTTTATTTTTAAATTCTGATATGGATTTTCAGATGCGATAAAGTACAAATATTTTAACATAGTATGTGATTTAACAATGTTTTTTTTTTTTATTTAGGTATGTTCATTGTTTCCCGATAACTCTTGACGACGTGGGTCGATTTAGATACGTATTTTTTGTTTCAAAGCATGTACCCTCACGTTGGTTTCACATAAATTTGGTAAAGGTCTGATGATGGGGATCCAGGAGGAATCGAGTCAACTCCTCAAATTTGATAGGAACGCGTATATAGATTTCGGTATTTTTTGTAGTCGTCGATATATTTCTAGTCGACTCTACATGTGGTGCAGTGGGTGGCGTATGTCCGCCCAAGTCTAAAATACTTACTAAGACTTTTTTTATGAAATAGGAAGCAAACGAGCTGACGAATCGCCTGATGGTAAGTGATTAGCTCCGTCCATGGACACCCGTGGGGTCGTAAGTGCGTTTCCGGCCTTTAAGATGGGAGTACACTCTTTTCTTGAAGGTTTGAAGGTCGTATCGGTCCGGAAACACCGCAGGCGACAGTTCATTCCACAGTTTAGCTGTGCGAGACAGACTCCTACTAAACTTTACCGAAAAAAACGCATACATAAACTTCCCTACAGGACCTAGATTACGTAAAGGGGCTGTCTGTGTGTAGTCAATGCCATTTTTGAGTTAAAAAAATATTAACCAAGTTATTTTAAAATATGTAGAAGTTTGACAATACCGTGATCCAGGGTACAAGACTAAGTATTAACAACACACTGCGCTTCCTGTTTCGGCGTGTAGCACTATATTATATATTTTATAATAACTAACATTCTTAGTCAACTTCGGGGAGCAGAGAAAGCCGTGGAGTGGCTAGTGTTGTTATTTTTAGAATCGTAGATAATAAATAACCAAAATTGAATACATCAGCGTATCTAATGTCTTCAATTTTGTCTTTTTTTATTATTTTTCAAACTTTAATTGATTATTATTAAATGGCACTATAATTTTAAATTAAGACGAAAATTCAACACTGCATTAACATTATTCAGAAGGTTGTAGTAGTAACTCTTTATTGCACAAATTCGAACTTATCCCTTTAAGGAATCTCTTGAAGTTAACTTTTGAGTAGATAAAAGTGCAAAAGTGTGAAGGTAAAAGGATTTCGTAAAGCCTTGAAGGTTAATCTTGCGTGTTTTATTAGGAAACCCTTTAATACTTTTAAGTAGTAGATGCCTAGAGATTTTATGCACGAAGAAAAAAGAAAAAAAAAAGAAAGAAAAATTTTATGGCCGTTGGGGCGGAAAGGTTCTCGAGTGGCGACCAGGCGCATCGTAGCTGGATGACCCATAAAGTGGACTGATGACCGGGTAAAGGTCGCGGGAGTCCGCTGGATGCGGTTGGCGTAGGACCAGTCATTGTGGTACTCTTTGGGCCTATGTCAAGCAGTGGATCTCCTTCGGCTGATATGATGATGATGATCCTAAATTTCAGCCTTTGGCACCTAATCCCAAGATTTGGCGTAGGCACTAGTTTTACTGCGTTTAGTTGCACAAGCGACTGCCATCTGACCTTCAAAGTTAGAGGGGAAACTACACCTTATTGGGATTACACCGGTTTCCTCGCGATGTTTTCCTTTAGCAAAAATCCACTATAGGTTTCTAATATCAAATGATATTTCATACACACGTTTTTTTCATAATCCAGTGGATACGAACCCACTACATCCAGGTTGAAAGTCGCGTGCCTTGTTACCCGATTACGAGTACAGGGGCTTTTTAAAAATATCCAAACATTTTCTTTAATTTAGGTAAACCCTTAAGACAAGTAATAAAGCTCCGGTGGGTAACGCTTACTTAAAAAAAAGTACTTGATAATAACACAATTGTCAATGATTTGAATAGATGTCGCTGCACCAAAGCTCGCTTGTTGCTAGGCCTATTTGAATAATAGTACATTACTACAGAGGCCGGGACGAAAGGGGTTGCCGGCCGAAGACATATAGACGGCCGAGCGAAGCGAGGTCGGATAGGTCTCAGGCGGGCAACCCCATGTTTCCCGCCGAGGTATGTATAGTGCTTTTCTCAAACATGTAATGAAATAAACAACAAAAAAATCAAAGTTTTATTTTTAATACGCATAGTGGCAGAATGTCATGATGCCTGTGCCACAAATTTATGTGGAATGGAAATAAAAAAAGAGGACTTTGCCGGCCTAGGCCTGCAACATTTGTATGAAATTGCATTAACGACCTCTTGTCCTAGCCGCACCTGAAACGTCATACTTCGCAGCCTGTTATAAGGAACATAACATCAATATTTCATTGCATGTTTGAGAAAAGAATATTTTGACTTTGAAAAAATTATTTAAGCACAACACCGTCTCCACTCATTCCTAATCCAGAAAAATATGCATCCGCCGACTTGGCGCGCCTAGGGCTGTACCAATTAGCGGCGTCCGGTGCGCGCGGCATTGTCGCCAACCCTAGCTGGCGGGCCTAGCATGACTGCCTGCAGTAACATAAATAAATATAAGGCGGAAACTCTTACATAAATCGAACTAGTCCCATATTAAGCTCAATAAAGATGGTTATAGACGACGACACATACAGAGCTAAATACTTAAATACATAGAAACAAATAGTCAATGTTCATCGCACCAATATTTACTCTGACCGGTACTCAAACCCGGGACCGAACAAATTTGCGGCTCGATGTTATCTGATTCCCTCTAAAACGCTTTCAAAGGCGCTTTTGCAACGCACTGATGTGCCCAATATAGGGTGACGCCACGAGTGTTGGACACTTTAAGCTGACAAGCACCAGTAATGGGCACTTCATTCCTAATTCAAAAATCATACAGTTTTAAATTGATTGTTGTATCAAAAATGTATAACTCTTATTTTCTTTTAAATAAGAGTTAAGGTGCATCATTGGTCCTTGTCCATTACTGGTGCTGTCAACCTAAACGCTTCTATCTGCTACATTCAAGTGTAAAAATATGGCTCATCAGTCATTATCATCATATCAGTGGAAGGACGTCCACTGCTGGACATAGTCCTCCCCCAAAGAGAGCCACAATGTCCGGTCCCGCGCCACCCACATCCAGCAGGCTCCCGCTAACTTTAACAGGTCACAGTCCACCTTGTGGCACCTTGTGGGGGATCACCCCACCCACCCACAATACTAAATTACATGCTACATAGACATTATGATAGTTCATGCTGCATGCAAATGCAATGTCAGAATAGTACATTACTACAGAGGCCGGGACGAAAGGGGTTGCCGGCCGAAGACATATAGACGGCCGAGCGAAGCGAGGTCGGATAGGTCTCAGGCTGGCAATCCCATATTTCCTGCCGAGGTATGTATAGTGCTTTTTCCAAACATGCAATGAAATAAACAACAAAAAAATCAAAGTTTTATTTTTAATACGCATAGTGGCAGAATGTCATGATACCTGTGCCACAAATTTATGTGGAATGGAAATTAAAAAAGAGGACTTTGCCGGCCTAGGCCTGCAACATTTGTATGAAATTGCATTAACGACCTCTTGTCCTAGCCGCACCTGAAACGTCATACTTCGCAGCCTATTATAAGGAAATAACATCAATATTTCATTGCATGTTTGAGAAAAATATATTTGTATGCCCCATGGCACCACATAGTGATATACAAAACCAAAATGTAATATCTAAGACACCTATGTTGGACAAATAAACAAATAAATGTTTGAACTTGAACTTGAATAAGGTGCATGCAACCTTTCAAAAACATATCCCATGTCGACGAATTAAGGTTTCAGTTACAGACTTACAGACCTACTAGATAGACTAGAAACTATAATATATTATCTATACCTAGGTCATATAAATATAAAACTAAACTACTCGTGGCTCTGTCAAATGTAGACATCGCAATTTTTCATTTTTTTCTTATTTCAAAATTTCCAAAAACTGGCTCGACAAAAAAAAACATATAATTATCGAACCTGCTCACAAAATTCCACGAGAATCGGTCGAGTCGTCGGTCGGACAGACAGACAGACATACGAAAGAATTTTTGTCGAAAGCTGAAACGGAGACGCTTTCGCTCGCTCGGTCAACAAAGCATATTAAACTTATAAATACAAATGTAATACATTTTACCCACACCACATATATTTAAGATTGACTGCGTTGCACGCTGGATGGTAATGCTTGTTCGCTGAGCGAAATATTGGCCAACCCTCTGGTCGCAGGATGTAAGGCGCGCCGACAAATCTTTGTAGGGTCGGCGTGCACTTGTAGTGGTAGGTGTGCGCAAAAAAACCGCAAATCGATGTACAGTTTAGCCATTTGGCATACCAGAGGCCATAACAACATTTTTCACCCACAGTGCTTAAAAATTTTCAATATTACAAAGTGACACAGTTTGAATCAGTGCCCATTTCTAAAGAAGTCTTGTGTCACTTTGTTATCCTACTACTATTATAAAGGCGAAAGCTTGTAAGTATGGATGTATGGATGTATGGATGTTTGTTACTCTTTCACGTAAAAACTACTGAATGAATTTGAATGAAACTTTACCACAATATAGCTTATACATCAGAATAACATATAGGCTATAGCTTATACATCAGAATAACACATAGGCTACAATTTTTGAGGTTTCTATTGTGAAGTCGTAAAAAAACACATTTTTTGCGCTTACATTGCAAACGCTGACTGAATCCTACAAGATAGATCAAAACAATGTACTACAGTATTGTACAACTTAAAAAGGTCTCCAAAAAAGTCCGTGATGGTATATGTTTATCTCTTAGGAATAACCCACAATAACCATTTTTTATCCTTTACTTTGTACGAGAAATAATGGCTTTTTACGAAGCGATTTTAAGCAATACAGTATTAATCCTTATCCAATTAAGTATCTTAAATACATTGTGCATTTAATAAAGATCAATATGGCTTTTTACAGCATGTAAATTAAATAAATATTTTCGAAGATATCACAGATTTAAAATGCAGAGTCATAGCAATTTCGGCGATAAATACCGTTTCGGTGATAAATACCGGCAGCGGTGCCAGGCGAACGGGGCGTGGGGGGCCTGACTACGGGAGGCCTGATCTGTTTATTACAATGACATGTAATCCCGCTTGGCCAGAAATTACTAAAGAGCTCATTCCAGGTCAAAATGCAACAGACAGACATGACTTAACAGCCAGGTTATTTAAAATAAAAGTACAAAAATTGGTTGCTCTACTTACAAAAGGTAAAATATTTGGAGATATGAAGTGTTTCATGTACTCGATCGAGTGGCAAAAAAGAGGTCTGCCTCACGTGCACTTACTGCTGTGGTTGACGGAAAAATTACGCTCCAACCAAATTGATGAAGTCATAAGTGCGGAGATACCAAATCCAGAAAGTGATCGAAAACTCTACGATACTGTAACCAAAAATATGATTCACGGTCCCTGTGGTGCACTAAATCCGTCATCACCATGCATGAAAGAAGGAAAATGCACCAAAAAGTATCCAAGGGCGCTTTTAAAAGATACTCAAACTAACGACAAAGGCTATCCTTTTACAGGCGTAGAGCACCAGGAGATGGCGGCCGTACGATAACTCTAAAAACCCGAGGTGGAACACAGGAAGTATTGGTTGACAATAGCTGGATTGTCCCATATTCTCCTCTTCTGTCTAAAATTTATAACTGTCACATAAATGTAGAGTTCTGCAATACGGTACAGGCGATAAAATATATTTGTAAATATATAAACAAAGGCAGCGACCAGGCTATTTTTAACATTCGACAGCAAGGGAATGTTAATATTGACCCGAGAGATGAGGTGCAAACGTATCGAGCCGGTAGATATGTTAGTAGTAACGAAGCAGCGTGGCGGATCTTGGGTCTGCCTCTGCATGAAAGACACCCAACAGTCACTCACCTTGCGGTTCATCTGCCTAATGGTCAGCGGATTTACTTCACTGAAAACAATTTTAGAGAGAGAATGGCCGCACCACCTAAGACGACACTAACTGCATTTTTCCTGCTTTGCCAAAATGACGCATTTGCAAAAACATTACTTTATGTTGACGTACCCCGCTACTATACATGGAACGTGTCGTCGAAAGAATGGAAACGTCGTTTACAAGGTACACCTGTCGACGGCTGGCCAGGTGTGAAGGCGGGAGATGCTCTTGGGCGCATTTACACAGTGCATGTTAGTAACTTCGAATGTTACTGTTTGCGAATGCTGCTGAATGTAGTACAGGGCCCCACTAGCTTCTTGGATCTAAAAACAGTTGACGGCCAAGAACTTGAAACTTTTCGACAAGCGTGTGAGAAGTTGGGGTTGTTGGAAGATGACAACCACTGGGATGCCACAATGGAAGAGGCAGTGCTGTGTCGCTCTCCTTCGCAAATAAGAGAACTATTTGCAATATTGATATGCACTTGCGGCTTATCCAATCCTCTTCAACTATGGGATAAGTATAAATCTGCATTATCGGAGGATATCTTGCATAGATTTGAAAGGATGGATCAAGTCAACAATGATCTATGTTTCAATGAAGCACTAAGACATATAGAGGACAAAATAATAACGATTTCCGGTAAGAAATTGTCCGACTTCGGTATGCCTACACCAGAGCGTCGAGGAGAGTTGTCGACCGATTTGATCAAAGAGCTAAGCTACGATATTGCTTTATTAGACGCTCAGGTCAGCGAAACTGAACCACGCCTGCTACCCGAACAAAAAAACATTTATAACAAAATATTACAACGAGTTGAGCTTGACAAAGGCGGCCTTTTCTTTCTTGACGCCCCGGGCGGTACAGGTAAAACATTTTTGCTTAATTTGCTTCTAGCAAAAATTCGTAAGGACCGTAAAGTTGCATTAGCGGTGGCTTCCTCTGGGATCGCTGCAACATTGCTGAGCGGTGGACGAACGGCACATTCGGTTTTTAAATTACCTCTTAATCTGGCGAGCGAAGAAACCCCAACGTGCAACATCAGTAAGAGCAGTGCCCGTGGCGCCCTCTTGCAACAATGTATGCTGATCGTGTGGGACGAGTGCACTATGTCACACAAACGCGCCATTGAGGCGCTTGATCGCTGTCTACAAGATATTCACAGCAATCGAAAGTTGATGGGTGGTGTGGTAGTGTTATTGGCAGGGGATTTTAGACAGACTTTACCTGTTATCGAGAGAGGCACTGCAGCAGATGAAATTAACGCATGTCTAAAAGCCTCATCTCTGTGGTCTAAAGTTGAAAAGCTTTATCTTACCACTAACATGCGAGTCCAGTTATTCAGCGATGTCGAATCAGGAGCATATGCTCAAAAACTGCTAGAAATTGGTGAAGGCCACCTAAACACCGACCAAGAAGGTATGGTTCTTTTCACACAGCAATTTTGTCATGCTGTGGAGACAGAAAACGAACTTATTGAACAAGTTTTTCCGAATCTGCAACAAAATATTCTTGACGAAAATTGGTTGTGTGAAAGGACCATATTGGCACCAAAAAATGAGACTGTTGCGAAAATAAATAAAAAAATCTTGGCCGAAATAAACAGCGAAACATCAGTGTATAATTCCATTGACACAGTTATGTCATCCGATGACACTACAAGTTATCCCGTAGAGTTCCGAAACTCTTTAGAGTTGTCCGGGGTGCCATCACACAAGTTGGAATTAAAGGTTGGTGTACCCGTTTTGTTAATGCGTAACCTGGATGCGCCAAGATTATGCAACGGTACTCGGTTGCGAGTTACCGAATTAGGAAGGCATATAGTGAAGGCTACAATTTTAACTGGAGAAGCCAAGGGAGACAATGTTCTTATACCGCGCATCCCAATCATACCCAACAACTTGCCATTCAATTTTAAACGCCTGCAGTTCCCATTAAAAGTCGCATTTTCAATGACGATCAACAAATCGCAGGGTCAAACCTTGAAGGTAGCAGGCCTACATTTGGGCACGCCATGTTTTTCTCACGGTCAGCTCTATGTGGCTTGCTCACGTGTTTCCAAAGCGAAGAATCTGCATGTTTATGCTGAAGGAAAAAGATCGTTAAATGTAGTTTATAGGAGCATACTGCAGTAGCTACCTATAGACCTATGATTAGGGCTCTGCAGTGCTTAGTTACCGTATTTCTTACTTATTACTAGACTAGACGGGACGAACCTGAAGTCCACGCGAACGAAGTCGCGGGCAAAAGCTAGTATAAAAATAAAATACGAAACTAAATTATTTTCAAAATTGTTTTCTTAGATGTGAGGATATCACGTATCATTTGTGGTATATTATACAAAAAAAAATTGTCATATAGTATCTGGAGGAGCCCAAACTCGGTATGTTTTGAAAATTATTTCTGTTTTAATAAAAACAATGGCTGAAATGTGTAACGTTGTGGTATATTTTTCGAATCGCCTCAAATAGCCCTTTCATATAATACCAGTGGTACAGAAACCTATCGTGTGTGGTATACGATACGATAGGTAGGACACACACGATAGGTTTCTGGTGTTTTTTTTTTTAAGAACTGCGCGTCAAACATTTTGTTTTGACCTCTTGTCCACTATTGGGCCTTATTTGTGGCGTTTCAACTCCAAACGCCACAAATAAGTAGCCACTGTAATATGAGAGGATTAATTCAATAGGTATATATTTTTGCACTTCACCAGTAGACGACGTCGTTTCAATTTGTAAGTTTTAGTGTAAGTATTGCATCTGTGTGTAAGCTTTTGTGTGTTTGTGTGTCATCATCATCCTCCTAGCGTTATTCCCAGTACAGTTGCATCCTGAAGAATGCCTGGGGTCCGCTACCTAATCCCAAGAATTGGCGTAGGCACTAGTTTTTACGGAAGCGATTGCCATCTGACCTTGGGGGAAACCGACCTTATTGGGAATAGGCTTGTCAAGTGAGTGGGCAACTTGACTGTTAGAAGTTCTCAAGCCGCCCGGAGGCATCTAACTTGGCTTAACGACTGCTATTATAGACAGCAACCGGGATCAACGGCTTAACGTGCCTTCCAAAGCACGAGAGCGCTCAGTTAGTAACCACTCAAAGCGGTCACCCATCCAAGGACTGACCTCGCCCGACATTGCTTAACCTCGCATACCGCACGCAGTACGCGGGTGCCACTGGGCCACGAGCGCTGTGTGTGTTTGTGTGTATATGCTTACGTGAGATCAGATGTGAGCAGGAACACATTGGAACGGAAATTTACATATATACATACCTATAGTACCCTATACTATTTATGTCAAAGTTAGAACTAAATTGGACTATCTTTTGTTCACACAGAACCTTGACATAACCCTAATCCGTTGTTTATAATTATGAAATTACGTAGATTAATTAATTAGTTCCTTCGCAAAACGCTGGAAAATATTCATTTTTTTGACGTGGTAACGTCTTTAAAATCGTTTTAGTCGGGTGACATGTTCAGAAACTTGTGTCACACCAAAACCTCACGAGCGCGATCGCAGGTATAAGTGAAGTGCACGTGAAGTAAGACGTTATCACGTAAACATCTCGATCGTAAACCTACTTTACAAACAACCAATTTTTTTAATGATCGAAATAGATGTCTTTTCGAAAAGTTTTTTTTTTTTACTGAATTGTGTTGTTACGGATATGAACTTTAATATAATGTACGATGCATTTATTAACAATTCAACATATATTTATTAATAGCCTGTAGTGTCCCACTGCTGCTTGCCAAAGCCGTCAGCCATTTTAAATAAGTTCTCAATTTAGTTGCATAAGAGCTATCTATCTATATAGTCCTTCTCGGTGGCACGACACGTATAGGAAACACTTTACTTTGTGATATCATATTCCTTATTCTGTGGTGATATTACTCTAAATATGATAGAAGTGAAAGCCTGTTTTGAAAATATGTTATCAAATTTCAAGAGAAACTTTATGAGTAGGTAGGTACTACTTTTTTAACCGACTTCAAGATTTCAAAAGAGGAGGTTATGAATTCGGTTGTACTTATGTTTTTTTAAATGTTTGATACTCCAGAACTCCGTCATTTCTTAACCGATTTGGAAAATTCTTTTTTTGATTGTAAGTATAAATATCCAAGTTGGTCCCGTTTTTGTCAAAACGCAGTTCTGACGATGGGATCCATAAGGAATCGAGGGAACCTCTCAAATCTTCAAGGCAAACATATAGTGATTTTTGTGTTTTTATCAACAAATCGAGCATTTTCATACAAAAATGTGAGATTTGATGAATTGGAACTGCTGATGATGATCAGAACAGAACTCTTTAACGACTAAAAGTTTACGTTTCGCTATTTGTCCTCCTAGCTGTGTTTTTTAAGCAAGTTCTATTTTCACGATTAATTTTTGTCATGCTCGAGTTCTGATGATGGGATCCATGAGGAATCGAGGGAACTCCTCAAATGTGAAAGGCACACATATTTTAGTATTTTAGTATTTTTATGTACTAAAAATAACTAAAAACTTTCATTCAAAATGATTATCAGAACGGAACTCTTTAACGACGCATAGTTCACGTTAGGCGAATTGTCGTCTTTGCTGTGTTTGTTAAGCAAGTTAGATTTTCAAGACAGTCATTTGTCAAGCTTGAGTTCTGAGGATTCCATGAGGAATTGAGGGTACTTAGTCTTCTACCATTATAAACATACTTATAGCCATTTTTATTTCATTGTATGGAATGGAATATAAGAGTGCGCCATCTAAGTATAATAATCTTTCACCGGCCTCCCCCAATGAAGTCGGTTTTTTTTTCTTAAAAATTATTGCGCAATCGTTCAGTGGATTGTGCTAGGCTGCTAGCAAACTTGGGTATCATAGTTATTGTAAGTATTTTCGGATGGTATTTTTGCTGGTATTGACGTCATTATCAACGATTTGCGTTTACTGTACTATCACTAGAAATATCTGAGAGGACAAAACACTCAAAAGTTAAGACACAGCTTTTTTAGATGGTTTGTCGGGTGTGATTCGTTCCAATGAATCTTCTCTGGCGATCTCATTCTACCAGCCCTCTTATTCACAAACTGACACGTCCTCACCCGTTTTTATATGGAAACTGTCAAATGTCATTTGTCAAATCTTGACAGTTTCCATATATCGACGACCTGTTTAGCCTAGTTGGTAGTGCTGCTTCTGAAGCTAGAGGTCCCGGGTTCGAATCCCGGCCAAGGCATTATTTGTGCATTTCGCACGGATTTTGTTCTTAGATCTTGGATGTTCTCTATGTACTTAAGTATGTATTTATCTATGTAAGTATGTATATCGTCGTCTTGTACCCATATTACAAGCTTTGCTTAGTTTGGGACTAGGTCGATTTGTGTAAGATTGTACCCCAATATTTTTAAATATTTATAAAAACGGTTGACTTAAATGGAAAAGTTTCTTAAAAACCTCTATATCATTTTAAAACCTATTCTATTTCAATGGCTATATAGATAAGATACCCCATACGCCTTCTGCGGTTACATGTATGAAGTGCCCCAAAACACTAATTTAATATTTTTTCGTAATTTCACATCACTTATCTGTAGCGGTTCATAGTGCTTATATCTCCGAGTAAATCGGCTGTGACATACGGACGGAAGAACAGACATGAAGTACTAAGACGTGTGTGTGTGTGTGTGTGTGTGTGTGTGTGTGTAAGTGTGTTTGTATAAAAACGGATTAGGTATGAGGTGACAGATCAGCTTGGGAAGTATGACCAACCAAAGCCATAATAACAGGGTTCCGTTTTCGCTATTTTGGCTACGGAACCCTAAAAATCGTCTCATTAAGGGCGTGCAGTGAAAAATATCGCGTCCATAGAAACGCTTTTGACTAGACGAGGAAACTATAAGGATTAATTTTCGGAGATATAATTCTTGATTATATGATATGGCTCCTCTACATGATGGCCCATCCTGCTGGCCCACTAGGATGGGCCAGCGTGTAGAGAGGGTAGTGGTGTCGGATGGCTTATGGCGGCGGGATGGCGATGGGATGGCCGCGGTGTCGGTTTTTCGGCCGCACATCAAAAGGAGTGGCCCAGCGATGTCGGTGCGCATCTAAACGTGGCCCATTCCGCAGTGCGCGGTCGACCGCGGTTGAGTGAGGACGTTCGTGCTGTGTATTTTTTTTTAATTGAAAATTACGTGGGCGTGGCCTCAACACGAAACAATAAAGTTTTTGGAATTATATCGGGGAGAAAGTGTGATATGAAACCCCAAACATAAAAACCACCAGGATAAGAATTAGCCAAGAGCTTGTCGGGCCATGCTCAGTGTAGGGTTCCGTAACTATCCAATGAACTTACTTTAAAGAAATCAATAAAAAGCATAAGGAAATACTTTCGCAGCGTTTCATTCGTCTTTTACTAAGAAGGGAAAACTGTTTACGATAACTTAAAAACTGCTTAACTAATCATGTCCGCTATAGTTTTTATTGAAAGTCATTATTAAGCTTTACTTTCATGTTTTTTCATATTTTTTGGACCCATAGTTCAAAAGTTTGCGGGGGGGAGACAGTTTTTTTTTCTTTTGAAGCGAATATTTCCGAAACTATTCACTTTATCAAAAAATGTTTAATTAAGACCTGTATTAATTTTAAAAGACCTATCCAAGAACATCCCACACCATAGGGTTGAAGCAAAATTAAAAAATCATCCCCACTTTACTTTACTTTATTTTTTTTAGATTCTGTTTTACGACTGTCTGTTTTATTGATTTATATATCCACATCAAATTGTAGCTTTCTAGCACTAACAATCACAAAGCAAAGCCACGGACAGCAGACGTACAGACAGACAAACATACGGACATGGCAAAACTATAAGGGTTCCTAGTTAGCCACGGAACCCTAAAAATAATGGTAACGCTTCGACGTCCATCTCGCAAGACGATTCGATCACATCACATCGTGTAGTGGAGTTCAACCATCGCATGGCCATAGGATGGGCCATTATTTATATAGAGGAGCCAATAGGTAGTGTCTCGCTTAATACCCGAAACAAACTTACCATTTTTGATATAAATAAATTCCAAAATTGCGTCTTCATTTTTTGTTCCTTTATTCCTCAGCCTACTAAAACAATTAATGATCAAATGACACACTTAAGATAAAATACTTCTTAAAAGGAACCATAACTAAAAATTCACAAACGCCAGATTGTTTCGGTATACTCCAAGAACCTCGCTTGATTCGCTCGCTCGTTCAATTAGTAGGAGTATGAATCCAACATTATAAACTAATTGGTATTACGTAATGAAACCTACCCGTATTTCGCGGCAACACAATTCAATTCACACATCGAAAATAATATCAAATTTGGCAGATAATTATCGTGATTAAAGCCTAATTACCGAATAATGTCACAGCTCAAATGTGGTTATGTCAATCCATTCATTCCCTCATTCATTCATTTACAAATTGCATTCCAATGTAGGCCGAATCGCCTAGAGCTACATTGATACATTTAACAGAATTTTGCACTTGGGCCGACCATATTGTTTAAAATAATTAAATTTCAGTATAATTTGGGAACAACAAGATACTTACAATCCCATGAAAAACATAATTGTGAAAATGGAAGCCTAATTCAATATTAAGAATATGCGATGCTTGGTTGTCGTGTTTTTTTTTACCGACAAAAGAATCGAGATCTAAATGGGTGCCAAGTTCCGTAGATTCTCCGAAAAGGTGCCAAGTCTGGCACTACATTGTTTACAGTAAAACTAGTTTACTGCGGCTTAATGCATTTTGAGCTTAAACTTGGCAGTTTTCTTAATTATCCAACAGCTTTCATGGTATTATATCATACATTGGCCTGACGCGCTGCCGCGTGTCTAGATATTTAATGGAAACATATTATTATTCCACTTTCCACTCATACCCTCAAAGGCTAGTTGGATGGGATGCCTCATAGGAATAAGTTCGCCTTGGTACTTGAATCTTGTGTGATATGTGGTCCTGGGTTCGAATTGCGGTCATAGCAAACAATGTGATGCGCATTGAATATTCCCTTCTGAGTCATGGATGGTTTCTATTTATTTCAGTATTAGTAGTAGTAGTTCCTGTAGAACGGAAAAGCACCACACGCCTCTCCACGATATGCCGGGAGCGCACGCTCAGCTTTTTTGGACATATCATGCGGTCTAAAAAACATGACCTGGAGAAGCTGATGATCCTAGGTCAAATGGACACCAGGCGTGCTCAAGGTAGAGCACCCACGAAATGGTCTGATGCTGTAAAGGAGGTGGTTGGCGGCAGTATGGAGAGTGCGACCCATATGGCTCATGACCACACTCTATGGAGACAGTGCATACGAGGTCACGATCCTCAGCAATGAGGGACCGAGGAAGAAGAAAGCAGTAGTAAAGAACTTAAAGAACTTAAAAATATCATCATCATGTCAGTCGAAAGACGTCCACTGCTGGACATAGGCCTCCCCCAAAGACTTCCACAATGACCGGTCCTGCGCCACCCGCATCCAGCGGACACCCGCGACCTTTCCAGGTCATCAGTCCACCGTATGGGGGGCCTGCCCACGCTGCGCCTTCCGGTACGCGGTCGCCACTCGAGAACCTTTCCGCCCCAACGGCCATCGGTTCTACGTGCTATGTGCCCCCCGCCCACTGTAAGTAAATATACTGCAATGATTTTATTTTCCCAGAAGTTTGTTAAACTTACTATGAAATGATTTTGAATAAACGTTTTGTATTTGTATTTATATCTATTAAATATATCGTCGTCCAGTGCACATAACACGAGCTGTATTGAGCTTACTATGGGACTAGTTCGGTTTGTGTAAAATTGTCCCTCTAACCTACCAACCTTCCTCCTCCACAACCTTCTTCCTCGGCCAACGGATAGGCATTGCGGTGCAACGAGGTAACGCAGGCAGCCTTCTGGGAACCATTCCCAGCAGCGGCGATTTAGGTGACATAGGTTAATAATTATATATTATTGTGGGACAATCTTACACAAATCGACCTAGTCCCAAACAAAGCGAAGCTTGTACTATGGGTACTAGACGACACACACACACACGCACACGCGCACGCGCACGCGCACGCGCACGCGCACGCGCACACGCACACGCACACGCGCACACGCACACGCACACGCACACGCACACGCGCACGCACACACGTTATAATAGCGCTTCACAAAATATCGCTATATAGGTATATATATATATATATATATATATATATATATACACATACATACATACATACATTGCTTTTTATTTATAACGATATAATGGATATCGCGAAGTAGCGTTATGAATCATAACGATATGCGATAATTTTTAAGAAAAAAAAACCGACTTCAATGGGGGAGGCCGGTAAAAGATTAATACTTAGATGGTGCACTCTTAGATAGATATACAATAAAAAAAAATGGCTATAATATATGTTTATAATGGTGGAAGACTAAGTACCCTCAATTCCTCATGGAATCATGAAAAAACCTTGCTTGCTTGACAAACAAAACGAAGAGAACAAATCGCCAATCGTGAACTACGCGTCGTTGAAGAGTTCCGTTCTGATCATCATCAGCAGTTCCACTTCATCAAATGTCACTTTTATGAATGAAAATGCTTGATTAGTTCATGAAAATACTAAAATCACTATTTGTGTGCCTTTCACATTTGAGGAGTTCCCTCGATTCCTAATGGATCCCGTCATCAGAACTCGAGCATGACAAAAATCAATCGTGAAAATAGAACTTGCTTAACAAACACAGCTAGAAGGACAAATCGCCAAACGTGAACTTTTCGTCGTTGAAGAGTTCTGCTCTGATCATCATCAGCAGTTCCACTTCATCTAATGTCACATTTTTGTAAGATAATGCTCGATTTGTTCATAAAAACACAAAAATCACTATATGTTTGCCTTTAAGATTTGAGGAGTTCCCTCAATTCCTCATGGATCCCATCATCAGAAATCAAACATGACAAAAATTAATCGTGAAAATAGAAATTGCTTAACAAACACAGCTAGGAGGGCAAATCGCCAAACGTGAACTTTCGTCGTTGAAGAGTTCTGTTCTGATCATCATGAGCAGTTCCACTTCATCCAATGTCACATTTTTGGATGAAAATGCTTGACTTGTTGATAAAAACACAAAAATCACTATATGTTTGCCTTAAAGATTTGAGGAGTTCCCTCAATTCCTCATGGATCCCATCATCAGAACTGCGTTTTGACAAAAACGGGACCAACTTGGATATACTTACAATCAAAAAAAGAATTTTCCAAATCGGTTAAGAAATGACGGAGTTATGGAGTAACAAAAATTAAAAAAAAAAAAAAAAAAAAAAACACAACCGGATTGATAACCTCCTCTTTTGAAATTTTGAAGTCGGTTAAAAATAGCGCTATTTTAAGGCCTGGTCACAACAACGAACAGTGAAACTTGTAAACCTCATTTCATTAACCTACAAATTCTTACATTTCCTTGCCTATATATTTTAGTAATTGCATTATTTGTAAAATTGAATCCTGTACAATTTCAATATTTCTCAAGTTACAGAATTGGTAACTGCCCCATCAAGAACGAGGCGCTTCACGAAAAATGTACTGGGTATGGCCCCAAAAATTTTCAACAAACTACCAAATGTCATTCGAGATAAAGATAGCTACGGACTTTATCACTAATCAGTAATCGGTGTCTTTATTGCTTTCATATGTAAATACAAGATGGTACATTTTATTCGTTCAGCTATGATACCCTATAGGGCATTGCAATATAACTTAAATCTAAATCAATTACGAAAACTTAAGGCTATCTCTTATACAGAAAAATACAAACAGATTTAAGGAAAATTTATTTACACAAAATAAAAAGTTTTCAGATCATAACCAAATTTATTTTATTAATTCCCTGCGTTATAAACACTTATATAAAAATGCAACCAATGATCCACAGCAGAGATTTAGCTGTCTACAGAAAATAACAAAAGTTGCTCTTGTATATGGAAGAAGACATCGTATTTTTAGTAGCAAGATATTAAATTATTATAATTATTGTGCAAATAATTATAATAAGGACATATTTTGAAAAAAATGAGTAGTAAAGTAATTTAAAAAATAATTCTTAAATGTACACAGATGTGACGTCTTATTCTGTGGCTATGCAACAGAAGAGACCAAATTTTGTCCACAGAAGATAACAAAATTATTTATTTATTGTACTAGTATGCATTCAAAGTTAATAAATTTGAGATGGATCGCTTTCGATTACCTTTACAGTATATATCCTATTACAATTATACTATTGCAAATATGTCATTTCTGTAATAATAAAGGATATACTAAGAAGTACACAGAAGTGATTTCTCCTTCTGTGGACATATAACAGAAGAGATCAAATTGTCCACAGACGATCACAAAAAAATAATTTTAATTACTAGGATACGTTGTACGTTAGGAACTTTGACTTTAAATACTTCTAAGCAATGACATGATTTATGCCTTTTAATTATTCTTATCGTAGATTAAGTATAATATATAAAAAAAAAACAATAATCTAAAACGTGCACAGAAGTGATATCTTTTTCTGTGGATATACAACAGAAGAGAGCAAATTGTCCACAGAAGATTACAAAAGTAATGATATTATTAGTAGATTATATCGTACCTTGCGAAATTTGACCTTAAATGCAACGAATTGTAATGATGATTTGTCCCTTTCATATATTAAGCGCATAAATATGGAAATTAAGAAACGAAAAACGATTTTAACACTCGTACACAGAAGTGACGTCTTCTTCTGCGGACATGTAACATAAGAGATCAAATTGCCCACATGAGTTATAAAAAGTCATTATTTGGTGTATAAACTATGGCGTTACTTACAAATTTGAAACTGAATACTATAATATTAAATTAAAATGATCTTTCAACAATCTACTAGATATATTCATCTTATAAATAAAAAATAAAAAGACATATCTATCTTCAATAAACAGAGAAGTGACACTTCTCATGTAGTCAAGTAAGATGAAATCAGATTGAAGAGATCAACAGTTCCTTACAACATATTTAAATTAAAAGAGAAAAAAAATGGTTAACGAAAATTTACTTATTACTTTTCGTTGGACTAATATCACAACTTGTCAAACATCACTATTAAAATTCTATTTTTCTCTCCCTCCCTCGTGGCATAGTTGAACTGAAATAACCAGTGATCGGATCTAGGATGCAATTTCCCGGGGTTTAAGTTTGTTATTTTAAGATGGATATGACTTACAATCACGCGACTCTTTTTGTTACCTACCTTTACAAAAAGGTAAATTACTTCTAATTTTAAGTAGTTTACAGTATAAAATTAACAAAAACATGTAACAACAACAGCTTCAGAATCAGCGGCGATTAGAAAAGCTAAGCAAGTGTTGCGGAAACCCAACCTTAAAAAAGATTTAGACTTCATAGACGAAAACTTTAAAATTCGCTAGGTAGTTTTAACGCAACACATCAATCGTTGATACATTGGTAGAATTCGATCAAGTAAGGATAGTTGTTAATTGGTGTTCTAGTTTACCTATCATAAATAAATTAGAAGCAGTCATTAATCGAAACCCTGACCTTGACACTGTGCGGAAATACGCAGATCAGATTTCAAATGAATCTACAGGTGACGAAAGCTTTATTTAAAAAATTCGCTCCACTTACATTACGAGAAGTTGAAAGGTCTTATTCCACTTACAAATGGATCTTAGATGTTAAAAGAAATTGATTAACCACTGAAAATATCGCAAAAATAAAAGTATGTTACTTTAATTTTATAAAGACCACTACAACATAGCAGTTTTAATTTCATTTTATTTCAATTTCCTTTTTTGAAGTCGGTTAGACTTCTAAAAAGGAGGAGGTTCTCAATTCGACTGTATTTTTTTATGTTCGTTACCCCAGAACATTCGACAGGGTGAACCGATTTTGATGATTCCTTTTTTATTTGAAAGCTGGTGTTTTCCGTGTGGTGTTACTTTAGTTTGGTTCAGTTCTGACTGTGGCATTCGATAGATGAGTTTTTTTTTGCTTCAGAAAGTAGTAACTTGTTTATTTATACAATACATGTCTGTTTGTAACAGTTATTTTATATACAGGGTGGCCCATTCAAATCGGTCAGTATGGGAAAGTCTAAAACTATAAGACATACGAAGATTTGTTCTTAGGAACCATGTCACCGATTTTACAAGTAGAGAGGTACAAACAACCATAGAGACAATTTTACATGCCTGAACTTGTTGAATATTGTAACGGTGGTCACTTTGAACACCTACTATGATAAATTAAAATATGTGAAAAAAATGCATTTTATTCATTTTAGACATTATGTTTCTTAGAGACATTTACTGCTTAAGACCTACACAAACGATATCTGAATAGAAATAGTGTAAGTTTATTTTTTCAAAACAACCGGGTTCGATTCCCTAGCTGGGTACAGTGTTTTTTTTTCAAATGTATGAATGCAGTTTTTCTTTTTATCAAAATCGGTGACATGGTTCCTAAGAACAAATCTTCGTATGTCTTATAGTTTCAGACTTTCCCATACTGACCGATTTGAATGGGCCACCCTGTATAAAATATTTTTTTAAGGTACATGTGACATAAATGACCTATTATAGATAGCGAACAATTTCATTTGGTTTATTTAGTTTAACCCTCGATAAACTTATTATTAACAATAACCCATTTCCCAAAATCCTGGTAAATCCTGAGTCACATCCATGTTCAGCATAGCGTTTGAGGTCGTTCACCCCAAATTGCATCCTTGATCCGATCACTGGAAATAACCGTTATTGTGCTTTTTAGACCTTATAAACAACAACAGAAGACTAAATCAGTATAAATATATCACTTCTGATGTCATTATTCTCTTCTGTGGACACATGGACTACAGAGAAGATGTCCACAGAAGAGACACAACATTCATAAACAAATATTAACACGTTAAAGTTTGACGTTAGATGGCGTGCAATGAGCTATAGTTCACCGGTCCCCATAACATTTAAGAGCTGGTATACAAATAATTTTTCGTTTTGTTACTTACCGATAAATACGTTGTACAGGAAAGACGCACTGATCTTTTACATTAACAGTTTTCCAGTGATAAAAACTTTTTTAGCCTTATTTTGCGTGTGCACACATGTCAAACTTTGAAAACTACTGACATGATTACAAAGGTGTTGCCAATGTGAAAAAAAATATGGATGCGATCATTCGTCGTGACTTTTATAAGATGTTTATTTATGTCCACAGAAGAGATTCAAATGTTTGTAACAAGTAGTATATTTAACTTTTTGTCGAGAACTCAGTTCAGTATATTTTTTATATTACCAGTAGTGGCTAACTGATACATTCCACATCGTATGCTGTGAAAAGTACGAGCGATCCTGGGGAGTATATAATTAATAATGATAACTCAATAAAAATATGACCTCACATAACAGTCCACAGAAGGAGATTTTATTCCAAGAAAATATTTAAAATCTGTCTTTTCTTTGATGCATGTTATTAAAACAGTGCATGATTAGTCAAAAAGATATACACATATTGAGAAAAAAAAACAAAAAGTTTGAATTTATCAAAACTGATTTTTAATGCTTCATGAACGCTTTTTTTAGCATTTTTCTGTATTACCCACATATGCAAAATATATAAATTAACTTTCTAAAAACTCTTGTAATGAGTAATAACAATTATCTATTAGATATTTGGTAATTTTTTTATTAAATATATTCTTTTTCTCTTCGTCCCTAATAGTCTTTGGGAGTTTATTGTACACCTTTATGCTCATTATTATACTTTAAAAAATCTGTCCACTCCTGCTTAGCTAAAAATGTATAACTAAAGTTAGTGATACCTACCCTACCCATAGTACTATTTTAAAGTCTGCGATTATATTGTTAACGGTATACGTAAATGTATTTTACAGTACATATGGTGCTATATTACCGCACGAGTGCGGTAATCAGTAGATTACGGGCATATGTCGAAACTTTAAAGAGCCATATGTACTGTAAAACGTTGTACGATACACGTGCGAACAGGTAATTCGCAACTCGTGTCGATTTAAAACACTCCCTTCGGTCGTGTTTCAATTTATCGCCACTCGTTGCAAATTTCCTGTTCTCTGCATTTGTATCGTAATGTACTATTTTATTTGATGCATGTGGTGTTTTTCCCAAAGTAACTGTTACGCTTAGCAATAGTACCTAATCATAGCGTTTGTGTTGATACTAATGATAGTGTGGACCCGGGTATGTCCTAAAACTACGACCAAGACCACCGGGGGATGGGCAGCAGCATCCCTGGAGTGCGGTGGAGATACTGCGATCGCCAACCCGCATGCCAAGCGTGGCGATTATGGCATATACCCCCCGTGAATATGGGGGAGGCCTATGTCCAGCAGTGGACGTTCTTTGGCTGATATGGTTGGTTGGTTGGTAATGATAGTGTAAATGTAAACAGTCGTTGGTGAACAAATAAAAAAAAAATACATGGGGCCTAGAGGCATGCATTTTTAATTTCGATGATGGAATTGGAATTTTGTCTCTAGGGCGTAGGTTTGTGGTTGCCGAATTCTGTGGCGCTGGGAGAAATTACTTATACTTTCTTGAAAATTTGCATAGCTCTAGTATGTATAAAGAGGTCAGGTTCATGATTTTCAGAGTTTAGGAAAATGCGGTCTGCAACTATCTGTTCCACAAAGATCATTCACATTTAAAAAAACCGGCCAAGAGCGTGTCGGGCCACGCTCAGTGTAGGTTTCCGTAGTTTTCCGTCCGTCACATTAAGTTGACATATTAAGTACAGAAACACAAAACCTTTGAAAGCACGTCATTTCATTGTGATTTTGTAGAAATGACAGGTACAATAAACACTGTTTATACGGTTAAATTACAAACGTAGTTCAGAAATTATTTTTGTAATTTTTTCAAAAACTATTCAACCTATCAAGTTCAAAATAATTTTCCTACAAAGTTTTTATAAAGTTCTACTTTTGAGATTTTTTTCATATTTTTAAAACTTATGGTTCAAAAGTTAGAGGGGGGGGACACATTTTTTTTTACTTCTGGAGCGATTATTTCCGAAAATATTAACATTATCAAAAAATGATTTTTGTAAACCCCTATTTATTTTTAAATACCTATCTAACAATATATCACACGTTAGGGTTAAAATGAAAAAAAAACACTCCCCACTTTACGTATAGGGGAGGTACCCTAATAAAATATTTTTTTCCACTTTTTATTTTACCACTTTGTCGGCGTAATTGATATACATATTAGTACCAAATTTCAGCTTTCTAGTGCTAACAGTCACTGAGATTATCCGCGGACGGACGGACAGACGGACGGACAGACATGGCGAAACTATAAGGGTTCCTAGTTGACTACGGAACCCTAAAAATGGTGTGATATTTCGTCACTTGACGAAATACTGTCAGTATTACGTTTGTGCAGTAGTAATAACATGCGCAGAATTGGGGCAGTACTGCATAGATATCGGTTGACACTGACAGCTGACAGTTTTCTCATATCGTACCGCCTCCGCATCGACAAGTCAGGAAGGCGCCTAAGAAACCCTTTGTACGCCGTAAGGTAGAACATAGCTGATGAATATTATCAATGTATTATCAACATCCTGTATACCTATGATTCACAAATAAAATATTATGATTATGAACAAGCCCTCAAATCGTCCATGCGCTTGTACTCCTGAACATTCGCAAGCGTCCACGAAGCGATGATTCACAGTAGACCGTTCCGTGTCCGGGCCGGCCCGTTTTCTATGACAGCAAACGCAACGGCCGGCGTATTTCTCTAGAAGAAAACGGGCCGGGCCGGGACACGGAACGGCCTACTGTGAATCAACCTTTACGGTGACCGTTTTCCAGCTGTATACTTGTTTGCCACAGTCGTGGTATAAAAAACGGCTAGTAGGTATACGCGCGGTAATGTAATGGTTTTCGGAACACAGACGGGCTTATTTAAGCACGATCTTATGCGGGACCGCGTGCCGGCCCATATGCATATCCAGGTACGTTTTTAAGTCACCTTGTATTCCAGTCAACGAGGATATCATATTCATTAATCACTATACCAGTACATTTCATGTAACAAATCACAGTTGAGTACCTATTGTAATGGGTAATGGGACTTCTAGTTCGTAAATTAGTCACGTTTTTTTATTGAAGACTCAGATTAAGGATTTCTATAGAGATCCTATAAGAGTTTCACCAAGGGGGACAGAAAAGCTCTTATGCAGCTAAATTGAGATCTAGTCTTAAACGTCTGGAGGCTTACAATAAACAACCTCTTTAATTTGGCCGGGTAATCGTTTATTTGCCTCAAACTATTTGACTTTAGATGTCTTTGAGGCAAATAAAGAAAAGCGGAACTATGACAAGGACAACAAATAATATATCCCTCTTTGTCGCTCTTATTCAATTTAGTATACGATCTTCTCGCTCTTAGCGGTATTAATTGAAGAAAATGATAAATTACTTTTTATACTTTTCAATAAAAACTCGCCAGACTGTGACGTCTGATAGCGAAAAACACAATTTATTTAAGTTAATAGGTAAAACGGTCCATTTTTCCAGACGTTTGAATTTAAGTTTTTTATACGTAAAATTGATGAGTTTTTTAGTCATTGAAACCGTTTTTATGACTAAATTTATTTTAATAGGGTAGTTTCCTAATGTTTAACTTTATAACATATTGCCGTTATATGGATAGATTAACTACCATCAAATTAACACAATAAAACGATAATTACGAAATAAAATCAGAATTAAAATAAAATTCAATACTTGCAAGTTTGTAATAAATGTAGAAATTTTGCCTCCTTGTGCGTGTTCTATCGCTTGTATAATGGGTTGTGCTCCGAAGAACTGTTCGATATGATGCCCACGGCCGCTTTCTATCATCGCACTGCTCGCCGTCGGCAGGGCATTCATCCTCACACCTCACACCTTAGAACCTAAATGGTCGCGTACGGTACGGTTTCAGAGGAACTTCCTCCCTCGGACGCTCCGGTTGTGGAATGAGCTCCCTGCCGAGGTTTTCCCGAGGAACAACAGTATGGGATTCTTCAAGAAAAGAGTGCATACATTTTTAAAGGGTCGGCAACGCCCATGTGGCACCCCTGGAGTTACAGGCGTCCATAGGCTGCGGTGACCGCTTACCATCAGGCGGGTCGTACGCTTGTTTGCCACCGACGTGGTATAAAAAAAAAACTAGACCTTGTAAGAATTAGACTGGTTTTCTCACGATGTTTTCCTTCACTCTATACTTATAAATAATTAGCCCTCTGATATTGATGTGCCCTGGCAGGGTGTCGAATAAGTATATTTACAGTACATATGGTGCTATATTACCGCACGAGTGCGGTAATCAGCAGATTACGTGCATATGTCGAAACTTTAAAGTGCCATATGTACTGTAAAACGTTGTACGATACACGTGCGAACAGGTAATTCGCAACTCGTGTCGATTTAAAACACTCCCTTCGGTCGTGTTTCAATTTATCACCACTCGTTGCGAATTTCCTGTTTTCTGCACTTGTATCGTAATGTACTATTATAATTCCATCGACGTTTGTAATGTGATATGACTGATATGCAATAAACGATTATTATTGTTATAAGTTTAATATGTAAATCTGTGTATGTGTCAGTCTGTACCATCGCAGCTCCTAAACGGATGAAAAGAATTGAGCGAGTTTTTTTAAATAGAAATTCTTAATGGCGGAGATGGTTCTTAGACATGTTTCATCAAAATCGGTTCTGCCGTTTTTGAGGTAATGAACTTTGAAATAAAAATGTCGGGTTTTTTTTAACTGTTTTAGTTGTCAATAATGATTTTTTTTTGTGGGCTATATACAAAATTCCATGGACATTCGAATCAAGTTATTTTACATATACTTACACTTGTTTAATACTTACTACTTAACTTCGTCTCCTTTGATGATGCTAGGATACACGTCCCTATATGTGACACTGTAATTGAACGAGTGAAACGAACGTCTCCTTTTCAGCTTCGGCAAAAATGCTTTCGTGTGTGCACATTTCCCGCTGTTATCATTATCACGTACAGGTCGCATTTCTCATCCGATTTTCGTGAAATTTTGTGAGCATGTTCGATAGGATTTTTGTTGATTGCGTTCGGGGTTCTGTGGCGGTGCCATTTTAATAAAACGGAATCAGAACAAATCGATATAATTATCGATCGACTCGCGTGGTTCGCAGCTCTCCATACCAAAATTTCCAAAAACTGGCTCGACAAAAAATCTATAATTCACGAGAATGGTTGAGAACATTAACACCCGGACAGACGGACAGACATACGTTTTTTTTTTTGTCGGAAGCTGAAACGGAGACGCTTCGCTCGCTCGGTCAATTATATCCCGCGACTCCGCCTGTACTTTGTAATTAAAACGCTATTTTATCATTCTCAGTAAGAAAGTCCCTTTTTCTTTGACTTTCAAAGTTCTTTGACGTAGTCCCATTCCGCTCATCCAATATCTTTGTCCAAGTTTTTTTTTTCATGCGCAGCTATATTGATTTAACTGTCATCGGAATCTTTGATCAAATGTCGGGGTCCCATCCAAGTTTGATGAAATCATCCAATTTCTTTGATCAAAGATATTGGATGAGTTTAATACGGGGTGGTATTCTACTCATCCAATATCTTTGTCAAATCTTTGATCAAAGTTCTTTGACGGAGGCCCATTCCACTCATTCAATATCTTTGTCCAAGTTTTATTCTTTTTCATGCGTAGCCATATTGATTTGACTGTCATCGGAATCTTTGATCAAATATCGGGGTCCCATCCAAGTTTGATGAAATCATCCAATTTCTTTGATCAAAGATATTGGATGAGTTTAATACGGGGTGGTATTCTACTCATCCAATATCTTTGTCAAATCTTTGATCAAAGTTCTTTGACGGAGGCCCATTCCACTCATTCAATATCTTTGTCCAAGTTTTATTATTTTTCATGCGTAGCCATATTAATTTGACTGTCATCGGAATCTTTGATCAAATGTCGGGGTCCCATCCAAGTTGGATGAAATCATCCAATTTCTTTGATCAAATGTATATTGGACAAAGATATTGGATGAGTGGAATACCTCCCTTAGCGGCATCAATATATTTCAACATGGAGCGTTTGTGGCCCACCGGCGCCCGCGTATGTACCGCGTGCGGTATACGAGGTTAAGCAATGTCGGGCGGGGTCAGTCCTTAGATGGGTGACCGCTTTGAGTGGTTACTAACTAAGCGCTCCCGTGTTTTGGAAGGCTGCTGTCTATTATACTCATACTCATACTCATTTATTTGCAATGATTTTACACATTACACGTCAAAATAATACATTTCATCATACTAGGTATTTACATTACGCCCTGTAAGCCCGGGTATAGAATACGGCTACGGTATCCTCTGCCTGTCGTAGAAGGCGACTAAAAGGGGGTCCTTGGGGTCGAAGACGGTCACAGTTGGGGGCTGTGATCGCCTATGAAAGCAGATGGTTGGACCCACAGACTCTAGGGCGGCACTGGTGCGTTCCGAAGGAGATCCCAGAGCCGCCCGAAATGAGTTGAGGAGGACGATCGGGGGGGTTTTAGTCGGTGCAAGTCCGACATAACCACCGCACTGTCCCCGTGGTGCGGTGGTATCCATAAAGGATTTTTCCCCCGGAAAAAAAAGGTATTTATTTACATTAACATAAGTACTTAAAGGTCCAAAAACTTTACCCATTAAATATGTCAGTGTCCCTTACAGTTAAAGTTAAATTACAAATTAAGATACAAAATTAAATTACTATTATGATTATTGGATCAGTTAAATGTCACAACAATTCAGATACATTATAATGAGCTTTTTCAACGAGCCACGATTTTAATTTGTCATAAAATGACTGTCCGTTCTGCTCTTCAGGTGCAGAAGCAGGGGGGACGGGTTATAGCAGTTAGAGGCCTCCGGGCGGCTTGAGAACTTCTAACAATCAAGTTGCCCACTCACTTGACAAGCCTAATCCCAATAAGGTCTAGTTTCCTCCTTGGGTTGGAAGGTCAGATGGCAGTCGCTTCCGTACTGCGCACTCTTAAGAGGGCGCAGTACGCTCGGTTTTCCATACAAATGTATTTATGCTCTCATTTTAAAACGCCATGCTAGAATAACATGAAACTTTGTATACACAATGGGATCCGGCATATCTAGGTCGAAAATTAGTTTCTATTGCTAGAAATTGTAAAAGGAAATAAATAGAGCGGTTTTTTGAGTTTTTTACGGCTTGTATGAAAACCTTAATAATCGCTGTATTTTTTCTCCATTATAATTTCAAGCAACAGAAACTTATTTTCGACCTAGATATGCCGAATCCCATTGTGTATACAAAGTTTCACATTATTCTAGCATGGGGTTTTAAAATGAGAGCGTAAATACGTTTGTATGGAGAACCGAACGTACTGCGCACTCTTAAGGGATATTATTAGTTGGTGGTAGGTAATAATCTCTTTATTACAAAATACAAAATCTTTATTTCAGTTTTTTTACACATATTTGATAAGACAATTACCTAATTGTTATATCATTATTAACCGACTTCAAGATTTCAAAAGAGGAGGTTATCAATTCGGTTGTATGGTTTTTTTTGTTTGTATTTTTTTTTTAATGTTTGTTACGCCATAACTCCGTCAGTTCTTAACCGACGTTTTAAAATCAATGATTGAAAGTATATCCAAGTTAGTCCCATTTTTGTCAAAACGCAGTTCGGATGATGGGATCCATGGGGAATTGAGGGAACTCCTCAAATCTTAAAGGCAAACATATAGTGATTTTTGTGTTTTCATCAACAAATCGAACATTTTCATAAAAAAATGTGACTTTGATGAAGTGGAACTGCTGATGATGATCAGAACAGAACTCTTCAACGACGAAAAGTTCACACGTTTGTCGATTTGTCCTCCTAGCTGTTTGTTAAGCAAGTTCTATTTTCACGATTAATTTTTGTCATGCTCGAGTTCTGATGATAGGAATTATTAGGAATCGAGGGAATTCCTCAAATGTGACATGCACACAAATAGTGATTTCAAAAAAGTGACATTTGATGAAGTGGAACTGCTGATGATGATCAGAACGGAACTCTTCAACGACGCGTAGTTCACGTTTGGCGATTTGTTATCTTCGTTATGTTTGTCAAGCAAGCTAGGTTTTTCAAGACACATTTTTGTTAAGCTTAAGTTGTGATGGAGGATTCCATGAGGAATTGAGGGTACTTAGCCTTCTACCATTATAAACATACTTATAGCCATTTTTATTTTATTGTATGGAATCTAAGAGTGCACCATCTCAGTATCATAATCTTTCATCGGCCTCCCCTATTGAAGTCGGTTATTTTTTCTTCAAAATTATTACTTAAATAATTTTACATTGTGTTTGTGTGTGTGTTTTATTATATTGCTGTATGCTGAGTTATAGTTGTTACTTGAGATACATGACTGAGCAGCGCCTCTATTTCATAGTAGCCTAGGTTCATTATCCACTTAGTAATTACTTTTTCACCTCAGCGGCTCGAAAATGGCGGATTTGCTAATTGAAACCAGTGAGCAAAATGCAATTTTGCTGCGAGCGTGAAAAAAACTTACTTTTAAATTTTTCATATCGTGGCCTGGTCGCAGGTCATCTTTTCGTACTGCGGGGTGTAATACAAACTTGAAACATTTAAACTTCATTCTCTTTGTCACTATTCCGTTGCGTTATATGTTCTAGCCGCTGAGGTGAAAAGTTGTATGTATCACACGAGAGCAGTCCCTTTGAGTCCCTCGCTACGCTCAAGATTCTAATTTTGAATCACGAGCGTAGCGAGTAATCTTTCGCTTGCTCGGGACTCAACATCAACACTCGCAGCAAATATCTACTTTGCTCTCTTGTTAAAAAAATAACTATTTTGCAGTTTCGCAGTGGCATAGGGTCAATTTCTAGATCTGCATTAATCCTGTTATTTAGATTTGTTTCAATTTTCATTAGCATTATCTAGATTTGTTTCAATTGATTACAAGGAATTACACGCACACAAGACCCACGCACACGGACCTATATTTGTTTGTCAAAAAAATATCAAAACGAAACCAATTTCAAGACCAAAAAAACTACGACATACCTTCATCTTCATTGTCAAATATGTCAAAGTAACTAATAAATAAAATAAATATTAGGGGACAATCTTAGACAAATCGACCTACTCCCAAACTAAGCAAAGCTTGTACTATGGGTACTAGACGACGATATACATACATACTTAAATACATGATACAAGAATACAAGGTATAGCACTCCGGGGAAATTCAGTAGTGTGGGTGACACAAGCCTACGTCATCACTTGTATCGATGGTTCTGCCGGCGTAAGTGTGAGTTGCTATATTGCCAGTATTGTATTATGAAACTCCCCGACCCCCATGTATACCTGTATGTTTTATTAAATTAATACGTTAATTCATGTTTAAGTTGACCTATTTTGTTTGCTGAAACAAACAAATGACAGTTGTAATGCGTAATAGTACATTACTACAGAGGCCGGGGCAAAAGGGGTTGCCGGCCGAAGACATATAGACGGCTGAGCGAAGCGAGGCCGGATAGGTCTAAGGCCGGCAACCCCATATTTCCCGCCGAGGTATGTATAGTGCTTTTCTCAAACGTGCAATGAAATAAAGAACAAAAAAAACAAAGTTTTATTTTTAATACGCCTAGTGGCAGAATGTCATGACGCCTGTGCCACAAATTTATGTGGAATGGAAATTAAAAAAGAGGACTTGTATGAAATTCCATTAACTACCTCTTGTCCTAGCCGCACCTGAAACGTCATACTTCGCAGCCTATTATAAGGAACATCTATATTAATAATTTCGTGCAGGGGTACGGTAGACCCGAACGAGACCTGTCTCAAATTGAAGAACGTATAAAAATAACGATTTTTGAGTTGAACATATGTATCCGCAAAATTCGGATTGTCGCGTATTTTGCATTAAAAAGTGTTAATTTTACGACAAAAGGTCCGCCATATTAAATTTGTTGGTTGACAGCACAGACTACTAAGAAGATACTGTTGACAGCGTCGGGTTGGGTACGTTCGGAAATTGTAAACTATGTTTGCGTCCGGTGTGTTGGCCAGGTTGCCGGGCGTGGATTCGGCTAGCCGCGTCTGCAGCGTTTTGTTTTTGTAGTTTTCAAGCGTTCTATACACCTATCAGCCTAGCTAGCACGATAACTTATACCGTCACGTTATATGGGCGAAATGTATAAAAACGTCACATAAAACGTAACGGTATCATCTATCGTGCTAGCTAGGCTGATTGTCACAACAACCGCCTTCAAGCGAATGTATGGGGCCTGTTACATGGTTATTATTATCACGTGATACATTCATATCACGATAAGTATCACGTGAATATTGATTTCGGGGAGATGGGCCTCGTTAGCATTGGGCTGCAACCTGTCTAGGAGAAGGTAACTCCGAAATACAACCCGGGGAGATGGGCCTCGTTAGCATTGGCCTGCAACCTGTCTAGGGGAAGGAAAACCCCGATATAAAACCCCTAATCCAAGGTGTTAGCCGACCCGTGCCAAGGGATGCATGGCCAGAGGGGAGTCTGGTGTCGAACGGAGGGTGTCTGTGTTGGTGGTCACAGGGCACAGTGGTAATCCACCTTACCACAGTATAGGGCTCTGCTGTGATGGACCTTTAGTTCCCTATTTACTCGTGGGAACGCTATGGAGATTGGAAAAAATAAAAATCATCCGCATGGCGGCGACGCGGTCCGCCACCCGTCACGTCACGTTTCCAGTGGGGGCGAAAAGCGGCTCACGGAGTGCCGTTTTGCTACGTTGAATGTTGGAGGAGGAATGGAAGGAAAAATGAATGAAGTAAGGCAGATGATGGATAAAAAGAGGATTGATGTTCTTTGTGTAAATGAGACAAAACGGAAAGGGTGTGACACCACGAAACATGGAGCCTATACAGCGTACTGGTCTGGAGTGACCGTTTCAGACAGAGCATGTCAGGGGGTTGGTGTCATACTTTCAGCTAGGATTGCCAAGTGTGTGAATGAATTTGAATGCGTGAGTCCCAGATTAATATGGGTCAGAATGAAATTAGGACTGACTCGTATCTTTGTTGTTGGGGTATATGCCCCTGTAAACCTGGGTACGAGAACATCACAGTCGACCCAGGAAGAGGGAAAACAGTTCTGGGAGGAATTAAGGGATGTCACAAGTAGATGTAAGGATAATGAAAGGTTGATTATGTTAGGTGATTTTAATGCATGGGTAGGGGTAAAGCGAGATGGATTTGAAAAGGTTCTGGGTACTCACGGTGACGAGAGAGTGAATGAGAATGGTGAGAGTTTGTTAGATATTTGCCTCGAGAGAAATCTTTTTGTGACAAATACAATGTTTGCCCACAAATGGATTCATTTGTACACGCGTGAGGCGGAGAACGTAAGAAATAGTATGATTGATTTTGTGATAGTGGACGAAAGATTGAGGAAGAATGTTCTGGACACTAGGGTGTATCGCGGGGCCGGAATAAATACAGACCACTTCCTGGTGATGAGCCGAATGAAAGGGCTGTTTCAAGGATGGCGGCATCGACCTCGTATATTCACTAGTGTTCTGGAGAGAATAAAAGTAGAAAATTTGCAAGAGGAAAGTGTGGCTGATGAGTATATTCATAAACTAAAGGAAAATCTTAGAGAGATAGATGATATATGCGAGATTGATCAACTATGGAATGGTTTTAAAGATAAGCTTGTAAGTACAGCCAGGGATGTATGTGGTGTGAAAGAAAGGAGCAAAGGGAAGAAGAAGAAGAATGTATGGTGGGATAAAGAGGTACAAAAGGCAGTAAGTGAGAAGAAGAAAGCGTGGCTAGATTGGTTGGCGATAAGAGCTGACCAAAGAAGTCAAAAAGCCACGCTTGAAGACGTGAGTGAAAGGAAAAGTAACTATAAAAGGTTGAATGTTCTGGTAAAGGAGGTAGTTAAAAGAAAGAAAGATGAACAGAATGATGAGATGGATCAGAGGTTGTCTCAGGATTTCCGGGCAAACATAAAGTTTTTCTGGAAAGCCATTCGACTAGCCAGAGGTAAAACTCAGACCTCAGAGCTGACCTCGATTAGAGACCAGCATGGAAGTTTATTGAATGATGAGGAATGCATATTAGGGAGATGGAAGGAATATTTTGAAGGTTTGTTTGAGAGAGAAGAGGAAAATACGTCAGGAGTGAATGATAATGCACTGCCACATGAGGAGTGTAGTATTAGTATGGATGAAATTGTAAAAGCTTTGAAAGGAATGAAACCAGGAAAGGCAGCGGGGTATGATAGAATTTCAGTCGAGATGCTGAAGGCTGGGCAAGGCGTCGTAGCAAGTCAGTTGTATCGCCTTTTCAACTTATGTTTTAATACCGGCATAGTTCCAAAAGATTGGTGCAAGGCGGTCATCGTGCCACTGTACAAGGGAAAGGGCTCACAACTTGACTGCAAGAACTACAGGGGCATTAGCTTACTCAGCATCGTTGGCAAATTATATGCGAAAGTGTTGATTGAAAGGGTAATGCAAGAAACCGATGAGAAAATATGGGATGTACAAGCGGGATTTAGGAAAGGTATGGGATGTACGGATCAGGTCTTCTCTTTACGATGCATAGCCGAAAAATATTTGGCCCAAGGTCAAAAGGTCTATTGCGCGTTCGTGGATTTGGAGAAGGCCTATGACAGAGTGGTGAGGAATGAACTTTGGTCGGTACTGTCCGGATATGGAGTGAGCGACCATCTCATTCAAGCTCTGAAATCTCTCTACGAGGATTCCTCTGCTTGCGTGAGAGTAAACGGGTCCTACACTGAATGGTTTAGCATCGAAAAGGGTGTTAGACAGGGATGTGTAGCGTCACCGTGGCTGTTTAATCTATTTCTGGACAGTTGTTTGCAAGATTTGAAAGACGATGAATGTGGGTTGGAAATGAATGGGTTGCTTATCAAATGTCTACTCTACGCCGATGACCAGGTTTTATTAGCGTCATCGGCTGAGAAGCTACAGAAGATGGTAACTAGCATGCACAGATTATTTGCGAGAAAAGGAATGAAAATGAATGTAAGCAAGACGAAAGTGATGGTATTTGAAAGAGATGAGTGTATGACAGTTTGTGAAATTGCTGTAGATGGAGAGAGGTTGGAGCAAGTGGATGGGTTTGTGTATTTGGGGACTTTGTTCACGAGAGACGGTAAGCATGAAGGAGATATTGAAAGGAGAGTGATAGCTGGGAATCGAGTGAATGGGGCACTTCACGCCTTTATGAGTAGCCAGAAAGTGTCAGAAAAGGCGCGGCTGGCCGTGCATAGAGGAGTGTTGGTGCCGACACTAATGTATGGTAGTGAAAGTTGGGTGTGGCAGAAGAAACATCAGAGTCGAGTGAATGCAGTGGAAATGAGAGCGCTGAGAAGTATGTGTAGCGTTACTTTGAGAGATAGAGTGAGAAACACCGTTATAAGACGGAGGTGTGGAGTGAATGAAGATATAGTGACGAAAATTGAGAAAGGTATGCTAAGATGGTTTGGACATGTAGAGAGGATGGATGAAAGAAGATTGACAAAACGAGTGTATGAAGGAAGAGTGGATGGAAAAGTTGGAAGGGGAAGACCTCGGCGAACGTACTCCGACCAAATCGGAGACATTCTGCAGAAAGGCCAGGTCAGGAGTACCCTAAATCGGCGCGCATGCATGAAGAATGTTATGAAAGTTCATGAAGCGAAAGTTGTATGTCAGGATCGTAGCAAGTGGAAATCCGTGATCTCTGCCTACCCCTATGGGAAACAGGCGTGATTATATGTATGTATGTATGTATGTATGAATATTGATGCAGAATCCATACAAATTTGAAAACTGCGATAATATTGACACACCAGTATTGTGTTAATATTAATCGTGTAAAGGACACCACTTGAATGTTTGCTGAGTCTGTCCGCCATCTTAAAGCTGCGTCTCTATTTTGTTGTGACAAACTACTAGGTGACTTATGGCTTTTAAACGTCTAGCAAAATTCTATCCCTATCTCGCTCTATCTTATAACTTAGTGGTACTGGGGGTCTACTCCGAAATTTGAAATCCGAACTTCGTATGGTGCCATTCCTTTCACTCATATAGTCTATGACAGGAGAGTGAAAGGGACGGCACCATACGAAGTTAGGATTTTGAATTTCGGAGTAGACCCCCAGCTCATGCCGTTCGCCGCGCTCGGACGTTAGAGGCGCTACCGCGAACCGAAAACGAAGTATCTGCCTCTCTCTCACATGTATATTCGAACGACAGAGAGGAAGATAGTTCGTTTTTGGTTCGCGGTAGGCCCTCAGGCATCAACTTTAAAACGAATAGGGTATTTTACTATAAGAGAAATAAAATTCAAAATGTAATAAAAACCAGCCAAGTGCGTCGGAGTCGCACACTGAGGGTTCCGTACAACTAAAAAACAAATATGATTTATCGATATATTGATATTTTTGGTAAAATATACTTCATAATAAACATTATCACCTAATTTCAAGTTATGGTCGATGGGAAGTTAAAAAATTATATGTGTGACAGACAACACACGGAATGTTCTTTGACTTTCTTCGACCGTCCGCCGCGCTTGGACTAAAGTGCTACCAACCGAAAACTAAATATATATGCCTCTCTGTCGCACTTGCATATTCGAGCGCGGAGAGGGAAATACTTCGTTTTCAGATCGCGGTAGGCTCTCTGGTCTGACGGCTCCTATTCCTGGATGGTGCGCGTATCGGAATGTGAAATACCTTTGACAAAACGGAACAAGTTGTTAAATAGCTTCCATTAATTGGAGAAAATATTACCAACTGTTATTATTATCACGCGAAACACTGCATATTGAAGCAACATCCATAGGGGCCTGTTACATGGTTATTATTATCACGCGATATACTCATATCACGATCCGTATCACGTGCAATGAATATTGTAGAAAAATCCATACGATTTTGAAAACCACGATAATATTGACACACCAGTATTGTGATAATATTAAGCGTTTAACAGACCCCATACAATTTTAAAAATCGCGATAATATTGACACATAATATTGAGTGTAAAGGGCCCCACTTAATAGAATTTGGCGGAGAATAGAGAGCTGCTACCGCGAAACGAACGAACATCGTGTATTTCCCTCTGTGTCGCTCGATTTTGCAAGTTCGAGAGAGAGGGAGATACACGAACTTCATTTGTTTTTGTTCGCCTTAGCAGCTCTAACTTCTCACCAAAAATACTGACTGGCACATCAATATTAACAATTGCACATCTGAACTGAATTTTAATGAACAATTAGTATTTTAGCTATACAAATCAGTACTGATTACGGTGTCAAATTTTTTATGTGCCTTTAAATACTACCCTTATAAAAATGCTTAGGATTAACTTGCAAAGATACTAGCCTTTGCCCGTGACGTCGTCAGCGTAATCTTTTAGTCCCTATTCCATATTTTAATCCAGACTACAGACTATATTTCTATACGAAGTTTCATCATAATCCGTTGTTGTAATGTTTTTATTTTATACATTTTTGTACACAATTTCTTTTGTCGTTTGCATAACTGTCACGAATAAATGTTTACTTTATTTATTTCACCCGAGCGAAGCCGGGCTTTCATCTAGTAATATCAATATTTCATTGCATGTTTGAGAAAATAATATATTTTGCATGATTACGGAAGAAAAAAATCCTTCATGAGTCGTTTTGTTACCATAAAGTGGCAACACGACGGTGACGTAGGCTTGTGTCACAATCCGGAGTGGCAGACCTTGTTTCATTAGACCATGCTTAAATACATAGAAAACATCCAAGATCCAAGAACAAATATCCGTGCTAAATGCACAATTAATGCCCTGGCCGGGATTCGAACCCGGGACCTCTAGCTTCGGAGGCAGTGTCACTACCAACTAGGCTAAACAGGCCGCCGTCAGCAGCAGGCAGCAGGCAGGTCAGGGACAGGCAGGCTGACTCGTTGTCAAGTGAACATTTCAGATGTCGCCAACCATTTTATATATCAATAATTAAATTATTATTAGCTCAAAAAATTACGAAAAAAATATACGTTTACAACAACCTATTATTTATTTATTTATACAGGGGTCGGTTGATAAGTTCTTAGCTTGATATAAAGTGAAAGAAAAATATCTATTTCAAAATGTATCTGTCCTCTATAGGTAGTAAAATACACTTCCTTGCGGCCAACAAAATACCACTGTCCCTAAAAATACAAAACAATACCTTACAAAACCACAATGCCAGCTTAGTTGCGAAAAAACTTTGGAACCGTGACTCTTTTTTTTGTTATAAACCATATTTTTGTAATTAACTTTTGAGAACACCAACTCATGAAAGTGGTCGAATACCGGCACACTAACTAAATAATCCGGTTGTTGAACAAAATAATAACCCTGCGTAATTTTTGAACAATCATTAAGACCAGTGTTGGATCTCGAAAAGCTATGTTAAGTTGCTAAATAATCACATACAAACACGTTAAAAAAGTTAAATATACCACAAGCCACAAGGGCACATTTATTTTATTTTATTTTTATTGTAAAGGGAAACAAACAGCTTAAAAAATATACATAATATAAACTCAATGAACTTAAACACATGATACAAGAACACAAAAACATGTCAAACGGTAATTAATTACATATTTACTTACATTTAAAGTCCTACAAAAGTAATAATTTAAAAACTACAGATTTTTAAACTAAATCAAATGGAATTAAATGTGAAACTAAATTACGGTCCAAACATCCCCCGGCTCCTGCAACACCTTACTATTTAGATCCGCCAACAGGGCCTGACGTTTGCCTACATGTTCAAGAGAAAGATATTTTGAATGCGATCCTCTCTTTCAAAACGGGTTCCGCAGCTGGCCTTGATGGATTATCTCTTCAGCATCTCAAGGACACCTCACACTGTGTCGGAGATGCAGGTAAACGCCTTCTTGTTTCCCTTACTAAATTGATAAACCTTATGCTTTCTGGTAATGTAAACCCTCTTTTTGTACCTATCCTTTACGGAGCGAATCTGATTGCACTGACTAAAAAAGACGGAGGAATTAGACCCATAGCCGTTGGCTCAACTTTTCGGCGCCTAGCTTCAAAAATCTCTGTTCGACACATTTCCTCAAAACTTCAAAGCTTTTTGAACCCGTGCAACTTGGTTTCGGTACCAGAGGGGGGTGTAAAGTAGCCGTCCATGCTCTCCGTACATGCTTAGTCAATGAGCAGTGTGAGGTACTCCTCAAAATTGATGTAAAAAACGCCTTCGATAAATAGAGACACCCTACTTTCGGAAGTGCGAAATCATATTCCGGAACTATATAATTATGTTTATAAATTTTACTTTTATAAAGTTATTGTAAAAAACCCTAGCTTAAGTACGAAAATAAATACAGAGATAATAATAATAATGATTTATTTTACATCAAGATACATGTTTCCTTACAACTAGACACTGCTTCCTAAATAGGTAAGATCTGTACTTTAGGATAAGCTGTGCTCCTCCCCGCCTCAATTTCATGATGTGTTTACCTCTTAAATACAAAGAAATTTTAAAAAATAACATAAGAGAAAAAAAAAACTGAAATTAAATTAACCCCATACATGATTTACAGCTTATTTTAAGGTGTAGGTATGTCTGTATTTGTGTGTGTGTGGTGTGTGTGTGTGTGTGTGGTGTGTGTGTGTGTGTGTGCGTGTGTGCGCGTGTGAGTGCATTGCGAATTGCGATATGGTATCTAAGTGCCGATATCAAAATAAGGCAATACCAATAAAACTAATCCAATAACTGGATGATATCTCCCATCAACATTGTTATTTTAGTTAATTTTATTGTATTCATTTTACCTCTTCAGGATCACTTACCTTCACTTTATGAAATTTATTAAATAATCCAAATTTATTGACTTTAGTAAATAAATGTCGAATGACCGTGCTATGTATTTGTAAGTACGTACATTTATACAGGGTGACATCGGAGACGTGATCAGAAGCTAATTTTTCAGACTCTACACATGATCGCCTTTTCAATGCAATAGTTGTTACATCGAATAAAACAATTTATTTTTTCAAATCTTTACTAGAAAAGTAATAACGCCATACTTAAATCATGGTCACCCTATCACTTTTGATACACGTTGTATGAGGAATGACAAGACGCCGTGTGGTGTAGGATGACCAAGTTGTATGAAACATTATTTATTCTGTTAATAATTTGAGGAATAATAGTCAATATTGCAAGTAGTAACTGTGATATCATCTTCATTGAGTTTAACTTTCAAATCTTCATCGAGTCAAATAATTTCTGATCACGTCTCCGATGTCACCCTGTATATGTATGCCGACGAGCACCACATAGTGATACGATACAAATGTAACAAACACCTTGTATTTATCTATGCTGGACAAATAAAAATCTTTGTCTTTGTCAATCCCAAAGAAAGTAACCACCATCCACCATATCAGCCCTAGGACGTCCACTGCTGGACATAGGCCTCCCCCAATTTCATGGGGGGTAAATGCCATAATCGCCACGCTTGGCATGCGGGTTGGCGATCGCAGTATCTCCACCGCACTCTAGGAATGCTGCTGGCCATTCCCCGGTGGTCTTGGTCGTAGTTTTAGGACATACCCGGGTCCAAAGAAAGTAACAGTAGAACCTTATAGAAGACTGTAACCGCAACCTATCAAAAACATAAATGTGAAAATGGGAGCCAAGTTCAATATTAAGAATATGCGATGCTTGGTTGTCGTCTTCACCGACAAAAGAATTGGGATCTAAATGGGTGCCAAGTTCCGTAGATTCTCTGAAATAGTGCCAAGTCCGGCACTACATTGTTTACATTAAAATTAATTTACTGCGGTTTAATGCATTTTGAGCCTGAACTTGGCAGTTTTCTATACAGTATGTTATAATACCATAAAAGCTGTTGGATATTTAAGAAAACTGCCAAGGTAAAGCTTAAAATGCATTAAACCGCAGTAAATTAATTTTAATGGAAACAATGTAGTGCCGGACTTGGCACTATTTCAGAGAATCTATGGTACTTGGCACCCATTTAGATCTCATTTCTTTTGTCGGTGAAGAAGACAACCAAGCATCGCATTTTCTTAATATTGAACTTGGCTCCCATTTTCACATTTATGTTTTTGATGGGATAATACTTAACCTACTTAATATACGTAAATCTAAGAAACACAAGGAGAAAAAATATTTACAAGGCGTAGTTAAACAAGACAACATGTCGAAACTATATTATTGGAGATAAGCAATAATTGAAATAAGAGATACGACAAAAGTAGACATAAATCAGCATCTGGAGTCTTCTTGAATTCTTCGACGAAATCGTAAAGGACAAGCCCTTATCAGTTCTCCGTCCAGTAGTATAAGCACACAGGGCAAGAAGAAATGACAAGGGCACATCGCAATACCTTCAAGAATTCATTTTCTTGACGTACAGCGCCATCTGTCACCGAGTAGCCGAACTTGTGTCGCGGCGAGCAGTAGAACTATCAGTTGGCGTGACGGAATGTAGATGGCGTTTCATGTTCCGGCATCCTAGATGTAAGCTATGTGGGACATAGTTACTAGGTAAAATGCAGGAAATGAATAAGATTTGTCTTGAATTGTGGACCGATTGTGTGTTGATTGATGGATCCGGTGATATTCTGTAAATAAAGAAAAAATAATATTAGTGTAACGTTTCAGCTACTGAACTATACTAAAATGTTATAAGGAAGTAATTTTAGTAAATTCCTAAATGTTAGTAAAACTTCGCATACTTTCAAGATTCTTCAATATCCGCTTAAAATAAACGACTTTTTGTTAAACACAGACAAAGCCGCAGGGACAACTTCATAATATTAAGTAGTAGTATATTAATTAAGCTTAAGTCACTGACAGATAATGCCTTGCGGCATTAAGTCAGACATTTGTATTAAGTGTGTTAGTTCAATTAAAATTTTAAATAAATTAGCCATACCGCCATAAGTACCTACACTCCAAAAACTATAATATAAAAACCCCTAATAGCCGAAACATTGTTAATTCCAGCTGTCGTGTACAGTCGACCATAATTTATCGTCCGACCACTCGCTCGTGGCAGATTTTTCAACCACGCTCTATTGGTTCGAGTGTACACGCAAAATGGCCTAAGCGAGGTGGATACTAGGGTTTATACGCTTTTTTAAAGTAAGAGAGGGATTGAAAAGTTCTTGGGGACTGTTTTCTTAATCTTTCTTGGATATTATGTCATTTTGTTTACACACATGGGTGTTTTCACATTTCAAATACGCCTTTTCCTATAAATCTAATAACTAACATTTGTCGGCCTGTTTAGCCTAGTTGGTAGTGTCATTGCCTCCGAAGCTAGAGGTCCCGGGTTCGATTCCCGGTAAGGGCATTTGTTTCTGTGGTGAGCAGAGACATTTGTTCCTGAGACTTGGATGTTTTCTATGTATTTAAGTATATATCTATTAAATATATCGTCGTCTAGTACCCATAACACAAGCTTTATTGAGCTTACCGTGGGACTAGTTCGATTTGTGTGAAAAATGTCCCCTAATATTTATTATATTTATAACATATAAAAACATTACAAATATGTTTTTAATATACTGTGTGCTTTAAATCCGTTATTTAATACGTTTATCCTCCATTACGAACCAGAATTTCATGTTTTTATCCCATTTTATTTTCACAGGGCCTGCCGCGAAAAGAAACCGAAAAATACCTACTCGGAAAAAATGGCTTCAATTTGGTTTAGTGTTTGCTACAATTTTGGCCCAATTTTTGGTGTTGAGTATACTCGTATCTACCTCTCTTCGACAGTTTCATATTGGAGCGACAGAGAGTGAGATACTTTTCGGTTCGCAGTAGGCCCTCTGAATATTTTTACAAAATGTTAATACCCAACTTAGTATGACTTGTGCGGTTGGCTGATCGATAGCGTACCCTCGTCAAACGGTTCTCATTAGTGTTAGCTATGATTGGCACCCCTAGGGTAGAGAGCGTATGGAGTGACCCGTCTAGGCACCAGGGCTGGTACCGAGAAATGAAAACGAATGAAGTTCTTGTATCTCCCGCTCTGTCGCACTTGCGTAATTGAGCGACAGAGGGGGATATACATTGAACTTCGTTCGATTTCGTTTCGCGGTAGCCGTTCAGGTGCCTAAGTTTAGGGGCGACTAAATGCTGAATGAAAAAAAGTCAATACAATTTTGGTGGCGCCTTTTGAAAGGCGCGGTATGAATCCACCCTGATCTAGGGCAGGCGCTCATGATCTTCATCTGTATAGTACAACTTTAGCTTAATAATACGTGGCAATGCCGCCAGCATTTTGGAAACTTTACCCACTGATAGCGGTTTAATTGTTTAGGTTTTTTACTAAGTATGTTTTAACAGTTTTTGTAATTTGGACTTTTGTAAGCAACTCGAAATCTTGGAAGTTATATTTTAGGGTTCGATACGTTTCGCTACTTAAAGGGTAAAAACGGGACCCCTATTACTAAGAATCCGCTGTCCGTCTCTCACCAGGTTGTATTTCATATACCGTGATAAACAGTTAAATTTTTTACAGATCATGTATTTCTGTTGCCGTTATAACAACAAATAGTAAAAAACTATTAATTTGAAGATTCACTCCGCCCCACTTACAACTTAGCTCATCCTAGGAAGCTCTAAAAATGCACGGGGGATGAACAAGATATTTTATCTTGTTAAGGACCAATTTATCATACGATTACAATATGTAATAACTAATGATAACAAAGACGCACTTATCCCAACAGAGAATCTACCAAAACGCCCACAATAAAGCAACACCAAAAAGAAATTATTAACAAGCCCAGATAAATTTTATATGGCCGTAATAAAAAATATTTACTGAGAAACGGGTCTGGAACCCGGGCTCATTACAGGACCCATTAATAATATTAGGCACTAAACAGCGACAGGGGGGGTCAGGAGCGTCATTAATAAGGGCAAAATGACCCTAGAAGCCGTTAAGGGGCATTATTGGCCCGAATCAGTTTTTAATTTTTCGCTCGTTTAGCGACTTGTGTCGATTTCGGTTGATTTAAAGCGGTGTGTGGGTTTTGGGAGTTTTTCAGGAGTTATTTGCTGTAAAGTGTAAATATTTTTTTCTTGCAATTATTAGAAGGATGTGCTTATAGCATTTCTTAATTAATTGTTAGAAATAAAGCTAAATAAATTGCACTAATTATGATGAGATCGCATCGATACAAGATAAAAATAGAACTTGATTCTATCTGAACCACTTTTAGTCTGGGAAACCTTAACCACGCGAAAAAGAAATCTGCTGCTTCATAGGAAAAAGTCTTCAATCTACTAAGCAAAATGTATGAAGAAGCTGTTTCTGTGAAACAGACAAGCTCCCTTAGTGCAAGTTGTTTCAAATCATGAATAGTTTCACTTTTTTTTATTCTGTATCATAAGTTATATTTAAGAGTGGGTGTAAGAGTTGGAAGGGTGGTACGTTCGCCGAGGTTTTCGGCGAATGTACTCCGACCAAATCGGAGACATTCTGCAGAAATGCCAGGTCAAGAGTACCCTAAATCGGCGCGCATGCATGAAGAATGTTAGGAGCTTTCATGAAGCGAAAGTTGTATGTCACGATCGTAGCATTCGTAGCAAACTACCTAACCCTCTGGGAAACAGCCGTGAATATATGTATGTATGAGTTTAATTTCAACTTGCGCAAGTTAAAGCGCAAGCGAAACTGCGTCATTTAACCTAATCTCAATACGTCCCCAAGAAAGTCCGAATTCCTTATATTATTTTATTAGTACAAATCGTGTTTTCACAGGAACATTTGTCCGGCCCAGTCCATTAGAGGCGGATTAACGGTCTATTTGGTCCCGGGTTCGGACCCGACATAAATCTTTGGCTCCATTTGTATTTTTTCAGTGCCTTTACATGCGCGATTGCGTTCGGATTTAATAATGTGGTGTGTGGTGTTTTAACATTCCAGGAGCCTTGTGCGAATGTGTAAATTGATTTTATATAAAATGACGGCGGCAAACATGCTTACGGCCTGGTCGTATGCAGACACCGTAGCCTATAGACGCTTGCGACTCCACAAGCACAAGCGCGTTGCCAACTCTTCATTGGCTTGAACGGCGCGGCATCACCATCATCATCATTTATTAAAGGAAGCCAATATAGACTAATAATGTGATGTTATTTATAAATAGGTTAGGAGTTATATCTTTTTCTTTTGGTTTCGGTCTCTTACTATCCGATAATCTCACTGTTATCACACCTTTTATAGATGACTAGCTGTTGCCCGCGACTTCGTCCGCGTCTTCGCTCCTATTGGTCGCAGCGTGATGTTATATAGCCTAAAGCCTTCCTCGATATCCATATGGACTATTTATTTATTTTATATATTTATTACAGATGACAGTGATCCATTTAGTTAGTATATGTTGTTTACAAATAATGTTTAATGTTTTTAGCTGTTAGATGCACCGCCTACAATTTTTCTGCTTTGCCTTAAGGTTGACTGGTAGAGAATGCCATATGGCATTAAGTCCGTCTTTTGTACGATAAGGTTTCTTTAGTTCAATAAATATTAAATAATAATAATAATGTTAGTAAGAAGTGATTAAAATACATTTAAAACTTAAATTCTAGGTTCGATTTAACATATTTGATAAAACAAAAATAATTTTCCAATTCGAACCAGTAGTTCCTGACATTAGCGCGTTCAAAAAATAAAACAAACTCTTCAGCTTTATAATATTAGTATAGATTTATGGAATCAAAAGTAAGTATATAATTTCATCCAAATAAGTCGAATTATCGGTTCAAACGTGAAACTGTAACAAAAAACATACTTCTGCATTTGTAATATTGTTGATGACGCTGGATACTTAAGAAAAGCACGTAATAAATGATATAAAATCAATCGGCTCTCTCTGCCCTCGAACCATAAACTTCTCTAACGCGTTGAAAATTATATTCAAACGAGTATTTTAAGAATCATTGCCAATCGTAAACTACCCTCATTTCGAAGGGGTGATGTCGTAAACATAATTACTATCATTCGTATTCCATTAGCATGCTTTAAAGGTAGGATCGAACATGGCACTAAAGGTGATCCAGAGATTTAGGCGTGTGATTATAACGAGTCTTATAAATGCATATAGCATGAGAGCTCGATAACTATTTTAGCAAAACTACTTACATCTGCCAAGTAATTTAAAGATCCATAAAGTCCTTAGCTCTTTTTCGGCCAGCGTGGGAGGAACTCAAGCATTATACCTTTAATATTAATTATTAGTTTTGGTCCCACCTCCTGCTTATACATACATATACAGTTCACTGTTTCGTCTGTTCGTTTTTTCTCAACTCACAGTTGTCTAGTCGCTCTGTATGCATAAGCCAGTCAATTGCTTACCTATGCTAATGTTTTCAGAGTTTTGAGCTGTTTCTGTTTTATTATGGAGTGTAGAGTACCTACATGTACGAACGCTCGCGCTCTTTAATCTGGGGCCCATTTGGCTGGTCCCAAATTCAAGTTTCTGACTGTACCTATATGATATTCGTATCAGCATGGTATAGATTAGGTTCAGTAGTTCATTGCAAATGCAGTGAGTACCAAACGTTCTAAGCGGGCGTGTCAGCAGCGTGCCGTCTGCAGGCCGCTAGTTTATGGCCGTTTGTTGTCCATGCCGGGACCGGGGACTTGTGCTGTATTCAAATCATTAAGTTTAAGTAGACTGGAAGCACTCAACACGACTAAATAGCAAAATGTCCATAATTGCAATTTGTGTAGACATCGTTTAGGATCTAATATTTATGATAAACGTGAAATTTTGTGACGAAGTTTGTTCCTCCTTATCTGAAAAACGAGTTAACATTTTTTAACGTAAATGGCTATAATTTATATGCGTATAAAGTCGCGACTCGCGGACAGCAGCATAATGATTACAATGAATGAACACACGTCAATGTTTCTTGTAATTTACATACATGTATCGTCGGCGTGTATGGTCGGCCTGTTTAGCCTTATTGGTAGTGTTACCAGGGTGTTACTGCCTCCGAAGCTAGAGGTCCCGGGTTCGAATCCCGGTAAGGGCATTTGTTTCTGTGGTGAACAGAAACATTTTTTCCTGAGACTTGGACGTTTTCCATGTATTTAAGTATATTTATTACATCATATCTAATAAATATATCGTTGTCTAGTACCCATAACAAGCCTTATTAAGCTTAATATGGAACTAGTTCGATTGGTGTAAAAAATTGTCCTATACATTTATTTATTTATTATATGTGCGTATTTTACGTCTTTGGTGATATTATTAGTTATTCAGAACGTCCAGCCTATTGACTCCAACTGAACTGAAGAAGTCTGATATGAACGCGTCAACAAAAGGAGCCTAATGCAAAAACTTCGCAATCGAGTTTTCCTCTCGCGACACTTCACCCGTTGTTCGGTCTTTTATATGCACCATCAATATTTCAAAACAGCTTAGACGGAGACAAGTAAAAAGTATACTGTCAGTTGTTATAAATAAATTCACAATAAAAACAGATTCTTGCCCGGTCAATATGAAACGAAATGATACGAGTAGTACATTACTACAGAGGCCGGGACAAAAGGGGTTGCCGGCCGAAGACATATAGACGGCTGAGCGAAGCGAGGCCGGATAGGTCTAAGGCCGGCAACCCCATATTTCCCGAGGAGGTATGTATCGTTTTTTATCAAACATGCGATGAAATAAACAACAAAAAAATCAAAGTTTTATTTTTAATACGCATAGTGGCAGAATGTCATGATGCCTGTGCCACAAATTTATGTGGAATGAAAATTAAAAAAGAGGACTTTGCAGGCGTAGGCCTGAAACATTTGTCTGAAATTCCATTAACTACCTCTTGTCCTAGCCGCACCTGAAACGTCATACTTCGCAGCCTATTATAAGGAACATAACATCAATATTTCATTGCATGTTTGAGAAAAATAACTTATTCTCCAAGCCCCTTGTTCGCTTTTGAATGTTATACAATGGTACCCAATAAAATAGTTAAAATCCTAATTTCAAATTAAAGGGAAAAATTTAAAAATTTTGTGCTCCGAGCCGTATTCGAACCTGCGACATCTGGCATACGCGGCCAGGTATAGGACGGCAAGTTATACTTTTTTCTGGTGTTAAAACCATTTTAGTCCGATTTTTTTGGAAAAGTAGTATGGTTTTAGTGTATATATTAGGCTGACCGTAACGCTTCGATCACATGAGGAGCGCATACAAAGTGTTTTTTCTCAAACATGCAATGAAATATTGATGTTATGTTCCTTATAATAGGCTGCGAAGTATGACGTTTCAGGAATTTCATACAAATCTTGCAGGCCTAGGCCGGCAAAGTCCTCTTTGTTAATTTCCATTCCACATAAATTTGTGGCACAGGCTGATGCCTGTGCCACAAATTTCATTTTGCCACAATGCATATTAAAAATAAAACTTTGTTTTTTTTTCTGTTGTTTATTTCATTGCATGTTTGAGAAAAGCACTATACATACCTCGGCGGGAAATATGGGGTTGCCGGCCTTAGACCTATCCGGCCTCGCTTCGCTCAGCCGTCTATATGTCTTCGGCCGGCAACCCCTTTTGTCCCGGCCTCTATAGTAATGTACTATTATAATACGAAAACACGCATACAGCCTAGCTGATGGTAAACAGTCACCGTAGCTTATAGATGCTTGAGACTACATAACAATTACAAGCGCGTTGACGACCTTTTTTTCAATAAGCGTAATATTCGTTCTATCGATGGCTAAAAGAGACATATGGAACTCTAGACACAGAGCATCCTCGGGAGCTCTGGCGACCGTACTCACCAGCAATAACTATATATTTTTTATTCATTATGCGGCAATAAATATTTTTCTTCTTCTTCTAAAGAGCTAGTAGTGGTGGTGTTATTACAAGGCGTTACGAGTATATAAAATTGAGACCTCTTACGCCATCTAGTGAAAACTCTTCTATCGGAAGAAATCAACTTAGTAAGGACATTTATAATTTTGCAAACGTAATTTCCACGTCAGTGTCGATTGGGAATGTCTCCTTAGATAATTTTCACAAAGCCATTTTCACCAACGATCTTACTGACCCATTGAAACCATACTTCCTATATAATTGTTTTATATATTGTATCAGCAATTTAAATTTATACATTAGACGCTCGGACGCCTAATATGCTAAGGATAAAACTAACTACATGGTGAGGTAAAGCCGCCATTAAAAATATCTGTACACTTCAAATACTCAAAAATATCTAAACATATTAAAGCTCATTAATCAAAATCAAAAATTTATTCTGCATATAGGCCACAAGGGCACTTTTACAAGTCAACACATGAATTATACAATTAAATAAATTGACAATAATAATAATTATGATTTCAAAACATGAATTGTACAATACAACTAAAAAAGTAGACATTAATAATAATGATGATGATGATGATGAAAAGTAGACAATAATAATATGAACTCAGATATATTGATTAATGATGACAGTACTTCGTGGATTGACCGATCTAGTTAAGTTACAAGTGCTTATAAAAATCAAATCAAGGCACATACAAATCCCCAACCTCAGCGTCCATCGTTCATTAACTCAACAAAACCAGTTACCCTCCACTGAATTATTAACACGCCATTTTGGGCCTGGGATAGCAATTTCATGATACATCCCACCCTGGGACCTTGTTATGATGCTCCGTATAAAGTATGCATGTCTTTTGTATTGACGTTGCGAGTATTTATAACAACGCTGCCTAGCGGGGAATAGGGGAAGCTATAGTTTGGGCGCGTTTGATAGATGGCGTACACTTGGAAGTGTTAAGTAATGAACAAGATTACGATTTTATTGTTTTTTATTCTTAAATTAGAAGATTTTTTTAAGAGTACCTAATAATGTTTTCTTAATGTGACAATTTCAAAAATAATAATAGTAATATATAAAATAAGATCATATCTAAACCAGGTGATTCGAAGTTTAATATTTAATTATGTCATAAAAGTTTATTGTGAACTGCTCATATAAATTTTAACATATAGACTAATACTTATTTATTAGAAGAAAAAACGTAACCAAAATCTTTTTCTACTCTCGCAGATAAAGTGTATGTAAGTATTCAATTTACATTTTGATTTTAAAGGAATACCTATCCTATTTCTACTGTTATTGTAATCGACCATTTTAATTTTTTCCTCCATGCATTTTTCTGTGGAGTCAATACTTACAATATATTGATGAGTGTTTTTTTTAAGTATATACTCAAAGTTTTTGCTAGAATGTGTTTTAAAAATACTAACAATTTACACACGCAAAATGTTTTATTATAACAATTAAAGGCTCCTTTTTTTCATTCAAGGTGATATGTGATTCTAGACCAACCTTAAAATCAAGTTTTTATAATAAAAAGAATAAAAAAGGAAGCTAATACTTTATTCAAATCAAAAACCGCGAAAACAAAATGTTACTTCCACTACTCGCCACTAGGTGTCGCTACAAACTAAAAGAGAAACCCATCAATGGAATGCAATATCACGGATGACTTTAGTTCCTGAAAGCATTCTCCGGAATTAAATCCAACGTACAATACGCGGCCCAACGTGCGATTTTCCATGGCCTTTAAAAAAAAGTTCGGTTTTTAAAACAATAGTATTCGTTTTGCGAGTTTTTGATCTATGGAAATGCTAGAGATGCCATAGAATAGATAGCACTGGAACAGATGGATTACTTTTGAAGTAGATATTTCTTTGGTGGTAGCCGTGTGAGTTAGCCCTACACTCAACGTTTTCAATTTTAGTTCCGTTACCAACTCTAGATGGCGCTACAATAAAAGTGATGATATCGGTGAAAACCAACCAAATACTATGTCTAGATCGTTTAGGTTTACTTTACACTGATGGTTAGTTTAGTTAGTGACGTAAATAAATTGGCGAAACAAGTATCCACTAAATATAATTTAATTTATGCTTGAATACCCGATGCAACTCACTGCTTTTCAGGGTTCCGTAGCCAAAGGGTCCAAACGGAGCCCTATTGCTGTCACTCGCGTGTCCGTCTGTCGTCTGTCACACATTTTGTTCCGAAGATTTTATTTAAACTTCCCATTGATGTATGAACTTGGAATTTGGTGATAATGTGTATTATTACGTGTTTTACCAACAATTACCAATATATTAATAAATCACATTTATTTTTTAGTTATACCGTTATACGAAACCCTCGGTGCTCGCGCTCGCGACTCGCACATGGCCGATTTTTAGGGTTTCGTACCCAAAGGGTAAAAACGGGACCCTATTACTAAGACTTCGCTGTCCGTCCGTCCGTCCGTCTGTCACCAGGCTGTACCTCAAGAACCGTAATAGCTAGACAGTTGAAATTTTCACAGATTGTGTATTTCTGTTGCCGATATAACAGCAAATACTAAAAACAAAATAATAATAATAATTAAGGGGGGCACACAAAATAATAATAATAATTTAGCCCTTTTTCATGGCTACCACTCGCCGAGCTAGATCGCCGAGATAGATAGAACCGTAATAGCTAGACAGTTGAAATTTGCACAGATTATGTATTTTTATTGTGGCTACAACAACAAATACTAAAATCAAAATAATAATAATAATTAAGGGGGGCTCCCATACAACAGAGTAGTTGTTGGCGTTTTTTTCTGGTACGGAACCCTTCGTGCGCGAGTCCGACTCGCACTTGGCCGGTTGTTTTTTATTTCGTGGTGGCAAAACTTACTATACTTTATTAATAGCGTGTAGTGTCTTAAGCACAAATATTGCTCGATCCGTAACAGGTCAGAAAGAGAGAGTATAGCAAATTGCAAGTACATTATTCCCCTTAAATTGCTACTTCAATATTCACACTCAGAATATTTTAATATCATGAATCTTATTTTTTGTAATGATATCATTATTATTATGTCTCGATATTACACTTACACATTTCTAGTATATTCTTTCATTATCCAGACTCTAATAAGAGTCCGCACCCGCAGGAAGCTCGGTTCTCCATACAAACATAATTTCGCTCTCATTTTAAAACGGCACACAATGGGATTAACCATATCTAGACCGGAAAATAGTTTCTGTTGCTTGAAATTATCACGGGGAAAAATACAGCAATTATTAATGCTTCGATACAAGACATAAAGCAAAAAAAACTCGCTGTATTCTTTTCTATTACAATTTCGAGCAACAGAAACTAATTTCCGGCCTGGATATGGCGGATCCCATTGTGTATACAAAGTTTCATGTTAATTTTATTTCAGCACGGCGTTATAAAATAAGAAAAAAAAACTACTTTTGTATGGATAATAAAGTTGAATCGAGCGAAAATTAAACGGTACAGTATTGAGCTCTTCAGTAATTATTTAAAAGCGGTTATAATTGATAAATAAAAGATTTTTTAATGCAAATATTGGCTATGTGCACGTCTGAAAAGTCAAACGTCACAGGTCCCGAGACAATGTCAAAACACAGAGATGTCAAATATTGACACATGAATATGAAATCTGAAATCGTTACCTTTTAGTTATAAGTTATTGTTATTGATAATGCTACACCAACTTGGTAAAATTGTATTGAGTCAAACACATACCATAATTAAGAATTGTACCACCTCTTAATGTAAACATACAATTTATGGCAAATAAATGAAATGAAATGAAAAATATTTTATTTACTTTAGTAAACGAGAAAGACCCCGTATTGGAAATTTTACTGAAATAAATAAGAGAATAAATAAATACATACAAACGAAACGAATCGTATATTGGTTGGTTAACGGTTTCCCGTTAAGAAACCAATAGAAAACGTGAAAGTAAATTTGACAGTGGTCCCCGGTAAGTAAACATTTCTGCCATGGTGTGCGCTACGATCGCCTAGCTTACCCCCACCACCTACTTCGCACATAGCCAATAGCTTACGTGTACTTTTTTACTGTATACTGAAGTGATATGAATAGCTCTTTTCTTTGAACTGTATCATATATTTAAAACACATTATTGGACTCTTTTTGCCCACTCACTTGACAAGCCTAATCCCAATAAGGTGTAATTTCCCCCTCGGGTTGGAAGGTCAGATGGCAGTCGCTTCCGTAAAAATTAGTGCCTGCGCCAATTCTTTGGATTAGGTAGCGGACCCCAGGCATCCTTCAGGATGCAACTGTGCTGGGAATAACGCTAGGAGGATGATGAGTGGATACTCTTTTTGCATTTTTTTCTAGACCTTTTTTTTGCTGTACTGTACGAAAATGAGGCTTGAAGTTACGATTTTTTTTTTAATTTGCCAAGAAAAGGGTTAACAACACTAAACATTGATAAAACAATTTAGATAGATAGATAGATAGATAGAACTTTATTCAGTACCCACAATATACATGGCATTTTTATGACAATTAAGATGAAGAGCATGCAACTTAGGGTCTAAGTAACAAAATCAGACAAATTACAATAGTACATGGGAGCCATGTGTCGCTCGTATTACAGAGCACACTGTATATCAGATGGAGATGGCTACAGCCGCGGTCCCACATAATTACAGTGCGACCAGAACAAACACTGTGACACCTGTGCGCCGCTGATTCCGCGCTCGGCTTACATGCGACTGCCCCGTGTCGTACTCTGGGGGGGCAAAACCGCGCTATGCCATCTACCTTCAAGAAAAAAGCGTACTCCCATCTTAAAGGCCGGCAACGCACCTCTGGTGTTGCCGGTGTCCCTGGGCGGCGCTAATCGCTTACCATCAGGCGATTCGTCTGCTCGTTTGCCTCCTCTCATAAAAAACCAGCCAAGTGCGAGTCGGACTCGCGCACGAAGGGTTCCGTACCAACACCTCCTAATCTACATTTAAAAACACTATACAATACATTTAATCAATAAAGGTTGTATCTTCATAAGAAACTTACGGCACTTAGGCCCTTTTGTTTGGGAAAGACAGTTTTTCACAAATAACTAAAAACCCGTTAAACCTATCTCGTTCAAACCAAAGATCGTTGAAAGTATTTATTAATTTACATCATTTTGAATTTTTTCAGAATTTTAAACTTCATAGTTTGGAAATTAGAGGGGGGAGGGAGGACACACTTTTTACCACTGACAGCTAATATCTCGCCAACGGTTGACTTAAATCTTTGCTTAAATGGAAAAGTTTTGCAGAAACCTCTATGTCATTTTTAGGGCATGCAATTTCCCGGGAAATCCCGGGAATTCCCGGGATTTTGAATAGAAATCGGTACAGGGACTGCAAACCCTAGTCATTTTTGAAGGCCTATCCATAGATACCCCACACCCCTATGTGCATTTAAAAACAGTTTTTGACCCCCCTGTTACATGTATGTTTAATATTTTTTCCAAAATTTCACATCATAACTATAGCGGTTCTTAGCACATGCTGTGAGGATGACATATGACATGGGGCCTTAGGCGACTTCCTGACTTGGCGGGACGGACTCGATATGTCATAGGTATTTTGCTCTTTGACGTAAGCTTACTAATGTGAGTTTTTCCTCACTTAACGAAATACTGTCAGTATTACGTTTGCGCAGTACTAATACGATGCGCAGAAATGGGGCAGTACTGCATTGTTATCGGTTGACACTGACAGCTGACAGTTTTCTCATATATATCGTACCGCCTCCGCATTGACAAGTCACGAAGGCGCCTTAAGGGCCAGCATAGGAGGGGAGGAGCATCTAAGTTGGAAGATGCGTCTGTCACTTTCGTAAGTACATAAATAGTACCTTCGCCAATCTTGACAAGTGTCAATGCGGGCCACGGGCTTTTATATAGGATTTAACCCGGAAAAGGCTGGGAAGACTGAATATTGGAGGTCAGCCCATGTAAGCCTGGCCGTATCAAATTTAACGAGATTTACTTAGGACGGAAACTTTGTAGGTAATTAACCTAACCTAACATATAACAGCCTAAAATGTACCCGCCATTACACTATATGCGCGAGAGATGTTTCTTATTTCAAAGGGATAAGGTGCACAATTGCGGTAATTGTAACTTTCCGAACGCAATACCTTTTCGCACTTAGAGTGGGTTGGTTCCATGGTCTAAGGAAACAAGGTCTGATACTCCGGATTGTGACACAAGTTTACGTTAATGTACACACACAACTCACACTACGACAGCCAGCAGCAGTGATGACGTAGCCTGCCACCCACACGGTGACACTAGGCTACGTCATCAACTCATCACTGCTGCTTCGGGCCTATGATGGTTAGTGTTGGTAAAGACTCAAGTTATTGCAGTCTCGAATTCAAGAACTCGACTCATACTTACGGGACTCCAATAGGGTGGTCCAAAAAAATTAAGTTTAAAAATTTTATTCTCCACAAGGCTCTTTTTGTTTCATATCGCTCTAGGAACTGTTTTACCAATTTTTAGCGAAAAAGAATGATATTTAGGGGTCGCGACGATTTGACACTTCTTTAAATGGGATAATAATATAGAATAATTTTAACATACTTGCATTTATTAATAAAGTACCTAATTATCATAAATTTTATTAAAATTGAAGGGAATCATAATCATTAATCAGCCTATATCTTTATATTCTAAGGGCATCTTCTTTATATTTGATTTTGAAGCCATAGGAAACTGTTTTCTGTGAAGATCGACCACGCACAGGAGGTAATACTTTTGCTATCTATCTTTTGGGATAATAGTATTTAATTTTGGATCAATGCTATCCCATGCACTCCACAGTCATTTTCAACCTTTATTTGTCGAGCTTTCTCCTGCATTTGGATATCAAATTTCATCAAATTTTAACCATTGTGAAGGGTTCTTTCCCAAAAAATCCATTGATTTATCGTGGTCATTTTGGATTAATATTAAAGTCAAACGGGTCGCTGCACATTGTGTATAGAAAGAATGGAATGGAATTTTCAGGGTCAACAGTATTACCAATTAGCCTTTTCAAAGTCTTATATTAAGGTGGTTTTTGCAAGTTTAGAACCATTTCTATTTTAGGCTCAACACTAACTCCAGGATTAAATAGAGAAAGTCCTATCAAATGGGTCGGAAAATACCTCAGCCTCCTCAGGTAGCAACGAAACGCTTGTAATCTTTTCGTTTCGATCATTTTTGGTTTGCAAGAAGTTCGTCGTCATTTAAGAGGGGGTACCACGCCAAATTGCAGTTCGCAGATTGAATATTTACCTATCATAATCAAGTCTAAATGCCAAAAAAACCAATTACACGAAAACTAGATCATATTTGCTATTTTTGAGTTTGAACAAAACCATTAAAAACTAAAGTTGGCTCGATAGAAAAGAATCGTCAAAACATGTCTAATTTTCACCTAATTTCAATTGTGTGACGTTACCTTGCATACTATCGAAGTAAAAAAAATACATAAAATACCTTTCGACATAATACATTTTTGTTATTAGCGATTTATCAAAATGTTGTAATTTTTCTGAGTTATTGAGGTAAAACATATTTGGCGCATAAGCCCTTTTTCTTCTGCGCGATACCGTCTCTTCCGTCGCACGTTCCGCGCGGCGCAGTATATCTGCTGTTGCTGTTCACGGGCGGAGCCAGTCCCGATCGCTCCACTGAGACGAGAGGACTGTGTTGGGAGCGCTCAAGACTGCGAAGTAAATATAATAGTATCAACAAGAGTGTGTCCCAAATAAAACGTTGAGTTTATAAAACCCAACATTATAGTTTATGAATGGCAAGTAAAAGTTTGATGTAAACTTCTCAACAAAAAATCTAATATCTACCTTATGTTACAAACTTTACAGTTCAAATTACAACGTTATCATTGCACGGCAGTCAACCTCGGTTAAACGATTGTGTGTAGTATATGCAAAAATAGACGATGAATTTCTCTTACGTATGAGTCTTACTCCAAGTCAAATTATTACACTAAATGTAAGGTTTCCGTAGTCAACTAGGAACCCTAGTAGTTTCGCCATGTCCGTCTGTCTGTCTGTCTGTCCGTCTGTCTGTCCGAGGCTTTGCTCTGTGATTGTTAGTGCTAGAAAACTGCAATTTGGCATGGATTTATAAAGCAATAAATTTGACAAAATGGTAAAACAAAACCTAAAAAAAAAAATTTAAGTGTACCTCTCCTACACGTAAAGTGGGGATGACATTTTTTTTTTGCTTCAACATTATGGTGTGGGTTGTTGTTGGATAGGTCTTTCAAAATGAATAGAGGTCTTCATCAAACAATTTTTGATAAAGTGAAATTTTTCGGAAACACTCCAAAAGAAAAAACCGGCCAAGTGCGTGTCGGATCACCTACAAAGAAGGGTTCCGTAGCGACACCTACCATATACCAGTCCACATTTAAAACCACTAATCTAGTAGCTCTGTGAGCTGTGTAGACCTCGTGAGTGTGTTTATTTTACTTCTCAAAATTTTACATGACAAACAAAGAAAGAATATTTTACGAGAATCAGTGGAAAAATGCGCCCTGATGAGGAGCGGAAACCGAAATCCGCCAGCAGAAACACACGAAATCATTGAGAATATATGTATGTATGTATGTATTGCTTTATTGTACATAAAACACGGTAAAATGACAAACAAACAAAAAGTGGAAGTACAAAGGCGAGCTTATCCCTTTAAGGGATCTCTTCCAGCTAACCTATAAATTGTTCTTGATAATTTTCATAAACTGAGGCGACAAAAACAATTCTATTTAATTATCGTACCTACTTACAAAATTTAACTAGAATCGGTTGATAAATGCGACCTGTAGAGGGGGAGAAATCGACATCCGCCCGCAGAAAGATACTTTTTTCCAAAAACTGACGCGACAAACCAATATGTGGCCTTATCAGCGGGAAGGGACCTTACTGTCGGTATTGAGTTATGTATATCACCATAATCTACATACACTGAGCTATCGAACCATATCAAACATGCATGTAGGTTTAATAGATATATTTTTTTATAATTGAAACTCAAAAGTCAGAAAAGGTGATTATGAGAAAATTGAATTCAAACTTATAAACCCAATTGAAGTATGTTATTCTTGCAAGTTACATAGATAATATGCTATTTGAGGAGTAGATTGTATGGGCTTTCAGGTTTCAAGTACAATTTTGTAATTGTATATCTGTTTTCGTATAGTTTACCTTGGCAAAGTGCATAAAGTAAAAAAAAAATGCTGAATTTTTTACTTAGATTCCTATTTATAGTGTATTTCCATTACATATTATAGAAGGAGTAAATATTATAAGTAATTAAACACTCAATAAGAACTACTTCGATTTGAATCAACGTTGTCTATTATAAAAATATATTTATTTTAACAAAAATAGCTTTGTGGTTATAAATCTAATTAAACAGTCAAAATCAACAAACATATATATCTACTACGCTAAAACATAGCCAAATGAGATCAAATTAATACAAGAAATATTAAAAAAGTAGTTTTTTAAGTCTCAAAATTCAAGATAAAGTTTAGTAAAAAGTTGGTACAACCACTTTATATTTTCTGAAAGGGACCTTATTGTTAGTGGTAAAATATTTAGTGATATCATCTGATAACAACGATTTTGATAGTTTTAATTTTAGAACACTTTAGTATTAAACTCTTACCAAAAACCTATAATTTTGGGTCGGCAAACACTAAATGATTAACGTATTTGAAAAGGGACCTTAGTGTCGGACGTAAAATGTTTAGTGCCATTGTTAAGAATAAGACTTACTACAAAATACAAATTTGTTATTATCATTATTAGAAATCAAACATGTTATTATTATTAAGTTACTATAAATCTCTAAGGACACGAATTGGTATAAATTGTCTATTACTAGCTTACTCCTAATGGTGATCAATTATTGATGATTTACCTTACTCTAATAACACGCATTTTATGATAATTCAGAATGACGTTTTTTACAAAAGTATTTTCCATTTCTGACTTGATTTCTGTGGCCTGTCTAACCGCAATAAGAGCATGCAGGAATTTTTCTTTTAGTCGTAGGAACAGAGGTCTCTTTTTCTGTGTCTGTATTTGCAATAGGCTTTTCTCTTTCATCATCATGAGGTTGATCATTACAGTATCAGCACCTTCCGCACGTACAAACAAAACACAAGTTCGATGACCAACTGACGACCGACACGATTGAATTCAAGCGGGTGCGCAGCGAGTGAGGGAGCGCACAGAGCCGACGCCACGAGTCAATGAGAGAACAAATCCTTTGATACGCCCCGACAAGTACCGACACGTCTTTCAAACCGATACCGAGCGCACAGAAAGAATACAAGAGGGGCACTGACAGTAAAGTCCCCTTTTCACTAAACTTTAAGGGCTGTTCTAAGTCTTTAAAAATCGATTATAAACTTGTGTCTTTGTCGCATTAAAAGTTACAAACCATTTGTTGTGTTGTATACCTACAAGCAACCTTAGTGACCATGTTAGCTTGAAATCCTCCTTGTTTTTGAAAGCTATTAATAACCATTTGTTAATATCATGCACAAAAACATTCTCAAAAATGTGAGAAATACTTTTCTAAAAACCGCATTAAGATCGGTTTAACCGAACGCGAGTTAATTGTGGACAAACAAACGTAAATACAAACATACGGGTCAAATTGAGAACCTCCTTTTTTATGAAGTCGGTTAAAAACAAATGTTCACATAATGCCGAATAAAAAACTGCAGTATTTGAAAAAAAAAACTGCAGTGTTTGAAAACAAAAAAACTTACATCCATTATTTATCAACTAGGCCAAAAACTACACAAATAAATGTGAAGATTAATATAACAAACATGTGCATCGAATACAGAACCTTATATTTTGAAGTCGCTTACTTTTGGGGACGACTAAAACACGAGGACGATTGAAACGTTTGAATCGTCCACAGGCAAGTTGTTTCTATCGTCCCCACACCACGTTTTTCACTTCAATGACAAATATTATATATAAAAAAACTCGAACGCTGATCAACGGCCATTAAAAACATTCGTTTATTCCTAACTATAACACCAAAATAATTTGATTAGCCAAATTACAAGAGTAAACGAAGTTATAAGAGAATATACGAGAGCACAAATACTTACTTTTTACCGCGAAAAACTGGCTTGGCTCGTAGATACTCCCGTCTCGTACCGGCGCTCGAGCACTCTGGCCAAGGATTCAATTATGACCGACCGCATGTTCTGAATGTTGCGTCAGACGCGTACGTATTATAGTTTTCGAGAAATTTGACTTGTTTCAATCATGACGTGTTTCTATTGTCCCCGGTCTACCCTACTGTTCATGCCTTTACTAAGTGGGCGCTTTTTTTTTGCTTCAACCCTATGGTGTGGGGGGTTGTTGGATAGGTCTTTCAAAATAAATAGAGGTCTTCATCAAACACTTTTTGATAAGTGAATATTTTTTGAACTATTCCTTTCAAGAGAAAAAAAAATGAATCCTCCTCTAACTTTTGAACTATGGGTCCAAAAAATATGAAAAAAATCATGAAAGTAAAATTTAATAAAGACTGAATGAAAACTATAGCGGACATGATCAGTTGAGCTGTTTTTCAGCTATCGTAAAAAGTCTTCCCTTCTTAGTAAAAGACGTATGAAACGCTGTGAAGGTATTCTCTTTTGCTTGTTATTGATCTTTTTAAAGCAAGTTCATTGGGAATATACCGAACGGAACCCTACACTGAGCATGGCCCGATATGCTCTTGGCCGATTTTATTGTAGCCATATAATAGGTCGATTCATAAAAGCTGGCGCGGATTTTGTATCAAACTGTCATATTTTTCACAGTCATTTTGCGTTAGCTTTTGTCAATTAACTTATACTTCATTTACCTTTGTATATATATATATATATATATAAGCATAATCCGCTAGATTCCGGGGTGGGTTGCTAGTTAAAAACGATTGTTAGTCTGTACGTACCATTTCCTAAAAGCATTTATAAATTTACTTACCTACTCGTAAGTAATAACTTTTTTGATGACTTCAAAACTATAACATATTTAAAAGAGGTTGCAATCGTTTCACCTAGAATATGGCTGCTACACGTCAGAATATGGGCGTTCGGATTGCGGAAGGACATGCAAAAGGCTGCCAGCGCTTACGTCACGATCGATAAAGACTTCAATATCCCAATCAAATACCTAACGCGGTCGCGCGGCTGTCAGGGAGACTTATCTTAATGCCCAATTGACGCCGTAGTCCATGGACGTTTTTAATTTCTAATTAACACCGTAGTCTATGGACGTTCTTAATTTCCAATTGTACCTAACAAATAAACATAACTGTCGCTTATTAAATAATCATGTTTCATCTGTCTGGATGGGCATATACTATGCGGAGTGAGCGAGGCAGCAACAGACGCATCGCCTTTACGCACAGCGGGGCCAGGCGCGGGACGCGCGGGTGAATTCTACTTTTTTCCTGGCGTTATGCCCCCTCTTAAAGGAACTCTTTCGGTCATTGGGTCCTCATTCCAATAGCGTCATGAACGAAACTTACCTACAAACATGCTTAAATTCGTCACGGATTGTTTTTCTGCTACAGGGAGAGTAAATTGATTGTGGAAAAGATATATTATTTTCAGACACTATATTGCTTTGGCCATCCACTGAGCTTGGTGTAAGGCACCAAGAGCACGAAACACTATTTCAGCAGTTTCGTCAGTCCACCCGGGGAGATAGTTACAAAGTTAAAATAATTCGCGGCACTCTTTTCTCGGCTACTGAATTTTGACAGCATTGTGATTGTATGCCTTCATTTTTTGACGAAGTGTACAGAGATAGGGGTATTATATAAATTGTTGTCGGCAGTTATACAATTTTGTTAACTAATTACTGTCGATTTATTTTGAATATGTTAAAAAAGTGTAACCATTAGGTCTACCGCTAGATCCAAACAATGCTTTACAAACCGCGGAGAGAATCACTTCGAAAATATGGTGCATGCAAGCAATCCAAATATAATATTTACCTTGACAGTTTTCAATCATAGTAAACTTACAATGAAGTAATAATCTACTACATTACAATAACACTTGATCCACCACCATATCAGCCTAAGGACGTCCACTGCTGGACATAGGCCTCTCCCAATTTCATGGAGGGTAAATGCCATAATCGCCACGCTTGGCATGCGGGTTGGCGATCGCAATATCTCCACCGCATTCCAAGGATGCTGCTGCCCATCCCCCGGTGGTCTTGGTCGTATTTTGTTCTTTATTTCCATCGTGCATTTTGTCGCGACCTCTAAATGTACTTGGAATTCGCTGATTTTTGGTACATACATAATTTACAGTCATACGAACAGAAAGAGTCTTGTGGAGAGGGTATACTTCAATCATATTTTTTTTCCATACATATGTGGACCACCCTAGACTCCAAGCTTAAAAGACTTCCGAGTCTTTTGAGTCATGAGTCGAGTCCTTTTTAGAGTCTTATCGAGTACTGTAGTCACAACTCGAGCCTTAGAAAAGTCTCGAACGATTGTATCTTTTATAGTATGTTTTTTTTACTTCAGGCGTGCCTCAAAATGATTGAATCTAATAGCAGACTCACTTTTGAAGTTTCTATCCAAAGGACTGATTCCTACAGTACCTCCCTTCACTGAGTAGGCCGCGTTACCTTACGTGTTTCTACAAGTACAGTTGAGTTCTAATCATAATGAGTTAAAAGCCTTTTGTTTACACTTAGTAAACAAAACTCTCAAGTCTCTATAGGAAACTCAAGTCTTTTTAGAGGACTCGAGTCTCTACAGAACACTCAAGCTTCGATTAGTCTAAAAAACTAAGTCGAGTCTTCCGAATGAAGACTCCAAAGATTCAAGTCTTTACCAACACTAATGATGGTTGCAATTTTATCACTTATCGTCGTGGATAAGACATCCGTCACGTTCTGACAAGTATGCGAGTGCGAGAGTGACGGGCGTCTTATCCACGACGATATGTGATAAAACGGCAACCATCATACGCCCGCTGGGCGCTGGTGATGCTGTCGGGTACTTCGGGTAGGTTGTTGTAGACGGCGGGCCATACGATGGAACAGCAAATCCCACCTCCCCGGTTGGGCTGCTTCTCTCAGCCTAGCGGACCTACTGTAGGTATTTGTGTCTCGCCCCACGCGCGAAGGGTTGCGGAAATTTTTAATGGCGCGAAATATTAAATTGGAAAGTTCGTGACATTTTCTCTGTCGCCGTTTGTTACTTTTAGCATTTCTGACGCTTAGTTATTTTTTGTATACTAAAATGGATTCTCTGAGATCCATTTTTACTTTAATAACATTAATAACGGGTACTTTGAAATATTTACGCTTGTTTTAACATGGCGTTTTGGTTTATAATTATATATTATTGACAGCATTTTTTATAGAAACTCATTTGTTAGTTTGGTACCCTTTCGAATTAGTGATTAGTTTACGGATTTAGTTTCTCTGATATTAGCCGAAACATGATGGTTTAAGATTTTATGGCTTACCCCCTTATTCATAAACGTCCATCAAGCCTCTATTAGTTAACAAGCCGCTAAAGTTGGTTTGTCCTTATCTGTCACTTTGACATTTATGTTTGTGAGAAAGGGACAAAACAACTTTTAGTTAACAGAGGTTTGTTAAGTTTTATGAATAAAGGGGTTATTGTATAAGTTTGGTCTTTCTTCCCCTTTTTTCTTCAGCTTACTAAAACAACACATTATTAAGCGGCACAGTCAAAATAAAATGATCGTAGTTTTACCTCATCTAAACTCACCAAAGGAAATATGAATAAAACTTAACAATATAAATAAAAGTGCGAGTCGGACTCGCGCACGAAGGGTTCCGTACCGCATGACCCTATAATATTCTTATAAAAAGAGTCCGACTCGCACTTGGCAGGTTTTCAATATTTGTTGTTATACCAGCAATCTGTGCAAATTTCAACTGTCGCTAGAAATTTATTACGGTTCATGAGATCTAGCTCGGCGAGTGGTAGCCATGAAAAACGTTTTTTTGTATGGGAGCCCCCCTTAATTATTATTATTATTTTGTTTTTAGTATTTGTTGTTACAGCGGTTATTACGGTTCTTGAGATACAGCCTGCAGGTGACAGACGGACGGACGGACGGGCAGCGAAGTCTTAGTAATAGGGTTCCGTTTTTACCCTTTGGGTACGGAACCATAAAAACTGAGATTTCTCGAAGTTTGTCCAAAATTGCCATTCCTAGGAGTGTTGCATCTTGTTATGTCGTGCGAGGAAGATATAAGCCTGTCTCTTACGGTGTCGTTTAAAGACTTAATCAAGTTGCCTAATCAGAACACAACTGGATGTCCAAAAACCAAACTGAAACATCCGTCTATCCCGGTATGAGTCACCCCAATCTATTAAAATGCGGGCCCATATGCCGTGGGGTAGCTTAAGGGTCCGCCCGCCGGTCCATTATTTCAATTTCAATTTATCAAGATAAATGCCCCGTGGTCGAGTGATTTGCTTGTAAAAAAAATTCATTTTGATACCACTTATCTTATAACCACTGTGATAGGCAAACACTTATATATGCACGTACGAATATAATAAGCAATTATTAGATTAACGACAGATAAGAGTGTGTCCTAACTGGATAAGGGATTTCCTCTAAGAGTACGTAATTTTATAACATAAATTGTATTGTTAAGAATGGAATGGAGCTCAATTGTACAAAGGTATTACATACATAGTATATATACATAGTAGAAAATAAATAAATAAATACGAGTACACTATGTACCCTGAACAGTGTGTTTCCTTGTGTGTGTGTGACTGCTTGGGTAGCGAGGGGAGAGCTCCTCGCTACCCTACGCAGTCAACATATCACACCACTAAGCTCACACATAATTGTCTAGGCATTTACGCAGACCGCGAACAATATTATTGATATCAATACAAAAACGTCGATCTCGTTTTATTAGAATTTGTATTATGCATTTTATTTAGGTACTTTATACTAAGACGGTGGCAAAAAGGCATACGACCTGCCTGATGATCAGCAGACACCGTACCCTGCTCGATCCGGTGCAGATAATATAAAAATATTCAAGGTTTCGTTATATTGATACCTAGAGATTTCAGTCGCAAGTCTCAATACAGCATCCTGAATTACTCAGGAATACCGGAGACTACTCACCAACCAAGCAAATACTGACAGAGCAATTGTATTATTATGACATTTACACGCTGAAATTAAACCTTAATATAAGAAAAAAAAAACGGAACAATATAAAAATAGCTTGAAGTATTCGTATTATTAAAAACAACGAAACGATACACATTCCTTCCCAGGCAAAATGTACGGCGTTAACATCCATAAGGCGTTTAAAATCATTCTTATTGAACTACATAAAAACTGCCCAGATTTGGATAAAATGGCCATTTTTCTAGATTTAGGAAATTACGGGGGGGGGGGGACAGACAGAACCAATTCCGCGTTTATTGGGTGACAAAGCAAACATTTCCCGCCTGGTTTTAGAAACTAAGAAATACGATAAAAACTAAATAATTTTACAGACGGCCCCTTAACTCGATCCCTCACCCACCGCATCCATTAACATTAACGCGCATTCCTGCAACCAATATTGATAATTAAACTCATTTGTTGCCCGCATTCGAGATGCACCCTATTTCTGCAAAGTTTGGCATTGGCGTTTCATAATTTTAGTTGATATAGCTATAGCACTGATATAGTTATTATATCAGTCACTGTAGTTGAGAGGTAAGACACGCATATTTCAATCGTGGATTCGAACCCCGTTTTGAAACGAGAACGTATATGTATCTGTGTATACAGGGAGGAACAATACCACGGACTTTCCTGAAAGTATCTTGTCATTTAAATGATGTACAATCCACTTGTAATCATTAGAAACTTGTGTTAAAAAGAAAATAATATAATTAAAATAATGACTTTTAATATGAGTAACAACCCTATTGTTTTAACATTACCATTTAAGTAGGTATAAGCTCGCCTTTGTACTTCCACTTTTTGTTTGTCATTTTACCGTGTTTTATGTACAATAAAGCACTACATTCATATTAAGTATTTGTAGTTTGAAGTGCCACATGTCACTAGCTTTCTTATAAGATAGGGTTGAAATATGCTGTTTTTTTAATTGATGTTAAACAAGCTATAATTCGAAAAGGGTTACGAATATTATTATAAGTAGTTTATTTGGCAAAAGTATAGTACCAAGGCTAACCTTTTCCCTGTTTACAGGAAAGACCATCGTTCTGTTCCACCCAGTATAGAGCAGGGTTCGAAAGGATAATTATCAATGACGATAGTGATCAGATAATTATCTCGATAACTATCAAAGACCTTAATTATCTTAATAATTTCGAAGTCCCTTCGCGCAACGTACCACACTGGATTGTCCAACGCGGTGCTGGCTTATCCTGAGTCAGGTCAAACGAAGTTATTGTATAAGACTTACAAACCATGTGTTATAGACAGTTGTACCTATATCTAACTGCAAACGTATGGAGCGAGAGCGACTTTTTCGTTTAATTTAACGATCGAACTTTAAAAAAAAGAAGACCGGTCTAGTGAGAATAAGGGGGGAGGAGGTATTGTTTTATACATTTTCCTTCATAAATCGAAATTTAAACACCGTATTTAAAAAGAATAATCTGTTTTACAATGTGCAATTCAAGCTCTTTCATATGACACCCCAAAAGCAGCTCTAATTTTCCCTCTCGGTTGGTCAAACGGCGGTTTTCGTACAACTAGTGCCTACGCCAAATCTTTGGATTATATATAAATTCCAAGGCGGACCTACGCTTCCTTTACGATACAGCAGGGATTTTTCACACAAGTATGGATGATATGCATTTCACAAACTTCTAAAAGGTGTCAAAAACGTCCATTGTCCTAATAACAGTACAAAACACATTGGCGTACGCCGTACGGCGGTATAATTACGGGGGGCCAGAACCAATTCCGCGTTTATTGGGCGACAAAACAGGCATTTCCTGCCCGGTTTTACGGATGCAAGGGTCATGGAACGGGCAATTTTGCGGCCGCTCCGTCAAATGTTTTGGACTTTTGGCTACATTGTAACATTATTTATACTTAACAGGGTGCAACCCACAAGCGTGAACAAGCGTGATGATATGCAAGTCTATGCGTACACAATGTGTGAATTTTTTTATAAGTTTAAATAAGTACTAAAGTGCGTATTCAAAGAAAAATATCTTTGACCTAATGTCATTAGTGAAAGAACTAAACAAGTCTTTAGAGAGGAAGCCTACAGCTGACGTCATCTAGCTCGCATTTGGAGCAGCCCAACTGGATAAGCACTTCCACCTCACATCTTGCCATAATAACCTTCAAGAAAAGAGCGTACTCCCATCTAAAAGGCCGGCAATGCACTTACAACCCTTCTGGTGTAGCGGGTGTCCAAGGGCGGCGCTAATCGCTTACCATCAAGCGAGTCGTCTGCTCGTTTGGCTCATACAAAAAAAGCCTTTACATGCTCTGTTGGTATGTGGTGTTGTGAGTAAGGTCGCCAGAGCTCCCGAGGATGTGCTGTTAAGAATTGTCAAGGCAAAGACTATGCGCTTGTAATGCTCCTTCAGAAGCGTCTATAGACTTTGGTGTTTGCTTCACCACGCCGACCACAGACTAGCATCAGGTAGGCAAAAAAAGGAAAAAAGCTCTAGGCCGGAAATTTTGTCTTTTCCAGTGTGTTTCATCTATTAGGCGCGCCGCACCCGGGTCAAGGGTGTGATGACCTCACGTCAATTGGACTCGCCCTAATCATTGCACATTGTTTCAACGCTAGGGCGGAAAGATACTGTTCAGTGTTTACGTTTCAATTGCGAAGCAGTTTTATAAATAAATTCCCAGGGAGTTCTATATAATGGGAATGGAATAGCCTGTGCTATATTTGTGCATATAATATTCATATGGTTTTTGAATTGAGTTTGCTTGTTTTGCTCGGCTTGGCGATTTTTTCAAAGTGATTTTCAAACCATGAATAACATTTGATATCACATATCAGGCCACCGGGCGGCTTGAGAACTTCTAACGGCCAAGTTGCCCACTCACTTGACAAGCCTAATTCCTTTAAGGTCTGGTTTCCCTCTCGGGTTGGAAGGTCAGATGGCAGTCGCTTCCGTAAAAACTAATGCCTACGTCAATTCTTGGGATTAGGTAGCGGACCCCAGGCATCCTTCAGCAGGTACTGGGAATAACGCTAGGACAATAATGATCATATATCATATTTAGTATTCACTTTCTATAAACATGAAAAAAAAAACTAAAGCTTTTCCTCCTGTACCGTAACTTAATTACTATAATTTGTCTTATTATAATGACGGTGGCAAACAAGCTTACGGCCAGCCTTATGATCAGCACCATAGCGTATTGACTCCATAAGAATCACAAGCGCGTGACCAACTTATATATTGACCCTTTAAAACATGGATGATCATGAAGAATTGAATCTGTTTATAAAAAAAAAACATTAGGGGACATTTTTTTAAACTAATCGAACTAGTCCTATAGTAAGCTCAATAAGGCTCGTGTTATGGGTATCAATAAGGAAAGAAAAAAAAATAACTTACCTATTGGTAGAATCTCCAGGGTAGTAACTAAGTGTTAGCAAGGGTGTGTTCCCATTAAATTCCTACCCTCTTTTCATTCAAACGCTCTAATGATGTGAATTTATCAACATAGTAACGACTATAATTCTAGGCGGGAATATAGCTGTTAACGGGTCATACAAAGTTTAAAAACTGTCTAGGCCTTACAATTTTTTAAATGTTTTAAACTCAAATTATGGCAAGTTTGATTTTCTGAACTGATTGAAAGATAGTAACATAGCCATTTTTTATTTCATTGTGTGCAGTAAGTACATTTAAGCGAAAAAAAAACGGTTTTTAGCTTGAAAGTTGTCTGTTTAGTGATGTTTTAAACGATATTTTTAAATGAAAAATCCATAAAATACGTTTAAAATGACATCAGTCCGCAATGGTCTACATCAGTGACGAAATGGCAAATTGTCTAGTACTCTAGTAGATATTTCAAGTCACACATAAGTCACATAACCTCTTGCGTTGGGCGTCGGGAGTTAACAAATTACCGACAAGGGTGCAGAACACTAAAACGGTTGCTTCTTATGGTTCATAGGATAGAAGAACATGAGAACACATCCTTGCTACCACAACTCGAACGCGACTCGGACGCTTCTCCCGTCGGCTTCCATGCGAGTCTGCACGTGTTCTGTGGACAAAATGAAAGGGTATTTTAGTTGTTTTGTTGTTTATTCTTTACAAAGCATGCAGCTGTGTTGAGGTTTAAAATAGCAGAATTGTTTGGTTATGTGGGCTTGTAAACGTTTTTGTAGTGTTTTTTATACTCCAACGATGGCAAACGAGCATTATTACACAGGGGGAAATTGTAAAACGGCTTATGTTAAAGGTGGTCCGGTACACTGGAACATTTAACTTATAATTGGTGACCGAAGAGCTGGCGGTTTCCATGCTCAACGTTGCGTCAATCAGCATTGCGATACAACGAGGAAATGCCCAGCATCCTTGGTACAATGCCTCAAGGGCCCGTTTTAGATTTGTTATTTTTAATTTTATGTATATTATTTTGCTTAAGCATTCTTGTATATATTTTCATAGTGTACATTAATTAATGATATATTAATTAACAACAATAAAAAAATAACTTATAAAACGTCCAAAATTAGACAAATTCTAGTCACTTTTCAAACTACTTCTTTACAAGCGACCAGTCAAATATTTTTGTGACAAAATTACAGCAAAATAGGCACAGCACAAAGCAAGCCCTTAAGGGCTTGGTTTAAAAAAGCAAACAGAACACGATCATATCGCGTTCTTTAATTAAATCCTCTAATTTCAGAAATGGAACGATTGTTGACACGGCAATATCAACTCTATTGTTAAAGGAAAACATTTGGGGTTGCATTGGCGCCCCGATTTTATTCCAAATTTAAATTAACTGTCAACTGCCTTCTAATTAAAAAGAGTAAGTTTAAGTTTTGTGTTGCCAGCGCTCATAATTTGCGAGTTTGATGTTTTGACCTTGAGTAAATGTAGAGGCTTTGCCTTTGATTCTAAATCTTTTTGAAATTTGAATATTTAGTTATGATACCCGTAGCATTTTCCCCGTGGCATCCTAGTTAGAGGCCGACAAAGACCACTTATCCCTAGCCTATGTTTACTATGTCTAGTATGTGCCTTGACTAGGGAGGATAAGTGGTCTGTGGAAGCCGGGATCTGTAATTTGGCGTAGACACTAGTTTTTAAAAAACTACTGCCATCTGATCTTCCAATCTAGAGAAAACTTAGATCTTGTTGAGATTTGACCACGTCCCTCGCGATATTTTCTGTGTATCTTTGACTGTCTGTGTATCTGTCTGTGGTGGCGTAGCTCTCGAACGGGAAAACCGACTTTCGTTTAGTTTTTTTTGTGTCATAGATAATTTTATCCCGAGTGTTATTAGAAATTTCTTATTTAGTTATTTAAATTCTTCTACAAACTGTACTTCGGTGAGTGTGCTCAGGAGCTCCATGAGCTCATACCGCCTTCCCCCTTCTTACATCGGACATCCAGACGTACGGCTGGCTACCATCCTTACCTGGTCGAAATTCCTCTAATTCGAACCAAGCGCTTTGCATCTTCTTTTATAATGCGCACTTCTAAGGTTTGGAATTCTCTGCCGGCGTTTGTATTTCCGAGTTCATATAACCTGGACCTTTTTAAGGCACGAGTGAATAGGCATCTTCTGGGTGAGCTCGCCTCATCGTCGGCCTCATCTTTGCCACCTGGCTAGATGCTGGCCAAGAGCAATCCCATTTTTAATAAAAAAATAAAAAATAAAAATTCGGTTTCATGAAAATATGTTCAGACGTTTTTGAGACATAATAATAATAAGACATTTTTCAACAATTTGTAGATATAGAGCTTTGAAATGAAAATGTCGGGGGTTTTCCAACTTTTCTACGTTGTAGTTATTTGAAGTATAGTCGAGGAAATATGAATTGACCATCTGTAGTTTTCACTAAAATCTTTTTGTCAAAATCAAACAAAAGTTAGTCGTAAAATTGCCCTCGTTCTTCAAACAGCACAGCGGATTGAATAGTTTTGACACTTGCGTCACAATGCGTCACAATAAGTAATGTACTCGTAAAAGAAAGTTAAAAATGAAAAAATCCAAAAAGAAATGTTTTTTTAGTAATAGGACTTTATAGGATAATAATTATAACTACAATCCAGTATTGCTACTCTCTTCAATCATCGCCTTTAGCACAATAAAATATTTTTTTTTCAAAATTTAAGCAAAAAATCGTATCATCAAGGAAATCATGATAAATGACGATGTAGGGGGCATTACGTTACAGTAATGATATTATTCCTCCTTATTTATGCCGAAATTCCGCATTGTAACCCGGTAATGGCATTTTGGACATTATTCCCTTTTGATAAGAAGATTAATGCATGGGCATTTTTTTTAAATAAAGTGAACCTGGTGCTTGGTGGATATTTAGGCGAAAAGATTATATATAGGTAGCTTTAGTCTATGTGAGTACTTTATAGATAAAAAAAGAGTATAGTGTAATTCACCGTATTAATAAAAATCTTTTTACACCTGCTATTCAGAAAAAGAGTATAATTGGTGCCCTCGAATGAGGGATCAAAGAATTTTGAGGGCAACCATGAATCTCCAGTCCAGTTTTCGATATTTTAAATCCGCATTATGTCACGGATGGACAGCTACGGAACCCTACATTGCGCGTGCCCCGACACGCACTTGGCCGCTTTTTTATTGTTTGTATTGGATTTTCTCGTGTCGCGTCGCCTCGCGGAGTCAGAATGAACCATGAACTCAGTAGTCTCACAGTAGCAACAATTACAACGGCCGCATTTCGTAATCGGAACGCGTCTGCGACGGACGTCCGCGTTCAATTTGTGCCAGGATGCATCCAATCCCGCGCTTGCGCAGGATATTCGTTGCTCCCCCTCGTGGCCCAGCATCGGCCGTGTACCGCGTGCCATATGCGAGGTTAAGCAACGTCGGCTGTAGTCAACTGTTGGATGAGTGGCCGCTTTGAGTGGTTACTAACTGAGCGCTTCCCGTGCTTTCGAAGGCACGTTAGCCGTTGATCCCGCTGTCTAACAAACAAGTTGAGTTAGAGGACTCACTTGAGAATAAGCCTAATCCCAATAAGGTCTACTTTACCCCTTGGATTGGGAGGTCAGATGGCAGTCGTTTCCGTAAAACTACCTACGCTAATTCTTGGGATTGGGTAGCGGACCCCGAGCATCTTTCAGGATGCAACTATATTAGGATACTCATACTCATACATAAGTATTTATTGCAAAACCATGCTGACATAAGGTGGCAAAACCACCAGTGGTGGTGGTGGTTGTTGTCGGTGGTGGTGGTAAAGTGGTGGTGGATAACGCCTATGATGATGATGATGACATGTATAGGGCAGATTCAGCTCGATACATCCACACTTGATTAGAAAACAACCTATGCCAGGATGTCGCAGGCTCGAATCCCGCTCAGCGCACATGTTTAAAATTTTCTCTCAATTTAAAAAATTTAAATTTTTTGTTAGATGCCTTTACTGTTTAATACAAATTAGTTGAATGTAAATGAGACTTTTCACCTAAAACTGTATTCAGAACCATGTTACGATTGATTGTGATAAATATGTATAAACATATGTCCCCAATCGTTTATATTTTTTTAAGTAAGTACCACATATATTTATACAGCAGGGTTCGAAAATATCCTATATTTATTATAAATATCAAAATATCGGAGATTTGATATATATCACGATATATATCCGTGGATATATATCGGCGAACCCTGCTTATACAGCGCATGTTTCGGTGTTATTATGGAGTCTAATAAATTATCATTCATTTATATGCCCTGTGACGTTAAATTTTCCGGATTAAAACTTAAATATAGGTAAATAATATTTATAAAAATGGTGCGTTCCATTTACGTATCAATCTGTACTTAGTATGACGATAGATAACGTTAATCGTTCTTTTTAATTATAAGTCAGTGGGTTATCACTATCGAACACATAAAAGTCATTCATTACTTTGATTTAATATATGTATATACATTTCACATGAATCGAATCTTTCATCATAAGCATTTTCATATCTTAATCTTCATTCGACGAATCGTTAAGTTTGATGCAGATTGTGAAGCTCAGTAGTAAAATTCATAAATATAAGGCCAAAGTCGGTGTCGAAATATTAAATAATATTCTAGGCCTAAAATGTTACCCTGCGGAATAGTGTTTTTTTTTACGGTTAGTAAGTGGCTCTCTATATACAAATTTCATTAAAATGGTCAAAATACGAAGCAATGATAGTTACTTATTCATAGAATACCAAAAGGACTGTCGTACCAAAGTACATATTAACGTTTCATAAACCATTACCCATTACTTAAACATATGATAAACATTATACAGATCTAAATATGGACAAAATACTGCACCTTCGTTGTGCGTTTTCAAGCCCCGTTTAGCCGTCTAAAAATAAACCCAAGTCATCAAAAAACAATTTGAATTTCCTATGAGACATTTAAAATCATTGCACCAGAATATTATTCACTGAAAAATTTAAATTCAACGGAAAAAACTCTAACAACTTGATTTTAGATTCAAAACCATTTTAAAAACAAATTTAAGAATTTTAACACATCCCTCATCAATATAAAAAGAACCTTATTTCATGAAAGTTACAGTCCTTATTAAGTTGTCGGTAAGAAACGTCAACAACAAGATAGTTGGTAAACAAAACGTTATAAAAGGAAATATATTCATTTTATTTCAGTCTTAAGAAGTAAGAATAGGATTTAAATTCGCACGGTGTGGTATTCCACTTCATTCTTTTTCGGCCGTTCCAAATTTAAATTTCAAATATAGAACGATGTCGTCACCGATAAACAGGGCAGTATTGTGTTCTATTAGGTTCTTTACAGTACACATTGTGTTTAGTATTGGGGCGTGATTTTCAAAAGGAATTTTATTTAGGACGAAACACGTGTTGATTATCTATGGAAATCTTAAGGATATCTGTTTTTGAATAGGAGCGTTTCAGATGTTTAAAGATGAGCCGTGCGTACGTATTTATCAAAAGTATTTCTCAATAAAATACCTTCTTTAAAATCTAAATTCAGTAATTATGCTTGCCTCTTAGACGTAAAAAAGACTAATATTAATCTACAACTACAAAGCAAAGCAAAGGACAGGAAAAAATCATCCTTTTTGGTGTGGCCAGAGAAGTGGTGTACTTTTTTTTCAATTACTAACGGCAAAATATTACATACCAAATAAGCTGTCAATTCAATAGAATGTAGTAGGTATATACATACTTATAAATTTGCCGCATTTTTCCTGTGACACAACTCACTGATCAGACTCTTATTTGTACAATTACTTATTCTGTGCTCTTATGAAAAATTTGTATTATAAGAAGTTAAAAAAATGGTTCTATGATGTATGTCCCCATTATAAAGTTGACCTAATAACTGGCAATTGAGATAAATTGTCCGAACGCACAAACGTTTATCACCAACACCGTAGGCCCTTCGTCGAAACGATCGAAAAAAAAAACGTTACGATGTCGCAATTTGAATTTAGAATCATATTCGTTATCGGCCGGGTCAGCGCTTCCTATCACCGTCACTTCCCGTTTTTTTGTGTTCGGCGACAGTCCTTTTTTCGAACCCGTCGTTTTCCAGTGAAATTCAAATATTGTTTTTTTTTTTATCGATGGTTTTTTGCTGCCAGTACGTTTGATTTGAGTATTCGAAAACGTCTGTAGTCTAACCTATTTTAGATTCAATAAATTAATTTATCTTCATCTGTCCATTTCATGTATGTTATTAACAAAGAAATGGCAGCTATATAAACATAGCTTAAGTGTTATGATCACATATATGACCTAGAATATGTAAGTACGTAGAGTAGAAGTGATACGTATCAGGTAAAACGCGCAACGAGTCTTGCGAGTCTAGTACGCGTCCACAAAAAGCCTAGAACCAAAAATCTTAAGTCTAGAAAAGAAAATTAGAGTCGAAAAGAACTCGGTCGGGTTGCGAAATTATCTGAAGCGACTGATCGTTCTACAAACTTTAACTTAAACAAAAAGTGCTACAATGGGTCTGTGATTATTTACCACGAAAAACAATGTTTCCAATGAAACTTTTACTAGACCAAAAGGAAAGCTTCGTCTCCTGAGAATACCTTGGTTGTTATCCTGAAAGAAAAGTTTGTTCAGTGTAATAGTGATATGTTTTTATCGGCTTTTTCTACGTCACTTACATTTATTAGTAAGGATGTTCCCACCTGTTACTAAGGGTAATGAGATGTTTAGTTATTAATACCTTTTTAGTAGTAAGTTAAACCATTTTTAATATGAACGCGGCTTTGCTCTTAAACATTATTTGCTGATCAGAGTCGTGCTAGTTTCTGTATATTCGCGATTACGCCTTCTTCATCAAAACAATTATTGATCCTCGCGAGTCCTTCGTTTTTTCAACTGTAGTACTACGACTACCCAGTGTACTACCACAAGTACAAACTAAGAGTAGTGCTTCAGTCCCAGACGTAGCTTTTTCGATTTTGTATAAATTCTTGCCATTTGTTTTATCCCGTATGTCTATGGTTTTTAGCGCATCCTTAATTTGTACTTGGTGAAGTACATTAGGCAGTTATGTATGCTATGCAGTTAAAATGTCAGGTCTTCTACTATCGCTATTTTGTACTTATACAAGTACGCGGGGACTTAGTGTATGTACCATATAATACATGTACATAAGTAATACATGTACCATATCATTATAATATAACTTACGAGTAAATGATTACAATTGTTATCTTATATACGTCGCAGTTGAGCACAGGTACCTTCTTATTGATGGGAGCAAACGGACAGTAGTACAGTAATAACTTAAATATCACACACAAAATATCAATTCGATATCTCATATCGTGATCCTGGTTCGGATCGTTCAGCCATAGATACATTGGATTGATACGAACTAGCGGCTGGGAGTGACAACAATGGCTCCATCTGTTATCTGTGGTTCTGCAAATAGGTTGGAGGAATTGGCAGAATGTTGGGGAATTGGAGTTGCCAACAGATTTGATTTCGGATTTTAGAAAGATAAAATGCAACTTAAATTGCTTTAATTTGCCACAATCGATTTGAGGAGTCGCAAAGTTGGTAACTTTCAGCTGCCTTACAGAAACACCAGAAACCCATGTATTGAGTAATTTCTTCGAAATTAGTTAGAACAGTTTTCGAGAATCCATTCAGAAACAAAGAAATTAAATAAGTATAGGATTCGTGACTATGACGAGACCATTAAATATGCTTGTTGCTTGGGACATGATTTAATAATTAAACGATTCCACAATTGGATCAGCGCTAACTGGCATAGTCATCATGACGACATTGCTGTCTATCGTGTTCCTTGAAATATAATTGAGGAATTTATGGAGAAACTTTGCCTCCTTGTGCGTGTTTTATCGCTTGTATTGGTTGTGCGCCGAAGGACTTTTCGACATGATACCCACGGCTTTCTACCATCGCGCCGCTCGCCGTCGGCAGCCATGCATCCTCACCATAGAACCTAAATCGCGTACGGTACAGTTTCAAAGGAATATCCTCCCTCGGACGCTCCGGTCGTGGAAATGTGGAATGAGCTCCTGCCGAAGTTTTCCCGTGGGACTACAGTATGAGGGTTCTTCAAGAGAAGTGCAACACGTGTGTAGTGAAGCTGCTTATCAACAGGCAGGCCGTTAGCTTGTTTGCCACCCGTGAGACTTTCCATGTATTTGCGCCTATGTGCTGACAAACATCAGTTTGTTATAGAAGTTCAGTACGCTCGACCTCACAAGGCTAAACAACATTGTACCGTGTCGTTTTAACATCATGTTTAAACTGTCATACTAAATTTCCAATGAGTGAAAGCGACAAGGTAGCAGATTCCAAAACAGCTCGCAAGGTAGTACGAATACGAAAAGACAATGCGTCATATAAACTGGCACTGACTTAAGCTTTTTTTTTTTAATAACTTTCGGTATCACGTAAACATGAAGGTGATCGAACTCGGTTTGAGATAACCTTTGCTTTAAGATAATTGAGTATACGAAAATAATGACGATTTGTACTGTGAATGAGTGTTATAATTATAAGTTTAGTAAGTCTAGTTAGACCTGTCCATCCATCTGTCATTTTGGCGCGAAGCCATGTCTAGGTAACCTCCTGGGGCATATATCACAAAACTTTACAACGGTTCAATTTTTACAGAATTGTAACTTTTTCTATGAAAAATTATACAATTTGGTCGAATAACATAAATTAATTAGTCGATCTGATAACTCTTTATACAACTGCTTATATTTTTATTTTTTAAAAGAGACACGTCAATGCCCGTATTATGTCACCATATCAGATTTTTTATTGAAATCACATTATTTTGCTGTGGTAGACAAATTATTGTATGCAACGTTACATAACGAAGTCTTATAATTCTCGAGTTTTTAATAACAAAACTCGCTACGCTCGTTTCGTTACAGCCACTCTCAATCCTGCTCACAAAATTTCACGAGAATCTGTTGAGAAATGCGACTTGTATAGAGGAGAATAACCGAAAATCCGGACATCTGGAAATCATTTTTTTCGATGCTGAAGAGGACACCTTTGTTTCACTTGGTCGAATATATTTAGACAGCAATCCCAATGCATGCTCTAAATAAATAACAAAAACCGGCCAAGTGCGAGTCGGACTCGCGCACGAAGGGTTCCGTACCAGAAAAAAAACGCCAACAACTACTCTGTTGTATGGGAGCCCCCCTTAATTATTATTATTTTGATTTTAATATTTAATAATAATAATAATAATGCTTTATTTCAGGCTTAGCCCATATCATATCACATATCACACAAAGACAGAACATAAAAAAAAATTGTTGTTGTAGCCACAATAAAAGTACATATGTAATCTGTGCAAATTTCAACTGTCTAGCTATTACGGTTCTTAAGATCTAGCTCGGCGAGTGGTAGCCATGAAAAAGGGCTAAAATATCACGTTTTTTGTATGGGAGGCCCCCTTAATAATAATTATTATTTTGTTTTTAGTATTTGTTGTTATAGCGGCAACAGAAATACACAATCTGTGAAAATTTCAACTGTGTGTCAGACGGACGGACGGACGGACAGTTAGTGCCTACGCCAATTCTTGGGATTAGGTAGCGGACCCCAGGCATCCTTCAGGATGCAACTGTACTGGGAATAACGCTAGGAGGATGATGATTATATTTTAGCCGATTTACACAAAACCTCAATTCAAGAGCACTCGTGGAACCAGCCCGTAGTCTGTGCGTGTGAAAAAGGCTGTACAGGCGTACAGTCGGCATCAAAAGTAGCAAGGCATATGGACGGTTCAAAAGCTCTTATATTACCTTATATTAAAGATTTACAGGGATTCGGTTTCTATAGCACAAAAAAGGTGCGTGAGGGCTATTCGAGGGCTTGCAATGACTGACAGCTGTGTGTCGCATTTTAGAGATTTGAATGTTTTGACGGTTCCGTGCCTCTACATTTTCGAAGTTGCCATGTACATTAAGACAAACCTATCACTATTCAGGACAATGTCCGAGGTATTTACTAGAAATTCTAGGTATCCCCAGAATCTCTTTCCTGTTTCCGCCAACACGGCCCTAATGCGAAAAAGTGTATTTTGTTTAGCCAGTAAAATTTACAACAATTTGCCTGTCGATTTTAGAATGTTACCCATAAAACAATTTAGGCATAAACTCATGACATTTTTAGTTGAAAATTGCTTTTATTCTGAGTTTTTATTGTTTAAATTTAATAATTAAATATGACATGATATTATTTTAAATATTAAGAATAAGAAATACGTAAATATATTTGGCATGTTAGTATGTAAGGAAATCATTAATTCCTAATTTGTACGCCATCAGGCAGAGTATAGTGAGACATATATTTATTGTTTTCACCTCTGTACCCAAATTTACCTATGCTCACAAAAAAAATTGCAAAATTTTCAAATGCGTAGCTACTTTTGTTGCTGACTATACAACTACTCCCATGACCACGACTACTCAGCCGAGAGTAGTAAGAGAAGAGAGACACATACCTTCATGAATTGTCATTTACGTTTCGCCTGCACGTTTTCCTCCTATCTCAAAAAAAAAGATTCGTGTAACAATCAGTAGACAACAGGCGTTTTTATCGTTACAGAAAGCTTCAAATAATGGAGAAAATAAGTTCCGTTTCTTACGAATAACAGAATATAGTGTAGTACGAAACAGGTAATTATAATTTTATTTTATACTAGCTTTTGCCCGCGACTTCGTCCGCGTAGAACTCGTTCTCGCCTTAGAATTATTTGTTTTCCCATACAAATTTTCTCAAGCTGAAATGGTTGAACGGCGTCCAAAAGGACACCAGGACCTTAGGGGTGTATTCTCTAGAAATCCTATAGTCCAAACGAATGAGAAAGTGCTTATTTTGGAAAATCAAATGTACCGATTCTAGACGAATGAATCCCGTCAAAAAATAACAATTATAATGATAGAAGTCTCGCTACGTAGTTCTACCGTAAAACGTAGTCCCAACAGAGCGAGTTCTTCATGTAGGTAAGTATTATGGCCAAAGGCCCTAAACAGACCGGCAAGACATGCAGGCCTATCATTCCAACAGATCAGGCTCCTCATGCAAGGCTGAGGGCCGAAGGCCCAAAGCAGAGCGGCAAGGCACGCGAGACCGAAGGCCGAGCGTCCCAACCGAGTGGTTTTTTTACGTAATGATAATGGCCGAAAATGCGAAGCAGAACGGCAACAAATGCGAGACCGAAAGCCGATCATTCACACACAGCGGCCTCCTTATGTATGGCTGAGGGCCAAAGGCCCGATGGGCGCGCCAAGTCAAACCAAGAGTGTTATACGCGATAATGAAGGCGTGGTGGAGGGCGGCAAGGCACGCGAGGCTGACGCCAGAGCGTAGTTATACACACTATGTATAGGTTATTTAGGACAACATCGTTTATCTTATAAGCGACCATAACGGCCGAAGGCCCTAAATCGAGTAGTAAGGCACGCAAGGCCGTAGTTAGTTAATAGAGCGGCTCTTTAATAAGGATGAGGGCCGAAGGCCCGAAGCTGAGTGTTAAGGCACGCGAGGCGGAAGATCGAGCATCCCAGCAGCGGGCTCTATAAAGCTGAGGGCCAAAGGCCTGAAGCTGAGAGGTACGGCACGCGAGGCCGTAGTTCGAGCATCCCAACAGAGCGGGCTTTTCATATAAGGCTGCGATGGGCGTGCCGAGTCAAGCCAAGAGTGTGATACGCGATAATGAAGGCGTGGTGGAGGGCGGCAAGGCACGCGAGGCTGACGCCAGAGCGTAGTCATACACACTATGTATAGTTTGTTTAGGACAACATCATGTGTCTTATAAGCGACTATAAGGGCCGAAGGCCCCAAGGACAGCGGCAAGGCACGCGAGGCCGAAGGCTGAGCGTACCAACAAAACGGGCCCTTTACGTAACTCTGAGGGCCGAAGGCCCGAAGCTGAGTATTAAGACACGCGAGGCGGAAGACCGAGCATCCCAACAGAGCGGGCTCTTAATAAGGCTGAGGGCCAAAAGCCCGAAGCTGAGTGTTAAGACACGCGAGGCTGAAGATCAAGCATCCCAGCAGCGGGCTCTATAAAGCTGAGGGCCGAAGGCCCGAAGTTGAGAGGTAAGGCACGCGAGGCCGAAGGTCGAGCATCCCAATAGAGCGGGCTTTTCATATAAGGCTGAGGGCCGAAGGCATCGGGTGTGCTAAGTCAAGCCAATAGTGTTATACGCGATAATGAAGGCGTGGTGGAGGGCGGCAAGGCACACGAGGCTGACGCCAGAGCGTAGTTTTACACACTATGTATGTATAGGTTATTTAGGACGACATCATGTGTCTATCTTTCTTTCGTTATCTATCTATTTATGTGGTATAAGTGACTGAATATTAAGTAATCCGCAAAAGTAATTGGATTACAAAGTTACACATGTAGATTTTATATCTAGGACAATCTAGAACGGGACCGAAATTTGGGTTCAGGGTCACAGTTAGGTACTTAACCTTTAACCACTGACGTGTTGTTTTCTTACATACGAATGACAATCGTCTGTTTATAATAAGTGGTCTAATCTTTTAAATTTATATTGGTTATTATGTTTTTAGGTAACAACTGTTTTAATACATATCTCATTTATTAGAAAAAAATAAAAAAGTGTGTAGTTTTTATAAACAACAATATTTGGCTTATTACTGGCTGAAAATCAGCGCTGTACATAGGTGTTCGGCACCTCAGCATAATGCTGAGCCAGTGTCCGTTTCACTGCCGCGGGGACACACATTATATGTGATTTGTGTGTAGGTATCTACGTTTTTACTTTGGGTTCTAATTTTTGTCATGTATGTGTGTCTTCTGTGTGTCTGTGAATAAATGTTTCTTTCTTTATTTCTATGTACTGATATTAAAGTGATTAAATATAAAAAATCAGCAAAAAATCAAAAACGAAAATAGACGTAAAAAAGAATGATTTTATAAAATTATGAACGTTTTTTTCTCAAAAATTAGTTACAATGAATTTTCAACGGCAGCTTCGACTCCGGCTTCTTCACCAGAAGAATCACTTCGGTGAGACAAAATGTCATCGTTTTCATCAGCCGAAGAATCATCTGACTCGTTGAGCCACGATTCTATGGCCTGATCTGCATTTTTTTGACTACTTTCAACTTTTTGTCTTTTTCGTGAGGTGTTCATACTCGCACCGTTGATTTTATCGATAAAACTTTAATTGTTAATCGTGTTAAAAAAGTTACACTAACACTGACCATACGAAGCACATGCGTCAAGAACATAAATATAACTATTTAGCAATATCGTACACGCTCCTTCTTATCTGTTTTGGTCGCGTCACTGCATGCTAGGAAAATACTAAAACCGGCATTAAAGACTACCCACCAAAAAAAAAAAATGTATGAGCGAATAACAGTTTACGCGACGTACCTCATTCGTACGTCAGTGGTTAAGGGCTAAAGGGCTAAACGCTAATAGCTTTCAAATTTTGAAAAGACTGTGGTGGCTGGCGCGCACGCACACTGTGCAGCGCCGCGGCGCAGCGCTTGCGTTTACTTTTTTTTCAGTTTCTACCTTAATATTTCACAAATTTTGAATGAGGATATTTTTCCTTTGTCGTCAAATATATGCTTACCAATTTTCATACCTGTAACTCATGGATTATAGGAGTTCCCATACAAAATTCAACCCCTCTTTTTACACCTTTTAACCCAAATCTGCACAATTTTTATAGCCTAAAACCTGACCGGGTATTTAATCGACAGATTAGTAAAGTTTTCATCAAAATCCGTTCAGCCGTTTTCACGTGATGCGCGTTCATATAAACAGACAAACAGATAAACAGACAAAAATTCTAAAAACTGTTGGAACGTGTTCTGTTATCGATTCTTAGTATCCCCAGCCAACTTTTTTTCGAATATCTTCCATGTACAGACTTTCGACCCTCTTCAGCTTTATTATATGTATAGATAGATTCGAATCGTGTAGCATGGCGTACAGTGGAGTGTCGGTCACAGTGAACCATTAACTATATCTTTTAAAATATTGCTTTGCTTTCGCGTGCATACCGCATGCTTGTTTGCAACCACCGTAAAACCTTTCCAAATATCAATGGCATCGTTTCGCTATGTTTCGCGCCCCATTTACTGAAATTGGGGTCAATTGTTCACTTGTTTGCTGTGGCGCTCGTTACGCGGCCATCTTGGAAATTATTCGGGAACGACATGGGAACGGCGATGCCCCTTAATAACGAATACGGTATACGATACTCATTATACCAGTACAATTCATGTAAACAATTACATTTGATTACTTTAAAGGGACAACTTCACGTTCGTGTTGCCGTCCCGTGTCAATCGGGACGGCAACGCGCTAGTGATTCTTGTGGAGTTGCAAGCGTCAATAAGCTACGGTGTCTGCTTCCCATCAGGCAGGCCGCTATCCCACTATCGTTGTTTATAGACGTTTCCCACTATCGTTGTTTATATATTTTTATAATATTAGTAACATACCTATCACGGTTTAATTTATTATTTCTATTATGTTATAGAATTAACGAACGAATATATATGTTTTGTTCGTTCATTAAGGTTTTTAAACAAGAAAATAAAAGTAAACGGTAGCTTAAAACTTAACTTAGCATTTAGTTTACTATTTTATTAGTTAAGGAGTTAAGTTTGTATGGCAAAAGTTTAAAGTTTCAAATATAACGTCTATAAGTTGTCTGCAACTTTATAAGTCATAAAATTTACGAATACGAAGAAGAATAATTGTGTCACTCAAGGTTCCATACTTGTACTATTACTAATTCTGTGGTTTCATCAAGGAAAAAAAAAGTAAAAAATATTTTATTGTAATAACAATTGCTTAGGCTATTCAGTCACTATTTAGCAATAAAAACTCATTGGTACAAGACAGAATACATTTTAAATGATGTACATCGTATTAAATTTCTAGGTAATTCACATAAAGAAAAATTAATTTGTACAATCTACAATCGCCTACTTATTTCTGCTTTGCGTAAAAGTTGACTGGCAGATAATGCTTCATGGTCGTCCGCCTTTTGTAAGTAGGGATTTTTTTTGTGTAAAAAATAAATTAATGAAGTATATTGGCCACCATGTTCGACACCTATAAAGAAAAAAAGAATCGTTCAAGCAGAAACAAGATCAGCGGGCAAAATGTAAAAAAAGTATTGGAAATCATTTACTAAAAACTCACCAACAGCATCGGCACCTCATTATAGAAAGCTCACGGCACAAAAACAAAATGGCGGAATCACTTCCGAAAACGTTATCCCTATTGTTATGAAAAAAACTGAACTTTTGTACAAAAACCCTTTGTTACTGGCAGCTGACAGTCTTTGTCCCGAGTTTCTGTCGAGCTGGACCCGTGGTTACGCTTCACACGGTGCAATTGAATTTGAACTTTACGCCGTAGCATTAAAAATGATTTCACCTCTTGTTCCGAACAACGGTGAGTAGTTGAGCTACATTGTTACCAAGCGAACTCAAACCATAATTTCTAAGAAATACAATCGAATTTTGCAAGGCAAGGTGAGGTTCGAGTTATAATAATATTGCTAGTATGATTTGAGCTTTATTGTTGATGGCGGAAGGTTTAGATTTGAATGTGTTTTGCGTCATATTATTGAGTTAATAATGTAAGGGCTACTACAAGAATAGACTGATTTCTCCGGAGATTGTGGGAACAAAGTTTTGCACAAACCAAGGGATTTCTTCCGGTAGGCCGTACATTTGGTTTTTTTACACGTTTATATTTGACCCTTACACGTGTAATAATAAGGTTGAAATTAATTGTGATATATGAGCTGTATAGGAACTATATGAAAGGTGCGAGTTTTAGATCTTATAGATGGGGTAACCAGTCTTTACAGGTAAGTTATAATAATATGTACAATTATTATTAATATTAGTAGTTGCCAAGGCACAGCTTTCATTAAATTCAAAAGATAAGGACTAATACTTTTTGTTCTCCTAGGTAAAACTAATACAACTCTTCTCGAAGGTACAACATAAAAATACTTGAACTGCTATTGTATAATTTACACCCCATCCATTCATGTGATAATCTTGATTCTTGACCTCAAAAAACGAGAAACATATTATTTTTACACTTATAGTTTATTTAACTTTAATAACAATCACTGAAAAAAATGGTCAAAACTACACATTCTTAGAGCGGGTTAACATCATTATATGATTACAGACCAATTGAATCAACGTTAAATATGGCGTAGCTCAGCTGTCAACCCGTAAAAAATTGTAAAATTTTCTAAACAATCAGTATTCAAAGCGCGCACAAGTTATTTAGTGAAATTGCGAAGCGTCTGGTTGACGTAACTGGTGACCGAAGAGCTGGCTACTTCCTCGCTCAACGTATCAGCATTGCGATACAGCGAGGAAATGCCGCTAGCATACTCGGTACAATGCCTCAAGGGCCTGGTTTAGATTTTTATTTTATTTATATTATTTTGGTTAAATATTCTTGTAGATGTTTTCTTTGTGCATAAATAAATGTTGTTATTAGATATCAGATTTTAACGTACTTACACATGCATTGGTGTAATCGCAGCATCTCCACCATTTAAAATGAAAAGGCACTGGCCAGTTAAATATAAAATTAATCCAAGGGCACATATTTTAATGTACTTACACACGGTTTGGGGTAATCCCAGCATCTCCACCAATTAAAATCAAAAGGCACTGGCCAGTTTATTTTTAAATTTAGAATTTATCGAAGGGCACATCATTTGAATTTAGAATAAAACCGGCGAGCTCGATATCACTTGACAATATGGAAGTTATCGCGTCCTTATCACTTGGACGAAGGCCGAGCTTATCTGTCCGTCTGTTCGTTTGTAATGTGTTTGATAGACGGGTCCAGTATAGTCAAGTGTGAACCGGACATTTTTAGACACGGCCTTTTGCTTTTAATACAGAATTTATATAGGTAACAAGATTTTAGCAAATAAGGCAGTTTCTTGGAAAATCTAATAGACTTCTTTGAAACTCCGTACTGTCCAGATTAGGAAATCATAAGGGCTGATTTTCGGATATATGATTCTTGACTATTTGATTGCCTTTCTTTGTTTTTTATACCACGTCGGTGGCAAACAAGCGTACGGCCCGCCTGATGGTAAGCGGTCACCGCAGCCTATGGACGCCTGCAACTCCAGGGGTGTCACATGCGCGTTGCCGACCCTTTAATTATTAATTTATACAATTATTTCTTGAGGAATTACTCGGGGAAACCTTTTCTGAACACAATGAGTGTGGCTGGGGCATGGCAGATAAAGAAAAAACAATATGGCTTTGGAAGTTACCAAATGAACCCTAGAAGTGCCATCGAACTACAAATCCTCATTATACATATAATGTTATCTGACTAGTAAATGGAAGCAACATTCATTCAATTGAGTCACAACAATAAAATATACGTACTTGTAGTTTGGTATCACCACAACACTACTTAATCTTTAGGTATGTGGCGTTGTTCCTGGTTGTGAGAAATAATAATAATCGTCTGGCATTCATTTTTCGAACCGTGAGATCTTCGAGAAGACAGTACGGTTGCCAGTTTTATTGCACTTTTAAGCACCACCCGGGGTTCACTTGGGATTCTTCTGGAGTCGTACGCCCATGTACAGTGAACCAATTTGATTTCTGATCCACCTTGTACTTTAAATGTAAATATTTTACAAGTGGAAACGTCCACTTAACGGAATTATAATTTCCAATCGAAAATGAAAAATTTAAAAATTGATCACCCCGCCCGGGTGATCAATTTTTCATTTTCGATTGGAAATCACCTTTTACTTTGTCACAGTGACAGTAATATGAGGTGTTTAGCAGCATTCATATCGATATTCACCGTGACAAGGTAAGTGGCCCAGAAATCAAACTGGTTGACCGTACCTACTGCCTTTACCAATAGACTCAGTTACTGTTCTAGAAGTCATAACATACATCATTATACCTAATTATAACTATGAACCTATACCTATGGCGCCAGCATCAAAACATGGTGTTATATATCGTCTGGCCTCGTCAGCAGAATAAGAGATTTTTATTCCATTCTCTAACAAGACCTTATTGGAGCACATTAAGGTCCAATTTCCTACACTATCGCAATGATTTCAAATTAGACTAGGACTAGCCAGAATTCTGCGTCAGCGAATAGCAATATGTGTAGTTAAAATTATTTAAAATGTCCAACTTTTAAAAACCTACCACTAGAATTTGAACCTTCTTGCTTAGATTCTAAGGTCGCGTTTTGAACGGACTAAAATTTGGTACATTCGGCCAAAAGAAATTGGTCTAACAATATTGAACTTTATCATACTAATAATAGAGGCGAAATTGGTAGTCCCCTACAGTAGTAATGAAGATATTTAATGAGCTTTATGTCCATGCACTTAGGTTCATTTAACCTATGTTTTTATAGACCATAAGTGACGAAAGCCTTATTATAGTAGTTTTTGTTTAACTTGCATTTTTTAATACCACGTCGGTGGCAAACAAGCGTACGGCCCGCCTGATGTTAAGCGGTATCCGCAGCATATGGACGCCTGCAACTCCTGGTGTGTCACATACCGAAAAATGAAGGCGTATACTCTTTTCATGAAAAAAAAAAATGAAGGCGTCGAAAGCAATTATTCCTTTTTGACTTTTGTACGTTTCAAATGCGTAGCTACTTTTGATGCTAACTGTACTGTACTCGGGAACCTCGGCAGGAAGCTCATTTCACGACCGGAGCGTCCGAGGGAGGAAATTCCCCTGAAATCGTACCGTACGCGACCATTCAGTTTTTAAGTGTGAGGATGAGTGCCCTGCCGACGGCGAGCAGGGCGATGGTAGAAAGTGGCCGTGGGCATCATGTCGGACAGTTCTTCGGAAATAGCTTTTAATTGCATTAATCTTACTAACATTGAAACGAGATGAAGGAGTGAGGGCAATTTTAAGTCAGAAGTTACAACACAACATGTGGAAGAGCGGTGTTCTCTTATCATAAGCCCAGAAGGGGTAGCCATACCTTTTAGTCACCATTTCCGTTTAAGTCACAAAAATGCCTCATCTATTGGACTACCTATTGGGCAAATCCCCAAAGTGCCAGTCAATACCCACTCGACCCAAATCCCAAATTTGTCTCTTTGTGGGCGTTTGAGGACATCCCCTTCAGTGAAATTGAGTCCACGAGTGAACATCTTGGAGACACGTAGTGGTATCCATTCTAATCTTAAGTACCTACCTAACGTAAAATTTATTCATTTCATTCGTTTAATTATTCAATAATAGTGTCAATTGTGTTTGAAATAAATAAATAACAACTTAATCTAACATCATAAAGTAAAAATACAATTAATACAGGAATTAATGATACAACAATGACAATGATAATAATTTACATAGGTAGCATACAGATAAAAAAAATAAGAAAATAATATGTCCTAATATTATACAATCTTTCACATTAATTTACAAAGACAAATAAAAAAAAATCTGCATTGCTCTCTTCCAGCTCTGAAACAGAGTAGTGACATTTTTTCAAAAGAAACTGTTTCAGTTTTGATTTAAAAGCATTGACACTACCAATTGTTTTAAATTCGACCGGAAACTTGTTGAACAAATGGATTGCTCGACAGCCAGCCGCGTGTCCTACAATTTTCAGACGGGGTACTTTTTTTAGGGTTCCGTAGTCAACTAGGAACCCTTATAGTTTCGCCATGTCTGTCCGTCCGTCTGTCCGTCCGTCCGCGGATAATCTCAGTGACCGTTAGCACTAGAAAGCTGAAATTTGGTACTAATATGTATATCAATTACGCCGACAAAGTGGTAAAATAAAAAGTGGAAAAAATATTTTATTAGGGTACCTCCCCTATACGTAAAGTGGGGAGGATTTTTTTTTCATTTTAACCCTAACGTGTGATATATTGTTAGATAGGTATTTAAAAATAAATAGGAGTTTACTAAAATCATTTTATGATAATGTTAATAATTTATTATTTTCGGAAATAATCGCTCCAGAAGTAAAAAAAAATGTGTCCCCCCCCCTCTAACTTTTGAACCATAAGTTTTAAAAATATGAAAAAAATCTCAAAAGTAGAACTTTATAAAAACTTTGTAGGAAAATTATTTTGAACTTAATAGGTTGAATAGTTTTTGAAAAAATTACAAAAATAATTTCTGAACTATGTTTGTAATTTAACCGTATAAACAGGTGTTTATTGTACCTGTCATTTCTACAAAATCACAATGAAATGACGTGCTTTCAAAGGTTTTGTGTTTCTGTACTTAATATGTCAACTTAATGTGACGGACGGAAAACTACGGAACCCTACACTGAGCGTGGCCCGACACGCTCTTGGCCGGTTTTTTTTTTTGTACATCCTTTCTCCACGATGCCAGTCTAAGCTCCCTTTCTTCGTGAGTTTCGTACTGAGGTAGATGTTTAATGAAGTCAGTGAGGACCGCAATAAATACGAGTAAGTTGCAAAAATATGCAATCCTTCACGATTTATAGACAACTAGCGTTTGCCCGTGACTTCGTCTGCGTAATCTTCAACTCCCTACCCCATATGTTAATTCAAGCTAGGCTACAGACTATTACATTTATAAGTATATACGAAGTTTCATCATAATCCGTTAAGAGTCCGCAGTAAACTCGGTTCTCCATACAAACGTAGTTTCGCTCTCATTTTAAAATGGCATGCTGGAAATGCTGAAATCATTTGAAACTTTGTATACACAATCGGATCCGGTATATCTAGGTCGGAAAATAATTTCTGTTGCTTGAAATTATAATGGAGAAAAAATACAGTGATTATTAAGGTTTTCACACAAGACCTAAAAAATTCAAAAACTCGCTGTATTTTTTTCCATTCCAATTTCTAGCAACAGAAACTAATTTCCGACCTAAATACGGCGGATCTCTTTGTGTATACAAAGTTTCATGTTATTTCAGTATGGCGGTTTAAAATGAGAACGAAACTACGTTTGCATAAAGAATCGAGTTCAGTCGAGCGTACGGGAGACTCTTAAGCCGTTTTTGCGTAGAGTATTGAGAAACAAACATCTAAACAAGTAGTAAAGTAGTATTATATAACACAATACACGAAATACATAAGAACATAAGCCTTATTGAGCTTACTATGGGACTAGTTCGATTTGTATAAAAAATTGTCCCCTAATTCAAAACAAAACTAAATTGGAGATTTGAGCCGATTTGGCTCAAGTTATTTATAGTATTGCTGTTTTTTTTTCTGGCCTTGGTTATATTTCTTTAAATATTTTTTTCGTTATTAATATTCTTGTGAATACTGTATATATATTTAATTTGTACATTCTCTATCTATAAAAAATAACTGACGGTTGAATTAAATACTTTAATATGAAAAAAAAGGGACTTATAAGGTGACTACCTGAATTGTATTCGTAGGTATCCCCAGTGTCAAGTGTCACGTGTGGATAGATAGCTACGGAATCCTAAATTGCGCGTGGCCCGACACGCACTTGGTCGCTTTTAGAACTCTGCCAAGTGTGAAGGGTGCGATATCATCTAGTAATCATTATTAATGTGAAACATATTGAAAGTAAATTAATTTCACTTTATCAGTGAGGCGAGGCCGTGTATGGGCCACTTAAATTTACGCTATACTCCAGTCAATAGGGAAAGTGAGATTGTAGAATATTTACTCTGTACCAGGCACTTTTGCTGCACGCCTAAAAACGTTCACACCTCCGAGGTGCAATACAATCGGTTGACAGTGACATGACATTTACCATTATCATTAACGCGACCGCGACTCACGCAATGGCCACCATTGAATACTAAACCAAAAAAAGTGTTGAGATAAATAAATAAATATTATATGGTCATTTTTAGGGTACGGAACCCTTATAGATTCGTCGTGTCTGTCCGTCCGTCCGTATGTCACAGCCGATTTACTCAGAGACTATGAGCACTACAATTACGAAATTTGGTAGGAAGGTGTATGCTATGAACCGCTATAGAAATATGATGCGAAATTACGAAAAAATTATTAAACTGGCCCCCAGTTTAATATTTTTTGTACCCCATCCATATACTTATATGTAACAGGGGGGCCATATTTTTTTTTCAATGCACATAGGCGTGTGGGGCGTGTGGTAAAATACGGAACGAAGTAATCCGTCAGAGAACTAAAGTAATCGACATAGCTTTTAAAATTAGCAAACTGAAGTGACAGTGGGCTAAGGGCCTACTCCGATCTTCGAAAATCGAACTTCGTGTCGTGCCGTCCCTTTCACTCTCCTGTTATACACTATATGACGGAAAGGGACGGATTTTCGAAGTTCGGAGTAGGCCCTCAGGCCACACCTGTCGTAGACCTGACAACCGCTGGTGTAAGCGTGTCCTAGAGTGGAGGCCGCGCCTCGGCAAGCGTAGTGTGGGTCGCCCGCCGGCCAGGGGTGCTACCGCGAATTTCGAAAATCGAACTTCGTATCGTACCGTCCCTTTCCGTCATATATAAGTAGAGCATAACACGAGAGTGAAAGGGACGGCACGAGAGGAAGTTCGATTTTCGAAGTTCGCGGTAGCACAGCAGGTGGCGAGACGATCAGACGACGTATGTCGGAGGTTTTTTTTTATGTTTATGGCCTGGATGAGAGTCCTTTAAGCCAATGTCGGAGGGCGGGAAGCGACTGGATGCATAAAGCAGAGGACCGTACTTTGTGGCGCGCCTTGGGAGAGGCCTATGTTCAGCAGTGGACTGCAGTGGGCTGATGATGATCATGATGATCATGATGATGAGGCGTGTGGGGTATCTATGGATAGGCCTTCAAAAATGACATAGAGGTTTCTAAACAACTTTTCCATTTAAGGCGCAGGGTAGGGCAAGCCATTCTCCATACAAAGGTTGTGCAAGTTTTTTTCGTTAGTTTTGGCACTACAGTATTTAATTTATTTTCTGTTGCTACATATTGGATATACGCAGAACTTGATGTTGAAATTTTGCTTTATTAAAAAAAAAAAAGAACTAAAAAAAGAAAAACATCAAGACAGCTAACAAAAAAATAAGTATATGGAGCAAAAATAGTAAGAGCACAAAGTTTGTATGGAAAGAGCTTGCCCACCCCTTCGCCTTAAGTCAACCGTTGGTGAGATATTAGCTGTCAAAGTCGTAAAAAGTGTCCCCCCCCCCTCTAATTTCCAAACTATGAAGTTTAAAATTCTGAAAAAATCAAGATGATGTACATTAAAAAATCCTTTCAACGATTTTTGGTTTGAACAAGATAGGTTTAACGCTTTTTGAGTTATTTTATTGCTGAAAAACTGTCTTGCCCAAACAAAAGGGTGTAAGTGCCGTGACTTCCGTATGAAGATACGACTTTTTTTATTTAATGTATTGTACAGTGGTTTTTAAATGTAGATTAGGAGGTGTCGGTACGGAACCCTTCTATGTGCGTGACCCGACACGCACTTAACCGGTTTTTTCCACGTTGAACTAGTCCCATAGTAAGATCAATAAGGCTTGTTATGGGTACTAGACGATATATTTAATAGATATATACTTAAATACACAGAAAACACCCAAGGCTCAGGAACAAAAAAATGCTTATGCCAATTAACCACAAACAAAAACAAATGCCCTTACTGAACCTTTTAAAGAAGCTGTCAAACGTCGGTTCCGTTAAATAAAGGACCTTCTGAATGTACGTGAAGGAAAACATCGTGGGACAACCGGCCTAATGCCCACAAGGCCTATTTTTCCTTCTGGGTTATGTCAGATGGCAATCGCTCTCTTAAAAATAGTGGACAGCGAGCCCAATTCTCAAGAAAAACCGCAAATCGATGTACAGTTTTGCCATTTGGTAGTTTTGGTACACGCATACAGGTCAAAACAAATTTAACCAGCAGTTCTTAAAAATATCCCTTAGGAGGGAAGTGCCGAGGCATTATTTTTTATGTATGAGATTTTAAAAAAAAACTGAAACCCATCGTGTGTGGTATTAAATGAAAGGGCTTTTTGAGGCGATTCTAAAAATATACCGCATCCTTATATTACAGGCATTTTTCTTAAATTAATTACAAAGCTCGGGCTCCTCCAGGTACGATTTTTTTTGTACAACATACCACAAATGTTACGTGATATCCTCATTATCCAACCCCAAGAAAGCAATTTTGAAAACAATTTCATTTAGTTTTTTTTCTCAATAATTTCCACTAAAACATGCCTACGCCAAATCTAGGTGCCAAAGCGGATGTCGAGCTCCTAGAAAATAACCGGGAAAAACGCTAGAAGGATGTTTCGGAGATCATTCCTAACGGACAGACGAGCAGTACGTAATGATCTCACATCTAATGGCTTAATCCTGTAAATGGAGTGCTAAAGCTAGCAGCCACACCCGTCTAAACTGGGATGGTACAAGTCATAGGAACTATATTATTAGACAAAAAATGTAAATCCCCCAATTGACAACATTTCATTTTTTGTAGTAGGCTTTTTCCGATGATATCGAATAGATTTTCCCGACACTTTCGCTCCCGCATACTTGTCAGAACCAGAGGGCCTGACTACTCCGAACTTCGTATCATGCCGTCCCTTTCCGTCATATAATGTACAACAGGAGAGTGAACGGGACGGCACGACACGAAGTTCAATTTTCGAAGTTCGGAGTAGTCCCTCAGAACGTGACGAATATCTTATCCACGCCGATAGAGATAACATGGCAACAACCATCATAATATTCATAAGCCTCCTGGTCGCATTTCTCAACCGGTTCTCGTGTTTTGTGAGCATGTCCGATAATTGACCAAGCGAGCGAAGCGTCTCCGTTTCAGCTTTCGACAAAAATTCTTTCGTATGTCTGTATGTCCGGATGTTCTCCTCTACAGGTCGCATTTCTCAACCAATTCTCGTGAAATTTTGTGAGCAGGTTCGATTATTACATAGATTTTTCTTGTAGTCAATATTTGGAAAATTCGAAATATGAAAATGTATTTTTTTGCGAGGTCTACAGCTCACAGAGCCACTGGTTATATATATATTTTTATTTATTCAATTTCTAGAGGCCTATAGCTCAGCACGTATATATTTATCGCTATACTCTTATGACACGGATGCTTATCGATCGAGGTCGGTCCAGAGATTTTAGTGTTTTTCTACTCGTTGTATCTTTGATAGGTTTTGCTGAAATATCCTCCGAGATATATTATAGTGTTGTATGGCTTGTTACGGCCTGACCCAAACGATTGGGGATCTTAGATCAGGGCCGATTTGAGATGACAATACTATGTCACTGACCACTAAGAGGAATTTAATATGTTATTATGGATTTATTATGTTATTATGGCGTAAATGACCAAAACGTTACTAAGGCTGGGTTGCACCAAATCGTCTGTAATCGTAAGCTGTGTTCGTTAAAATTTCAATGTATGGAAAGTTTGACAAGATTCTATGGGATGACAGCTGCCGTCGCCATTTTAACGTGGATCGGTCTGTGATCGTAATTCGGTGCAACCCAGCCTAAGAGAATGGACATGTTCAGTCGAGTCGACTAGAAATAGATCGATCCACCCAAAGTTACAAAAATATGTATCCACGACCTTAATGTTAAGTCAATACACGGATACATATTTTTGTAACTTTGGGTGGATCGATCTCTTTGTAGTCGAAGATACCTTAGTCATCATCGACCTATGCATAACTTTAATAGAAATTGAAAAACATTTATTCGTGACACACAATTTGGTAAGCAACAGAAAATAATAGTACATAATACATATACATACCTAGAAAACTGAATACATGTAATACATCCAAGATCAGAGTAACCAGAGTAAACGTCAAATAATAATACCGCTAAGAGCGAGAAAGATCATATACTAAATTGAATAAGAGCGACAGAGAGGGATATATCTTCTTGTCCTTGTCATAGTTCCGCTTTCTTTTTTTGCCTCAATGACATCTAAACGTCAAGTCAAATAGTTTGAGGCAAATAAACCATTACCCGGCCAAATTAAAGAGTTTGTTTATTGTAAGCCACCAGACGTTTAAGATCTCAATCTAGCTGCATAAAAGCTTTTCTGTCCCCCTCTGAGCATCCAAGACACGACTCCGCTTATTGACATTTAGCGAGCGCGTTCGGAAACACATCATACACGTGAGCGCAACTTTTAACGTTCGAATATACGCACTTATTTTTTTATGACGCATGCCGCTTTTTTTTTTGGTTAGTAGTTATAATAAAAAAATCGTCAGACTATAAAAATCACGATAATTATTAAGATTGTTCCCCGTTTGGTGCCGCTGTCGAGTTAGAATAGCACATCCCCCTTTCTTTCCTTGGGTTTCGACTATGGGAACCAGGTTCAAGTGTGTTGTGGGCGACGGGCTAGCCACCTGTCACTGCAATATCACATTTTCTCCACCTATAAACCTGCAATACCTAAAATTGGCACTGAAAAGTAATTTTCATGTGCCCTGCCTACCCCTTTTGGGAATATAGGCGTGAGTTTATGTATGTATAAGTATGTAATTATCAAGATAACTATCACTGAATATCCTTTCGAACCCTGAGTGAATAATTTCTTAGCTTACTGTACAGTGCAGCACCCATCTTTTGTCCTCAAAATCAAACCTAGCAATCTATATAGCAGAGCCTTTACAGCTGAAAAGACTGATCGATTGGAGGGTCTAAAGCCTTTGAGTGTTCTTAAGGTACCTTTGTATATTGTGAAAGGCAAGTAGATATACATATATCTGAATACACGTATATGGGCTAATAAGAAAGCTACAAAATTGATTACTTACATGAAAATTTAGTCTAATTAATAACTTAAGTATTTGAGCATATATACGTATCCCATCAAAAAAATAAATGTGAAAATGGCAGCCGACTTCAATATGCGATGCATGGTTGTCGTCTTCACCGACAATAGAATTGAGATCTAAATGGGTGCAAAGTTCCGTAGATTCACTGAAAAGGTGCCAAGTCCGGCAATACATTGTTTACTGCTGCGGCTTAATGCATTTTGAGCTTAAACTTGGCAGTTTTCTTAAATATCCAACAGCTTTCATGGTATTATATCATACTGATGGTGGTATCAGGCAGCCCGAAAGCTTGATTGTGCTACCGTCGTTGTAGGTATATAAAAAAAACATTGTAGTCAACTATACAACATAAACATTTGCTGTTAGGTAAATCGCAGCTAAAATCCTTATATACTAAACGCAACCTAATGTTCGATAAGGACGCCCCAATTCTCAGCAAAAATTGTAAAAAATATTATTCGATAATCAAAAACACAAAACCTCGAACTCGTGGCAAAAATAATAAACAGCGTTCGTCTTACAATATACATGAAAAGTTAGAACTACAGCGCCGAAAGTAGCAGCATATATAAATTTGTTTTTAATTCTATTCAGCGTGTCCTGTTCAAATACAAACCAGTGCGACACGGTTCTAGCTGAATACAAGTAAAGCGCGCGTATGGTACTTTATCACAATGGACCAGCTTCCGTCCTAGTTAGAGTGACGTGGGTTTGTGGGGTTAGTGAGACTGTCCCTGATTTGAATATGAGAAAAAAGTTAAACAAACCGTGTTTTTTTTCTTTATAGAGATTTTGACGGCGATCTAAAGATAAAGTAAAAAATAAGTATCGAATTAATTATGTCATGAATATGTACTCGTACTATTCCTATTGATTTTGCACTTTACTATGTATATCCTTATTCGTCCTTAATCGAACTTCTCTACAGGTAAATTACTTTCGAGACGTTTTTGCATTTGTAGTAGTATTTGTATATAGACAGGGACAGACACACGTATGTGTGTGTGTGTGAAGCTGGCTACAGAGGTCACAACTACAAATGCAAACATCTCGAAAGTAATTTACCTGTATATACCTGATTACATATATGTACTATGTATTGTTAACCGGTCATAATATTTTATCCAGCGAGTTTTTACATATGTTCCCATAAACGGCCGGCAACGCGCATGTGACACCTTTGGATTAACGAACGCGTACACGCTACGGTATTTGGTGGCAACAATTTAGTATACGGTACGTTATTTTTTATTTATTTAGCTATCCCGGCGCACTTCGCCCCCCCCCCCCCCCCGTTCCGTACAAAATATAGGTACCTATGAGATTTTTTTTCGTACATTTTACCATAGTAATATGTTATTCGGAGCAAACACAAATCCTAAAATTCTATGATCATAAAAATCGGCCCAGCCGTTCTTTAGTTACAAATGGTGTAGTGTTAACTAACACCACTTCGTTTTATATATGTAGATATGGTAACACGGCATTACAGTATTACATTAAAACACCGAGAAAGTAGACTATTACGTTATAAGGATGGCTATAAGCTTCTTTGTAACATTTACGCGATCACCGTGTCTGACTGTCTGTCCGTCTTTCACAGGCAGTTTTTTGTCACCTACATGTTGTATTAAAAAAAAAATACGTTACATTCTTTCCACTAAAACTGTAAAAAGGCACACTTCAATACATTAATTAACAATATCATTAACTCAAAGGAAATACGGCTGCGGTCAGGTCGCCACAGTTCAAGTTGATAAGTTTTTGTGAATTGATTATGTTGAAACACTCAGTAGTTCACGGCTTCCGGTTTGTATGGGCTTATCAAGATGTGTAAATAACATGTGTTTTTAATTTAACAATGTGCCGGATAATATTGTAAGGAGCTTGTTTCGAACGGTAAAATTTGTAATATGGAAGAATGATTTGTTCAAAACTATAGATGAAGGTCACGTGAAACAGGGCGATAAGAAACTTATTTTACACGAACTTTTACGAATGTCGGACTTGCATACTTTTGAGTGCAGGATTATCGCGTCTATAGTAGTAGCTAGCTGAGAAGCAATCTAGACAAGTGGAAGGAGAACAATACTTTCAGTCAATAAAGGGTCGGCAACGCACTTGTGATTCCTCTGGAGTCGCAAGTGTCCATAGGCTACGGTGTCTGCTTACCATCAGGCAGCCCGGAAGCTTGTTTGTCACCGTCACAGTATAAAAAAAAATCCTAATCTAATGTCTGAAATCAAGGAGACGGAAAAGTTGAGAAAAAGTTGAATCTGACCACCGGTTTAGCCAGGTGGTAGGTAGTGGTTAGTGACCTATGAGCTATGAGCTGACGGTCCCGGGTTCGTAATATGCAGGGCTCGTACTTTTCGTGCCGGTGACGTAAAATTGACGTCACATTGCATATAGAATGATTCCAATTGCTGTTATGGTAATCATCAATCATGTAATCATGCATTTATAAATTTTATAATGTTTTGTTTTAAATACGGCCTAGTGTATCCGAAGATTACAAAGGATTTCTTTTTCTATTTAGAATTTTAATTTATAAGCAGGTAAGGAACTCATATTAGTTTTTCAAGTTTTACAACAAGTTATAGGAATGTTGAATCTAAATATAAACGTAAACTCTCTATAACGACGAGGTTTCTTAAATTGTTGGTAATACTGGTACACATGAACCAGTCACAAAAACTTGCAGTAATACTCAGTGTTGTACTTTAAAACTTGTGAATATGACAGGCAAATTGCGGTTGTTCCAGGGGCATATTTGTATAAAGTGTATGTATACATAATTATTGAATAATGAATGATGATTAAGTGATTACAATAACACTAATTCCTATATGGAGGCGTGACGTCACCCGGCACGAAATGTACGACCCCTGGTAATATGTAGTTCGAATCTGGGTAAAGGCCGAATATTTATGTGATGATCGTGAATATTAGTTTCTGAGTATGGATGTTTTCTATTATTTAAATATATTTATGTCTATTAAATATATCATCGTGTAGTACCCGTAACACAAGCCTGATTGCGCTTGCCATGGAGTTAGTTTGATTTGTGTAAGATGGTCCCTGTAATAGTACTACGTATTGTCCAATCATTAAGTTGTATGTTTTTTTAGGGTTTTTTCATATGTAGTTTTATTATAAATACCGTGCAGTTCTAGTAAACGTCTAGATCAGTTATTAAGGCAGCAGTCTCCCCCAATTGTTAACTATAATGATAAAGTTACTGTACTTTATTAATTTTTTACTATTTGTCCAAGTCGAAATGTAACCAAACTAAACAGCCATTCAAAGATTGAAACAGCACCCAAGCTAACAAAAAAGAGCGTCTCAAAATTGTGTCCATCAACTCGCAGCAGCATGGGCAAACTAGTTAAAAATAAAACTCACGCGCATCTGCCCCGCACGTGGTGAAGGACAATACCGTCTGGGTTCCTGGGAACTGAATGGGACTAATTGAAATGGGGCTTGTGGGGCAGATGTTTTTGGTGTTTGACCAGCGTTCGCAAAATTTAAAAAAAAAATTGAAATTCAGAGCTTTGGTAGTTTACTTTGTCGCATAGGTTTTGAATTGCATTGGTAACTTAAATAAAACATGGGTTTGGTCTTGGAGTAGGGTTGGCGAAATTTAAATGAAGAATAATTTGCTGCTGCAAGCTTTAGTAGCTATTTTCTGTGTAGTTTGGTTCTTCGACGTATGTGATTATATTTTTTCTTTTTGAATAACTGCTATAGGTTAACAAATATTTATAATACATATTCACATGGTACAAACCATGCCAAGTTTCAGCACAATCGTTAGAGGATAACTGGTCTAAAATTCAGTTGCAAGATTTGGGCCGTACATACACATACATACACTCTTTCATATTTCAAAATTTCCTAAAACTGACTCGACAAAATAAATCTATATAATTATCAAAACGGCTCACAAAATTTTACGAAAATTTATGTATTGAGAAATGTGAACTGGACGAAATCATGGTTGTCCAGGTGAAAAACTACAATTTTCATACAAATTTGGGGGACATTTACGTCCGCTGGACAACCGGTGAAAATGAAGATAAATATGAATATTTTTAATACTGTTGACGTTTAGTTTCATGCTATAATTAATTAGCTAAAGAATGCAACAGCAATTAACATCGGAGATCGTGTTTTATTGTAATTTCCTTTTCAACTTCAAACAGTAAGTAAACATGCGGACACTAAAAAATCGATTCACCCAAAAACATATTTTGTGCAGATGAAACTCTATGAAAATGCCAAATGTACGTGTTTTTTGTACATACATATTTCAGTGAAAACCAACATACTCGTAAATGTAATTTTCATCAACAAAAAAAAAACATTTTAATCTCAGCACGGCGCCCGTCTGGAATAGTTCGAACGTCTCTCAAAGCGGGGCACGCGAATTATTCGAGGGTTGGGGTTAGGGTAACATTAGAGTTATGTCGCTTTCATGATACATGCCCGGCCATGACTACGAGCGGTAGCGGGAGCGGCGGCAGCGATGTGCCACAGGCGGGCTCTTTTAAATGAATGCCGTCGCTGGTGCCAATAGGCGGCGCGCGTTTCGCTGACTGGCACAGTACCGTCTGCATTTTTAATAACACGTCAGTGGCAAACAAGCGTTAGGCCCCCCGGCGGTAAGCGGTCACCACAGCCTGTGAACGCCTGCAACTCTAGGGGTGTCATTGTCGACCCTTTGAAAATTTAAACACTCCTTGAATATCCCATACCATTAGCCCTCGAGCTCGGAGCTCATTCCACAACCGGAGCGCCCGAGGGAGGAAATTCCTCTGAAATCGTACGCCGTACTGTACGAGACCACTCAGGTTGTAAGGTGTGAATACAGTAACGCTGGACTGGTACGAAAATATATTCACATGGCGCCAGTACCAGCCAATGCCAGCGACGGCGCGCTATTGACTGGATTCATATAAAAACACCATAAGAGATCGCGCTCTGATCACACGCTGCCGCTTGAAGTCGTGGCCTGGCCTTAGGTCTCATTTACATTGGTCCATTACATTGGCCATTGGCCCTGCATGCGTGGATTCGTGATTATCGAGCTCCCAGAATACGAGTCAGGCTGCACCCTCAAGTGAAAATGAGCCTTAAAGTAGATATTAACGTCATTTTAATATTAAATTAAAATTCTGATTATAATTAAGTTTCAAAGGTGTTATCTTGAAAAAAAATACGAGTTTGTATAAATCCTCTCTGGGCTAATGAGAAGTACTGCCCATTATCCTTTAGCCATGACGCCCGTGCCCAACAGTGGGACACATATAAGTCACATAAATCAGGATGATTAAGGCATATTTAGAGCCATTCTTTTTCTTTGCTGGCCTACGGAAGCGCGCGAAACCGTGGGCATTAGAGAAACATGAAGACGTTACGGACAATATTAAATTCGGCAACTTATTTTATCCAGAATCCTGCCTCAAATATCAAGACTGGAAGAAAAAGGGACGGCTGGCCAGACTGGGCTAAAAAAATGGCCCAAAATCGTAGCAAAATGTTTGAAAACTTTAACAAATAGGTACCTAATACCTATTGTGCAAAAATATGACATGGCTACTGAGTTCTAGCCTGAATTCCCATGGTCTCGTAAGCGAGAGACCACTTTGTGAACAGCAGTATTATAAATATTTCTTTATAGTGTATGCCTCTAGTTACTCAACTGAAGACAGAGGTATTTTAGCTGCGTTCATGTAAATAACATGAACATTAAAAAAAGCATTTGACAATTACCTTTTTGGTATTGAACCCTAAAACGGAATAGGTATGTATCTGAATCAGAAACCGCACAACTTTTGACACAACAGAATACATTAACATAATTAATTTAAGAAATATTTATTTAAAAATGTCCTGAAAATTATCCTTAAAATGATTGGTTACCTACCGCAAAATACAATTAACAAGGTTATTATTGTGTCAATTTTCAGACTAATATTAAAATATTTATAATACATTACTAAGTAATATTTGTATCACCGACAAATATAGATATTACCTAGATAAGTACTAAGGCACGTATTTTTAATACTTTCATAATAAAGGAAGATATAATAACTCACCAACATTTTCCTTGAAGCGCCATTTTTCAACGGTTACGGGAACGCACTACGAAAAAACACCCAACTCTCCGCCATTTTTGCGAAACTCATTACTATGTATTTTAGAAATAGAACGCCGCCCCAGAATTACCGCAAACTCACTAAAACCGTTACAATAAGTGCAACTAATCTTAAAATCCGTTACTATCCAAGAAAATAACATAAATAGTTTGAAAATCGAATTTGCGCATGTCCACTCAGTTCAGACGTTAAAATCAGACTGAACTAAATGATTGAATGAGCGAGTGACTGGCAGAAATACTGAAGGGAGGAAATTAGCATCTCACTATCGAGCGCTTGAAGCGCTGTGTTAAAAACTATTACTTTTTATTTCTATATGCTACAGAAAAGTACACATCACAGCTTTACAATCTCATATTTAAAAAATCCACGTTTTCACAGACAATAACGTCGTAATAAAGGGAATGAAGTGAAGTAAAAGCAAAAAAGTATTTAGGACGATAGCTGATTGATTGAAGCGCTGCCCGATACAAAATGGCGGAAAGCACGCGATAGGCGCGTACGTAACCGACCAATGGCGTGGCAGGATTTTGATGGAATGCGTAAGGGCGGCCAGTGGCTCTGAAAGTTTTGTAATACTTATTTTAATACGCTTTATATTCGCAAACGCGACGCGGTTGTAATTCTGTGCAAATAAGAGTGATTAAGATTTTTAGTACATTAGTACTAACCATTTTTAACCGACTTCAATAGGAAGGAAGGAGGTCCCAGTTCGTCTGCATCTTTGTTTTTTTTTTATTTATGTATGTATGTTCACCGATAATCTTTGACCACGTTCGCCAATTTTGGTAATTCTTTTTTTGTTTCAAAGCAGGTACCCCGAAATTGGTGCCATATAAATTTAACTCCTCGAATTTGATAGGCACGCATAATATGCTGATTTCGGTATTTTCTGTTTGTAACCAAGCATTGGCTCTCGGAAACCACAAATTTAGTGAAGTGGAACTAGTGATGATGATCACAGTGGTAATATGGAACTGGTCAATGATGTGGGCACTTCACAGATTCCGATGAAATTTCGTTGACGTATATAGCAACCAATGCTCGTGCTCGTATACATTTAGAAGTGGAAATTATGATGAGGAAATGAAAGTCATAATCCTCAAATATCATCGGTCCATATAAAGTGACTGAGTTGGGATCTGTAGTAACCACCGCATTTGCTATCGGAAAGCAGTGCAGGTGGTGAAGTGGGAAGGATATGTAAAAATGACATGTGTGTGGCATAGCGAAGTACAAAATTAATAGGGCTTCGAGGTTGGAGACGTTTACCTTATGTGATATGTCAAGTTAGAAATTTCGTATAACGTGTAAGTAATTTGTACTGTAAATAAATGGCAAAATGCAATCCAGATTACAAAACTAGATTTTGCTAAGTACTCATAGAACACGTATTCATGAATCTTAAGCATTAATATTCTAGTAGGTCAAATAAAATAATAAAATAATTGGGAGAAAAAATACACGCACTGATAAACCGTGATATTTAGTAGCGCTAAAGGAAAGCAATTAATATAGAAGTAAATATTACAGGAATACACAGAGACTGCGTTATACAATTTAGCAACAAAATAGGTACAGTAAAATCCTTACAAAAAAACTTCTAAAAGTGGGTGAAATTCACAGACGATGTCGGGTTAAAATAAACTTTTTTCGAGCTAGGAGCATTTAAGTGTCTTCCATTGTCAATGGTGCGAACTTTTCTAAATCCTTTTTTTGTCCTTCCCCGTTAATATCTTTTAACTTTTGTGGTTAGGGAGCTCTTTGCCAGTAGGAAAAGTGTTTCGCTCTTATTTATTTATTTATTTCTTATTTTATTTAAACTTTATTGCACAAATAAATGAATACAAATGGCAGACTTAATGCCTCAAGGCATTCTCTACCAGTCAACCATAGGGCCAAACAGAAAATTGCAAAGGTAGGTGCAAGAGACAAACTTGGTTAGAAAAATCCTTAGATGGAGCTAATCACAAAGAAGGTGTTTAAACTACTTAACCAAATATATACATGAATACATACATAGAAATATAGATATACACCGTGACCGTTAATAACCCGAAAGATTTAAGCTAACGATATTAGAGCCTAATTAGAGTATATAAAGTTATGTAACATATAGTCCAAAAAGTCATAATTAAGGAGATATTAATTATTTACAACAAATCAAAAGTTAAAAAATCTCCAGTGTAACACACCTTAAGGGCGTGAGCATGACGTAGCCACCTATTTCTTTTACACGTAGATACACTAACTGTATGGTTGTTAGCCAGTTTCATAAAGAAGTTGGTATCTATCTACAACCTCTTATAACTGGCTAGTTTGAAATTGATTGTCACTAAAATGACACATTACAAATGATAACTAATTGTCACGCAAGATAAAATAACATTGGGTTCCCACCTAAAGGCTTGTTCACAAAGAAGCGGGCAATTAATCAGATTTAATTCGTACTGAAATAGTAATTTAATTAAGACACATAATTAGACCCATGTTGATATAACATTATTTACTCGTACAGTCGTCAAAAATATGTGGTTTAAATCTTTCGGGTTATTAACGGTCACGGTGTATAATATGCTTTAAATATACATACATAGGTAATTATATACTATTGCACACACGCTTACAACTACAAATCTCTTTCCCGCTAGTTATGTTCTAGCAAGTGATTGAAGACACTTATACTTACAAAGAATTCGATTCTGTGATTCCATCAACTATATATAATCTGAGAAATCAGCTAAATGATTCCGTTACGTGAAAAACGTTGATCACACTGTCATTTTTAGTATGGAAATTGACATTTAAGTTACGCAGTTTCGAAAACGTTACGTACTCATCCTTCAGTGTCATAGATTAAATTTTCCGATTTAAGTATTGCCATTGACATATTCCTTTTTAGTTTTTCGTACCAAAAAGGCATAAAAGGAACGCTTATGATACGACTCTGACAATCTGTCCGTCTGCCACATCGACTGTGTGGTGATGATGATGATCATATTGGGGTGTAGTTTGAAATAGTTGTAAACAAGACTACCCGACGTGTATTCAAAATGAAGAATATAAACATACCTCTATTTAAAGAAAACTGACTGATCTTGAGACAGACAAAAATGTAATCTAGTTATTAAATCACTTGAAGTATCACACACCCCAAACACAAATGACAAATATTTATGTAAATAATATAGGAAAAATATTACTTATTCCCTTTCTATATATTTTTCCTTAACTTTATACAAGTTATCAAATAGATTACTAGGTCTTCGGTATTCACGTGTTTAATGCATTATAAAGTCCCTTGAATAAAAAATAAATATAAATAAATAAATATTGGGGGACAATCTTACACAAATCGACCTAGTCCCAAACTAAGCAAAACTTGTACTGTGGGTACTAGGCGAAGATGTACATACTTATTTAGATAAATATATACTTACATACATAGAGAATATCCAAGACCCAAGAACAAAATCCGTGCTAAATGCACAAATAATGCCCTGGCCGGGATACGAACCCGGGACCTCTAGCTTCGGAGGCAGTGTCACTACCAACTGGGGTCGTCAAAATAAAATAAATAAATATAAATATTTAATAAATGTCTCTTTTAATTTAAACGCTATTCCCTCAGAAAAAGCTAGTACGTTTGTGTTATAAATACGTGTTTTTCTTACTCCTACAAATAACGGTATTTTTTTTACAGTTTTTCTTAACAACCTAATGAATAAAATATAAATGTTATTTCGTACCGTTTTTTAAACCCAGGTCTCCGTTTCAGCTTCGAAAAAAATGATTTCACACGTCCGGATGTCCAGATGTCTGGATTTCCGGTTGTTTTACTCTACAGCTCACATTTCTTAAACAATTCTCGTGATAATTTGTGAGCAGGTTCAATCATTTTAAGTAATTTTTTGGCCCACCTATTTTTAAGTGTTGAATTGTTTGTTTCTCGAGGTTCACAGCTAACTTAACCACTAGTTTAAAATGTCTGACTTAAAAAAAACTGCCATTAGAATATGAACATTCTCACTTGATTGTATGATCGCTTTTTGAACGGACTGACATGATAAAATTCAGACATTTTAATTAATTTCATCCCTATGAGCCGGGGCTAGATTCCACCGCCAACGTGCCTTACCGCTCGGCTACAGTGGCTTCAAGTTTATACAGGTAAGTATACATCTGCAACTGCCTAATCCTTCGTACATTAGTGTATCAGGCGCATCAGCGTCGAGACAAAGCGCCGCGTTAAAAGATCATATCCATTGTCAGCTGATGTAGGTCGGATAAGTGGCGGCGAATTACATAAGCGGCAGCGGAATTGACAATATTTCGTTTTTTATGCAGGTTTTTTTTTCAATGGAACATTTCGAATTAAAAATTTTGAAAATATCCCAACTTCATATAAAAAATTCAATTGTAAAAGTGCCTCATAATAAAAATGAGTAAGTGACAAGTAAGGCGTCACAGCGTAACAAATCATACAGAAGCACTGTTACTAAGACAGATTTCCTAAAGAAAGTGTACTGCTGTTCTTTTTGTACGCTGTGACTGTCACAATTCAATGCTACTAGATTTTGACATGTAAAAATGCCATTGCGGTCTACTTGCAGAATAAAGTTCATTTATTTCATTTATTATTTCATTCTTGTGACGTAATTACGACGATGGTAGACTTTCTTCACTTTTTCGGGAATAATTTGAAAAACTAATAGCTATAATAATAGAAAAAATATATTTTGTGGTTTCTTGTTAACAAATTAAAGAAATAAGTTAAAATTTCACACTACTTGCAAATTTGAAATGTTGTCTACTAGGCCCATATTTACGTAAAGTTTAATGATTTTTTTGGGTTTGGTGCGTTAATAGTAAGATAGAAGAATAGAAGGCCTCTTTTACAAACGGGCACGAATCGCACTCAAGTTTCACTTGTGGTTAAAGAATTTATTAATCTCAAAAGAAATTTACATTTCACTTAATGAGATATATGTATTAATTATGTTCTATGTCTTAATTGCGGGTTATCGAAAAATAATGATTGCTATCTTTCTATTAAACCCCGCAATGTAGATAATTTTATATTTATTAATTTATTAATAATGACAATGGCGGAAACGTAAGCATATTACATTGCCAAACATATATATAAAATATAAACACTTTTCGATACCAAGAAGGTTGCAATACTCTCGATTGCTTCCAGAATGTCAATAAAAAATTTAGACGATCAATTCTTGGTTAGTAAAACCGGTCATTGTGGAAGTCTTTGGGGGAGGCCTATGTCCAGCAGTGGACGTCTTTCTGCTGACATGATGATGATGATGATGAAAAATCATTTGTAAATAAAATCACGATGAAAGTGATATTATCTGTCTTTTAAAGTCACTTAAAAATCGCTACAGCTTATTCCGAACCCCGCGGCCATAAAACCCAAGAGTGTAATCACAGACTCACTTTTGCCTCCCAACACTGTATTTGCATTACTCCAGTGAAAATTTTACCCTGAAACCGTGGAAATAATTTTTGAACATTGTTTAGTGCTACCTAATGGTTGTGTTTGTTTTGTTTTCTGGAAAAGTAAACATATTTCAGTTTCTAGACATAATTTTACATTTTATAGTCATAAATTCGCTATATCTGAATATATATCTATCTGAATGAATAAAATGCACAAATACATCTGAATTTGATATTTTTTCAAGCTGTTCAGCCTGTTTATGTTTATTTTCTTTTAGAATAATTTCCATTCACAAATTAATTACCTAGTCTTTTTAAATGCTTAAAATTATAAACCAAATAGTTACTATTTTCCGGCGCTTCAAACGGTTGCAAGAACAACTCTTAACAAATGATTTAAAATATAAATGGCTGCGAAATCATTAATGTTACACTAAACCACTGAAATTCCTCCAAAACCTAATATCTTAACCGGCCAATTACGTTGATTACGTACGTTAAACCATGTTCATAACCTTAGATTAACGTTACTTACGCAAGCCGGACTTGTAATGAAATTCCCTTACCTGGGCGTATTCACCCATGAGACCGTCAACATTACCTCACCCCACCCAGTGTAAGTCAGATCTCCGCTTACACGATGTTATTACGAATCCTTGCGTCAAGATATAGGGGTCAGCCAGAGGATGATAGGCGACTCAAAAAAAGTTCTGAATTACATACCTCCCGCCCCCCTTACAATGGATACATACAAATATATAGCGAGCAATGTAGAAACGCACGCCCTTTATGATTTTAAGTTGTTAATTAAAATCGTACACTGTACGTTTTAAGTGTTTAAAAAGGAGTTCATCAGGATCAGGACTGGTGTTTTATCAGATAGGTTTAAAATTACCAATTCTTTTGCAATCTAGACGTCGGTAAACAGATACTAAGGATATTGAACTGAGTTGAAAAGCTAGAACTAAAAAATTAATCCACACACAAAGTCAAAAGTTAGTCTTTTAAATTAATGTGTCTAACAAGGCTGCTATCCAAATAAAATGATTATGGTGATTGATTTGATGCCGGTGTTTCTTATAAAATCAAATTCACAGATAAAGACAAAATAATTTTAAACGTTATTTTAACTTAAATAGCAATGCTGATATTGCTGATGAATATCTGTTCAAAAAAGAAATAGACGACCAAGGCACAGACTCGAGAAAATAATAAAAACAATTTTACTCCTCTCGTTAAGACAAATATCCCCTCATGTGACCCTTTCTTTATTTTCTGTAAATCCTCCCAATATCCTGGTGCAAAAACAATGTACAGTAAAACGTACAAACAGCTTCATAAAATCCTATTGTCTCCGTAACCGTGTCACGTCATATCATTTTCATTTAGCCTATTTGCGTATGGAACCCTAATCATCATTATGCCATAACGTTGGGGTCCCACTTTAAAGTGGCGCAAAATGCTGGAGAGAGCGTATAAGGAAAAAATGAAAACTAGCGGCTCTGTGAGCTGTTAACCTCGCAATTTTTATTCAAATTTCAAAATTTTCCAATTCTGACTCGACAAAAAAAATCTATATGTAGGTAATTATCGAACCTGCTAACAAAATTTCACGAGAATCGGTTGAGAAATGCGACATGTAGAGGAGAACATCCGGACAGACAGACACATGCGAAAGAATTTTTGTCGAAAGCTGAAACGAAGACGCTTCGCTCGCTCGGTCAATTAACATTTTGATAGTTCCTGTAATTTACATTTTACACCTACTTGAATTGTTTACACGTATAAAAATGAAATTAGGAATGCGCTTTGGTCAAGCTTTCTACATACCTGCCAATAAGTTACAACAACTGCCTTAAAAGTGTATGAACTGAATGGCTGCTGTCTTATTCCACCTTACAGCTGAGTAAGCTTAGCTCTAAGGTTAGTACGAAAAAATGGATAGTGTGTACTTAATGCATATTACGAGGGTAGCGCTATTATACGAAACTGCTGGGGTGCTACCCCGAACTTCGATAATCGAACTACGTATTGTACCATCCCTTTCCGTCATATAGTGTATAACACGAGGGTGAAAGGGACGCCACGACACGAAGTTCTATTTTCGAAGTTCGCGGTAGCACAGCTGACTCTTTTAACTAGTTTAGGTATACAAATATGCAAAAGAAAGTTCATGTATTGTAATTGTCGGCCTGTTTAGCCTAGTTGGTAGTGCTCCTGCCTCCGAAGCTAGAGGTCCCGTGTTCGAATCCCGGTAAGGGCATTTGTTTATGTGATGAGCAGAAACATTTGTTCCTGAGACTTGGATGTTTTCTATATATTTAAGTATATATCTATTAATATATCGTCGTCTAGTACCCATAACACAAGCCTTATTGAGCTTACTATGGGACTAGTTCGATTTGTGTAAAAATTGTCCCCTAATATTTATTATTATTATATTATTATTATGTATTTCTATTTATAATTTAATCAATCATTTTAATCTTTTATAATGCGCACTTCTAAGTTTTGGAATTCTCTGCCGGCGTCTGTATTTCCGCGAGTTCATATAATCTAGACCTTTTTAAAGCACGAGTGAATAGGCATCTTCTGGGTGAGCGCGCTTCATCGTGGGCCTCATCTTTGCCCCCCGGCTAGATAATGACCAAGAGCAATCCCATTTTTAATAAAAAACAGCAAATTGAAGTGTGGACTTGTGGAGTTCTTTAAGCCGGATAAGGACTCGGTAATCACTCATTGATTAAATATTTTGATTTAATTAGGATTGTACTACTTCCATGCCGTTAATACTAATTAATGGAATACTAATGATATCCCTAAGGTGTCTCTCTTATACCTGATATTTTAGTTTACATTTCATTACTCAACTTATTCAAAATTAAAATATGTAAATTTCAAAAATATCCAAGCTTGCGCCAAGCTTTTACGACGCAAGCTCAGCGGAGTAATAATTAGCTGGCAACTTTACCCGCACATAACGCACGTAATCGTACGTATAATGCAAGCTTCCGTGTACTAGTTACAAGGTTTATAGTTTGAGGACTAAAAGGTTGTCAGTGTGACGACAACGACAAAAGGTTTATGTGACATGCTCATGAAATTAGATTTGGAACATAAATTACTTACGTTTGTCATCTGTTTTATGTTACATAGGTAAATAAGTGTTGTTCGTATTTAGGACATAGCGAAATTCATTAGTGTGAAAGGTGTTACAGTGGCGCGGGTAGATTTTGACTTGTAAAAGTGTACGGCGTACGCGCAAAATGAATATCATCTATTTATATATTTCATTCTTTGAGAAGACACTTGATGGTAGGTTTGGTGCTGTAGTAAATAAATAGCATTTTTGCCCAGGTAAATAAGGCATACTTTTAAGCTGAAGATTATTTTTACCATTAAGGTACCTAAATGATCGTGTTCATATTAAAAAGTTGTCGGCCTGTTTAGCCTAGTTGGTAGTGACACTGCCTCCGAAGCTAGATGTCCCGTGTTCGAATCCCGGTCAGGGCATAATTTGTGTATTTAGCACGGATATTTGTTCCTGGGTCTTGGATGTTTTCTATGTATTTAATTACGTATTTATCTATATAAGTATGTAAATGACATAGTATTATTATTTAAAACAGATAAACTTAGTTAAATATACATAGTACTACATATAATATGTATAGTATGTACTGATCAAGCTGTGTGCACTTAGCTTTGGATATCATGCTAGTTTATAAGCTACTGAACACGCGCGAGTTAACTGAACCATGTGTTGTATGATGTTTGTAAGTGTACCTTCCTAATAAATAAATAAATAGTAAGATATGATATACATATAAGCATGTATATTGTCGTCTAGAACCCATAGTACAAGCTTTGCTTAGTTTGGAATTAGGTCGAATTGTGAAAGATTGTCCCCCAATGTTTAAAAAAAAACTCAAACTATTTTTTTTTGTATTCCTGCATAGTTCAAAACTTTAAATAATAACACATATTAAATTTAAGATTAAGATTTGTATTTCATATCTCTTTTGTATAAAAGAAATACAGTTAATACGTAAACAAGATACATAAGCATGCTTAAGTAGCCTATCACTCATAAAAAGCGGACAAATTGATTATAACCACAAAATAGGCCGTGTATTGACGCCCCAAGATTGATGGTCCATCAATTTGGTATTCAAACGATTTTACAATATACAGAATGTTTTCGCGCTTTAATCACATTTTGTGTAAGAAAAAATACGTAAATATTTAATACTATCGTTTACATTTCCGAATATAAATGTACAGTCGTGTTCAAGAAAGTTACAAATTTCAAATATATTTAAGCAATCGTATTCCTTTAACATTAATCGTGTTCACATATTTTGATTTGCACGTATTTTGGCCCTTGACTACATATAGTCTAATTAATAATAAACGTTTTTTATGCATACTAGGTATATACAGGTTTTGACATTGATTTTTTTTATGACATAATTTCAATTTAATCAGTGTGAGATTCACTTAAAATGACGCAGTTTTTAAATTGTATGCATAGAGTACAACAACGTGGTTAAAAATCTTGTAGTGCTTCGTCGACAGAATTTATGACAGTATATTCTGCCTCTTTTATCATAGAAGCTGTGGTAACACCTGTATATTAAAATAGTTTTTCCTATTCAAAGAAGATAACATATATCCAAATGTTCTTTTTAATAATAGTGTTAGAGCAAGAAAGGCTAAGTATCGCTGCTACTTTCTAAGGATACGAATAATGGTTTAGTAAAAATAAAGTTAATCTTCAACACATACTTTGTACCTAATCCCTACCTTTTTTAATCATCCGCATCTATTAAACAAAACCCTATGCAGTTAAAACCTTCTTCCCGCCATTATTGCTATCTCTTCCGTACCCTAATAACGGACGTGTCGGCGCATACAGTAAACTTTGGGAGCCGCCGCTAAAAACTTTATATCGTATTAAAATTGTGAAGCTCCGTCAACATATTAAGATAAAATTGTGAATGTTTTCGAAGAATGTACGCTATTGAAATTTAGCAAGATAAAGTAAAAAAAATATTTCCATTATACATATTCCATTTTTTATTCTTAGTCGGTAAATTTAACTTTGTTGATTGAAACGATACTGAATAGTTATAAGTATAATAATACAATTTAATACGCGTTAAGAGACATGTATTTGTTTAGATTTTTATTAATATAATATTAATGAAACCTCTAGAATATCATGGCAATTTAAAAAATATTTTAAATGAAGATTTCATAAAAAACTAATTAGATCAATCACCTAAATCGATAATCGATCATCGTCGTCCCAGGGGTTTCCTGGTTGCATCCTAAAGGAACACGCTCTCTTTGTATACCACGTCGGTTGCAAACAAGCGTACGGCCCGCCTGATGGTAAGCGGTCACCGCAGCCTATGGACGCCTGCAACTCCAGGGGTATTACATGCGCGTTGCTGACCCTTTAAAAATTATAACACTCGTTTCTTGAAGAATCCCGTACTGAAGTTCCTCGGGAAAACCTCGGCAGGGAGCTCATTTCACAAGCGGAGCGTCCAAGGGAGGAAGTTCTAAAGTGATTTAACTCAAATAGGCAATTGGCACTATATTAATGAAATTTAATAATAAATAATTTGCACGGGTGTCAAAAAGCTGTCCTTCGTGTTCGTCTGTGTACAGTTAACAGCAAATATAGATGATCCCTTAAGTACTTTGTTGCACTAATGTAACAATACTGTGACAGTTGGGATGCGTCAAAGCAGTGAAAGTGACAAGGTACTAAAGTGAGCATCTACTTTTGCTGTTGACTGTACTTCGATCTTGTGTTACATGTATATGTTGTAACCTATTATTGTGTACTATAAAGTGCTTACATACATTTAAACATGCGTATGTATATTTTCGATGTTGAATGTTGACTTCAGATCATTGAGACTTTGAATGTATTTAAAATCAATTCGATTAATATTTCCTATTAGGTCTATAGGAAATATTAATCGAATTGACTTACATACAATATATACATGCGTATGGATATTTTCGATGTTGAATGTTGACTTTAGATCATTGAGAGTTTGAATGTACTTAAATTTAATTCGATTAATATTTGCTATAGACCTAGCTAATCGAATCGAAAATCGATTAGGTAATTAACAATCGATCCCTATCGAACCCATCCCTAAGTAACGTTAACGACCATGACTGCGCATGACAAACACGAAACATGGTGTAAACATGCAGAGTATTTTTAAACTTACCCATCGAGATCGCCTTCGCGGTATGTTATGCCTGTAACAAATAAAGTTTTGTTAATTTTACAGAGTAATTTGTGAATTAAATATTGTACTGGATGATTTCGGTGTCGTGGGTCAACAATCAGTTTTAAGACTTGGTATCTATTAGACATTTAAAAAAATTGTAGCTTGACACGAAACAAACGCCTTTAATTTTTAATTAATTAGATGACAGAAATACAAAAACCAAAAAAGTGGGGTAGGGTGAGTAGGGTGACCAAGTTGTATGAAAAATAATGATTTCCCATTTAAATCAAATAAAAAATAATTATTTGAGTTATAAACTGTCATACCGAATGGGGTGTTGTCTACTTTGATTTCTTGATCATGCACAATCATTTCGGGTCACGACCCCAAAATCACTCTGTATATCATAATTGGCTTATGCTAGAATTTACATGAAAACCTTACTTTCTTCACAAACGCAATTTGTATCAACAGCGATTCACCAAAAGTAGTTAAGTAAATAAATGACTTGCCAGAAGATGTGCGGAAGCATTCGTTTAATCATGCTATCAGGTTACATATAAATGTTACACGATACCTTGTTAGTGCACAGCAGAAAAAAACTTAAAAACTAAAACTTAACACTACATTGTAGGGTCCTGGCAGAATATCAGCGATGTGGTCTCCTGCCGCATCAATAATGCTGAGCCAGCGCCCATTCTCTGCCACGACACATGGCTCCCATGTACTATTGTAATTTGTCTGATTTTGTTACTTAGACCCTAGGTTGCATGCTCTTCATCTTAATTGTCATAAAAATGCCATGTATATTGTGGGTACTGAATAAAGTTCTATCTATCTATCTATCTATCTATCTATCTATCTATTGTTAGTTCTTTTTTTTCATTTGCTTTACTGGATTATGTGAGTTAAAATGTTTTTGTATTCTTTTATCATCAATAAATAAGAAATAACAACTTATAAAAAAGAACCTCAATTGTTATCCTCCACAGTCCACAGTAGTTTTATCATATTCGCATTAGTGGTAAATTCTTCAATATGGCAATATACCGCATTCGTTGTTTAAATGTCCGCATTAGTTATCGCATAAAATAGAATAGTATGTAATAGGTATTTGTGAGCACGTGCGATCTGATAAACAAGGGAAAGAAAAAAAATCCTACAGAGTAGAAAGCAGAAATATTCGAAACTCGGTCAATTAGAGCCCCCAGCCCGCTCTAGTTCTCTCTTCGCTCAAATAATTGACAATTGTATTAATATTAAGCATTTTTAATTAAGTCTTAATTCTGCGGAGCGCCGCTAATCGGATTGCTTTAAGCTTCCCGCCGGAGCTTTGTTACGTGTTTTACGGTTTCCACTAAATTAAGGAAAATGTATAGATATTAAAAAAGGCCGCTGTAACCGTATGGTAAAGTACGCGACTTTTAATCTTGAGGTCGTGGGCTTGAACCTGGAATTTGAATCCCTACCCGTAACCCTGGATTAAAAAAAATGAATGAAATGATATGATACCTATTATATTTAATTATATGATAATTAACAGGAGCTTTTAGTGAAGGAAAACATCGTGAGGAAACTAATACCTCAACCAAATTTGCCCTCTCGTTTGGAAGGTCAGATGGCTGTCCCACAACCACCACCATATCATATCAACCAAAGGACGTCCACTGCTGGACATAGGCCTCCCCCAATTTCATTGGGGGTAAATGCCATAATCGCCACGCTTAGCATGATGGTTGCCGATTGCAGTCCCATAATCAGAGGCCAAATATCGACATTTATATAGATGAGGAGGAATAGAAACAAAAAAAAAACCGGCCAAATGTTTGTCGGGTTACGCACAGAGAAGGGTTCCGTACTGACACCTCCTAATCTACATTTAAAGCCAACTATACAATACAGTAAATCAAAAAAGGTCGTATCTTCATAGGGAAGTCACGGCACTTACACCCTTTTGTTTGGGCAAGACAGGTTTTCAGCCATAACTCAAAAACCGTTAAATCTATCTTGTTCAAACTAAAAATCGTTGAAAGAATGTATAATTTTACATCATCTTGATTTTTTTCAGAATTTTAAACTTCCTAGTTTGGAAATTAGAGGGGCGGGGGACACACTTTTTACGACTTTGACAGCTAATATCTCACCAATGGTTGACTGAAATCAAAAATTTTTAGAAACCTCTATGTCATTTTTGAATCCCTATCCATTGATACCCCACATGCCTATGTGTATTGAAAAAAAATTTTTGACCCCTCTTTTACATGTATGGGGTGCCCCCTCAGTTTAATATTTTTTTCGTCATTTCACATAATATTTCTGTAGCGGTTCATAGCATACACCTTCCTACGAAATTTTATAATTGTAGTGCTTATAGCCTCCCAGTAAATCGGCTGTGACATACGGACGGACGGACGGACGGGCAGACACGACGAATCTATAGGGGTTCCGTTTTAGCCATTTTGGCTACGGAACCCTAAAACCCTTTTTTCCTTAACAAATGCTCTTCAGTATCTACAGTGGTCTAGTAGAACTTTCTTAACTATTTTAGTTTTACTACTTATACTACTGCAGGAGTTAAAAATATATTTTTTTAATCGTTTAGAAACATTAGGTGCAGTATAATCCAATAAGTATATTAAATCCCACCAAAAACATTTCATGTAAAACTGACGGCCAAGACTCACAAGCTTATAACGCTTTCGCAGTAAAAAAGTTATGAGATCCCAGGAAAAGCCAAGCCCCTAAGCCCTGACTCTAATACTAACCCCACACCTTGGTTTAAAAAGTATGGCTTGGCGGTTTCATAGATCTATTCCATCCCATCTTTTGCATTGAAGACCTGAGACGTAATATTTCCTTTGTTAAATACATAAGTCTACAGGAACCTCTGGCCAGTACGGTAAAAAAAATACATATCGGCCAGACGGTCCTAGACTTACCGGCGAGATATTTACGATGTAGTATTGAATCGTACATATTGTTATTTATATATGTCAGACTCAGGTCTATAATATAGTTTTTACTAAGCTTAAAGCTTTAGATCTACAATTACATTTCATAAGCCACATGGAACATTAAAATTAAAATCACCAAAAAAGAAAAGTACCAATGTCAAATGACAAGTAATGCATATTAATAATTCCGACTCTCTTCCTTCTATATAATTGAAATTAACTATTTTAATGAAGTTAATATATACCAGAATAATTAAACTCAAATAACTGAGCTGTAGACCTCGCAAAAAAAATATATTTTTCTAATTTAAAATTTCCAAAAACTAACTAGTGTGTAATTTTTTCATGATAAATAAATATCGACACCCTTGGACTTGTAATAAAAATGTAATAAAAATTGCTGATCTATAAATTTAAATCTAACAATATAAGATATCAAGCTAACATATTTGTTAACATTAGAATAACTGTTAACGTTGGTAATAGCTGTGACACTGTGCGTAAAAAGCGAACCAAGAAGAGGGTAGATCGCTATTGAGTGTGGGTAGACGACGCAGCACGTCAGTTAATCCTTGAAAATGGTGCTTGCAAGTTGCACCAGCGTCGAAATATAGGGAACTCAAAAAAACGTTATATATATGGTAAATACCCGTCTCAACAGTAATTCTAATGTTAAATCTAGTTTTATTCAATGTATTTAGACTGTATGCCCAATAAATGACAAGATGACTGACACCTATTATCTACAGCATTATGACATGAAATTGTACGGTCAACGAATTAGATTTCTGGGCCACTTCGTACCTTTTAACAGTAAAATATGAAAGCTGCTAGAGGTCTCATATTATTGTCATTGTTATTTATTTAATCGTATAGCATTTATTTACGAACCGTGAGATCTTCGAGAAGACAAGTACGGTTGCCAGTGTTTGTTGCACTTTTAGCACCACCCAGCGGTCACGTGTAAGGTCACGTGTAGGGTCACGTGTAGGGTAAGTGAGTGGGCAACTTGACTGTTAGAAGTTCTCAAGCCGCCCGAAGGCCTCTAACTTGGCTTAACGACTGCTGTCGTAGACAGCAGCCGGGATCAACGTCTTAACGTGCCTTCCAAAGCACGAGAGCGCTCAGTTAGTTTAGTAACCACTCAAAGCGGTCACCCATCCAAGAAATGATCTGCGCCCACATTGCTTAACCTCGCATACCGCACGCGGTACGCGGGCGCCGCTGGGCCACGAGCGCTCTATTGTTACTGTGGCAAGGTTCGAAGTGGCCCAGAAATCAAATTGGGTCACGTACCTCATTTAAAATGTGAAATTGTGAACTGGGATGGTTACCAAACAAACATATTACAAGTTCGCAAAATACGGGCGATTTACAAATACAAACACATTAGATCGCCTTTGCTGATGAGCTTGTTTGTTTAATAGTTTCTATTACTATTCTTAAATCTTATGAGTTTTTGGGATATGCTAGTAAAATTTAATACTAACGTACCTATTTTGCCTGATATGCCATTAAAAGTCGTTTGGTTTTATGTGGAACTTTGACATATGTTTTTGTGGTTAAAAAATTAAACACATTTTAATTGACACTGACAGAAGTTGATTATGAATAGATATTGAATAATAATAAAGGTTCCGAAAATAGTTATTTGTTATACAAGGGTGCAAAGTTGTATTTTACCCGCGAGTGTGGAATTGAAACACGAGCCAGCGAAAGGATTCTATAGTTGAACCACGAGCGAAGCGAGTGGTTCTAATATAGAATCCTGAGCGTAGCGAGTGTTTCAACACACGAGAAGTAAAATTCAACTTTGCACCAGTGTGTAACACAAAACTTTTCTCCTCACTATAGGGAGGAAAGTGCAACATGCAAAAAAACACAGTTCCACAGGCATGATTTTCATCACTGGAATCACTGATTTTTTTACGATATTATAACAGAAAACTTAGAAAGTTGTGTATAATATTTAAGTGAGTCGGAGTCGGTGACAAGTTGTATATATTTTAGTTGACATTGACAATGATGACATTTCTGACGATGCGTTTTGAAATTGCATCGCCTCAACTTGTGCGTTTACAATTATTCTCTAAGTCATTATATGTAACTAAATGTTACTTAGGTTGACGACTTAAATCATTAAATAAAGCTAAATTTGGTATTTTTTATTAAATTCTCAAACCATTTATTTAATGATAATTGATATCAAACGAACCATTAATATGAGCGTTTTACGTTTTGTTATCTGTCAAAAGCTACTAAAACACGCTCCAAGGTCAAATTACTTTCCCCACTTGTGGATAAAATGCGTTTTTACCCGCTTGTTTCAAAGGATAAAAGACGGCTTTCCGAGCTAGTGAGGGGAAAATAAATGATCCTCCATCGATCTGTGGTCGATATTAATACCAATTATGCTGTGTTAAAATGAATTACCGAAACATACCTAAACACAAAATATACCTTACTCTTAGTAATTCAAGGTAATAGTACATTTCGATGCTAGTGCGGAAAGTATGTCATTTCTTCACGAGTCAGGCGAGTGGCAAGACTCGGGACGAGTGAAGAATGACATTTCCGTACGTGTATTGAACGACGTTTTTTAATACAGTTGCGAAAAAATAAGAAAAACAACAAGTAATATTTATAAAAACAATATCGAATGTTGCCTTTAGAAACTTAAAACATGCTTGCAGTAAGTATAAACGCCTCTTCTTTGACAGGCGTTTCGGCAGCTATTCCGTTCCACTCAGACAACTTATTAAGAACGGTTTTTCAATATTCAATATTAAAAAATAAACGTGTTATAATGATGGAGAGGTAAGTAATAAAATATGAAATGTGTATATTTTTCGTATTCTGATATTAACAGTTGATTTTTATGTCGATTACGACGTTTAAAGGAAACTAATATTTAACACCCAGCAATAAGGAGTCATGCATTGGAACAAGCATAAATTTAAAAAAATTGGAAAAGCACTAGTGCGCGAAAACCAACTTTCCGCACGCTAAACAGCTACGTAAAGTAGCACTTTTTGAGCAACTGTATTAAAAAAATAAATTTACTTTTACCTGAAAAACTAAACTTTCGAAAAAAAAAACAAATTTCCGAAAACAAACTAAGGCAGGTCTCCGTTAGGTACGACGACGAGCGAAGCGAGGAGTGTTAGCTAGAATTGCAACCCTACAAAGCGCGAGCCGAGCGAGCGAAGCGAGACTGCCGCGGTAGCGGCCGGCGGAACGCCAGACCAGAACCGAACTTATTTACTAATATTTGCAAAGCAGTAATAGCTGTAACGCACGTAACCGAAGAAAAAGACAAGCCATATTTTTCGGTAAAACGTAATAATGTCAGCGTACGTTCGCAACTATTAGTTATTTCATTCTTTAGTTTCTATAGTTTTATTCATACGTAAGTTTTCGGAAACTTAGTAAAAGAAGCAGTAAAAGTCCGACTTTGAATGAGCACATTTTTAATTTACTTTTCGGAGGTTTTATTACTACCCATAGATATTAATTTGTATTGCATTTTTTCATCAGTTTAATTAAGACATAGCTTTTAATTTTTGTACTTAACGATATAGAAAGGGTTTTAGTTTTATAACTGATATTTAGGCAGTAAAATTTAATAATTTAGATTAGAGGACTGAACAAACATTTACATTTCCACCCAAAGGTCCTCGAGAAAAGATCACTTCTTATATAGTCATAAGCCCGTCTATTTTTGCCTAGCGTAATCCTTGATAATTTTCCCTGTTTTACTTTCATGACTTAGTGCTTAAATAATGTTTTATTAGGTATGGGAGATCGAGCTTTGCCCGGAGTTTTCTATGATTTTCCGGCAAAATCGAGTTGTCCCGGGAGTGAGACCTAGCTAGATCGATTTTTGGCCCCCGTAATCCCCTGTCCCCGGCTATATCGTAAAGCCGTTCTCGAGAATTCAATTACAAATAAAGAAATAAATATACAAATATTGCTCGTTTAATAATAAAGGATATAGGAGGGGATTAACAATATTAAATCAATAAAATCTGATTTGCCTTGTAGGGTTAAGGTTGTCTGGTATAGAACGCATTATGGCGTTAAGGCCGCCTGTTATGCTAAAATGTATTCTATACTGCAATAAGGACAAACACTTACATTATATATGTACTTTAATAATATACTCGTAGGTACCTACATTGAAGATAAAAAAGGGTCTACAGGTAAATGTTATAAACAGCAGATAACGAACGGGTAGTCCGTATATTTCAACAAAATGGCGGTTTAATGGCCGAGTCTGCTCTAACTGCTAATCCGGTTGAGTATTGCAGTGTAAAGTGTATTCCGGTAATAATGTGCCTCGTCATATACCTACAAAGTGTAGGATGGCATCATTGCTAATTTTACAATATCAACTAAAGTGCACGACACACCACCTAACAATGCAACTATACGATGGAAAGAGAGAGCGATCATTCAATTCATTCACTATCAACTTTCAATCCGGTTGTTGTTATAAATTATAGTAGTCGGCGGTTAAGAAGTCAATCCTGACACCTGTCATTTCCATACAGTTTATAACCTAAAAGTGACTTTTAGGTTATAAAAGTGACCGACCACTATAATAGGTGCGTTGTGTACCTACAACGCTTAACATTAAATAATCTCTCAAAAGGCTAAAATTTCCATCCTTCCACAGATAACAAACCACTATAATAACCCATATTTTTTAATAACCTGCGGTCAAGTGACCGGTGCCAGTGGGTCCGTGCTCGATGGCTTTTGAAGTTTATTCCGGTATATTTTCAGTACTGCCAACTTAAAGCTAGGTAAAGGTTGTGGTCGCTTTGTGGAGCGTGTTTTTAGTTTTGTAGTGTTTAATACAAAACTATAAAGAGCTATTTCAAGTTTTTTTTCAAGTTGTTAATGACTGCCGATCAAAAGTTTTTAAAAATATGGAAGCAACTCTGACTGTCTGTCTTTTAATTTTTCACGCTTAAACTGCTGAATGGATTTAGGTAAAAGCTGGCATGGAAATAGTAAATAGTTTCAGAGCCCGTGAGGGCCTTAAGATGGCTTTCACCTCGGTAAACATTCCTGAGGTGAAAATAGGGTGGAAGAAGGAAGGAGAACGATAATTAAGCCTGCGCCTTAAATAATTTGATACAATGATTTTTCTAAGGCGATTAGAGTTTCAAGATAGAATCAGTATTTAGGTTATGATTTTTACCCTTAGAGACCATACCTAAATCTCTAAGATATATATATATATTAAAGTCATATAATTTTAGTTCATTTGGACAGAGACTGTAAACAAATTAAAGAAATTTCCTAAATTTATAATGGATAATATCTTGTCATTATGTTTTTTGTTTAATGATAACATTTAGTTATGTAACTATTTAATGTCCAGTTTATGTATAAGTAAGAAAAAATAACGAAATAAACTACCTAACAGCAAACTCAACAACACAAAACAGCAATAATTAAAATCACAATGACAAAACTGACTCAAAGCCCCCGCTGCCGAACCGGTTTCAGCCGGTTTCAACTAGTTAACGAGTACTTAGAGTTCCGGAAGGGTTAAAAAAGCTGTTTTTTTATTCTAAAAACTGTCACTAATTGGCGTTCCAAGTTGTATTGAAGTTAATTTGGAAGGAATTTTGGAGAGCTGTTTTTATTTAGTTTGAAATTTGACAATTGTTCGGTCGACATCGGTTTATGACTGGTATTTATTTGTGAACGGTTTTATTACTCGGAATTCGATTCGATTCCATAAAGTCAATTTAATTTCAATTCTTTGGATTTTTTCTTCACTATATATTTCACCAATTTTACAATTCTGATACGTGCATAAAATGTCTAAAAACTGGGTACTGTCGTTCGTAACTTATCGAATACAAGTTTATTGAAACTACGGCAATCAGTCATAGTCAAGTGATCAGTACTGTAGTTGTTCAGTGTCCGTCCGTGGGTTACGGTGTGTGCTCAGCGTACCTACCATAAGGCAGGCCGTATGCTAGGTTCTTACCGTCGTAGTATTAAAAAAAAAATGAAATTAGAGTCACTTGTGGTCGCGATGTACAAAATAAAACTTCCTATGACTGGAGCATGTCAGCCTGATCGGTATTTAATCTTGGAATAATTTAATTTTCACTTTGATTAATAATACACATAAATAATTCAAAGGTCACCCAAATAAATAATTCAAAGTTTGAGCACCTATATCTCTATTCGCTGTCATATGAACGTACATGTAGAAATCAATTAGCAATTTCACATTCTTGTGCACAGCCCGGCTAGCTCAGTCGGTAGAGCATGAGACTCTTAATCTCAGGGTCGTGGGTTCGAGCCCCACGTTGGGCGATATACTTTTTGCGTTTTGTTTCACATTACTTCCATTTTTTTTTAAATTGTTTATTGATATGTATGTGTTCTACATAAATTGTTTATAATTTAATTGAGTTGTTGAATGATTTAATTTTGACGTGATAACGTCTTTAAAATCGTTTTAGTCGGGTGACATGTTCAGAAACTTGTGTCACACCAAAACCTCACGAGCGCGATCGCAGGTATAAGTGAAGTGCCAGTGAAGTAAGACGTTATCACGTAAACATCTCGATCGTAAACCTACTTTACAAACAACCAATTTTTTAATACACCTATAAACCCTATACTGCTTTACAACAAGGCTATTCTAACTCCTGATAAGAAGTAAGAACATAAAATAAATAGCAAAATACATAAGCAGTGACAATTATGAATAACTGGCAAGATTATTTTAGGGTTCATCTTGTAAATAACTTACCCTCTAACTCATTGTAGTGATAATTTAAAATTATAACAAAATAATGAGATCATGATAACCTAAAATCACCCTAAATACCTTCTCCATTCCATTACGTCGTGGGCAATGACGTCATCCTAAAGTAAACGTATTAAGTCCGAGGTATGAATAAACTATTTCGACCATTAGTGTATCCGGGGGTGTAGCTCAGATGGTAGAGCGCTCGCTTAGCATGCGAGAGGTACGGGGATCGATACCCCGCACCTCCAATCTTTTTGCATTTTTATTTGCGATTCTAAAGCCATCCAAGTTGCAATAATATTAAAACGTTACAATAGAAACATCATTTTTGTATCAACGTTCTGTTTAACCAAATGCGAAAGCGATAATCCGCGGAACGAAGAATTTTAAAATGCCTACGCATTTTAATCTTTCTGCAAACTGAGGCAGACATCTTAAGAAGTAAATACTATTTGTATCAACTCAACTGTAATAATATACATTTGTAAACTACAGTGGCGGAAAAGATATTGTATCCACAAGGTTATTTATTCATTTATTTTTAGTATTTAAATATTTTTCTTAACAAACCAACATATACATTAAAAGGATTCTATAAAACTTAAACTAGCCCGAGGCATTGTCCTCAGCACGCCGGCCGCATTTCCCTGCTGAATTGCCATGCTCTGCCTTTGGGCGAAGTAGGAACCTGCCCTCAGGTCGCCAGACACACTGACTATTTTTTTAGATAGATCTCTCACTATGCCTTTAGTGTCAGACGACCATGGACCGAACGTTTCTACTGCAAGTGCCGCAAATACTCGTATGTAATTGCTTTTCAAAAAAGCATATTTGCAGCACTTGACCAATTGGGCGTCATCTGCGGCAGACTCCGGCTTCCGGGCCGAACGCCGGAAATGGGACGGGGCCAACGTATCCACGCAGGTCACGTCCCACGCCAGAGGTCGCCCCAAAAACCAGGGCACAAGCGTGCAACCGTCAGGTCTTTTCCCGTCCGCCGCAGACAAGCCAGCCGGCTCCAGGGTAGATGGAATGTTTGCCGTCCCAAGGGCTCTGCGAATAAGGTCGTTAAGTGTCGTGTGCCTGTAATATCGGCCGGCACTCGACTGGCAATAAAGTCCGTGGCGCCCAAGGTGGTCTACTGGGTTGCCGCGGCGGCAGCATGTGATGTGGTTCACAGACTTTGAGACCAAGCCTGAGGCATATCGCTACACGCAGGAAAGCCGGGTCCAAAAGGGATCCAATATTCCTCGACGGCAAAGCGTGTAGCCAATGCCCCGACTCTAGCTCGGATATTGCCAGCAGTCGAGCGCGCTCAGTAGAATTTGGACAGTTTGCTACAAGTGAGGCGTACATTGATTTTACTTTTACTAGGTCCCAGGCGGCTTGGCTGGGACAAGGTACTTTATTTGGTACATATTTCCATTTTTCACGACTACTGCTGCAAAAACCAAAAAGTAAAAGAAATATTTAGTTATGCAGTCTACAAGGATTATTGTTTGTTATAAATTGTTAGATTTTATTGAAAACGTTTTAGGTAAATTTTATATCGGGCAGCCTTGATACACAAGGAAAAATTATGGGTAAAAAATACGTTTTATTTTTCCTGTTAATTACGTTACTATTTATGTTGTATTTGTAAATTACCATATTGAGATCAAACCAAAAATCGTTGAAAGTATTTATTAATGTACACCATCTCAATTTTTCTCAGAATTTTAAAATTTATAGAGTCACCAGCGTTTGACTTAAGAGTCCCTATTTTTTCATACAAACGTAGTTTCGTACTTATTTTAAAACGCTATACTGAAATAACATGAAACTTTGTATACACATGCAATGAAAATTAGTTTCAGTTGCTAGAAATCGGAATGGGAATAAAATACAGCGAGTTTTTAATTTTTTTAGGTCTTGTATGAAAACCTTAATAATCGCTGTATTTTTTCTCCATTATAATTTCAAGCAACAGAAATTAATTTCCGACCGAGATATAACGGATCCCCTTGTGTATGTAGTTTCAAATGATTCCAGCATGCCATTTTAAAATGAGAGCGTTGGAGAACCGTTTGTATGGAGAACCGAGCTTACTGCGGACTCTTAATTGGAAAAGTTTTTTTTAGGAACCTCTGTATCGTTTTTAAAGTCCTATCCATAGATACCCACACGCCTATGTGTATTGATATTTTTTTCATTCTTCGGTTACTTGCATAGGGTGCCCATAATTTGATATTTCTTTCTAATTTTACATCACTTTTATGTAGCGGTTCAAAGAATACACCTTCCTACCAAATTTCATTATTGTAGTGCTTATAGTCTCCGAGTAAATCGGTTGTGACATACGAACGGATATGGTGAAACTGTAAGGGTTCCGTTTTCGCCATTTTGGCTACGGAACCCTAAAAAGGGGTCTGCTATGTGCTGTATGTTGTATTGAAGTACCTTTTAAATACCTACATCAATTGTAATAGAATAGATTATCAATTTCTTTACTTTGTCGATCTCGTTCGTATCAACAAAATTTAGATACCAAAGTTTGCATGCTTGCGCTTATCTGCGTTGTGACACCCTATGTAACCCATATTCCGCGAATAAACCATTTCATTTCAAACTAGTTATTACGTTGCTGGATTCGTCAATCTATGCGTCCAAAGTAAAAACGGCCGGTTTATTTTTGAGCTCATAGTGGCGTTAGTTAAGTGATATCAGGGTGATATCCGTGACCTGTCAGAAAGCTTCCGAAATCGCGTCTCTGTTATCTTATCTTTCTAAAAATCTTTGTCGGCTTTGGTAATTGACCCTCGTACCGAGTTGACATTTTGTCAGACACATTGACATTTGATATGTCGAGTGTTATCGGTGTGATCGCACATATGTTGTATTTTTATTGAAGGTAGAGTAACAATTTTTTTATACTATTCGCCAACAAACTGCCTTCAGTTTGACGAAATTTATAGTACCCATCGCCTAAGTTTATTAAAAAAAAAAATGAACGCCCTTCTATTAGTCTTGTAAACATTGTTTCAATTTGTAAGTTAGTGTGTATTCCGCCTATCGAAGGTGCGTATAGTCTAATATAATTTATTCTATCAAACCAAACAAAACAATAAAAAATGATTAAAGGTGAACTTGCACATTGAAACGTTCCCGTCCAACTAACCTTTACAAAACCACAACATCTTCCGTTGTCTTCCTGAATTTTACACTAAAAACTACATCAATAATCAACATCACAGATAATATACCACATCAAATATCACAAATAAATCAACGCAGCCAAGTATTTAAGCTATCCGCCGCTAGATGGCGCTGAACGCAATCCTTTACTAAACTATTTTGGCTTCCTACATAGTTCCCCATTCCAGCCAAGATATTCGCCGCTAAAACTTTGAATTTATGCCAAAATATGGAGTCGATAGAGGGTAAAGTTCGCAGCACCGGCGACTGCAGATTAAAGTGAAGTTTTGGTTCATTGTTAGCTAGTTTGTTGTCAAAACCATAATTTCCCAACGATTGTAGGAATGGTTAAGTTGTGACGTTTAAACATTTAAGTATACATGCATATATTCAAGCTCATATTCCTAAAACGGGTAAGTAAAGCACTAGATTTTTTTTTATTCCTCTGGATCGGGTTTTCGATGGAGAAAATGAGAGTCAAGGATACTGAACCACATACAATTTTCGATCTAATCACAACGACAATAAGGTACATTGTATAAGCAGGTAACGTGGGTAATATTGTCCTCCTGTTTTTTGCGGCCCATAATTTGGCAAAAAAAAGCAAAAGTAGTGAGTCAGTCTTGTGACGAGTCACAAAACTGACTGACTACTTTTGCTATTTTTCTTGACCGAAATGAATTTGATCGTGATTCTGAATCAGGAAAACCCAACACTTCCTTTTGAGGAGTAACACTTTAAAATGAAAATGTCCAAAAATACATCTCCATGCTTTGAAACCTTTGCAGCGATTATCAATGCTTGTGGTAGCATAACTTCTACTGTATAATATCATAATGCCACTTTCAATCAAAATAATAATTCTAAAGTTGAAAATTCTTAAAATAAATAACGAATGTAAAAAACCGGCCAAGTGCGAGTCGGACTCGCACACGAAGGGTTCCGTACCTACCAGAAAAAAAACGCCAACAACTACTCTGTTGTATGGGAGCCCCCTTAATTATTATTATTATTTTGATTTTAGTATTTGTTGTTGTAGCCACAATAAAAATACATAATCTGTGCAAATTTCAACTGTATAGCTATTACGGTTCTAGAGATCTAGCTCAGCGAGTCGTAGCCATGAAAAAGGGCTAAAATATCACGTTTTTTGTATGGGAGCCCTCCTTAATTATTATTATTATTATTTACTTTTTAGTATTTGCTGTTATAGCGGCAACAGAAATAGACAATCTGTGAAAATTTCAACTGTCTAGCTATTACGGTTCTTGAGATACAGCCTGGCGACCGACGGACGGACGGACGGACAGCGAAGTCTTAGTAATAGGGTCCCGTTTTTACTCTTTGGGTACGGAACCCTAAAAAGGATTACCACTATAAAAAAAGAACAGTACAAAAACTAAATGCGACAATAGACCCAAGCACAGCGTCCCCTTTACTGATAAGAATGTGTAAAAATCGTGCGCGTTAAGTAAATTAATGCATATAAACATGTGAGCGCATAAAATCCAGCATTCTACTATTTAGGTAATGACTTTCCCTTCATGTAAGGCTCTATGAGTTCCAGTGGCCTTCGAGATCTTGTAACATCGTAATGATATGTTTACAAACAAATTGTAGGACTGCTCTCTAATCTTATAGCCACTGATTGAACGTGACGTTTTTTCGTATTTTTATCGTCACAAAATAGGAATGTTAAAAATGTATGTATATTCCATTATGTGACGTTTTTGGTAAGTACTTACGATTATCGTCACAAAATAGAAACGTTAAAAAAGTTTGTAAAATAGCACAATTGATTTTTAGCTGTTAAAACCAAAAGTTGTTAATTCCGAGAAAAAAAGTACATAAAAGTTATGCTTTTCAATGATACAACCCTAGTTTATCATTAAAATACGTTTGCAAATACCCAAAAATTCTAGCACAATACTTGGCCTTTATAAATTTTGTAACCCCCCAAGGGTGAAGGTGGCTCAGTAATTTGCTTGTTTGGTAGATAAGGGAATTCGTTAAGAGACCGCAAACGCTGTCTGTTTTAAAAGCTGAACAAATCTGTTAAAAGATTTTTAAGGGAATTATTTTTGTATCGTCACCACTTAATGGATCAGGTTTGAGTTTGACGGAGTTATACATTTTACCTACACATTTTGGAGTATTATGAGTCTTTGTTGTAAACAGTACGTTTAGATCGTTTAAGTGATAAACACGTACAACTAAAAAAGGGCCTTACCTTACGCTTGTTTGCCAGTGACGTCGTATTAAAAAAGAGATGGAGTGGCCACGTTAGTCGTATGAAAGACTGCAGACTCCCAAAAATCCCAAAATTCGTCTTCTACTCCCATTCTGCGGATGGAAAGCGTAATCGAGGGGGGCAGTTTCTACGGTACAAAGACGTACTAAAACGCCATCTCAAAGCCTGTGGTATGCCTGCCAAGCGCTGGAAGGAGCTTGCGTCGATGAGACCGGAATGGCGTGGGGTAACAGAGTCCGAAAAGGTGTAGCTTCTTTTGAACAAGCCCCAATCGAGCACGTGGACCATAAGCGTCATTTAAGGAAGACTCGACCCAAGCCCTCTTATGAGTACACTTACGACAGTCAGGGTCAGCTGTACTGCACACAGTGCGACAGAACATTTAGGAAAAAGTTCGGATTTGTGAGCCATGTACGTGCTCATCAGAGGAAGCTGTAGGGCGCGCCGTAGTCGGATAAAAAAAGAAAAAAAAAGTAACAAGTGGCTCTGTGAGCAGACAAAGCAAAAATTTTTTTTTTCAAATTATAAATTTCCAAAAACTGGCTCCACAAAAAAATGTATATAATTATCGAACCCGCTCACGAAACTTCACGAGAATCGGTTGAGAAATGCGACCCGTAGAGGAGAACATCCGGACAGACAGACATACGAAATATTTTTTGTCGAAATCTGAAACGGAGAGGCTTTGCTCGCTCGCTTAATGCTAACACAAAATCTGCTGTTTCAGAATAGGTTTTCTCGAATAAAATTGACCGACTAACATGCATAAAATAGTTGTTTTGTTTTCTGACATTAATAAAGTTATTCACGTAGGTAGTAAAAGTTATTCAGTCATGGAGATAAATATAGGTACACATTTATTTATTTTGTAATCATTATTCTCCTAGCGTTTTCTTATCTGTATTCTAAAGGATGCCTCGTGTGGTGCCGGGTTTGAGTAGCACCACTCCCTTTCTTCCCTTGGGTGTCGTAAGAGTCGACTATGGGAATCAGGTTGAAGTGTGTTGTGGGCGATGGGCTAGCAACCCGTCACTGTAATATCACATTTTCTCCATCTATAAACCTGCAATAGCTAAAATTGGCACTGAAAACTTATTTTCATGTGCTCTGCCTACCCCTTTTGGAAATAAAGGAGTTTATGTATGTATTCTAAAGGAACCCGGGGTCCTCTTTGACACTCTAAGATAGCGCGTAGGCACTAGTTTAATTTTATTTCATGTGATATCTTAACTTTCTCCTGTATTACCGGGATTCCGGAACTGGGAACCGTCCTCTCCAAAGACGCGTAGATTGCGTCAGAAGCAGACAACAATAATGGCGGCATCGGCATCACAATGGCGTCCATTTTTAAACTGAAAATATTAATTATAGACCTTTATGCTTCGTAATGGTTTGCCTTTTAATTATGGGAATGATCAAGAGTATTATTAACAACGTTATAAACCGAGTTGCGAAAAATTATAATTAAAAAATATTTACATATATCTATGTATTATTATGTACATCGATATTAGGATCTTTTGACTCCCTTTTTATACTTAGCGACTTGAGCTAATTCTAATCTATACTAAATTCTAAAAGCCTAAGTCAATAGGGGTACGTGGTATTTAAAGTCACATCTACAATGTCAGTTTTGTGACAAAATTACGCATATGACAGCGGCTGTCCGTTTTGTGACAATCACTGGCCACCTAGGTGTAGCTTATAAATGATGCAGTGAAAATGCCTTTGTGTGCATGTACCTAATAGAGATTCACACTAATTAGTGTAGGCATGCAAAACTTGCAAAAGCCATAATACTTTTCGATTGGTTCCTACTCAACCTAGTTTACCCTTGTTGGCATTTGAGGGGTAACCGTGCCTTTTAGCGACCTTTTCATTGTTAAAGCTGACATTTCGCAAATGTCAAACGAGTCGCTATTAAGGAAAACTACAGAACACTGACAAAACTAAAATAGTATTTATAGGTAGCTTCAAACTCATAATTAAATTGAATTGTGAATTATGTTAATGTCAAAAGCAAAGGAATAGCTTTTCCATTCTATGTGTAGGTCTCTCTCTTTTAAGAGGACTGCGAGCGGTAGTAGGTAATAGTCATAGAAATATAGTAGGTAAGATGGTCTTGTTTGAATCGGTAATTTATTTATCTAAAATCGGATTGCTACACTTTCCGATATAAGTAAGCATTCATTTTGAGAATATAAATATTTACTTATGTCAAATCAAGCTCGCGCACTGTCCAAGCACAGCATATGAAGCTATCGAGACGCAAGACAAAAATTTAGGAGCTACAAGCATCGAAGTATTACGTTACTCACAAAGCATTTTTGCGGAAACCACTTAGTTTGCCGAACTAATTGTGTGTGTCTTTCAAAACACACATAACCACCCACACACGTGCACGTGTGTAACGCAAGCAAGGGGACGCACCTAGTGATGGGAAAAATAACACCGATAGATGAAATCGATAAAATTTTATCAGTAGTCGTAATCGAAATCGAATGATTGAATAAAAAATGCATTGCTCATTTTTTGCTCGCTTTCAGCTTGATTTTATTTTTTGAAATAAATATACGACAAATTTAAAATGTCCGTATTTTTTATTCGTGATCGTAATGAGCTAGAGTATAAGCGATAAATCTACCTATAGTAGATACTGATTTTTGAAATATTACTAAAATTTTAAGCGCTATTTAATGATTAAAGGGAAAGGCAGAGGGAAGTAATTGAATTTTACCCCCGTGTCTCAGTGCCTGTTAAGATGACGAGATCTTTTTGGACAAATGGGGAGATGTTATTGAGATGCTTTAAGGAAAGCTTTTCGTGTTTTGTTGTGATGTTCGATAAAATGTTAAAATGATTTCAGAGGTAACATTAGCTAGGCCTTTTCCATGATTGAAATAATAATGTAGGCAGGAACGAAAATCAGAGCTATAAGACAACAACTTCGACTAAACATCCTGTGTAATAACCTCAAGAATTGACGTTTCTTTCTCGACTGTTCTCCGAAACTTATCTAATCGTTTTATATAGACAACGGCAGTGAGTTTCAGACATATTAAAATATTAGGAAAAAAGTCACATACGACTAAAACATTAAAGTCGACTCTTAATCTCTCTCGTAGTAAAATTTTGACTGAATATATAGGAATATTTCATTAATGTCAGACTATGTTGATATTTACACTTATTGTTGACGAATTTGTATCAGTTACTACTAGGCTTATGTTTGTGACCTATTTAATTGGACCGTTTTAAGCACTACTTGAAATAACCCAGCACTAATAAAAAAAAAATGTAAAAAAAGCAAATAAGACAGACACAGATTGATATTATTAAAAAAAAAAAAACATTAATGTCAATAATTATTGAGGAAACTGTCGAGAACGTTCACGGTCACCTGTCACCTTACGACTAAATAAAGATGAAAAAATCACTTACAACTAAATTCCTATTGAAAGATATACGTACTGTTATTTACACGTAAGAAACGCAATTTCTCTTCCGTCATTTATTTAAGCATCCTCTTAATATCCAACTATTAATTACCCAAAATTAATAAAATTACCCCATCGATTAACAATTAGGTGCCGTGTCCATCACTAACGCCATCTTGAATCGAGTTACTCGAGAGTCCATCATCCCGTGTAATAGGCTGAAAATTGACGGGAGACGAATTTCTTGACGTTTCATTTCGCGATAGTGATGGGAATTAGTCGATTAACGGGATTTAATTAGTTGCTGTTAGATGCAATTAGTAAAACGCTTTCCTTGTTTCATTTTCGTTCTTAGGTTCAAACGTCGACTTTGCTGTGTTCTAATAACATTGGCTAGTTTAACTCAACGGTTTAATAGAAATACCACGCTATGCGAACGTTAAAATTGGGTACTTTACAAATGTTAAAATTTATAACACGGTGTTACTATACGAATAGCTTTGTAATAAAACACGCATTTATAAATAATGTAAATCCCAGTACATCATTTAAATTGAAATGCCATTAAAACCCGTCAAAACTGTAAAGAATTTCTATATAAAGAACTGTTTTCATCGCCCTTAACAATAATATTGTATACCGGTTGAGATTAAAATGCTACAACAAACAAAGCTTTGTAAATATCGAAAAGCACTGGACTGACACAAATGCAAGATATTGCGATCTCTATAGATCAGCCATCTTATTCTGTGAAATTCATTCATATTTATATAAAACTAGATTTCAGCAACTTCTGATTGCATGCTTTGCAATGGCTTGTGAAAGAATGTACATACTTATTCAGTGGTTTTGATATCGTGTAAATTGTTATTAACACTGGTCACACGCTAGATATGTTTACCGTGAATTTCATACACATTAAAATATAATTAAATGGGTCACTCGGAGTCACGGACGGCTCAACATGTTTCGGCAATCATGAGCGCTGGTCCCGGCCGGCCGTTAACGGAGTAAAAGTAAAAGTAGTTTATTATTCAAATTAGGCATATTACATGCACCTATGAACGTCAATAAACTACCACCGGTTCGGAAAAATAAACCTCTGCCACGAGAAGAACCGGCGTAAGAAACTCGGCGAGGTGTCATTTTTTCAAAACAATATACATTGTATAGTTAAATATAAAATTACAGTGTCAGCTACTACAAAATAACAATGCTACAGCAGAAAACCTATTTTCGCGATAGATTAGCCGTGCAGGACGCTATCACTGCCGAGTTTCCAAGCGGAGCGGACTCCGTAATGACTCCGTTTCATTCTCAACAGTAAACTGAATGGGTATAAGCGTTACTCTTTGTTGGTGGAAGCGCTTATATGCAGTTTACTGTTGTGAGTCAAACGTAGACATGACGGAGTCCGCTCCGCTAGCAGTGAAAACCCCGCCTTAGGCCGTTATTTAACGTGTTCAGCCATATTCGACCTTAATGACGGAGTGACACGTTTCATTATATTTTCATGTGTCCACAAATGCCATAAATATTTACAAAACAACTTGTGATATTCTTTACGACGACTCCTTTTGGAATTACTATGACATGAATGGCATGATCTTAAAAACCAGCTACCTAGGTACCCATTAGTTTATCAATATGACCGCCTGCATGTAATCACCAGCTTTTCAGAAGACTTTTATCGATTCAGAAAGGAAAGAATACTTTATCAAAAAAGAGTCTCACTCAGATCTTAGATGTATGATGAATTATTTAACCGTCCTAAAACTATCGTATTGACTGCCCGTATTCCATCTCTAGCTATTCTATGACGAATAATTGATACAGAATACACACCCTTAGGCTTGTTCTAGTGTCACACTGACCATTATCGCTGACTGGCCAATATCTATGGTTGCTCTAGAGATATTTTAGAGTACCTAATAAAAAACCCGTAGAGCAAACGAAAGTTAAATAAGCATTGTCGAGTGTACTGGCTCTGAACACTCAGAGTGACACGAAAACCATTCTCAAATTATCGATACGACGCACGTGCCCATCACTAACCACTCACCGACCTCTATCGATCCAGCTTTTAGATGGATTTATTTATTTACACATCTTTAATCTATCTTTAATTTTACCTAACCTTACGTTAAAAAAAGGTATAGTTGTATGAGAGCAGGTCTCCGCCAGCAAACTGTTCTACAGTTTGGCGGGTTCAAGGCTAAATTGCCATATAACTGTAGTAATAAATGATTCTTTTTATCGATATGACCGGCCGTGTCCCATCACTAGCCGCTCAGACGACCTCTATCGATCCAGCATCCGCTCGTCTTGCAGCCACCTATTGACCTGTTTATTTTTAGACCCCCCGATGCCCCAGGGGTAAAACTAACATACAACATACGTCATAACTGTACTAGCATTTTCCTGTGACCTTATCCGAGCCCACTCCTACTTTCACCTAATTAAGAGTCCGAAGGAAGTTTGGTTCTCCATACAAACGTAGTTTCACTCTCATTTTATAACGGGATGCTGGTATAATATGAAACTTTGTATACACAATGGAATCCGGCATATCTAGGCCGGAAATTAGTTTGATGCTTGACATTATAATGGATATAAAATACAACAATTATTAAGGTTTTCATAAAAGACCTAAAAACTCAAATACTCGCTGTATTTTTTTTATATTACAATTCATAGCAACAGAAACTAATTTCCGGCCTAGATATGGCACATCAAAGATTCATGTTATTTCAGCATGGCGTTTTAAATTGAGAACGAAATTCCGTTTGTATGGAGAATCGAGTTCAGTCGAGAGGGGGTCGTGATTTCCAATATAAAGAATATCATGCTGACGACCACTTTGGTTTAGTTGGTAGTGACCCTGCCTGCGAAACCGGAGGTCCCGGGTTCGAATTCTGGTCAGGGCATTATTTGTGCATTTATCGCAAATATTGTTCCTGAGGCTTAGATGTTTCCTATGTATTATATTTATAAATTTGAAGTATGTATTTATCCATATATAGCTTTGCTTAGTTTGGGACTAGGTCGGGTCTATTTGTGTAAGACTGTCCCCCAATATTTATTTATTTATTCATGTATTGGAAGGAAGACTCACACAACCACCACCATTTGCCTCCATTCACCAAAAAAATATTTCAATCAGAAATTGCGGAGCTTCTGTTTGACGTAACTGGTGACCGAAGAGCTGGCGGCTTCCTCGCTCAACGTATCAGCATTGCGATACAGCGAGGAAATGCCGGCAGCATCCTCGGTACAATGCCTCAAGGGCCTGTTTTACATTTAAGTTAGTTTTAATTTAATTTCTTGTATATATTTTCTTTGTACATAAATAAATCATTATTCCCTTCAATTTTAATTTCTCAATAACACACGGGACATATAACTCATTACATTAGCTTGTGCCATAAAGACCCTCTTTCAATATTGAGTATTTTTTTATTCAAGTATTAAGAAATACAAATATCTGTATCCAGTATTCAATATACTCTGCCTCCCCTCGCGGCATGGCCATCAATCTCGACGCTACGGGCGATGCAATTTTCATATATAAATATTTTATTAACTTACTATGTGAACGCGTTTCCGTGAAAAATAGTGTTTTTCCATACTACATAACCGTTTTGCGCCTGCAAAAGTTTTAATGGCAATGTTGCGTTTAGTTGAAATTGCTCGTTGTTTTTTACCAGGCGCTTCACGACCCACATATTCGTACTATAATGTATATAGGTATTTTTAGTAAACTGTCTAGATATTTTTGCAATATAGACGTAAGGTCGTTAACCCGTCGGGGTCACGGAAGGTCACTGTATTAATCACAGCATAGCTGCGTTGTCCTGATAGCTTACTCAAACAAACGTTAATTGCTGGATATTGCGCGCAAAGGTTCAATCTATTACTATATTACCAAATACCAATATGAATCTAGATATAGTCTGTACCATTCATATCAGTGTAATTTTATAGGCGTTAGAAAGTAATAGCTTGAGATAAAACGTGTGTATCTGGCATTGTTTTACGTGGAGTAGTAAAGTTAGGCACTAGTTTTTTAAGTCATTGGAAGTTTTATCACATCTTTTACCGCATCGAAAATACCTTGCTTTGCCTACAGCCCTGCACAAGGTCTTGGTGTCCAGGCTTCTCAGCAGGAATAAAAAACTATACTGCAACTGCAGATATATAAGACGGTCATTAGACCTATCCTCATGTATGGTGGTGAGGCCTGGACACTAACGCAGAAAGAGGAAAGACAACTCCGGGTGACAGAGAGGAAAGTATACCGAAAGATCCTAGGACCTGTCAGGAGAGATGATGGCATATGGAGGATGCGTAAGAACGCCGAGGTTGAGGAGTTGGTGGCTGAACCCAATATCATAGGTGAAATAAAGTCCCACAGACTTCGCTGGTTCGGCCACCTACAGAGAATGGGAGAGGATCGCGCCGTCAAGAGAGCATACCTGAGTCGACCAACTGGTCGCCGCCCAGTCGGGCGACCCAGGTATCGCTGCGAAGACACAGTGGAGGCGGATCTGCGTCACAGTGCAGGTCAAAGATTGGCAAGCAGTGGTGCAGGATCGGGATAAGTGGCGTGCTCTCGTTTCGGAGGCCAAGACCCGTTTTGGGTCACTGAGCCAAGATAGTTAGTTTAGGAACTTTTATCACAAACGAAATGAATGCCAAGGGTAAGAGATGTGAACTAGAGAACAGCAATACCAGAGTAGTGGAAACACAGTTGATAGCTATTCAGAAATAGGTATGTACCATGATACAATTATACCAGATATGGCACTCCGAGAAAAAGTCAGTAGTGCGGGTGAGACACGGCTACGTCATATGTCACTGCTATCGAGCCTATCGATGGTTGGTGGTCTTAGTGTGGAATAAGATTAGAAACTTTTCTAATAAAATTCATATTCATGAATGAGGTACAGCCAGGTAACGAGTGTTCAAGAAAGGAGTGTATAATTTTTTAAAGGTTTGGGACCAACATGTGATACCCCTGGAGTTGCCGGCGTCCATGGGCTGCGGTGACTGCTTACCATCAGGCGGGCTGTACACTGTTATTTGCCACAGATCTGGTATAAAAAATGACCACCAGCAATAATGGGATCGATTTACTCATTATTTTTCTGTCACACTGTTCCAAATAGAAAGGAAAAGATCAGATTCAGAAGATAACATTTGACACATGACACGTTAGTCAGTTGATGCTAACTTCTGGAAGGCGCAACTGCTATCATCATCATCAGCCTAAATACGTCCCACTGCTGGGCACAGGCCTCCTCCTATAGACAAGACCATACATATACAGACAGGGAGACATAAGATTCATTACCACTCACACTGTTCCAAAAAGAAAGGAACAGGTAACATTGGTCACTTGACAGGAGTCACCCGAGCTGTAAATGCTAACTTCTACTGGGCGAGACTGCTATCATCATCACAGGCCTCCTCTCATAAATAAGACCTACACCGACCTACTGGTAACATTGGTTACGTGATAGGAATCACTCGAGCGGTTGCTGCTAACTTCTAGAGGGCGAGACTTGATGATTGGTCGGTCTGGGAGACTTAAGGTTCATAATCTGTTTCAAAAAGAAAGGAACAGGTATCATTGGTGACGTGACAGGAGTCACTCGAACTGCTAATGCTACCTTCTAGAGGGCGAGACTGCTATCATTATCATCACAGGCCTCCTCTCATAAATAAGACCTACACCTACCTACTGGTAACATTGGTCACGTGATAGGAGTCACTCGAACGGTTGCTGCTGACTACTATATTGAAAAGATACGTCCCATTTACACGTAGGCGTTTAGAAATAAACAGGCGTTTGATGAGTATATTGAGTATCATTTTTGAGATTAGGTTATTTCTGGCTCCATATTTAAAGGTTGATTGGTAATCGTAAGTTACACCAGCGGCCCTTACAGTTTTACTTAATGTAAGGTTTATTCTACCTTCCAAATAAGTTATTCATTTCCTCCCTAGGGCGCTACGATTGTGGAATGAGCTCCCTGCCGAGGTACACACGGGGGTTCTTCAAAAAAGGAGTGTAGACATTTTTAAAGCGTTGGCAATGCGGATGTGACACCCCTGGAGTTGCAGGCGTCCATATGCAGTGGTGACCGCTTACCATCAGGTGGGCAGTATGCTTGTTTGCCACTGACGTGGTATATAAAAAAGGCATTATAAAGCATCTCCATACATTTAATATACGCCGGGGGACAGCTCAGTCTCTTTGAGTAAATTCTTAAATTTAAAATAATACCCCTCCAGACTCCAGTGCATTCCACTGACCTAACCTAACCTTGACCTAAGCATACCTCTAAACCCGGGAACTGGGAACCGGGAAATGGCCATTATGGCATTTACCCCCATTAAATTGGGGGTGGCCTATATCCAGTGGACGTCCTTCGGCTGATATGGATGGATACCTCTATAGGCACAATTGACATAAACTTTAACATCTAATAACTAGGGTTTGCAGTCCCGGTACCGATTTCTATTCAAAATCCCGGGAATTCCCGGGATTTCCCGGGAAATTGCATGCCCTACTAATAACTAACGAGACGTTCATTTTGAAATCATTCTTATTCTCCACATGTAACTTGATTAATTGATGATGCGTTGGATATGTACGTCCTTTGAAATTTAATTGCAGTTCAGCTCAAGCTGAAAACCCCGTTCGCACACTGCCTGGTTCCGGCAGAATACCAGCACTACGACAGCAATGTCACATCACTGAGTTGGCGCCTTTTTGCGATAGTAAATTAAATATTAACATTAGCTATAGTTTTAGTTTGTAAGATTTATCTTTGTCAAAGTATCAGACCAAGAAAGGATAGACGGATCATTCCGGACAACCTAACGAAGTCTGTTTTGAAAAAGCATGACCAGCGTCAGTGTGCATGAGCGTCAGTGTGTGTATACTTCTTGGGCATTGTTAAGAATCGGTTACACTATGTTTTCCGTAATGCTTTAATCTTTTTTCTTGGTCTGAGGTTGAAACACTCTTTTTCTCTCGAGTATTGTCGAGACCTATACGCAAATAAAGTTTTTATCTGTCTTTCTATATTCAAGAGTAATTGGATCAAAATCTGAGATGATGGCTGAGAAGCCGTAGTAGTAATGAAATTGTGGCATAGATGTCTCTGAGGTGACCATTTGTAAGTTAGGTTATGTCGCAATTTAACAGACTTATAAAACGTAGTAATTAAAGTTCCAGAGAGTTCAAGATCTGAGAAGATGGCTTAGAAGCCACAGTTGTATTGGCATTGTGATATAGATGTCTCTCAGGTGATGAACATCAGTGGTAATAGCATAATAATGGCGTGTCTCTCCGGTGACCATGTATAAGTTAGGTTATATCGCCTTCTACAACCATGACTTGGGAGTGGAGCTTTTAAACCAGGTGCATTCAGCGCCAATTACTTGGTAACAGCTAAAGTAGCAACTAATATCGTAAGACACCCTTACTCCTATATTAATAGATGTGTTGCAATATATCTCGCATTTTTGTCTGCCATTAACAATGTGATACTGACTGTACAAGCCCAGCCAAAACCCAAGAGAATCCCAAATTCTATCAAAAAGCCGAACGTGCTGTCGTAACCGCATCATAAAATTAACAAAGTGATCTCATAAACGAAGATTAGTAAAGGGAATTATTAAAGCTAACCAGACGATGTCTTACTTAATATTCCGTCAACTTTAATTATTTTCACCTTGCGAACGGAAGCAAAAAAGCACTAAGTTGCTTCCGGCGCCAAGCAAAAGTGAGCCCAAACAGAAGTAATTTAGAGTGCACTTTAGTTTAGTAGCGGCGAGATGAGAGGTTATTTTTAATCCAGCTTCAGTATCAATCGATAACACGAGCTAAGTGTTATAAATATCAAAAACCGCAATTTTAAAACGCCGCGAAACGTTGCTATGCAAAAAACGGAAAAAAAATCGCTTACAAACTAGACTTACCTCGCAACAGCACAACCACAACACCTTAAAAAAAGAAAAACAACAAAAAAGAAACAAAAATTTATTAAAATAAAAACGAGTCAGAATTTAAAATTGACTCGGAAGAAATACGCGATACGTGCGTTCGAGACGGCGCGTACTGGCTCTCTGGTTCTTAGAAGTCGGGGGTGTGCTTTTATACACGCGCGCGGGTGACGGGGGAGTGGTCCGCCATCTTGTCGTTGCCATGGAAACGCGGAGATGGCCTATTAGGGGGAGCAGATTAGTTGTACAGCTAGCAACGGCGGGATAAATAATTAATTTTATGATATTATGGCTTAGTAATGCTTTTAACATGTTTATGATTGTCTGTTTTAATTTTATGGGGTTTGTGAATATTTGTTGTGGTTGTCAGGACGCCGCTTTATGTTTATTAGGATGCGTTAGGAATCAATTTAAATTTTAGAATAAGGTTACACTATTCTGTGTAATAGAGTGAAAACGGAGTGTTTGGGAATTTGGTAATTTTGCCTTGAGATGCCATTAGTTACTCCCAACGCTACTTCGTAAAGGTTGTCGGAAAGAGCTCAGTTCAGAGATCTTAGACATAAGATCTACTTAATTTACTTAATATACAATAAAATTTTGTGTTGGAGAGGTTTTTTATTCAGTTTTTTAATAAAAAGTTTTGGTTGCTTGATTCCTTTAAAATAGGTTCACGTAGGTAATATATTTTACACCATTTTATTACCAACTTATGACATCATTATATTCTAATTACACAGCTTTATCCTTTACTACCCATGCTAAGTATTAACTACATTCACAATTTTTGACGATCTTTATACAATTTTCCCGGTTTTTTTAGCCCTACAAGTTTTTAACTTTAATAGAACTAACGATATTTTTATTCTTTACGACGCAAAGGATTAAGCCAAAATCTGGTGATTGTAAGAAGTGAATAACTTGAAAAATGTCATTTTCTTGGTGTCTAGTAAATAAAACGATATCAGAAATTTATAATGTGGGTCATAGTTGATGTACACCGAAATACAGATTCTGTATCACGTTCTAGTTATATACAGGCTGTTTTTTTTTAACTCCGGTAATTGCGTGGACACAATCCCGAGATGAAATAAAGTAATCTTCTTTAAGACACTAGTATCCCAATTCGTACTATTTCGAAGATATTCAAGATTCATTTCCGTTAATTAAAACCCCTAGTCTAGTATAAAAGATCCTTAGCAATTAAACAATGTTGACGTGCGTGTCATTCGAATTTTGAATTGTCATACTTGACATTAACATTTGCTTAACTCCACGTAAACTCTTAAGGCTGGTTTTCATTCAATCTTGGTGATATATTTAAAAAAATTGTATGAAAAAGAATAAAAAAACTTTTTTCTTCAATTTCAAAATACTAAATATGCTATGGCGTTTCTAGAGCTACCTATGCATGGCTATATGCTAGAAGGAACGGAAATCAATAAAAACACATTGTATATTTAACTTAGTTTTACCCGTTTTTGTTGTTAGACAATTAAAACTATAGGGCCGTGGGGGCCTGGTGCTCACAGCACTTTTAAGGAGCTGGCGAAACGCCTTGTGGAGGCGTCGGGTGACCAAAAGGCTGGCGCGTATCTCGCTCAGCGCATCAGCATTGCTATTCAGCGCGGCAATGCGGCCATTCTGGGCACCCTACCGTCGAGTTCCGCGCTCGAACCCATTTTTAGGGTTCCGTAGTCAACTAGGAACCCTTATAGTTTCGCCATGTCTGTCCGTCCGTCTGTCCGTCCGTCTGTCCGTCCGTCCGCGGATAATCTCAGTGACCGTTAGCACTAGAAAGCTGAAATTTGCTACTAATATGTATATCAATTACGCCGACAAAGTGGTAAAATAAAAAGTGGAAAAAAGTATTTTATTAGGGTACCTCCCCTATACGTAAAGTGGGGAGTGTTTTTTTTTTCATTTTAACCCTAACGTGTGATATATTGTTAGATAGGTATTTAAAAATAAATAGGGGTTTACTAAAATCATTTTTTGATAATGTTAATATTTTCGGAAATAATCGCTCCAGAAGTAAAAAAAAATGTGTCCCCCCCCCCTCTAACTTTTGAACCATAAGTTTTAAAAATATGAAAAAAATCTCAAAAGTAGAACTTTATAAAAACTTTGTAGGAAAATTATTTTGAACTTGATAGGTTGAATAGTTTTTGAAAAAAATACAAAAATAATTTCTGAACTAAGTTTGTAATTTAACCGTATAAACAGGTGTTTATTGTACCTGTCATTTCTACAAAATCACAATGAAATGACGTGCTTTCAAATAAAGTAAAACCGGTGAAAATCGGTTCACGCAATAAAGAATTATTCCATAAAAATCATCTTCCATACTTTAAGCTCGCGCGCAATAGTTTACTTAATTTGCCGATACATGTCGCTGTACGTGGAACGCTCATTTCTACATGGCGGTGTTAAGATTTTTCCTGATTTAATGGGGTCTGAGCAGGTGCGCCCATACATTAGGTAAGGTTTTGTGTTACTGCACTTAATATGTCAACTTAATGTGACGGACGGAAAACTACGGAACCCTACACTGAGCGTGGCCCGACACGCTCTTGGCCGGTTTTTTATTTGTAAATTAGGTAGGTAATTAGGTTTTTTTTTAGGTCGTTTAATTTTTTTTTCCCTATAAATGCTTATGTATCATAAAATTCATAAATATCATAATGGGTCTCGCATCATTAAAACGTCTAAGTAAGTAGGTAAAAAAGTTATTGTACTTGATACGCTCCAATTTGTTTTGAATTCAACTTCGCTTTTTTATTCGAAATTATTTCATTATGTGATATGCGTTTCATTTATATTCCGAATAAAGAAAATCATTACTATGTATACGAAAAATTATTCACTAAAGGTTTACATCCTTATAAAACAACACAAAAATAAATGATTATGTGATATGAAACAAATAGGTGTTAGAAAATTGTAATTAATTTAAGTTTCACCAAATTTCATTAATCCATACTAATATTATAAATTCGATAGTAACTCTGTCTGTATGTTACTTCATCATGTTTAAACTGCTGAACGAATTTAGATTGAATTTGGCATTTTTTTAGGGTTCCGTACCCAAAGGGTAAAAACGGGACCCTATTACTAAGACTTCGCTGTCCGTCCGTCCGCCCGTCTGTCACCAGAGTGTATGTCAAGAAATGTAATAGCTAGACAGATGAAATTTTCACAGATTGTGTACTTCTGTTGCCGCTATAACAATAAGTACTAAAAACTAAATAATAATAATAATTAAGGGGGACTCCCATACAAAAATCGTGATTATTTAGCCCTTTTTCATGGCTACCACTAGCCGAGCTAGATCTCAAGAACCGTAATAGCTAGACAGTTGAAATTTGCACATATTATGTATTTTTATTGTGGCTACAACAACAAGTACTAAAATCAAAATAATAATAATAATTAAGGGCGGCTCCTATACAACAGCGTAGTTGTTGGCCTTTTTTTTCTGGTGTACGGAACCCTTCGTGCGCGAGTCCGACTCGCACTTGGCCGGTTTTTTTATGTCATAGGAGGAAAACGAGCAGACGAATCACCTGATGGTAAGCGATTAGCGCCGCCCATGGATCCCGCAACACCAGAGCAGAGGGATGATATAGTGTGAGAGCCCAGAAAGGACATTGGATGGTTTTTATCCCGGACATAATTCCGTTCCATGGGAGTTTGTATGGAAGAGCGATAATTAAGCCCGCGTCTAAGATACTCGTAATTTAATTACAAGTATGTCTCTAAGGCAATATAGAAAACATGTAAGACACAAAAACAAATAATCAGGTTTATAACACAAACAAACCGGCACATACAACTGAAATGTATTCACCTTTATTTTTGAGGTTTGACGTTTCGAATGTAACACAACATCCGTAGTCACGAGCTGACTGGCTTTATGTCCAGTCTTATGTTATCTTACCTAGACGAGAGCCCTTGCAGATGCACTCTGACCCAATGGGATCTTTTATGCAACTTCCCCCTCCTTTGAACCTAATACAAGCTGCTCTCCAACATTTCCACAAACCAGATGAATGATGGAGTTCAGCGGGAATACTCTGAATCCCAGTGCTTCTGGGTGGTTAACCTGATCCTTTGTTTGGTAAGGGCGTGATATTCACACTACCAGTGTTCGATTGTCTCGTCCTCCTCGCCACACATCCTACAATCTGCGGGTATATTGTCAGTTAAGCCGTTGATCCCGGTTGCTGTCTATAATAGCAGTCGTTAAGCCAAGTTAGAGGCCTCCGGGTGGCTTGAGAACTTCTAACAGTCAAGTTGCCCACTCACTTGACAAGCCTAATCCCAATAAGGTCTAGTTTCCCCCTCGGGTTGGAAGGTCATATGGCAGTCGCTTTCGTTAAAATTAGTGCCTACGCCAACTCTTGGGATTGGGTAGCGGACCTCAGGCATCCTTTAGGATGCAACTGTACTGGGAATAACGCTAGGGGGATGATTTCACTTTATAATTTTCTTTCACATTTAATTTTTACTTAAGAAAATATTTTAAATCATGGTCCCTCTGTTCCCAGTTTCTCACTTTAGTCATACTTAAGATTTAACAAAATACTATTTAAGAGGGCGCAGTACGCCGGTTCTCCATACAAACGTATTTACGCTCTCATTTTAAAACTTTGTATACATAATCGGATCCGGCATATCTAGGTCGGAAATTAGTTTCTGTTGCTCGAAATTGTAAAAGAAAAAAAAAATACAGCGGTTTTTTGAGTATTTACGGCTTGTATGAAAACCTTAATAATCGCTGTATTTTTTCTCCATTATAATTTCAAGCAACAGAAACTAATTTCCGACCTAGATATGCCGGATCCCATTGTGTATACAAAGTTTCATGTCATTCTAGTATGGCGTTTTAAAATGAGATCGTAAATACGTTTGTATGGAGAACCGAGAGTACTGCGCACTCTTGAGTACGTAAACAATACTTAACCATAATAAACATTCATAACAACAAAAATTAAATGTTATCAAGATTAAATGGTATTTTTCATAACAATCCCAAGCGAATGGTTTTTTTATATATAGATATATAAAAAAAGCTCATTGACCAGAATTATTGTAAGTTGTAACTTATTAATGTTTTTTAGGGTTCCGTACCTAGAAAGTAAAAAAAGACCCTTATAGGATCACTTTGTTGTCCGTCCGGATGTCTGTCTGTCAAGACCCTTTTTCTCAGGAACTCGTGGAGGTATCAAGCTGGAATTTATATCAAATACTCAGGTCTACTGTCCCTTGGAGCTGTGAAACAATGAAAAATCAAACTTATACGCCAACGCAACCAAAAGATACAGCCGTTTATGCCGCAAATTATCGACATTCGCAAGGGAATTAAAACCTACAGGGTAGGGTAAGTACTTCCCGTGAACTCAGAATCTTGAAATTAGTTACGAAGCAACGTCTTATAGCGCAGATAAGATAAAGGAAAAATTGCGAAAACCGTAAATTTTTAGTTACTTACATCATATAAAAAAATACATATGTATTTTTTACCTTCGGTGCGCGAGTCCGACTCGCACTTGGCCGGTTTTTTTTCACAGTAGGTGTATATACTCGTATCAACCTGTTAGGTATATTGTAACATTGCTTCTTATTAATAAAATATTCATATTTAATGATTTTTTAAATAAAATTTTAATTATCTTTCTGATATTTATAATATGTAACTACTTATGTATTGTACTAAATTAGAAGTGATGCGACGTTAAAAATCAGTCTCCTGTCTGACAGTCCAGACCAAATAAAAATATTTTTCCAAATCGGTTTCAACCAATCAACAAGAAAATGTACCTACCTACTCAAATCAAATACCATACCATAACCTTGCTACTCAATACAAATATAGGTTTATGGGGAATCAATATTCAATCAACTAAAAATCTAAAATTATTTTTAGCAAATTTCGTTGCGCACCGTACCATCCCTTCGTTCGTCTCAACCCTCCATCCCCCACACGCACACAAATCACGCACACACACACAAAACACCTTAATACGGACATGGAACACAGCATGCCTATACAGGTTTTCCTGCTGCTGAGAAAATTCGCACACATCGACAAAAACAAAGAGGTACATACGCCGATGTTGCTGCAAGCGAAACTCACCGTATTCGCAACGTATCAAAGTTCAAAATCGTATAACGTAATCCTTTTAAAATATCCTTTTAGGGCGAAAAGTGAAGGCACAGTGAGACACAGTGGTTTTAGTTGGAAAATGGCACCACCATCTCAACTGTGCAGCATCTATCGATGTATAGCGCTATCGCTGTCCGACTTGCGTAGCTACGTATGCCGTTGTCCTTATCGCTCCGTACACAGAGATGTGAGAAGAAAATTTGTGTGCACAAAAGTTGGACCCAGGTAATTATTTTTAGTGCTATTTAAATAATTTATTGTGAGGGAAACTTATGTTTTGTACAGGTTTTTAATCTATTAGGGGCGCATAAAAGTATTACAGGATATTTGAGGGTTTCATAAAATGCACTCAGACGGTCATTTCGCTAAATGTATTAAATTTGTAATAATATGATGTGTTACATGTATGAAATCGAAATAGATAAATAGATTCTGCGCAAGTATATAAATTAATGTAAATATTATTTTATTATGTTAATAATTTTCGAAGCCGAGTACTTCATCTAAGTAATAAACAAAATACTCTAATAAAAATTACCGCTTCAGAGCTTGCGCTATTCGTCACTAGATGGCGCTTCTAGGAATCATTTTTCTGATTCTTATTAATCAATAGGTATGGTTCAAAAATATAAAAAAAAACCGATGAATTAAGATTAAATAGGTGGTGCAGGTATTAAAACAATCTTTCCCGAAATAATTTTTATACTTTTAGTATTGCTACCCAGCGACAGATGGCGCCACTAATCTTGAAAGAAATTCCGCAATTTTTCCACCTTTCGTTGTTAGAACAATTTTCGCCATGTTTGTAATCGTTCAATGCGTAATCTTATAATTTAAAACTTTTGTTTTAAATTTAAAATACGGAATTTAAAAAAACGTGTTATTAATTACTTATCATCATTTTAACTTTATAGCTTTGTACCTGTTGTACCTTACCTACTGACCCGAAAATAGTTTTTTTGGTTTGTGGTGGCTAAGACATTCGTCTCGATATTATACATTTTAAAATTGTAGGCAAGAAATGAAAAAAAGTGATAAGTAGTACCAATACTATTATAATGTTGAGTAGTTTATAAATAAAAAAAACAAGACTTTTTAATACAAAACATATAAGTAGTCTTTTAGATAAATTAGGTAGATTTTAATATGACAAGTGGGCATTTAGTTAATACTGGTCATTTCTATGTGGCAACATTCTATTCCTTTTCGATTCACAACGGCGAAGCACGTTCCCCGCGATACAATTATTGTAAATTTCATAATTAAGTGAATAAAGATTCATTTATTAAATTTTCCTTAGCATTTTGGTTTATAACTTGGGTGCATTGGTTAGTAATTATGAATCGATATCCTATAATACTAGCCTTAGTGATTGACATACTTAACTTAAAATATGTAATATATATATTTTTATAAATAATTACTTTTGTCAGTATCTCGATGATAATTTTTGACACGAAGGTACATAATTAAATGGGGGAATCAGGTTTGCTGGCAAACATATCCAAAATTTGATTGGAGCTGCTCCGCATCCTACGCACCAGTGAGAAGGCTCTCTTCCGCAAGATGGCAACAAACCCGTCCGTGTGAGCCAATGAAATGAAAAGTCCCTCCTTATGATTATCGAAAACAGTAATGTCTGCACCTCCAATGAGCACCCTATATTCTACTAATACCAGTCACACAATATCATACAGTTTAAGCATGTAAAACAATGAAACATCGTCTGCAACAGTTGCGCAACAATCCCGTAAACGTTCGGAAACAAACAAACTGCTATTTTAATTTTTATTATCATGCGCGAGTATGCGGGTTATTAAAAAACTTGCGAGCGGCGCTGGGGCAAGCGTGAATCAGTTTTAACAGCTAATGGTTCCAGCGTTACACCACCACTTATTGCTCCTTAGGTATGTGGTGATGATCTTTCACCGCAGTAAGGAGAACCTGCTAAAGTGGGGCGCACGTGATCGCCTCCATACAAAACTCGCTGGCAAATCGCAAGTGTGATATACCCCTGAGCGGTTGAGACGCCCAATGCCCTGTGTGGGATGGCTCTCCAAACAATGAAGCACATGTTGTCCAGCCCAGCGTATCTTCGAGACGCGACAGATAGGGCGATAAGCGTCGCCACTTTCTGATCCCAACACAGACTGAAACCATTGACACGAGGAGAAGAACCGTAGAATCGGACAACACGTGGGAGCCGCCTGTCTTAAAAGGCAACTAAAGGGGGTCATCGGGGTTATAGTGGCGGGGGCCGCAACACCTGGCTATCAAGCCCAGGAAAGGTGACGTGGATGGCTTTAGAATGAGTAAAGCGCGAAGGGCGTTCAGTATTGAGATCCTTGAGTCCTCCGCATTAGAGCGCAGATTGCTGTCCCCTCTGGGCGGGTGCACCTGGATACGAGCTTGGGCCTTTTGACTCGCTCCAGAGACGTGCTGTGCGAATCGTAGAGGATACCAAACTCACAAGCGATATATTGAACCGTTAAGTTTAAGGAGAAACTTTGCCTCCTTGTGCGTGTTCTATCGCTTATATAATGGGTTGTGCTCCGAAGAACTGTTCGACATGATTCCCACGGCCGCTGTCTACCATCTCACTGCTCGTCGTCGGGAGGGTATTCATCCTCACACCTTAGAACCTAAATGGTCGCGTACGGTACGGTTTCAGAGGAACTTCCTCCCTCAGACGCTCCGGTTGTGGAATGAGCTCCCTGCCGAGGTTTTCCCCGAGGAATTACAGTATGGAATTCTTCAAGAAAGGAGTGTATACATTTTTAAATAGTCGGCAACGCGCATGTGACATCCCTGGAGTTGCAGGCGTCCATAGACTGCGGTGACCGCTTACCATCAGGCGGGCCGTACGCCTGTTTGCCACCGACTTGTCATAAAAAAAAGATGGTGGACAGGTGGTCACCGTGGAGATTTTAGTGGATAGAAATACCACATAGCCCAGTCATTCCCCGATGACTGGGTAGAACGGATTTTGTCCATGCAAAAAAGGTATGTTGTGATGTGTTCCTGGTGGTGAGACGTCGCCAGAGCTCCCAAGCATGCGTTGTGTTGAGAGCCGTGGCCTACCCAAACTCCATAGCGATCTATCCTCTTCTTTGTTCGCTTTTTTCGCTCAATACCACCATTACTACCACCGTCCGTATTCTCACTTGAAACACGAGCAAAATCACGACATACAACACATACAGTATCAACTCGCGCGTTTTTGCCGGAAACGGTCTGATTCCGATTTGTGAACTTTCGGATCACTCGACGCCAGACGCTCAACACTTGAAACCCATCTTTTTTGATTTCAATGGCTTCCTTGAACATCCTCGGTGTCATGTACGACAGTGCGATTATGCTAGATAGGCTTCTTAATTTTATATTTTTTTATGGCGGGGCCTTTTTTTATAATACCAGGTTGTGAATACTGAAATGCTGGGTTTTTGGACCCAGGTATGTCCTAAAACTACAAGACCACCGGGGGAAGGGCAGCAGCATCCAGTAGTGCGGTGGAGATACTGCGATCGCTAATTCGCATGCCAAGCGCGGTGATTATGGCATTTACCCCCATGAAATTGGGGGAGGCCCATGTCCAGCAGAGGACGTCCTTCGGCTGATATGGTGGGTTTTTATATTGCGTAATGTTGACTTCGGAACCCTGATAAAAGCAATTAGTTCGCATACACGCGAAACAATCTCGCTCGCGCACTAAGCGTTCCGGACTTCTAAGAACGCGATACAAAGGGAATCCTGTAATGCAGATACCGGTTTTAATTGTGTATGTACTGTACATACTAAATAGTGAAGTAAAATCAATCTGAACGCAAGTCCAGCCTTTTTTACCGACTTCAATAGAAGGAAGGAGGTACTCAGTTCGTCTGTGGTTCGTCTGCATGTTTGCTTGTTTTTTTTACCGACTTCAATAGAAGGAAGGAGGTACTCAGTTCGTATGCATGTTTGCTTGTTCTTTTTGTATGTATGTATGTTCCCCGATAACTCTTGACCACGTAGGCCGATTTTGATAATTCTTTTTTTGTTTCAAAGCAGGTACCCCAACATTGGTCCCGTATAAATTTGGTGAAGGCCTGATGATGGGATCTAGAAGGGATTGAGGTAACTCCTCGGATTTCGGTATTTTCTGTAGGTAACCAAAGCATTGCCTCACGGAAACCCACAGACTTCGGATCGCGCCTTACGGCTAAAGACCAACAAAGCGAGAGAAAGAGAAATCATCAGCATCACCTTATGTGCCCGTGATAGAAAGAGACAGACAGTAGAGTCTTGACGTGACACAATTTTTTCGAGTATAACCCCATAGCGACCCGCCCGGTTTTAGTGTGAACGCTATTTTGGTCAAATAATTCAGATTAGTACCGATTTTCAAGTAAAGATTGTGTTTTGTAGACATGGTGTCTTGTTCGGTATGCAGTTGTGATGTGACAACTAGAAATAACCCAAAGAATTACACGTTTCACGGGTAAATACGTAATTGTTACTAAATTCTTTGATACCATATTTTGACAAAATACTATGTTTATTCGATTAGGATAGTAATATTAACTAGAGTATATTGATTTTCCTTGCAATATATTATCATATTTTTGATATAAAAGGAGAAATAAAGCATATTTTGTATAAAATAGTAAAATGTTAGGTTACGCTAGGCCTTGACAAAGTGATGACGTCACGATGTCGACTGTCGATAAAATAACTACCAGCACGGTTAGCACAAGACAGCGTGCGAGTTATATCTTGCTCGAGATAGACTATCTGCCTCTTTCCGTGTGTACCCATTAGAAAGAGACGGATAGTCTATCTCGCGCGCGATATAGCTCGTGCGCCGTCTTCTGGTAGCCGTGCAGAAGGCTTACCGTGAACCAAAAATGAAGAATCTCCCTCTCTGTCGGTCGAATATGCAAGTAAGACAGAAAGGCAAATATTTCGGTTCGCGGTAGCGCCCCAGTTGCCAACCAAGTAATATATCTTTGGTGATATATTAAGAAAATGCAGAGACAACAATAAATGTATTAAAGACTACGTGATGTGAGTGACAAACATACAAAAATAGATATACTATCACATATCCAATACATCCATACTTCCATACTATAGTTAGTTGACCCTATTTAACGGTTTAAAATATCACATTTTAGATCAAGACCCATTAGATAACCACAGATATTTACTAATAATAATAAATAATAAATAAATAATAAATATTAGGGACAATTTTTACACAAATCGAACTAGTCCCATAGTAAGCTTAATAAGGCTTGTGTTATGGGTACTAGACGACTATATATTTAATAGATATATAAGTATACTTAAATACATAGAAAACATCCAAGTCTCAGGAACAAATGTCTCTGCTCACCACAGAAACAAATGCCCTTACCAGGATTCGAACCCGGGACCTCTAGCTTCGAAGGCAATGGCACTACCAACTAGGCTAAACAGGCCGACACTAATGAAAAGCATTATCGAAACTTATTTTGATATAGGATTAAAGTACGAGAGCAGATCGTTAAAATTTGATAAAAAAACTGCGCACACATTTAGACAAAAATGTAATATTTAGAGGCCAATAAAAAAGTTACATGAGTATTTCATACAGTGTTTTATTTACATAGGTATCTTGTAATAAGAGACATGCGGACATTTTTTATCTTTTATTAGTCGCAGGTCATCTTTTCATACTACGGGGTGTAATACAAACTTGGAACATTTAAACTTCATTATCTCTGTAACTATTCCTTTGCGTTATTCCGTTTCGTTCTTTTATTTGCGTATTCTCGCCGCTGAGGTTAAAAGTTGTATGTTTCACACGAGAGCAAAGATATTTGCATCTCGTGTTTTTGACTCCCTCGCTACGCTCAAGATTCTAATTTTGAATCACGAGCGTAGCGACGTGATTCAATTATAGAGTCTTTCGCTTGCTTGGGACTCAACATAAACACTCGCAGCATACATTTACTTTGCTCCTTGTTGAACAAATAACTATAATAGCATTCGGTATAAAATAATCGATTTCGATAATTTTTGTACAGCACTATTTCACTCACACATATGCATTCATTTTTTGGTAACGCGTAATATTTGACTTTGTTGTTCTTGTACATCCTAATTCTATGCGGAAACCACAAATTGTGGCATAGCAAGTACAAAATTGGAGTTTTTTGGTATAAATTATTTATTTACTAACTGACTCGTTCTCATCTGTCACCTCACACCTCACCTCACCCGTTTTTATATGGAAACTGTCAAAATTTGACAAATGACGATTAAAAGTTTCCATATAAAAACCCCAGTGGCAGCGCTAGGCAATAGCGTCGGCGACATAAACTTGGGCCACTATTACTTATACTATACCATTTTATTATACCTTACAAGTAAAATTTATGTAAAAAACCGATTTGGGTACTTCAAAGGGACAACTTCGAGTTATAAAAGAAAGAGCAATTACAAACTAGACTGCTAAAAAATATAGTTGATAAAAAAACCAAAGACAGCTGTAAAAGTAATAACTACACGGCCTTATTTAAAGAGCTAAATATACTGCCAGTGCATGAAAAAATTAAGTATGTAATAGCAGCTGAGCAATTCAAAAACACTGAATTTAAATCTGTCCGAGTGTACACCCGCGAACTAAGAGCTACGACGCGCCGGACCTATTTGGAACCTAAAGCTAATAATTACTATGGCAAAAGAACGCGTAGTTATATAACGCCCCGATTATTTAATACCATCTTTTCAGAAAACGACTGTACGAGTAAATACGTGTTTAAAATGAGGCTAAAAAAGTTGCTACTAGATGCCATAAAGCTATAGGTAGTGAGTGAATTTGATTTGGAGTCATATTAGTATTGTTTGAGATGCGTGTCTGCGCAGAGATAATTTTATTTAAATATAGACGGTACTGTACGGCATAAACCATAAATTTTGCACTTAGGCGTTCATTTCAAGTGATTTCTCCTATATTCTATGGTATTACCCACAGTAATAAAATATATATATATATAACTGCAAAACTATTAGTACCCTCATTTTACAAGTGTAGAACCACAGCTGTTAAGTACCTAGCTAACTATTACTAATCATATTTATAATTTATAAGTATTTAAGACGATTGTGTGCATTTAACTAGTAAGGTACATATAAGAATACCAGGAAAATGAGTGCTATCTCGCCAATAAACTTAATGTTTGGCGATTATAATGTAAACAAATGTACCATACAAAGCTTTAGAAAATAAATTAAAATAAAATAAAATAAAAGAGATTATTACCCCAAGGGTTTGACCTACTAAAATCATTACAAATTCGGTTTGAGTGTACCTAAATATCCGCATGTATTAATCGATAATATTGTAGGTAATCAATAAGACCATACTTGATGAATTTACTAAGTAATCATAAAATTATTAACATAAATAAAAAAAATATTAGGGAAAACTTACACAAACCCACCTAGTCCCAAACTAAGCAAAGCTTGTACTATGGGTACTGGCGACGATACACATACTTATATATATAAATAAATACAATTAAATACATAGAAAACATATGAGAGAGAGAACAAATATTCGTGGTCATCACACAAATAAGTGCCCTGACCGGGATTCGAACCCGGGACCTCCGGCTTCGTAGGCAAGGTCACTACCAACTAAGCCAAACTGGTAGTCGTCAATCGTCATAGGTGCCTATATAGTCAGAAGTAGTACAGGAAGTAGAGCAATGGAGAGGGCTATGCTAGGGGGTATCTCCGCGCGATCGCATGAGAAATGAAGCCGTCCGCAGTAGAACCAAAGTAACCGATGTAGTGTGGATATAGCCCTCCGAATCGCTAAACTTAAGTGGCAGTAGGTGGGGCACATAGCACGTAGAACCGATGGCCGTCGGGGCGGAAAGGTTCTCAAGTGGCGACTACGTACCGGAAGGCGTAAGGTGGGTAGACCCCCCACAAGATGGACTAGTAAAGGTCGCGGGAGTCCGCTGGATGCGGGTGGCGCAGGATCGGTCATTGTGGCACTCGTTGGGAAAGGCCTCTACCCACGTAATCTGTTTCGATTGCATGAAAATTAGCGAGAATAAGCAGGTGTGTCGAATATTAGTCTAGGTCGCGAAACTAGGGACTGGTCATCATCACAAAAAAAACTTAAATGAAATAAAATCATTTAGTGATTTTACATTAAAATCAGCAAAACTAAGTTAGAAAGTCATCCCGGGTAGTTTCCACTACAGCTGTTAGGGATTTCGTTACCAAAACTATTATTAGGTATCAAAAATAGTACTTATTTTCGCAAATTTTTAAAAGCCCATACAAAAGGCCTTTTGGTAAAAGAAATGTAGTGAAAAAAATACTTTGCAGCTTACTAACGATTTTATCTTAGCTCATAAGTATTGAAATTACCCACATAATGGTGTAAATAAAAAATATATCACATGAATAGAGTGAGAGAGCAGCTAAAAACTTTCGGAACAGCCCTCGTACAAATAGTTTATTCAATTATTTTGAATATATTCTTATGGTAAATTTTACATACATCTGGGCTACATTGAAATGGGCTGGGCTAAATCATTGTAGTACTTATAGTTCTTTCCTACTTTAGTCTGAACTAGGAAAATCCTGTATCTCAGACAAAGAGTTAGTATACAACAAATTGTAATTTTTAGGGTTCCGTACCCAAAGGGTAAAAACGGGACCCTATTACTAAAACTTCGCTGTCCGTCCGTCCGTCTGTCACCAGGCTGTATCTCAATAACCGTAATAGCTAGACAGTTGAAATTTTCGCAGATTGTGTATTTCTGTTGCCGCTATAACAACAAATACTAAAAACAAAATAATAATAATAATTAAGGGGGCTCCCATACAAAAAACGTGATATTTTAGCCCTTTTTCATGGCTACCACTCGCCGAGCTAAATCTCAAGAACTGTAATATCTAGACAGTTGAAATTTGCACAGATTATGTATTTTTATTGTGGCTACAACAACAAATACTAAAGTCAAAATAATAATAATTATAATTAAGGGGGGCTCCCATACAACAGAGTAGTTGTAGGCGTTTTTTGCTTTATCTCATGAACCGTAATAGCAAGGAGGTTAAAATTTTCACAGATGTTGTATTTTTATTGCCACAATAATAACAAATACTAAAAATTAAGTAAAATTTATAATAGTTAAGGGGGGCTTCCATACAACAAAAGTATTTTTTTTATTTCTGGTACGGATCCTTTCGTGCGCGAGTCCGACTTGCACTTGGCCGGTTTTTATATTATAACGTGGCCAATTTCCGAAGTCATGATCTTGAAGTTGCCCTTTTGAAGTACTGAAATGTAATTTGTTTACATTGTACTGATATAATATTCGTTCCTAGCAATGCAAAATACTAGTAAAAAACAATTGAATAATTTTGTAACTGTACGGATCTTTTCCTATTAAATCATATAGGTATTAGTATTAAATATTACATACACTAGCTTACCCTCTGTGTTAGGAAGGCGTGAGTATGCGCGGTCCATTAATCTGGCCGAGTGTACAGTTATCGTTTTTGAGCGGAGTCTACGTTAATGAACATTTTTGCACATTCCGCGACGTACCGCCGCTGGGGGCAATGGTTAGGTGGTTCATTTATTTAGAATAAAATAGAATATAATAAATATTCGGATAACACATTACAGTAATACAGTACAACTTAAGAACTAAATAATAATTTTAACAAAAAAAACCCCCCCACCGAGTTTTTTGTCCATTTATCGCGCACATACTTAATGCAAATTTAAGACTTATATGATTTTCTCATGGATGCCATTGTCAAAACTGGACCAAATTAATATCGGGCCATACGGAAAGCACCAGCTTTCAAATATAAAAAAATATCAAAATCGGTTCATCCAGTCGAAAGTTCTGAGGTAACAAACATAAAAAAGAACAAAATACAGACGAATTAAGAAACTTCTCCTTTTTTGAAGTCGGTAAAACGACAGATGTGCTACCGAAAAGGCCTCCACTCAGCAATGCAGCAAACCTGAGAGGTAAGTATTAAATGGTTTCGAACGTGCCTAAGGTTGAAGATGAATTTCCGCATTTAAAACTCTGTGACCAGTAGTACAACACGCGTTTTTTTTAAATATAAATTATTTTTTAAAATTTACAAATATCCAAAAACTGCCTGGACAAAAAACTATATATGTATAATTGCCGAACGTACACGAAATTTCACGAGAAACGGTTGAGAAATGCGATCTGTAAAGGAAGACAACCGAATATCCGGACATATGGACATCCGGATATACGAAATCATTTTTATCGAAGCTGAAGCGGAGACCTTCGTTTCACTCGGTCGATGAAATAAATTTGATAAAATCAATCGGCTTTTTACCCAAATGACTTACTATGCAAAACATTTAGAGTTAGACACTTAAAAATATCAAACTACGTTACGTCATTTATGATTATTTATGCGTACACACAAAAAATAAAACACTTAAGCAAAGGCGGCACCCAAATATTATTTCGCTATTGCTTGCAAAAAAACTGAAAATATTGCTCACACAAAAAGCATGCTACAGTGTTGACGAGTTTCTTCAGGGAAATAATTAACAAAGCGTTCACTTCTTAACTAGTATGACTGCAATACAGTACTCGTAATTTATAGCAGATATTATATTAGGAATTAAAATTTCTAATGACATTGAAGTATATTTATATAATTTTTTTTTTTTTTGTGTATTAATCTTAGTGTGTATAATTGTTACAAGACATTGAATTTGACTCTTAATTATTAGAACTAATATTTGTGAAATTTATTGCTTTGACATTGTTTGTGGTAATTATTTGTATAGTTTTAATTTTGCTTTCTCCTGTAAATTTTAACTTATAATATTTTTACCAATAAACCATGTGAATCTGAATTTGAATTTGCTTTGAATTTAAGAAGATGAACATTGAAGATGATACTAAAGGATGATTCACAGTAAACCGTTCCGTGTCCGGTCCGGCCTGTTTTCTATGACAGCAAACGCAACGGCCGGCGTATTTCTCTAGAAGAAAACGGACCGGCCCGGGCACGGAACGCCCTACTGTGAATCATCCTTAATGGAGCAAGTGTCAAGAATATCTACGTAAGGTAAATAAAAAAAGTCTAAAGAAAATTTACAAAGTAAGTGGATTGTAATTCAGCAAAAACGATTTTATTAAAAAAAAATCTGACGGTGCCTACGCGCCGTACGGCGCAGGAGTGGGCAGGTCAAGTAGACTGAGTAGTGTGGTAGATATAAAATATGGAAAAAATCCTCTGTGATTAAATGAACAATGAGGATTTTGTGTTTCACTAACTTTAACTCTAATTAATGACCTTATTACTAATATAATTGTACCTGTATAATTGACCCTGCCTACGAAGCATGTGGTCCCGGATTGGAATCTCGGTCAGGGCATTTATTTGTGTGATAAGCACGAATATTTCTTCGTGAGCCTTGCATATGTTCTTTGTAATTAATTTTATAAGTAGTATAAGAATAAGTGAAGAAAAAGTTTATTGCCTTGAACAACAAAAAAAGCAGTTAAAAATTTAATGCAATGCAGGATGACCTGGTGAAGGTCACGGGTGTTCGCTGGATGCGGGTGGCGCAGGACCGGTCATTGTGGAAGTCTTTGGGGGACGCCTATGTCCAGCAGTGGACGTCTTTCGGCTGACATGATGATGATGATGGTAGAATTTTGAAACAAAAAACAATTCAGTATAACGCCAAAAGGAACACATTCAGCGACTGCTGGCGGCCTATAAATGTACCTTAAGAGCTGGTCTTCAATGTGCCCCTACCTCTGTGTAGGTTGTTTGCCGAGAAGAAAATGTAGTGAATGTGGGCGAGTTTTGCATAGTTTGGGACTAGGCCGATTTGTATAAGATTGACCACAAATATTTATTATTTAGCCTCGACCTGTTTAGCCTAGCTGGTAGACACTGCCTCCGAAGCTAGAGGTCCCGGGTTCAAATTCCGGTAAGGGCATTTGTTTCTGTGGTGAGCAGATACATTTGTTCCTGAGACTTGGATGTTTTCTATGTATTTGAGTATATATCTATTAAATATATCGTCATTTAGTAAACATTACACAAGCTTTATACTATGGGCCTAGTTCGATTTGTGTAAAAACTGTTCTATAATATATTTATTTATAGATGCCGAGCTCGTCACCAGTTATGAAAGGACAACCGCGATTTCAATGAGTACAAAAAAGTCTTTATTCGCAACTGGTTTCGTACAAGCACAAAAAAAGAAAGTTTTTTTAACGCAACTGGTTACGAACGCGGTCGAAGGGGCCCGGCGTCCAAAATTTTACAATTCATTTCAAACTCTACTCTGAACCAATGTTCCCTGCGTGTGTGCGCCATAATGAAGTGCTCATAGTCATTTGTTGGTTGTCGGCAAATCTGCCCGCTCAGCACTTGTGTAAAAACGTTTATTTTTCACGGCTACGTGCAAATTACTATTAGAGCTGAAAATAAACAAACGTTAGGAAACGGCATTATTCAGTCTGATACTTTTTTTTTTTATAATAGACTGACCAGCGATTGGCCTTAGTATCACCTGATGGAAAGCGATGACAAGGCCCAAGATGTTGCTCACTGATTCAGTAATAGCCTATTCACTCTTGTCTTGAAGAGACCCAGATTGTATGTATCAGGAAATACAGACGGCGGCAGTAAATTCCAGTCCTTAGCTGTTCGGATTAAGAAAGAAGAAGTAAATCGCTTCGTGCGAATAAAAGGTAGGCTGACAACGTAAGGATGCAACCGCTTACCGCGTCTGGACGTCCGGTGATGGAACGGGGAAGGCGGAACTAAGTCATGTAATTCCTGTGCACACTCTCCAAAATGTATCCGATAGAACACAGACAAACAAGCGACTCGACGACGGTGTTCCAAGCTCTGTAACTTAGATTCAACCGCTGGAGCCTACGAGCACAGCGCTCTTACTCTCATTTAGTCACTTAGTCATTTATTGTAAAATACCTGATATGTAATATTATTATTGGTAAACGGGACGGGGCGTACAAGTTACCAATAATGTGTAAATACAAAAAATAAATACATACAAACGAATATGATAATAATAATATAATCTTTATTTCAGACAGTGCCCATATTAAAAACACAACACAACTCATAAAACTACAATTAACACTGACAGATATAAAATAAAAACTTAAGTAGCAATAATAATAATTAAACATGTCAGGAATCTAAAAAATTAATAATAATAATAAAACGAACGAACAAATTAGGTCACATTTAACATAATAATAATAATTTAAAATACTAATTCAATTAACTATCCCACATGCAGTCCCACGGCATGCTGCAAAATGGGACAGTCAACACGACTTGCAATTAATGCTAGGATGCTATTGGGGCTCCCTCGAACGCGGCGCAGCATCGATGCCGCTTTCTTTCTCATGATGGCGAGAAAGACAGATGTCCGAGCTTCCGCGAACATGCTAGACGCGCTGCACCACCGCGGTAGCCCCATCAGCATCCTGAACGCATTATTGTATTGCACTCGTAGGGCGTTGATTGTGATATAGAAACTCCGTTATACTACGGTGTCAAACAAGCTTACGCCTGTGTGCCTCCTTTTCGCCTTTTTTAAGTCGGTAAAAATCGTGGTAAGTGTAAATCAATATACTGGGAACTTAAACACACCATGACATGCTTTGAAATAATTTACATTGCTATTGCAATTTTATTTTAATGAATTTATGTATGATTTGACAGTTATATTTGAATGCCGACAGGGGCGACAGGCACCACATAGTGATACGAAAAATTGTTAATACCTTGTTATTACCTCTCTTCTCTCTCTCTTCTTCTTCAGCCTATTTGCGTCCACTGCTGGACATATGCCTCCTCCATGGATTTCCAATGACTTCTAGACGTAGCAGTTCTGGTCCAGGTTGGCCCTACCCCCAGGCCCCCAGGTGCCCAGGTTATTACCTATGATGGACAAATAAAACTCTTTGAATCTAAATATATTCGGAAAACATCCAAATTCACTTTATTTATGCTTTTTTAAAGAATTTCAAATACTTACATAAAAATGTAAATACGAACTCAATTTGACCACCGAAAAATTGTGGCTTCCTTGTAACGTTTTTATGATTTCGATTATTCCTAAAAAGTTGCTGATTTGACTAGCAGTAAAATATGTTTTCAAGCGTAGTGAAATATAGGTACATACATTTATTGGTAGCACATCACACGAATATATACAAACGAATTAATACGATACACATAAAAACAAAGTAGTCTTTTTAGGGTCCCGTACCCAAAGGGTAAAACGGAACCCTATTGCTAAGACTGTCTGTCTGCTGCCCGTCCGTCTGTCTGTCTGTCTGTCCGTCTGTCACCAGGCTGTGTCTCATGAACAGTGATAGCTAACTATCACACACAGTTGATATTTACACAGATGATGTTTTTCTGTTGCCGCTATAACAACAAATACTAAAGAACAAAATGAAATAATTATTTAAGGGGGCTCCCGTACAACAAACGTGATTTTTTTTTGCCGTTTTTGTAGAATATGGTACGGAAACCTTCGTGCGCGAGTCCGACTCGCACTTGGCCGGTTTTTTTCATCTATTTTTATTATTTACTTTCATATTTATAGCTAGTTTTTCAATAGAGCGTACATAACATAGCCTGAATGGCACATTTGATCAGGACCCCTAGAATATTTTATCGAAACATAAAAGCAAGCGAAAGCGTTTACGTTTATGTTTCGAAAATATGTACTAACGGCACTGAACTTCAGATTAACATGCGTATCATATTATGGTGAAATGTTTCCGGCCTAGATATGCTGGATCCTATTGTGTATACAAAGATTCATGTTATTCCAGCATGCCTTTTCAAAATGAGAGCGAAGCTACGTTTGTATGGAGAACCGAGCTTCCTGCGGACTCTTAAGGATCATGGCTAAATTCACATTAAGTATGTTGTTCTGTCATCATTATAGGTATCAAACATTAGATTTCACCTTCAGATATGTTACTCTATTTTAGAATTAGGAATACACAAAATGTAGCTGGCTCGAATTCTCTCTGTTTATGACATTTCAATTTCTTCTTATCTTTCACTGAATGCCGCAAGTTCTTCCACTTGAGTTAGTGCATCTTGCGCATTAGGTATGCTAGTCTGGTTCTATAAACAAGTTTCAAAAACACATTTTTAATCCTAGATCTTCGCTATAGAATATTTATTTTGTTTTATATTACGGCCGACGTAAGCAAGCTTATTTATAGGCCTGATATACAATGATTGATTACATGTACACGGTCAAGAATTAAAAGTATACAATATCACAGTCGGTATGAGAGTTTATAACTCAAATAATTCTCTCTTTTTTTTCTAATTTTAATGGAAAATAAAACTTTTTCATACAACTTGGTCACCCTACCCCACTGTCAACTCTCCATACTGTGGCATGTTCCATGTAGTTAAGTAATTATTGTGTTCATACTAGCTTAGAGCGTTAGCAAGTACTCATTGTTTTAAACCTAGGGAAGAGAGGTGCCTCCCAACACAAGCTTTATTTTGCTTACCGGGTGGCTCCATCCCCTGTATCATTATCACGTATTTTTAATGAAATAAACTATTTTGTATTTTTGTATACTATCCGTCAATAAGACAGTAAGGTAACCATGTTTTTTTGTGATTTGGTATATTTGCTATTAATAAAAAATTAAATGTGTTTGTTTCGTGCCACAATTTTTTTTTTGAAATGGCAAACAGATCTCAAGTTTTACAATTCCTTCTTGATCCACGACCTCGAAATCACCCTGTATATGGTAAGCAGGCAATCCGTAGTCTTTGAAAATTTGTGACTACAGAAGAATCACAAGTGCGTTACCGACCCTTTATTGACATGAGGATTCGTCAGATGTTTCCTGCGCAGTGGGTGGCGTAATAGGATAAAAGTCGAAGGGGTCGGAGAAGCCCTCTTATTCACAAAGCGGCTCGTCCTCACCTGTCACCTCACACCTCACCCATTTTTAGGGTTCCATAGCCAAAATGGCGAACAACGGAACCCTTATACATTTATCTCTGTCCGTCCGTATGTCACAGCCGATTTACTCGGGGACTATGAGCACTACAATTATCAAATTTGGTAGGAAGGTGTATGCTATGAACCGCTATAGAAATATGATGTGAAATTACCAAATAAATATTAATCTGGGGGGGCACCCCATCCAGGAAGGTCAAAAATTTTTTGTGGGAGTTTCGTGTGAGGTTTGATATAAACCTCTATGTCATTTTTGAATGCCTATCAATAGATATATTGATAGGACTTCAAAAATGACATAGAGGTTTATAAAAAAATCCATTTAAGTCAACCGTTGGTGAGATATTAGCTGTCAAAGTCCTAAAAAAATGTTTCCCCCCCCCATCTAATTTCCAAACTATTAAGTTTAAAATTCTGAAAAAAAAAACAAAATGATGTACATTGATCAATACTTTTAACGATTTTTGGTTTGAACAAGATAGGGTTTAACGGTTTTTGAGTTATTGCTGAATGTGTTCTTGCCCAAACAAAAGGGCTAACACCCCAGGTGCGGGGAGAAACATGGTTTTCGCATAGTTCTCGCTGCGAATAAGTTTTACATTCCTAATGAAGAAACCGTTATATTTTCAAGACTTCAAGGCTGGCAACAGTGCTCGGCCAACGTCAGACTTCAATAGAAGGAAGGAAGGTACTCAGTTCGTCTGCATGTTTGCTTGTTTTTTTTATGTATTGAATGTTCCCCGATTACTCTTGACAACGTTGGCCAATTTTATTATTCCTTTTTGTTTCAAAGCAGGTACCCCGACATTGGTCCCATATAAATTTTGTGAAGGTCTGATGATGGGATCTAGGAGGAATCGATTGAAATCCTCGAATTTGATAGGCACGCATATGCCGATTTCGATATTTTCTGTAGGTAACCAAGCATTGGCTCACGACGGAAACCACAAATAGGCAAAATTGGAGTCGGTTTTTTTTTTGTGGTATAAATTATAAATATCTTTGTATGGCCGCAAACGCGCTGACGGTGTGCATCAGTCTGAACGCACGTATGCTTTCTACAGCGATAGCTACGCCCAACCGACCATACGCGCTGATCATCGGTCGACCACTGTTTCCAGCCTAATAAAATCATTGTATATCTAAATAAATTTATGCTAACGTGAAACATATTAACACTTAAAATTATAAACTTATCACTTATCTATTTGTATTGGGTTTAGCTATTTGAACATTATTTTTTGAGATGTTACCCGCTAGTTTTAAGGTTATATGCAGGTCAGTTTTGTAACTTTTAGGTAAACTACAATGCCTAAAAGTTATAAAATTGATGTTTGTTTAGTTTTTATGTTTGTTTAGTTTTTACTTTTGGGGCACTCACTGAAAATCAGCGTCACGGATTCCGTGACACCATATTGAGTGAGCGTCCTTTTTAGCACAAAATTTTTAAAATTATGTTTCTCTTTTGTAATGGTTTTTTATGTGCTAAATAAATAACTTCTTCTTCTTCTTCTAAAGAAAGAAATATGCAAACAACAAACATGTCGCAAATATTGACCTTACAAGTTTTTCCGTATTTCTTTCTTTAAGCATTTTCACAGAATAAGTAATAATACTACGTACAGAAGGCCCACCGTTAACAAATCCCCCGTTTTGATATGCCAAACGTGCCTAAGCGTGGCCATCTCTTTCTATCGCACGCAACGCGCTCTTTCGGGGGCGGGGCCGTAGCGCTAGGCTAGGCTATAACTATAAGCACACTATAAGCCCGCAATGCGGGCGGCCGACATGTACTTGCAGCGGTGCAATGACGTCACGGAGTGAGGCGCGTCTGGCATTGTATAATCTGTCAAGGGGCAGCCGTGGGTTTGAATCCCAACTCGTACCAATGAGATTTCGGAACTTATGTACGGAATATCATTTGATATCTACCGTTAGCTTTTCGGTCAACGAAAACATCTTGAAGAAACCCAAATAAAATACAGTCGACGAGATTTTAGACGGTTCTTTTGACAGATTCAGATTCAGATTCAGATTCTTTATTGGTAAAAATAGTTTTTACATGTCACTAAGATTAAAAAATAACAATAATAATAACGATTAAAAGTAGATGACCAATTAAATATGAAATAACAATTAAAATAAACAGGAACGACAGCTGTCATACCCTTAGAATTAATGACACACTATTTCATGTTTTACCTTTCTTGTACTTGGATGACGGCTGGCAAAGAACAGTCTTAAATCTCGTAGACTGTAAAATATAGGTAAATGTATCTAAAATAGACATTTTGACTGATAATCAACGAAGTCGCTTTTATGTATTAAAAAACTAATGATGATAAAAAAATGCTGTTTGACCATAGAAAATTCGTAGCAACACTTTTATGTAACGTCACAAAAGTGACGTTACGAATTTTCTATGCTCGAACAGCATTATTTTATTATCCTTAGTTTTTTTTTAATAGTACTTGGAAATAAGTTGAGATAAAAAAAAAACGTTTTTCAAGTATTTTCGTGGGGTTTGTTTATTGATTATTGCTTAGTAGAATGAAAAGGTTCGGCAGTTTTCGATCTTAACCGCATTGAAATAGAGTTCAAAGTTACGAACCTTTTAATTCCATGACTACACGAATTGATCTCAGAGAAGAATTCAGAAAAACAGGATTCAAATAATGTCCAACCACCGAGGCATAGCTAACTGGGGTGCCAAACACATAAACGTTTCATTTCGACCTGGGTCAACACTGACCACGGCAAACACAATAAAATCCCGATACCTGCCTATAAACTGTGCTGTAAAAATAAAGGACATGTCACACTGGCTGTGGGACGGGACATCGCTATTTCGCTCATAATATCCAAATACGATTAATGTGGAGTGGTGACCTGACGACGTGACGACGTAGCAGTGGCGTGTCTAGGGTTGCAGAGAAGGGCAAGCCGAGGGATACATTTATGTATTTTTTTTCACACACAATATCATTAAATTTATCTCCTACCTTGATACCTTGCCATATTACCATACTAGTAAATCTTCACTCTTCATTATCACTAACTGGTGTGGCGTAGACAGGACAGACCAACAAAACACACTGAAGGCATGCTATTACTAGATAAATTGTACAGACATCTCATCAATCGCACCGATCTTTGACATTGTCGTTTATGTGACTTGCTTATCTGAGAAATACTCAAGTCAGGCGTAGGTTTCGGTGAAAAAATAAGTTGCTTTTTTGTGCAAAGTTTAGCGTGCCTACCTTTTCTACGCCGATAACTTGTGCACATTTTAAATCGTCACACGGAACGACTTCATCCATCGTCACTTTCCACTTTAATAAACTTTTTAATACAAAACACTATCCGCTCAAACAAATTGTTCAGTTTCAAGTAATGTACATAATTGTAATCAATGAAGTTAGCATCACAATCCATCCAGTCATGAACGCGCACGCGCTAAATTCGCATTTGACTAACATCTGTTGATAACTTCACGTCGAAAGCCGGGCTTCTAGTCACAAACTATTTGCTAGATCTAGCTATAGATACGTATCTCTCGTTTTGTAGCAGTTTTCATAGATAAGAAAGAGAGAAAAGATATTAGCATTAAAGCCCGCTTGCAAGCCCTCGTGTGCGAGCGAGATGACTAGCCCGTGTCTCAACTCTATCGTCTTAAGACCGCTCGTTTCGCGCGGCAGTAGCGCCACTTACTTGCTACGTCGAATTTTGTACTACTACCCCGACCAAGGTGAATAGAATATACAGATCAGGCGCCGTCGCGCGGATTTTAAGTTAGTTTGAAATGGAAAAAAGAATTAGTCGTACATATATTTGGTTTTTGCTAATTTTAGTAACGCAAGCCTGGCTTTTGGGCTTTTAAGGCCGTACCGCCACTGCGACGTAGCATTGGAAGGCGCCCTCCACGAGGGGATTGATGACCTGGTTAAGGTGGCGGAAGTATGATGTATACGGGCATTACGGGCAGCCCATGACCGGTCGTTGTGGTCGTCTCTGGGGAGGTCTATATCCAGCATTGGAAGTCTTTCCTAGTGGACGGGACATCGCTATTTCGCTCATAATATCCAAATACGATTAATGTGGAGTGGTGACCTGACGACGTAGCATTGGAAGGCGCCCTCCTCGAGGGGGTTAATGACCTGGTTAAGGTGGCGGAAGTATGATGTATACGGGCATTACGGGCAGCCCATGACCGGTCGTTGTGGCCGTCTCTGGGGAGGTCTATATCCAGCATTGGAAGTCTTTCCTAGTGGACGGGACATCGCTATTTCGCTCATAATATCCAAATACGATTAATGTGGAGTGGTGACCTGACGACGTAGCATTGGAAGGCGCCCTCCTCGAGGGGGTTAATGACCTGGTTAAGGTGGCGGAAGTATGATGTATACGGGCATTACGGGCAGCCCATGACCGGTCGTTGTGGCCGTATCTGGGGGACTCTAATGTCCAGCAGTGGACGTCTTTCGACTGATGATGATGTCTAGATGATGTATAGTCAAGCGGTGCAGATGTAGGGCACAGCGGAATGTCATCTCACTTACTATTTGGAGCAGTAAAACTGGGGAAGTACATTCACCTTACGAATAACCGCAGCCATAATAACAACACAACTTTCTTTGTAAAGGGTTTTCCAATAACGACGGGTCCATGTTGAAACGGAATAAAACAGCCAATTCTCGGGATTAGGTAGCGGACCCCAGGCGTGCTTCAGGATGCAACTGTACTGGGAATAACGCTAGGATGATGATGAGGATGACATAGTTCAAATTGGCTTCTGGTTCCTCACAGTTGCACGAGTCCGAGTAGTCCAACTTTCAATGACTCTGCCGCATAGTACTGACTGAACCTGAGGATTGTCTAGGTTATGTTGACTTTATGGCCATCGGTGGATCGCAGATTATTGGCATACCTACACATGGGACTTGAGAAAACCCCACAAAAAAGTCTAGTGGGGTCAAATCACTCCAATCGTTCAAAATCAAAGAGTCGACTTTGATGGGCCGTCGCGTCTGCCGATTGCAATCAATCAATCAATGGTTTATTTCCAAGAATATGGTACAATTTTGGTTAGTAGGGTATTATTAGTGAGTTCTGCATATTCTGCCGGCAACTACGGCGTCGAAATAATTAGGTACTTAATATTAAAGTCACAAATCACAATTATTTATACATATTTAAAAAATCGGCGGTACTAAAAACACTTATCTAGCAACTGCACTAGCAAACACTCGGTTTGATTATAAAGTTTCAACATTTGGACGTGATGTTCATTCGTGTAAATTATCATAGATACGTCACTATATTAGACATTACATTTTTTTTATTTGTAACGCAAAAAAACAAATGCCTAATCGAACATGCCACAACTACAATGCAAGAGTAGCTTCACTTAAGTCTTTTATCTATAATTTAATAAAAAACAAATTTGACAGTTCCCGCCTAAACAACATGGCCGCCACAAGCTGTCAACATCGACCCGTCCTTATTGGAAAACCCTTTAGGTATCCCACCACCACCACCATATCAGCCATCACGTCCTAGGTCCACTGCTGGACATAGGCCTCCCCCAATTTCATGGGGGGTAAATGCCATAATCGCCACGCTTGGCATGCGGGTTGGCGATCGCAGTATCTCCACCGTACTCTGCCCATTCCCCGGTGGTCTTGGTCGTAGTTTAAGGACATACCCGGGTCTGCTTACTTTAGGTATACTTAGTTGAAATTAAATACCCAACAATTTATGAAATTGTTATTGGATTTTCTATCTTCTAACTAAATAGGGCTATAAAGGCACTAATTGAACTGCTTACTTTGTTACGCCTCGGTAACTTAAATAATTTTTCGTCACACTTGCCCGTAAATGGTCTTATTGCGCGCAGGCGTATAGAGCAGTTATAGCCGATTTAGCTCCCGTGGGAGTTATAGATTTTCATAACTCCCGAGAGAGTTATGAGTGTGCGTATGATCTCATTTGTTTAAGAAAATCTAGTTGACCGCGCTCCACAAGAGTCTTGCTCTGTGATTGGCACATGCGGTGGTGTTTTCCTGCGATGAGTGCCTGTGACTAAGGTCGCTATATAGCTCTCAAGGATGGGCTGAGTTTAGACTAGAGTGAGGGACATGTATTTCTCTAACTAACACAACAAATCCTCAAACATCAATAAAGGTTCAAGAAAACTAAATAATAACCTTCAAGAAAAGAGCGTACTCCCATCTTAAAGGCCGGCAACGCACTTACAACCCCTCTGGTGTTGCGAGTGTCCATGGGCGGCGCTAATCGCTTACCATCAGGCGATTCGTCTGCTCGTTTGCCACCTATGTCATAAAAAAAAAAGGTTTGGCAAGTTTATTTTTCTTTTTTTTAAATTTAAAATGGGATTGCTCTTGGCCACCATCTAGCCGGGGGGCAAAGATGAGGCCGACGATGAAGCGAGCTCACCCAGAAGATGCCTATTCACAAGGTCCAAGTTATATGAACCCGGAAATACAGACGCCGGCAGAGAATTCCAAACCTTAGAAGTGCGCATTATAAAAGAAGATGCAAAGCGCTTGGTTCGAATTCGAGATACCATCCAGTCAGGTCATATGCTTGTTTGCCATCGTCGTAATTAAAATAGGTAATTGTATTGACGGCCTGTTTAGCCTAGTTGGTAGTGACACTGCCTCCGAAGCTAGAGGTCCCGGGTTCGAATCCCGGCTAGGGCATTATTTGTGCATTTAGCACGTATTTTGTTCATGGGTCTTGGATATTCTCTATGTATTTAAGTATGTGTTTATCTATATAATTATGAATTATGTATGTTTATCGTCGTCTAATACCCATAGTACAAGCTTTGCTCAGTTTGGAACTAGGTCGATTTGTGTAAGATTGTCCCACAATATTTATTTTATTTATAAAATAAATAAATATTGGGGGACAATCTTACACAAATCAAACTAGTCCCAAACTAAGCGAACCTTGTACTAGCTTTATTTATTTCTTGTGTAAGTATCGTCAGCAGAACGCTGATTTTGTACTAAGCCCATTGTCATGTCACTCTGCTTCTTTGAACTAACATAACAAGTTGTTACTTGGAATCAGATTTAACTAAAACACCGAACTATTGATAACTTGTGGAACCGCGGAAAGGTTAGAACAATAGTGTCTGTCTGAACAATGAGCGGGGAAATTGAGTTTTCAATGTTTTGCCGCCGGTGGCACACTACACTGTGAAGTTCGCTAATATTTTGAACCGACTGCCGAAAAAAGACGTCCATATAACCGCTTTTATGTAAAAAACAACCCGCGAAGTGCATGTCGGACAGGCGCATTATCTATACAACATAAGACCCTTTATTATAACCTTTTTTAATTTAATTTAAAAAACAATATATATTTTTTACATTAATAATACCGTTAAATAATATCTAGTAGAATTTTGGTCAAGTGCGAGTCGGATTTAAGTTTTCCCACACATTTTAAAACCCAGCGCCTGATGAAGGGAACGAGTAATTTTTTAGAAGTTTTTTTTTGCATGAGAGCTCCCTTAAATACTTATTTACTTTGTTTTTAGTATTTGTTGTTATAGCGGCAACAGAAATACATCATATGTAAAAATCTCAACTGTCCAGCTAACACGGTTCATGACATACAGCCTGGTGACAGACGGACGGACAGCGGAGTCTTAGTAATAAGCTCCCGTTTTACCCTTTGTGTACGGAACCCTAAAAAGCTTTTCTTTTACTCGTTGCATCTTTTTAACACGCCGATTTTCAAGCACAAGTGCTTTGGATTTGGAAGTCACTGATGCCGACTGCTGTCTATAACGGTCAGAGGACTTCGGGCGGCTTGAGAACTTGAACTTCTAACAGTTATGTACCTAATCCCAATAAGATCTAGTTTCCCACTTGTGTTGGAAGGTGAGATGGCAGTAGCTGCCGTAAAAACGAGTGCCTATGGCAATTCATGGGATCAGGTAGTGGACCCAGGGTATCCTCGTCGTCGTCGTCGTCGTGGTAGAATACTGCGATCCCATGACGCCCCCCTATAACGGCAGTGCGGGTGACGCCGGTGTGCGTTTTTAGTGGGTATATGCTCCTCCCTTCCCTCCGACTAACGGAGGGGGCTGTGGAGAAGAGGCCTGCATAACCCCCAAAAGGCCTCCCCCGGGCCGGGGGTATGCGTAATGCATTTTCACACCGACAAAAAAAGGGCGTCCTTCTGGATGCAACTGTACCTTCACCCACACAGTTAACTGATCGTGATCATTCATGCACCTTATGATCATTGTAATAAGGGTCATGAATGGTCAGTTAACATGTTGGAGTTTGTATAGTACGTTCAAAATTAGTTGGCGTGATTCCACTTGAACGAAATAATAAAGCAAACACTCGAAGAAGCCGTAAACATTTTGAAAGAGCCCGTTCGGTTTTACCTGTTTTGGTGCGGACGAACAAGTCTTAATACTTTTAAATATTACTAATAGAATAATTTTAAAAGAGCTACGTTCAGGTATGTTAAATAAAATACAATTTGGTTGGAATATGGTGTATTTAAAAATCCTTCAATTTTTTTTACAGTGATTGCAAGAATTCTTCCACAGAATCGGATCCGAAGTGTTAGTAATGTCACGAATTTTAGTTATAACACTGTCTCCAATGTACTGACAATGCGAAGCTTAAACAACAACTGTGCTGTGTTTATTTTGCTAAACGGATAGGTAACAGGAAAAGTATCAAGATCATTTGAAGCACTGCCGGCCGCACGTGTTTATCAAGTGTTTACAAAAAATGGGCTCGCCGCGACTTAAATAAATAATTAATAAATATTAGGGAACATTTTTTACACAAATCGAACTAGTCCCACAGTAAGCTCAATAAGGCTTGTGTTATGGGTACTAGACGACGTTATATTTAATAGATATATACTTAAATACATAGAAAACATCCAAGTCTCAGGAACAAATGTCTCTGCTCACCACAGAAACAAATGCCCTTACCGGGAATCGAACCCGGGACCTCTAGCTTCGGAGGCAATGACACTACCAACTAGGCTAAAGAGGCCGACGACTTAAGCCTATTGTTATTGCTAATGACGGTCTCAAATGGAATCACGCCAACTAATTTTGAACGCACTATACTGGGACAAAGCTAGGACGATTATGATGATGATTGTAAAACGATTTACCACAGGATAGAGAACTTTTACTAGCGACTCAATGGATGGGGCCTGTGGAAAAAGACTAAAAGGACGACCAAGGAAACGTTGGGTCGATGACATTGTAGCCACTGCTGGGAAGAAATGGAAGGATATAGCCAAAAACAGAGATGAATGGCAAAGGCTGGAGGATGCCTATACCCAAGAAGGGGTTCCAACTCAAGATTAGAAGAGAAACTCCCAAACATTTACTTATTTATGTACAAAAATAATTAAATAAGAAAATAAATTTTGTAAGAAAAAAAATGTAAAGTTGGATATAAATAAAAGGCTTTATTCATCATCCTCCTAGCGTTATTCCCAGTACAGTTGCATCCTGAAGGATGCCTGGGGTCCGCTACCTAATCCCAAGAGTTGGCGTAGGCACTAATTTTTACGAATGCGACTGCCATCTGACCTTCCAACCCGAGGGGGAAACTAGACCTTATTGGGATTAGGCTTGTCAAGTGAGTGGGCAACTTGACTGTTAGAAGTTCTCAAGCCGCCCGGAGGCCTCCAACTTGGCTTAACGACTGCTATCATAGACAGCAACCGGGATCAACGGCTTAACGTGCCTTCCAAAGCACGGGAGCGCTCAGTTAGTAACCACTCAAAGCGGTCACCCATCCATGGACTGACCTCGCCCGACATTGCTTAACCTCGCATACCGCACGCGATACGCGGGCGCCGCTGGGCCACGAACGCGCCCAAAATAAAAGGCTTTATTATATTTTTTTATTTAGACAGCTTTTGTTTTTCCAACTGTGCTCGACTCAAAAGAGCTCTTGAAGCCTACTCACGGAATAAACATTTAAATTTAATCGACTGTTGTGTTGCATGATCATGGCAGAATTGTATCAAGTCCGCAGTTTAAAAGTAGACGCAACAAGTTACCGAGTTCAGTTTCCAGCGCGACTCGCGCTGAAGATTAAAACTACCTCACTTATTCCATGTTTATTGATTAACTAGCGGCCCGCCCCGGCTTCGCACGGGTATTCAATAAAAAAATCAATATTAAAAAAAAATAGTTCACAAATAAGTAACAAATATTTATATCAAATAACTTCTTGCCGAGCACAGAATGCTTAATTTATTCAGTAATATTGTTACACAATACACAATTCAAAAGTAAAATAACATAATTTTGAGTTTTTTTTACAAATACAAATAATTTATTCTATCATCAATAGTTTTCGCAGCGCACTTGATGTAAAGAATGTTGTAGGTAAGTTTTTTACACGTTGGGTTACATTATTGGAGTTTTAGTAAGGATCCCAAATTTTTTTGAAAATATTGTACATCCTATGTCACCCGGGGATAATAGCTTCCCAACAGTGAAAGAGTTTTTAAAATCGGTTCAATAGTTTCGGAGCCTATTCAATGCAAACAAACAATCAAACCTTTCCTTTTTACAATAATCGTATTTAAATACTAATACGAAATACAAAAACATATTTTTTACAATAGGGATGTTGACTGATAGTCAAATCAGCAACTTTTAAAGAAACGTCAAAAACGCTCTGTTAGTATGAAGTTTGTAGGGAAATAGGAACAAGTGACGTCACGCCTTTTGTATGATCAAATAGCGTCCCTTTATTGTTCTTTATGTATTTAAAAAACTTTAAAATTGCAAAAATAAGTAGAAGCGTGATATATTCTGAATATTTTCGTGAGATTTATTTATTGGTAATGTAACAGTAATTTATTTTAATTGGTGTTAACATCCCAATTGTCCTTAAAACAGGTTTCTACTCCTTGAACAGGCTAAAACTTGTACTTCAGGACCTCCTTACAATGTTAGATGCTTACAATTTTTGTATAGACTAGCTTTTATTACTGTTTATAACTTAATTGACAAAAAATATTTTTAAAGTTGAGTAAAGATAAGAAACTAATTTACTTACACAAAATCGTATTCTTGGCATTTGGTGCCTCCCCTCTTAACAGCATGTCTTTCGACAAAGACCTTTTCACCTCAGCGGCTCGAAAATGACGGTTTTGTTGCTTGAAACCAGTGAGCAAAATTCAATTTTGCTGCGAGCGTGAAAACGACTTTTCCAGCTTGAAACCAGTGAGCAAAATGCAATTTTGCTGCGAGCGTGAAAAAAACTAACTTTTTAATTTTTCATATCGTAGGTTGGTTTAAGTAACTTCATTCTCTCTATTACTATTCCTTTTGCGTTATATGTTCTCGCCGCTGAGGTGAAAAGTTGTATGTATCACACGAGAGCAAAGATATTTGCATCTCGTGTCTTTGAGTCCCTCGCTACGCCCAAGTTTCTAATTATAGAATCTTTCGCTTGCTCGGAACTCAACATCAACACTCGCAGCAAAAATCTACTTTGCTCTCTTGTTGAACAAATAACTATTAAGCGTTTAAGTTGTTTCTGTTCTTTTGCTGTACGTAACAATCTTCTTTCCTAATGCGAACAGCTTGCGACTGGAATTTGCTGCCGTCGTCTGTATTTTCTGATACATATAATCTGGGTCTCTTCAAGACAAGAGTGAGTAGGCTGTTACTGAACCAGTGAGTAACATCTTAGGCCTTATCATCGCTTTATCAGGTGAGACTAGGGCCAATCACTGGTGATAAAAATCACAAAAAAACCGGCCAAGTGCGAGTCGGACTCGCGCACGAAGGGTTCCGTACCAGAAACAACGGCAAAAAATGCTTTTGTTGTATGGAAGCCCCCCTTGAATATTATTTTCATTTTATTTTTAGTATTATATTGTGGCAATAAACATACAACATCTGTGAAAATTTTAACCTCCTTGCTATTACGGTTCATGAGATACAGCAAAAAACGCCAACAACTACTCTATTGTATGGGAGCCCCCCTTAATTATTATTATTATTTAGATTTTAGTATTTGTTGTTGTAGCCACAATAACTACCACTATTACGGTTCTTGAGATCTAGCTCGGCGAGTGGTAGCCATTAAAAAGAGCTAAAATAACGATTTCGAATGGGAGCCCCCCTTAATTATTATTATTTTGTTTTTAGTATTTGTTGTTATAGCGGCAACAGAAATACACAATCTGTGAAAATTTCAACTGTCTAGCTATTACGGTTATTGAGATACAGCCTGGTGACAGACGGACGGACGGACAGCGAAGTCTTAGTAATAGGGTCCCGTTTTTACCCTTTGAGTACGGAACCCTAAAGACATTGGTTTTACTATAATACTTCAGAAAACGGACATACGGAGAAGGCCACTAACCATCGATAGCACATGTAAAACAGGCCTAAATGGGTCACAATAACAATCTCCCCTCGTGGAATCAAAAACACCGCAGGAAGCGACGAGATAGTGAGTGACACACGCGTTACTATGGGTTCTCATCCGCTAGTCGATTTTTCTACTTTTTCACATAAGATAAGATAATTTATTTGATAAAACATAAGTCACATAGGATGTCATAATTCAGTTTCAAGTATACATACATGTTTTGCTGTAAGTCCAGCATTCAAATTTTCCATGCAGTTAAAATTTACTAACGATTATGAATAGTCAGGAGGAAGCTCGGTTTTCCATTCAAACGTAGTTTCGCTCTCTTTTTAAAACGGCATGCTCGAATAATATAAAACTTTGGATACACATTGAAATCCGGCGTATCTAGGCCGGAAATTAGTTTCTGTTGCTTGAAATTATAATGGAGAAAAAATACAGCGATTATTAATGTTTTCATACAAGACTTAAAGAACTCAAAAATTGCTTATTTTTTTCTATTACAATTCCTAGCAACAGGAGAATCGAGAATCGAGTTCAGTCGAGCGTGCTGGGGACCCTTAATTATTATGATAAGAATTAATGACCTATCAAATTGATATGTAAGTTTAGCTCATTTAATTAAATTAAATATTTGTACGCTTACTTGCACGCTGCATATTACTGTATTTTTACAAAGATATAATTTTGAATTTGAATCAGTGGCGGATTTGCACATTTTCCGTCCGCAGGCTTTCCAAATTATAACCTATCAATTGCTACAGTTCGATACCGTATAAAGTAAAGTAGGAATTATATATTTATCAGTGGCCTTGTTCATCCATGAAAAGATGATTTAAGCAGCGTCCAAATTTGAGGTGCGGCACTTACGGAAATGACTTGTAAGACCGATACGGGAGCGACGGCTACGACCGCATAATTGACACGTAAATATCTCGCCCGAAGTTGAAATATGAAGAGCTGCCCGCTGGTGTCTTAATTCACGCCTGTGGGATAAGAGATCAAAACAAGTGTGGTCAAGCTCCACTACTCCATTACGTAGGAATGAACGCTTATATAAATAATATAATTTGCTGGTAGAGAATGCCATATGGCATTAAGTCCGCCTTTTGTACGATAAGGTTTCTTTAGTGCAATAAAGATTAAATAAATAAATAAATAATAGTTGTTAGCTTATACGCCTCTTGCTCACATACCTTTAATGCTTTGTCCAAGTTTATATATTTTTATATTATTTATATTTGTATATATATATTATTTTTATTTGTATTATTTTAGTTTATTATTATTATTATTGTATACATTATTTTCTTTTACTCTTTGGACAATTTATTAAGGAATTATTTATTGTAATTTAATTTAATTGTGTGATTATTTTTATGATATATTGTAGATTATGTTTTATTTAATTTTAAGATATTCAAAAACAATGAAAATTGTAAATGAATTAAATAAACTGAAACTGATTCGGGTATATATGACCTATGTTTGTTAATTTCACTCCTGCTGATACGTTTAGCTAGACTGTAAGTGTTAGCCTAAGGAATTCATAAATAAATAAATAAATAAAATAAAAAAAACCGATAAAGTCAGACATTCCTTAGGTTAAGTAAAGCTAATTTGTCAAAGACATTGGTATTATCAGCATCTTGAGTATGCTATATTTATAGGCATAAGTTATTACTATAATTACTAACAAAATAGGGATCAAGTTGTGCTAAATTTTATTTTATTTTATGATAGACTGACTAGCGATTGGCCTTAGTCTCACCTGATGGAAAGCGATAACAAGGCCTAAGCTGTTGCTCGCTGGTTCAGTAATAGCCTATTCTCTATTTTTGAATTTGACAACATTAAGGCTGGGTTGCACCAAACCGTCTGTAATCGTAAGATGTGTTCGTTAAAATTTGAATGTATGGAAAGTTTGACAAGTTTCTATGGGATGACAGCTGCCGGCGCCATATTTAACGTTGATCAGTCTGTGATCGTAAGTCGGTGCAACCCAGCCTAAGTCTCTCGTCACAAGCGTCTCTACGCGACGCGAGTGTGCAAAACTGCCATACTAAAATTTTTGCTTCGAGAACCAATAGTACCACTCTATAGTCAAACAAAATGTCGACGCCGGAAGCGGGGAACCATTGTCACCTACTCCGATACATTTCGTCTGTCTGTCTGTCTGTTCCTAAGTGACGACCATTGTTTCATCATATGTGGAAGTTTAAATTGAAATGTCAAGATGTTATGTTCATTATAAGATATGGGGATGATAACACCTTTGAATACTCAGTAATGACAAAGGTGTTAAGAGTCGCCTGCACGTTCGATCCGTCTTGCTTTTAAAACGCCGTGCTAAAATAACATGAAACTTTGTATACAAAATGGGATTCGCCATATCTAGGCCGGAAATTAGTTTCTGTTGCTAGAAATTGTAATAGAAACAATATCAGCGAGTTTTTGAGTTTTTTAGGTCGTCTATGAAAACCTTAATAATCGCTATATTTCTTCTCCATTATAATTTCAAGCTACAAAAACTGATTTTCGGCCTAGAGATCCCATTGTGTATACAAAGTTTCATGTTATTCCAGCATGCCGTTTTAAAATGAGAGCCAAAACTACGTTTGTACGGAGAACCGAGCTTCCTGTGGAATCTTAACTGTGGAGCCGGCAGCAATTCTTTTACAGGAAACTATCTAAACTTCCTACACAATTTTTTTACGTAAGTACACAGCCTACGATTACCAAACTTCTGAAACCACCGGCCCCCGAAACGGAATGTTACACTTCACTTTTCAATTCGAAATTCAAAACACAAAAATTCAAACGTAACGTCCACCCTAAATCGGAAGCGGGCGAGTTTGACACCGCATTTCCGGTCAGTCGGATTCAAATTCCTAACAGATAACGCCGACGCCGACGCCGCCGGCGGCGGGAAATTGGAACGGAAGGTTTTCAGGTTAATTCGGTATGCCAGGTTAATTTTGAGATGTTATTGAAAAATAAAAACATTTAGTAGTATGATTTTTTCACTGCAATAAATGTCCTTAATTGTCCATGTAGGTACAGTCATTAAAAGTAGATGATCATTTTAGTACCTTGTCACTTTCACAAATTTGACGCCTCCCAACTGTCGCAGTATTGTTATGTCAGAGCGACAAAGTACTAAAATGATCACCTACTTTTGCTGTTGACTGTACTAGTGTGTACATATACGTCAAATTCCATTTTGTGACAGCACATATAAAACGTTATTCGCATCAATACATATTAAAAAAACAAAGTCCCCCGCCACATCTGTATGTATGTATGTAAATACCTTACTGTACACATAACACAGGTAAAAATAAAGGCGAATTCTCTGTCTGTATGTTCGTGATAAACTCAAATACGGTTTGATAGTTTTAGATGCGGCTTTCACCAACGTATAGCTTAAATAGTCCGGATGATTTTGGTGTATAATTTCTGCATATTTCTTATATGAATTATGTTGTAGTACGTGCGAAGCGCGGGGCGGGTCGCTAGTTATGGAATATTATTGGGAGACTTTTTTCTTTGAAAAGTCAATGTAGTCGAGCCACGGCTTGTACTATCTGGTTTAAGAATGTACCAAATATGATTTTTTGGTTTGGAAGGCTAACCTACAAAACTTGACTTAGCAGTTGTTATGAGCTTTTGTTAAACTAATGATTACGTAATATTTTTTGAATTAGGTGCCTCAGGGCATCCTTGGGCTCCAATAGCATACCGGGAAAACGCTAGAAGGATAACTGACTTCACGATTTTCACACATTACACAAAAACTAACAGTAACTTAAATACATTACACAAAACTATAATGAACTTAAATACAAAAAAAAACTAAAATGAACTTGAACAGATTACACAAAAAACTAAAACAATCTTAATCACATTACAAAAAAAATAAAATAAACTTGTACATATAACATAAAAACTAAGAGGATCTTAAACACATTACACAAAAACCAAGAGGATCTTAAACAAATTATACAAAAACTAAATACTTACAAAAAGGCACTTAAATACTTACATTACTCAAAAACTAAAACAAACATTTTTTTATTTGCACGAAATAAATGATCATTGATTATTACGTTGCCCAGCGACGGCGAACTGGGGCAAATATTCTATTTGTAGTTTATTTTATTTTAGTATAGGTTGTTTAGTGTTAGTTATATGTTTCCTTAATGATCATTGATTGTACGTTTCGACTAGCAATTTCCTTGGTCGTACTGGTAGAAGAAAAATTATAAAGCAATATCCATAACGTGTGAATATCGTTATCCGTGATACATATCGTCTGGGTGATTTGAAAAGTGAAATGTTTCCATTGCACTTTTAAGTTTTTCTTTAATTAGGATATACCTCATGTAAGCCTCAGTGTGAGCTTCTTTATGAAAAAAAAAATACATACATACATATAATCACGCCTGTTTCCCAGAGGGGTAGGCAGAGATCACGGATTTCCATTTGCTACGATCCTGACATACTTTCGCTTCATCTCACTTGGTAGACCACAAACTCATTCTTAGAAAGCTGCACCACTATGGTATCCGAGGGACATTCCTGGGAATATTTGAGTCGTTTTTAGAAAACAGGGAACAATTTTGTGAAGTAGATATTAATGGCAATAAGGGAAAATCAAAGTACCAGTCACTCGATTCCACATCAGTTCCTCAAGGATCCGTAATAGGAAATTATTTATTTATTACTCTTGTAAACGATCTATCCGCATGTACATTGCATGGTGATCTAGTTGCCTATGCTGATGATAGTGCTTTTGTTGTCTCTGGCGCTAACTTCACGGAACTGAATGCAAAGTAAACAATCTTCTTTTGGATGTAAAAAATAGGTTTACAGCTAACGGTATGAAACTGAACATAGAAAAAACGAATGTGATCCAGGTTAGTCTTAGAGGATTGCCATCAAACGCACTTAACATTGAATTGGATAGCATCAAGGTTCCTCTAGTAGAGAAAGCAAAATATTTGGGCTTCATTGTGGATTCTGGACTTAAATAGAGTAGTCACATTGAGGAACTCAGTAAGAGGTTGGGAAAGGCATGTTTTGCAATTTTGCGCTTAGCCAAAATGATGGATGACCAGTGTGTGAGAAATGCTTATTTTGCCTATTTCCAATCGATTATTATCTACGGTATCGATATGTGGGGACAAACAGCAGATAGGCAGAGAATATTTCTGCGGGTGATCAGGGTAATGGCTGGGGTACCATGAAATACGTCTGCGCGCAACTTATTCCGAAAACTAAAAATTATTACGGTTCCAGGCCTTTACATACTAGAGGTGGCTAAAATTGTGCGTAGGAATCTGGTTTTATTTTTTAAAATACGATCCCAATAGTCGAAGCGAATAGTTAAAAAAAATTAGAGCAGTGCATATGGTACATAGGCTCTAAAATATACAATAAGTTTCCAACCGACTTAAGAAAACCGGATATCTCGGATAAAATGTTTATAAGTCAGCTAAAAGACTACCTCACTGATAGAGCTTTTTACACTGTACAAGAGTTTTTAGAAAATAAATAAATAAAACATTTATTATCATTGTAATACCTAGTTATTGACATAATGTAACTTTTTATTTTATACCTAAGATATTAATTTGAGTAATAAAAAATTGTAAAACATGAATTGTATAAATGTAAAATGACTTGTAACTAATGTTATCAATAAATAATTCAATTCAATTCAATCAACTCCTATAACATTCTTCATGCATGCGAGCTGGTTTAGGGTACTCTTGTCTTGACCTGGCCTTTCTGCAGAATGTTTCCAATTTGGTCGGAGTACGTTCGCCCAGGTTCTCCCTTTTCAACCTTTCCATCCACTCTTAATTCATACACTTGTTTTGTCAGTCTTCTTTCGTCCATGTACATGTCCAAACCATCTTAAAGTACCTTTCTCAATTTTCGTCACTATATCTTCATTCGCTCCACACCTCCGTCTTATGAAAAAAAAAAAATTAAGGTGTCGTCAATGTAAGTACAATGTGTCGCCCTAATTGCAAGTGTCCATAGGCTACAGCAACCGTTTACGATCAGGCATCACTTTACCAACCACGTGGAATACAAATAATTTCTGTCAATTTTTTTTATTTTGGTACAAGCTATTATTGCCAGTAGCTTTCTTCACAGTCATCAACTACCCGTTGAGAGGGATACCATGAGCTCAATAGGAGGGGTTTATCTTGTGTAGTTTAAGAGTTGCTATGGCCACCTTCTGTCTCCATCATCAGATCAGTTCGGTGGTACCATAATATTGCATTGTCACTGAACTCCTGTATGCTAAATTTCAGCTCAATCGGTTGAGGATTATTGATATAAAGTTCAGTAACAGGATTTTTCCCACACATAAATACATTACTAACTAAAAACATTTTTCAAGATTTGTGATATTTTTGCTCGGTGGACGTGGCGCAAGCAACATCTGCCAGCATCTCCGGATGATGCCTCGTAGAGTGGCGAAACACGTGTCGAGGTTTTGTGTTTCTGTGTGGTGGTTTATAGTATTTATTTGCATGTTTGTGCGAGCGGAGGGAGGGCGGGATCATTAACTGCGTGCAAAGATACGCAAGTGGATACATTAAAACTATAGACGTATACGTTTTTAGCGGAATAGCAAAGAAATATTGTTCAATAAGCTTGTCATGGATTTCCGCAAAGTAACGCCGATTCTATCAATTACAAGACAAGTTAAATAAAAGCTTGTAAAAAGCTTCTGCGGTCGTCTTAATATCGTGAGACATCGGAAACCCACCTAGATCCCCGATACAGCACGGACCCGCCATTTTGCGCCGTACTGCGGACAGCATCAGTCACAGTGGCAGAGGCGTCTTCAATAACCATTTAACGCGAGCGCGCATTTAATGCATGCGATGCTCTTTTGTTTGGGGAGCTATTATGCTGAGAGAGGTACAGTACAGCGGAACGTCATCTCGCTCATTGGATTGGAGCAGCCCAACTGGGGAAGTATCTTCACCTTTCAGAAGACCGCGGCCATATTAACACCACAACTTGCTCCTTAGATGTGTGGTGTTGTGTTCCTGGTGAAGAGTAAGGTCGCTGGAGATCCCGATGCGCTCTCTTGTGAGTGAGGGAGCTACATATGTCTCTACCTGTCAACACATCGAATCCCCAAGTCAATAAAGGATCGGCAACGCGCTTGTGATGATACTGTGGAGTCGCAAGCAGCGGTGGCCACTTGCCATGAGGCGGGCCGTACGCTTGTTTGCCACCGACGTGGTATTAAAAAAAACATGGCGTGGCTGTGGCGCATTTGGCCTGCATTTTAGCCTGCAAGGGGGGGGGGGGGCGTCCATAAGGACGCGGTGACCGCTTGCGCAGCAGAAAACCGTCATAGCTTGGATTGACGTCATCAAAACTGATAAACACGTTTTACGAGTAAGTGACTCCATAGTCAATCCACTGGCATCGTCCCACCTCTAATAGGTCAGTAAAAGCGGGTGCAGCGGCGGAAGACGCCGAAATTGTAAAGCGTGACGTGATTGTGCCCACGACTTCGTCCGCGTCTTCGCTCCTATTGGTCGCAGCGTGATGTTATATAGCCTAAAAAGCCTTCCTCAATAAATGGACTATCCAACACAAATATTTTTTCACATCGAACCAGTAGTTCCTGAGATTAGCGTTGTAACAAACAAACAAACTCTTCAGCTTTATAATATTAGATATATAGTATAGATGTGAAAGTGTGCCTGTCTGTCTGTTACCTCTAACCGCTGAACCGATTTAGATGAAATTTGGTATAGAGGTAGGTTGAGTCCCGGGAAAGGACAGGATCGTTTTTATCCCCGAAATCATTCGAGAGTGAAAAGGGGGGTAGAACTTTGTATTAGAGAGCGATAATGAAGTCTGCGCCTGCAATAATTTCTCTAAGGTGATAACGAGTTCCACGAGGACGGAGTCGCGGCAAGAAGCTAGTGTTTAATATAAGGGCCTCGGCAGAGAGTACAATTAAATAGAAATAATAAAACTTTTTTTTTTTAATGAGAATCATTTATTTATGTACATGGAAAATATATACAAGAATACTTAACCAAAATAATATAAAGAAAATTAAAACTAACTTAAATCTAAAACGGGCCCTTGAGGCATTGTACCGAGGATGCTGGCGGCATTTCCTCGCTGTATCGCAATGCTGATACGTTGAGCGAGGAAACCGCCAGCTCTTCGGTCACCTCGACAACATGCTAAAATTATAATTATACAGATTAAAATTACTTATAGTAGTAAAACTTATAGTAGTAAAATTACTTATAGTAGTAAAACTTATAGTAGTAAAATTACTTATAGTAGTAAAACCTATAGTAGTAAAACTTATAGTAGTAAAATTACTTATAGTAGTAAAACTTATAGTAGTAAAATTACTTATAGTAGTAAAACTACTTATAGTAGTAAAACTTATTGTAGTAAAAAAGTCACTTTGAGGTTATAAAATGTATGGAAATGACAGGTGTCAGGATTGACTTCTTAACCGCCGACCACTACAATACTAAAACAGTTGCGAAAATGGAGCATGTGTCACAAAAGTGTACTCAGCATGTGTCACAAAAGGTGTTCCGACGCTGGTTTTCTGTGGGTCTCGATAAAAAATGAGTTGAGTTGTTCAATTTTGTACCTTTTCCCGTCAAAACTCTATGTATGTCCATGGAGTCCCAGCGCGCACAAGTTATTAAGTGAAATTGCGAAGCGTCTGGTTGTCGTTCGAAGGTAACTAACTGGTGACCGAAGAGCTGGCGACTTCCTCGCACAACGAATCAGCGTACAGCGGGAAAATGCCGCCAGCATCCTCGGTACAATGCCTCAAGGGCCTGTTTTAGATTTAAGTTAGTTGTAATATTATTTAAGTTATTTTGGTTAAGTATTTATTACTATATTTACAAAACAGTACTAAAATCTGTCCCCATCTGCGCTCGTCCATGGAAATACAAGTAGGTATTATTGTTCTTTAATTTTATTAGAATTGTGCAGAATTTTTATCATAAAGCGAGTAATCTGCATAAACGGAGTCCGCGCTGCGACGAATAATTGGTATTTTATACAGCTCCTTGGAGTTTGGAGAAATCGGGGAATATAGTGGATAAGACTAAAAAAAAACATAGGGGAAATAGAGAAACTTCCCCTAATTTTTTTTTAGTCTAGGGTCTAGTTAGGTCTTATTAATTTAGGGTAAATAAAACAATTGTACGGTGTTGTCTTGTACGATTGATTGTCTTTATGTCGCCGGTATCTACGGCTGTCGCTGCGTGGTCGGTGGACTCGTCTCGTCCGCTGTCTGAGTCGTACTGTCCAAGTCTTCTGTTTTTCCAAGTCATGTCAGATCTTTGAATTTAGAATTAGTCGTTCGAAATGGGCTGTTAGTAAGTCTGCCAGTCATAGTCGTCTCGATCGGCCAGCGAAGAGGCTAGACGCCCCGACAACAATGCTACAGGTAAATTACTTTAAGTATGACACTGACATATGCTTTTATTCCATTGGATATTCTACTTTAAGACTGATGTAATAGAGATTCTTTTACATAGAGAATGTCTTAAAATCGTATGTTTAATAGATAGTATAGTAATAGAAACTCTATTACATAAGAGTTAAAGTACACTATCCAATAGAATAAGAGCGTATGTCAGTGTCAAACTCAAAGTAATCGTACTGTGCAACGTAGTAAAATACACAGTTGGAATGGATTGGAGTTAGAGTTTTTTTATCATTATAATTAGACTTTTAATTCGTTTCTACATAATTGATTCCGTCGTGGCACGAAGGTTATCCATATAAATTGTATGACAATATCGTGTCAGAAGTCCTCACCCAGTAAAGCCATGAACCTAAATCTGTGTATTATCCTGATCACTTTAACCATAGGTTTAACTAAGTATAAGTAGCTTAATTAACTAACTTTACACCACACCTTGTTAAAAAGCGCGTTTTTCCGCACGCTGCGCGTCCGGAAAAACCCTCTGTTTGGCCAAGTAGTGACGTTAAATTGTGTATAAAACACGGGTCGTAAAACAGAAAGCCCTCTCTCGCATATATATGACCCTCGCCTTCAGCTCGGGCCTCAAACATCTGCGATATCGGCCTTTCTTTGTTTTACAACCCTTGTATCGTAATGTACTATAAACAACACCCAAGTTACTTTAACTATAACTGCTAAGAATAGTTTTCGTAACCAACTTTAGTAACAACAAACTCAATCGAACCATAGTTAGAACTAAGTATCATCATCATCATCACCATCATCATCACCATCATTTTGGCCGAAAGACGTCCACTGCTGAACATAGACCTCCCCCAAAGTGTTCCACAATGACCGATCCAGTGCCACCCGTATCTAGCGGACACCTAACTAAATATAGTGATGTATAGTTTTATTAAAGTCAGGTATAGTTAACACTTTAAACACTCGCGCTTTGTACACATACTTAAAATATTTGTACCGGTAAAACCCGTGGCGAAACGTCGGTAATAAAAGTATAAAAAATATCAGTTAGACCCCTTTAATAAATTATTTTAATTAAACCAGATGTTTGTGGCCTATATGCATAATAAACATTTGATCTTGATTTATTTTTAACCGACTTCAATAGAAGGAAGGAGGTTCATATTCATATTCATATTTATTTATTGCGATCATGTTCATTACATTGGTATGTTCTCAGTTCGTCTGCATATTAGCTTTTTTTATGTACGAGTATGTATGTTCCCCGATAACTCTTGACCACGTGGTCCGATTTTGATAATATTTTTTTTTGTTTCAAACCCAAGTTGGTCCCATATAAATTTGGTGAAGGTCTGATGATGGGATCTAGGAGGAATCGAGAAAACTCCTCGAATTTGATAGGCACGCATATGCCGATTTCTCTCTCTCTCGGCTCTCGGAAACCATACATTTGGTAAAGCGGATCTGGTGATGATGACCACATATGCCATATAGAATTCCTGTGTGGTATAGCGAAGTACAAAACTGGAGTCGGTTTTTTTGGGTATAAATTATTATGTCGTATCCACAACATTCCTATCGTTTCCCCCCACGATATTCAAATGAACACGCGGCGCCGCGCGCTCTGCAAACAAACAAACAAATGCTATATATACATACTTGTTGCTTCGTAATCCGTTCCGCGTTGTTCTGAACCGACCGCGTGGAAGAGGATTATGTGTTTAAGACGAGATTTTATGAGGAATGAGGATTATTCAATTGATCATCATCATAATCCTATCGCGGTTTACCGTATCTATCTATTTATATCTATCTATGTGTAATAAAATCGGCCCAGAGCATGTCGGGCCATGCTCAGTGGTTCCGTAGTTGCCCAATAAACTTAATTAAAAATATCAAATAATAACAAGCAAAAGGCCTTCGCAGCGTTTCATACGTATTTAACTAAGAAGGGAAGACTTTTTACGATAACTAAAAACAGCTTAACTGATCTGTCCGCTAAAATTTTCATGATTTTTTTTCATATTTTTAGACCCATAGTTCGAAAGATAGAGTGTGGGGGGCACAGTTTTTTTCCTTTTGGTGTGATTATTTCCGAAAACATTCACTTTATCAATTTTTTTTTCATGATGACCCCTGTTCATTTTGAAAGACCTGTCCACCAACAACACACACCATAGGGTTGAAGCAAAAAACAATCATCCCCACTTAACGTGTAGGGGAGGTACCCTTTAAAAAAATTTTTAGGTTTTATTTCACCATTTTGTCTGATTTATTGCTTGATTATATTCATGCCAAATTGCAGCTTTCTAGTACTAACAATCACAGATCAAAGCCTCGGACAGACAGACGGACAAACAGACATGGCGAAACTATAAAGGTTCCTAGTTGACTACGGAACCTTAAAAATCAATGTTTGTATGTTTGTTCCCTATGCGTTCCGAAACCATTGATCATATTGTGACGACCAATATAGTGTTTTGGGGACGCGGACGCCCACGCCACGACGCGACGGTTCCTGGCAATCAATTAATATCAATTGATATTTTGTACATATTCACAAGATTTTTTCAAAAACCCAGTAGTACGAGCCGAGGTTCTAACCAGGGGCTTTTCAGCTCGAAGTACGAATTTTTCTATGGAAATGTTAGTTTAACTTGTTTGTACCAGATGTCACTGAGTGCTATCTCTATCGCAATTGCATATTGAAGTGACAGAGATGCAGCGGTCGTGCGGTTAGTTCTTGCTTAATACACAACGGCGCTACGATCTATGTGGAGTATTTCACTGGTATCTATCTCTATCTCAGTATATAATATTGTACTTTGTGGTTCTAACTCGCGACTTCCAGATAAAAGTCGCTTTTCCGCTCAGTTACAGTTACAGTGGCTTATTAGCACTAAAATTTTCGACGACTCTTGAACCCAACTGTACCCTTAAAACTATATTTCCGTCCCGAGAGCCGTAAAGTTTTAATATCACTCCAATTCATGTAAACATAAAACACACAACGTATTACAAAAATTCACTAACTCGAATATAGTCCCAGACGGTTATACTCTCTCAATTTCAAAAAGACTTATAAGTCTGGTGTTCTGTATATGTACACACTTCGTTATTTCAATGCATTAAAGTACACATTGGTGTAGATCTCAGTGTTACACCACTAAAATTGATTGATCACATTTGTTTCTAATTTCAATGTATTAAGGTCCAAATTGGTGTTGCTTTCACAGCATTCTCTTTAAGACTTTTTTGGAAATATTGGGGTTGTTTTAACAATTCACTCACAAAACTAGCAATTTTACAGCCACGTTAAGTTTAACTGACCATTAAATTTGCTAAGCAGTTAGCATACAGAGCAGTTTTTAATTTTGAATCGTTTTAAGTCCGAGATTTGTTTAGAATAATTTAGCTTATGCCTAGTTACTTTCTGGTTCGGACTGAATTCAAGATATACAATTAAACTTCATATCTCAATACGGCATTATACTGACGGTCAAGTATATGAAGTTTTTAGGGAGTTATGTGCCTAATGACGTCTCAATTTTCTATAGTCGAACTGCGTTCTTTTTTTATGTTTATGTATTTAAAAATCTTTAAATTTGCATAAATAATAATAATAATTTATATCAGGCTTAGCCCATGTCACATCATACAAAATATTACTCCACAAAACATTAAATTTACGTCACTATAATTTAATTTAATTTTTATTTAGTTCATTAACCGAAAAATATGTTGTCTGGACTCCATATGAATAGAGTTCCAGTGTCTCCATAGTAAATAAAAATAAATAAGCCGAAGTTTGGTTTATACCAGTATTTTCGTAAGGGATTTATTTGTGTTGTAAAATACAAAATTGTAGAATTTATACGTACGTGAAAAACCGTAAGGAATTTTGCATACAACCAATGCATTTAGCCGCATATATGTTGGACCCCAGATTCCTCAAATCTGTCTTCACCGAATATGAAACGTTAACTGACAATGATTTTTTAAAAATGGTACAGTATTTAACTAAATTAGCGGACATGAATACCTGTGACATAATGGGTCAGTTTGCTGAATACCAAGCAAAGGGCGGTTTCAGGGCCAACGAATTCATATGGCAGCCTGTAAGGAGCACAAGTCCTCTGAACTAGTGGATTGTGTGCAACAAAACTTCTATGAACTATCGCCGTAAGGTTACTAAGTGTTACTCCGTCAACTGCGGCATCAGAGAGGAACTGGTCGTTGTTTGGTCGCACTCACACCAAGGAAAGAAACCGACTTTTGCCAGAACGAATAAATAAAGTGATTTTTATTCGATCTAATTTGCACTTGCATATTAATTCTTACAGTATCGACGACGTCATCGATTCGGGTATGATAGACTTAGATGATCGCAGTGACAGCGATTAATAAATAATAATAATTAGTATAAAATGGATAGGACAATAGGAGCGCTCGTGGCCCAGTGGCATCCGCGTACTGCGACTGCATGCGGTATGAGAGGTTAAGCAATGTCAGGTGAGGTCAATCCTTGGATCCCCCTCGAGGGTGCCCGCCTTGTCGGGGCGGGGGGGCTTAGTAACCGTGGACTGGTCATCCACGGTGAAGCTAAGAGGCACCGAGGGCCGGCCTGTTTGGGCTGCCGGCTGGCCCGAGGAGGGCGCTCCCAACGGGCTTACTTAGCCCGTTGAGGATGCGTTATGGTGGGACCGCAGAAGAAGGGTTCATCCTATCTATCCGAGGTGGGATCGCAGGGGGAGAGGCGTGATGGTATTACGGTGCGCCACTCTTCCTACCCCCTGCGAACTTGGCGGGGCCGTTCCGCAGTAACGGCGTTGGTGGGACCGCAGAGGAAGAGGAATGCCGGTATTACAGTGCGCCGCTTTTCCTATCCTCTGCGGCTGAGGTGTGGTTCGTGGCGGAGCTACAGACCTAATCCGCCACCGGGCGCCGGAAGTTTTTCCGGTACCCATGACCTCCTTGTAGTGGACTCAGGGGGGTCCGCTACTGTAAATATGGAGGTCGAGGAGGAAGGTACGCCGAAACATCTGGCGTGCCTAACGTGGAGGGCCTCCGGGCATCTACGAGGGAGCCGCTTGGGAGCGGCTGCCGCCGGCGGGGTCGCGGATGTGTGCGCAAGCGTTCCCGTGACCTCGCCACAAGGCGGCGAGGCGGCGAATGGGGGGGTTTTTAGTGGGTACACCGTGGGTCTCATTAGCCTGTACGGGAGTCCCACATAACTACTCGGGTCACCCCCTGCGCCCGGGTGGTCTGCGTAACGCATTTTCCCCCCCCCTGAAAAAAAAAAGTCAATCCTTGGATGGGTGACCGCTTTGAGTGGTTACTAACTGAGCTCTCCCGTGCTTTGGAAGGCACTTTAAGCCGTTGATCCCGGTTGCTGTCTTTGATAGCAGTCGTTAAGCCAAGTTAGAGGCCTCCGGGCGGCTTGACAAGCCTATTCCCAATAAGGTCAGGTTTCCCCCTCGGGTTGGAAGGTCAGATGGCAGTCGCTTCCGTAAAAACTAGTGTCTAATTGTCTATGCCAATTCTTGGGAATAGGTAGCGGACCCCAGGCATTCTTCAGGATGCAACTGTATCGGGAATAACGCTAGGAGGATGAATAATTAGTATAAAAGTTTCATTTCTTTCCCAAATAAAAACGAAAATTTCAAAACGTACTCAAAAAGCGATTTGATTTTTTCGAGAATTTTCAACTCTACTTACTGCAGAATATAGGCCTCGTTCGTGCACCATTCATGCACTTTATGCGTATTGTGATAAGGGTCACGAATGGTCACTTAAATGTGTTGGCTGGTGTTATATCGTCGGCTTACAACCAAAACTCACTAAGTAACCTACCTACTTAAAGTAAAACTCGTATCTCAATATCGATGTACTACTGAGATACGAGGTTTTGAGGAGCAGTGACAGATATTTTAGTGACTTTTGCTTGTCCCCGACGATATTCTCTTTGATCACCCCACAGATATCAGAGTAAAGCAGATCCACTCGTTTAAGGCGAAGGGGTGAGCAAGCTCTTTCCATACAAACTTTGTGCAAGTTTTTCTTCGTTTGTGTTTGCACTCCATGTTACTATTTTTGGTCCATATGCTTATTTTTTTGTTAGCTATGTCTTGATGTTTTTCTTTTTTAAGTTTAATATTTTTTTGTATTTTATAATTTTTATTTTTTTTGAAATAATGCAAAATTTTAACATCAAGTTCTGCGTATATCCAATATGTACCAACAAAAAATAAAATTAAATGCTATAGTGCCAAAACTAACGCAAAAAACTTGCACAACTCTTGTATGGAGAATGGCTTGCCCTACCCTGCGCCTTCAGGGTCCTCCGCACGCTCGACTGAACTCGATTCTCCATACAAACGTAGTTTCGTTCTCATTTTAGAACGCCGTGCTGAAATAACATGGAACTTTGTATACACAACGGGTTCCGCCATATCTAGGGGAACTCCTCAAATCTTAAAGGCAAACATATAGTGATTTTTGTGTTTTTATCAACAAATCGAGCATTATCATACAAAAATGTGACATTTGATGAAGTGGAACTGCTGAATTGAGGGTACTTAGTCTTCTACCATTATAAACATACTTACTTATAGCCATTTTTATTTTATTGTATGGAATCTAAGAGTGCACCATCTAAGTATAATAATCTTTCACCGGCCTCCCCCATTGAAGTAGGTTTTTTTTTCTTAAAAATTATTCTATCCAAAATGACTTACTGAACCAGCAATTAGTAGTTATTTAAGTCATTGCAAAAAGAAAACTATCATTTTAAAAGGGGGGTCTCTGGCACCGATTTAAGGCTCAATAAGTCAGCTAAACAAAAAATGCAAAATGTACGCAAAACTGTCAAAGGAACTCTGACGTGGCAGTGTATTTCTGAGTCATTTTTGTATAAGTACAGATGTATCGAAAAAGGTATGAGTGGTAGTGTACGTGCAATCAATTTCTGCTTGCCATTTCACCAGTGTTACTTGTGAAATTCTGTGACTCTAGTGAAAAAGGGTATAAGTCCTATACAATTGTACGGCACTTATACCCTTTTTCACTAGAGCCACAGAATTGTAACTCAGTGGAACAAACCACTGCCGTCACTATCACTATGCTTTTCGAATAAATAGGTTCGCTTCCCCTAAACGGCTCTTACCATTTCAAACAGATTTACGATACACGTGTTTACGGGAGTGCAAAATCTTATTTGCGCGACAATTCGTTTAATCCCGGTTTTTATCACAAACGCCGAGCAGAGTTCGGTCTCGAATATACTGTTAATGTTAATGTTAAGTTGTAATTTTTTTTTTCATGCGCAACGTATTTGAAGTAAGTAGTAGGTAGTAGTAGTCGTAGAATGACCTATTGTATGTAGATTGACGAGAGACATAATCCTGTTCTGGATTAGTTTTATTGTTATTGACGCTTAGAGACCTTATACATCTCTAACAATATCAAGTTTACTTATTTTAATTTTAGCGCTTAGAGACATCTCTAAGGACTTTGAAATAATTGTTATTAATCGTATTTGGACGCTCAGAGACCATATACATCTCTGAGATATTAAATTAATTTTATATACTTTTTGTTCGGACACAGATCGTATTCAATACGTCCTTAATATTTGTACCTAAATTTATTTTCATTGAATTGTTAATCAGTATATTTTTTAATCATTATTTTTAAGTAAGATTGTAATTTTTTTTTAATTGTATAAATTCAACGCTTTGACATGTAAAAGTGCCCTTGTGGCCTATTTGCAGAATAAATATTTTATTTCGATTTTTTGATTTTTGACCCAAATATGTAAATACATAGAAATTATTATGGATGTAGTTTTTCGTAAGACGAACGTACTTCCACATTTGCACCCTTCAAATATGAGTGGGATGTTCCGCTGCACCCTACCTTCCTTAAATTAGCTAGTATCCAAGACATACCAACTATAAAATGTTCAGGTGTGAAAACTTCATCTTCTAGTCTTACACTTTGCAAGTACTAGTCCAGGAAGTGTCTGGCGATCAGTATCGATCCAAGGCCTGAAACATTCATGGCTGTAACATTGATTTTTCAGCGCATCGCCGCCCTCGGCACGCCTAGCGGTGGATGTGTGAACGGGAGCAGAAATGGTGTGCTCATGGATGTGGTAACTATATGTTTTATTTACTTCTTTACTTTATATATGAAATAGGAGGCAAATGAGCAGACGAATCGCCTGATTGTAAGCGATTGGCGCCGCCCATGGACACCAGAAACACCAGAGGGGTTGTAAGTGCGTTGCCGGCCTTTAAGATGAGAGTACGCTCTTTTCTCGTTTAATTGAACTGAAAACACACCTTTCTCAAATTTGCCCTTGATGTTTAAGAACATAAATTTACTAAAAAAACCGGCTAAGTGCGTGTTGGACCATGAAGAAGGCTTCCGTACCGACACCTAATCTACATTTAAAACATTATACATTGAATCAAAAAAGGTCGTATCTTCATAGGAACTTACGCCTTTTTGTTATGGCAAGACAGTTTTTAGCAATAACTCAAAAAAATGTTGAAAGGGTTTATTAATTACATCATCTTGTTTTCTTAGGATTTTAAAATTCATAGTTTGGAAATTAGAGGGGGAGGGACACACTTTTTACGACTTTGACAGCTAATGTCTCCCCAAAGGTTGCCTTAAATGATTTTTTTTAGAAGCCTATGTCATTGACGAAGGCCTATTCATAGGCGTGTGGGATTTAAACATTTTTTGACGCCCCTGTTACATGTATGGGGTGCCCCCCAGTTTAATATTTTTGTTGTAATTTCACATTATATTTCTATAGCGGTTTATAGCATACACCTTCCTACCAAATTTCATAATTGTAGTGCTCATAGTCTCCGAGTAAGTCGGCTGTGATATACGGATGGACGGACAGACATGATGAATCTATAAGGGTTCCGTTTTCGCCATTTTGGCTATGGAACCCTAAAAAGGGAACTCCGCTCCAGATATCCATTTATTTGACCAAATAGGAACAGAATTTTTTTTTTAGATTAAGGCTGGGTTGCACCAAACCGCCTGTAATCGTAAGCTGTGTTCGTTAAAATCGGAATGTATGGAAAGTTTGACAAGTTTCTATGGCATGACAGCTGCCGGCGCCATATTTAACGCTGATCAGTCTGTGATCCTAAGTCGGTCCAACCCAGTCTAACCCGTCATAAATTTTTGACATTTAACCTTGTTTGTTGTCTGGTAGAGAATTTTTTTAGCGATATGACCGCCTTTAAGTTTATTTTGATATCGTTTTCCTTTGTGCAGTTTTTTTGGTGATCAGTAAATAATATCACGATATGATTAACGCAATTCTCTAACATGATATAAACCTTTTTTTAAAGTGAGCGATTAAAGGATGATTCACAGTAGGCCGTTCCGCGTCCGGGCCGGCCCGTTTTCTTATAGAGAAATACGCCGGCCGTTGTGCGTTTGCTGTCATAGCAATCGGGCCGGCCCGGACACGGAACGGTCTACTGTGAATCATCCTTAAATTGTGGTTTATTGTTTTGAGAAACTGAGCATTTTCGTTACTATTAAACTTTTGTTTTTTCACTGCCTTTTTTGTAAAATGCGTGTGGTGTTTACCTGTCAGTGATTGTTACACCTAGCATAAAACTGTTATTTCAAGCTGTTATACATGTAATGTAAAAAAAATTTGGTGACCAGAATAAATAAATATTTTATATTGTGTTGTAGCCATAACTACAGTCCTCCTCCAGTTTGTCCTAATCCGGCACCAGTTTCATTATATAACCACACCACAAACCTAAGAAATTAGCTTCCACATAATCGAATCTTCCGATGCCTCATCCACAATTCCGAACTCATTAAAAAATGCGACACGCCCTCCGCAAGCCCCACCTACCTCAGTGGGCGTGTCCACATAGACAAGATAACTTATATAAAGGAAATATATAAGCCGCAGTTAGAAAAGTAACCGATGGTGCAAAATGAGGTAACGTTTGCTATACTAAATTGGACTTAAAGCTACAGGCGTTAACACCTGGTCAGTTGATGATGGGGCGTAGTGGGTCAAAATCAGGAACAATCCGAGTATCTCCTGTAGATAAACAATTCTCAATGTTGTGGGTTAGAATCAGGAACATAAAATTAATCAAATTTGTATATTGAGAAAATTAGCGATTTTAAATCGCTATGTTCCACATTAAAACTTATTGTAGATGTAGTAGTACTGGACTTGTTTTTCTTTTTAGTTTTTTTACACAGTGCTTTCTCGATGCAGCATTCAATGACACCTAAAAATTAACACATAATATATATACGTGGATAATATAATAGGTGGATAAGAGGGTTTCAAATCGGTGTCTTGAAAGCTCAAGCCGCGTAAGATTCAGTGTGGTAAAGCAGAGCCGGTTAATTCTCGTCTGTGAGGCACACCGAGCAAGACGTTGTACAGTCAGCATCAAAGGAGCTACGCATTTGAAAAGTTCAAAATTCTTTATTATAAGATTTATAAGGCAATTCAGAGCTTTTAACGCCTTCATATGCATAGCTACTTTTTATGCTGGCTGTATGTTTTGCGCCTGCATTACTCCGCCACGGCCGATGACATGGTGGAGTATAGAAATACATTTATTCGTGGCAAAAATACAGAACATAAAACAAAACATCATAACACAAAACAGCCACGAAATGGCCCCATATCAGCATGTGCTAGCCACAGGCTAGCGCTGGTCTTCCTCTGGGGCCAAGTGACAGCACGATAGACAAAACACAAAAATTATATATACAAAATCAGTAATACAAATAATATAATTAAGCTATTATACATATACGAGAAAAAAAAAGAATCTAATAAAACGTACAAATAAAACGTTCACGAGAATCGTGAACGCGACCATAAAATTGACAGCTATAGCTACGTCTGTAGGGTCTGTAGTATGTTCGTCAGAAGACCGGCTACTCGCTGAGGGTGTTCCAGCTGCGTTCGCGCCGCTACGTATACTTCAGCTCGTTTGTGGTCCGCAGCAGGGGACCATCGGGTCTGATGATTTCTGGAATAGTGTCGTATTTCGGTGGTTTCAGGCCAACCTACCGAATTATACACCGAAGTTGACGACGCAATGGAGTCACGCTGTTACGTCGCATAAATATGTGTTTTAGTTTTTCAAGAATATTTTGTATTGATATGTATGTTAGTCTGTAAGGTATATGTTAATATGGGCCTTTTGTTGCGTGAATTAATTAAATACATAAATAGGTGCTACAAATCACGTCGTATAAAATCCCAACCAATAAGCGCTGAGCGAACCGACCTGCGCCTGCTACGTAGAGACAGTAATTATGATTGAAAGGGCTTGTACAATTTGTTAACATGAGGCTTGTAATTTAAATGTGTACCTATGATATAAAAAAGTGATTGTATTATCCTATATCCCCTTTTGTTCCCATGGGTGTCGTAAAAGTCGAATAACGGAAGGTAGAAGTGTGTTATGGGCGATGGGCAATATCACTGCAGTATCACGTTTTTCCATATTTGAATCTACGATTGCTAAATGTGGCACTGAAATTAAATCTCATGTGCTCTGCCTACCCCTTTTTAGGGAAAATGGGAGGCCTTTCTTTCTTCTTATTTCTTAAAAAAAAGACCACAACTGCGTCAAATGCCCGGCAGTTCAAAGATTCATTGTTCATGCCCAAAGATTTTTAGTTTAACCCTTTCGTGGGTAAAGGTAAGATATTTGCTGTCATAGGCGTTACACATTTTTTTTCTCAGTGAATGCGTTGTTAGAATTTATATTGAAATTTTAGCTAGTATTATAATAGAGAAGAGTATTATAATACTCGTACCAATCTATAAAAAAACAGAGCCCTTAAAAGTTGTTCCATCTCTTGTAAAATTTTAATTCTTAGATTTTTTATATTACCTACATTTGAACAAAAATATCTACCAAAAAAATGTTACGCCTGATTTTGTTCATAATATTAATTCTCATATTTCAAACCTAACACTAATGCTTTTAAATATTATGATAACTTAATTAGGAAAAAATAATTGCCTACAAACTTTCTGTCGCACTATGAAAATGGGTATTTATGTCATTCATTGACCGATAGTGGCAAAATTCATGATCATCATTTCAGCCAAATGACGTCCACTGCTGGACATAGTCCTCCCCCAAAGACTTCCACAATGACCGGTCCTGCGCCACCCGCATCCAGCGGACACTCGCGACCCTTACCAGGTCATCAGTCCACCGTGTGGGGGGCCTGCCCACGTGGCAAACATATTGCCGTCTAATAGCTTTGAAATGACAATAGAAGAGACAAATAATCCTCGTATAAAATTAATAAAATAATAACCTAGATTGTACATTGTACATGCGTAAAAACTATTAAATAGTTGATTTAAAAAATATTGTTCAAAGGTTACTAAAAATGTACTTCCATCACTGTTCCATAACGGATGCCCAAAGTAAGTTTTCAAAATAATTTCCGCAGGCGCTAACAAAGGTTTTTACAGTACATCGCGCCGCAACAAAGGTTTCACACAAATTAGAAGGGCCTTGAGGACGGAAAGGAGTTAAGAGGCAGGGCATGCCTCAGTTTGGTCACCACCACGAATAAATACTGAATATAATAAATTTATAGAATGTCTTATCATTAAGTTGCTTGCGAATGGCAAAAACAAGACATCATTCAATTTTATCTGCTGTGACCCTGTAACCTCCACCCCAATGGCTCGGATCTCGATAGGTACCTAGTCAGCTTTTATGTCCCCCCTATTTAAGCATCCACCGATGCTGGGCTCAGTTATTCAGTCCGTGATTTTTTGCCGCGTCGCGCCCACAACACTTACATCTCACCATGAAGTTCTTCTTGTTCTTGAATCTGCTGCTCGCTGCGTCAGTCTCCGCTTCACCACTAAGTGCCCCTTCACCAAACGTAGAAAACGGCGCATCACCAACCAATGTGACATCTCCTTTTGTTAAAGTAAGAGACGTATGCGTTGCTACAGAACGCCGGTATTCAACCCCCGCAGCAGTGTTCATCGGTAGGTCTGATAAACTGCTACGGTGTCTACAAGACGACCCTGAACAGTGTGAGGTTTGGATCGTCGGCCCAAAAGCCTTGTCTTTGGTCATCGTTGGGAAGTTTATATATGCAGGAGCTTATAAGAAAATTTAAGATGCAACCTGTACCAAGCAGAGTCGTGTGAGATCTATCAGACCTGCGATACATACGAGTCTCTAGCTACTGGGAACGGGAATTTATACGCAGGCCTGGAGGATAGCACAGTTTTAATCTGTGGACTTGATGAATTTAACAGCTGTCGGCCATTCCATTATTTTCAAGACAAAACACAGCAAAAACAACAGCACAAGCAGTCTATGCTTTGATGGTTGTAAATGAATACATCTATGTCGGCCTATGGGATGGAAAAGTGATGCGTTGTTCCCTGGGAAGAGAGAGTAATTGCACGCTGATCTATACCTTAAGTTCAGGCATCACGGGTTTTTCGAATGCAGGGACTAGTATTTTCGCTGTATCGTTGCACACTGATTGTATGTGGAAATGCGATCGAGAATCCAATTCCACCGATTCATGTGAATCTGTGCATTTTGGTGAATATCCCATGGACAATGCAATATTCGATGGAGTTATATACGGTTGCTACTTACATTTATATTTGCCAATGGGCTGATAACCCAAATTGTACGAAATACGGAAATAACTATTGTATTGACAGTATAGCGTTCTCATACGCTACGTACCACATACGGAGTCGATACAGGAATGAAGACATCGCTTGTACGTGGCAGAGCGAATCCCAGTGTCCTCCTGGTGTTACTTATTACGACGCGAGTCAGAGAGCCAAGCTAGAAGTACACGTGAAAGATGGCAAACTGCACAATTCACAGGGGACCTTAGTAGATACCAGTGATGCGGACGAAGGGCATGCGGGGCCAGCTGCTATCTTCGCGATGAGGCCTGACGGAAAGATACTATTGTCTAAATTGCATAAGAAGCTACATACATCAAGCTTGTTCGCTGGTAAGCCAGTTGCGGGAGCAGGTGAAATGATTGTGAAGAATGGAACGATTCAGGAGATTAGGGCCTGCTCGGAGCACTACCAGCCCGACACCGAGTTGAACCGTCAAGCTTCCGTCAAGTGATTAAGTCGTTGCAGGCGCTAGGGTACACGGACCACATTCAATCAGTAATGTGTAGGGAGAGTGATTCTAATTAATCTGAATCTAACGCTCAATGAGTGTATTATTTTATTAGTTACATTATTTAGACCATATGGTTCGTGGCCCAGCGGCGCCCGCGTACCGTGTGCGGTATGCGAGGTTAAGCAATGTCGACGAGGTCAGTCCATGGATGGGTGACCGCTTTGAGTGGTTACTAACTGAGCGCTCCCGTGCTTTGGAAGGCACGTTAAGCCGTTGATCCCGGTTGCTGTCTATGATAGCATTCGCTAAGCCAAGTTAGCGGCCTCCGGGCGGCTTGAGAACTTCTAACAGTCAAGTTGCCCACACACTTGACAAGCCTAATCCCAATAAGGTCTAGTTTCCCCCTCGGGTTGGAAGGTCAGATGGCAGTCGCTTCCGTAAAAAATAGTGCCTACGCCAACTCTTGGGATTAGGTAGCGGACCCCAAGCATCCTTCAGGGTGCAACTGTACTGGGAATAACGCTAGGAGGATGATGATGATTTTTAGACCATATGGAACGCATAAGTTGTATAACTCTTAGTTTAATAATAGTGGTTACTTTGAAATTTTTACTAGTGTTTTATCTCTTTTTGCTCTGTGTATCGATTAGTTAGAATAAGCCGTGGTGTGGTTTTTGTGTTATTTTTAGTGTTTTATATATAATTCTTTCTTAAGCGTTACCTTTGCATGTACTGGAAGAGGAAGACATCGGCGAACGTATTCCGACCAAATTGGAGACATTCCGCAGAAATGCCAGGTCAAGAGCATCCTATAGTAGTCGGCGGTTAAGAAGTCAATCCTGACACCTGTCATCTCCATACAATTAATAACCTAAAAGTCACTTTGAGGTTATAAACTGTATGGAAATGACAGGTGTCAGGATTGACTTCTTAACCGCCGTCCACTATAAATCGGCGCGCATGCATGAAGAATGTCAGGATCGTAGCAAGTGGAAAACAGTGATCTCTGCTTACCCCTCTGGGAAACAGGCGTGATTATATGTATGTATTTCCGTAGGCAGCTCTCTCATTTCTATAGACATTTAATCCTCTCTGAAAACTGGTTCTAATGGCACCATCAAAATAGTGAAGAAGCCAATTGACAACATTTCATTTTTTTAAGCAGGCTTTTTTCGATGTAATCAAATAGAGGATAAAAATTTAAGTGAAACCACATTTTCGAAAATATCCCAATTTCATAGAAATATCAATTTAAAAAGTTCCTCATTCTAAACAAATCAGTCACAGCGTAACAAATTATACAGAAGCAGTGTTACTAAGACTGTCACAATTTCATAGTAGTGACGTCATTAAGACGATGGTAGGCTTTCTTACATTTTCGTGAATATTTAGAAAACTAATAGCTATAAAAATATACAAAATACTATTTTGGGTAGTACATCAATGATTTTGGGGTTTCTTGTTAACAAATTAATGAATTGAGTTAAGATTTCATACTACTTAAAAATTTGAAATGTTGTCAATTGAGTTTGTTTTTTTCAACTGTCAACACCAGCACACCTTTTTCAGTCGGATGCGACCGTACCTTACAAAATTACTCCCTTTTCTCTGATACCTTGAAGCGAAGGAAGCCCCCAGCCAATAAAAGTCGTTGGCAGGCTGCTAAAATATTAACCCGCGGCTCCGCTCGTAAATATATGGGTAATAGCGGCTGGGGCTATGTTGTCGAATTACTCTGACATGTGGAGATGACCTTGCTTTTGACCCGTTGTATATATAATTTGTGACCGTTTTTCTCGGTCGTTTTTGTGTAAAATTTAAAAAAACACAGTGGAGTTGGTAACAAAATCCAAACAAAGTAGGGACGGGTTTTATTTTATAAAATGTTTCGTATTTAAGTGCAAAGAGTTTCAGGAATGATAGATAAGGTAATTTTAAATATTTTAGACCACATTTACTGTAGTTCAAAATCATTTAGTTTCTAAGACATGCGACATGTGCCATTTTATTTTTAAAAAATGTTTTTTTTTATCCCGGGGTTCGAATTTCGACCTGGTCATTATTTTTACATTTTAGTTTTTTGCATTTTTGTTCTTGTGTCTTGGTTGTTCTCTATGTATTTAAGTATGTTTTTAACTATATAAGTATGTATATCGTCGTCTAGTACCCATAGTACAATCTTTGCGTAGTTTGGGACTAGGTCGATTTGTATAAGATTGTCCCCCAATATTTATTATTATTATTCTATTCTGTTTATTTCTTTCGGGGTTGTTGTAAAATTTCAGTAGCCGTCGAAACTAAGCAGGTTTTTGGAATAAATAGAATTTGGACTCTCATATTCACATGATATTCATCGAATGCGAATTTCTTGCCATACATTTTCACAGAAACGGAAAACGTACCCGTTATTTTTATATAAATTTCTGATAAAATCTTACAGTTCCAATCACTACAAATAATTTATGTGATTAGGATTTTGAATTTTTTATGTTCCCGTTTCGATGAAAATGTATGGCGAGAAATTTGCATCTGAATAAATGCGAATACAAGCAATTCAAAACTCGTTAATAATATTTAATTTATTAAAATAAGTTTTTCAAAAAAACATTTTTGCTACAAGCTTTTATTATCGACTGTTCTTTTTCCACAATCATCAACTACTCGTTGAGATGGTTCGAATGAGCCCAAACACGATGGGTTTATCGTGTGTAGTTTAGGAGTTGCTATGACCACCTTCTGTCTCCATCATCAGATCAGTTCAGTGGTACCATAAAATTGTATTGTCACCGAACCTACTTAAGCATACCAAATTTCAGCTCAATCGGTTGAACATATTCTTCAAAATTGAGTTGCAAGATTCCACCCTAACAGATATAGATATATACATACATACATATTCGTACATTGCAAGTTAAATAAAAACTAGTAATAACTTCCGTAGTTCCTACGGCTAATAGAAAATTACGATAACTCAGAAATAAATTAACATAATATTAGAAAAGAAATCATTTTTACATTGCATGGAAAAAATACGCATTTTGAAAATAATAATACATCTAAATGGAACTTTAAAAAGTTTTTGGTCAAAAATTTCATTTTTGGTACAAGCTTTTATTGCCGACTGTACTTTTTTCCACAATCATAAACTAGTTGTTGAGTCGGTTCGAATGAGCCCAAACACGATGGGTTAATCTTGTGTAGTTTAGGAATTGCTATGACCACATTCTGTCTGCATCAGCTCTATGTCATAATAATATTGCATTGTCATCCGACTTATACATGCATGCAAAATTTCAGCTCAATCGGAAACCGGGAAGTGGATCGAATTTAACTTGCAAGATTTGATTACAGACAACAGGGATAGGTAAAACTAAATAAAAGCTTGTAAAATGGCGCATATCTTAGAAACTAAACGACTTTGTAATTTGGTTATCAAACCTGCTAACTGCTAACAACATTTCACGAAATTCGGTTGAGAAATGCGATATGTGGAACAGCGGGAAATGCACCATCCGTCGGCCGGACATACGAAAGCATTTTTGCCGAAGCTTTTTTGTTTTTCGCTATTGGTTTTTTTTTTTTAAACGAAGACCTTCTTTTCACTCAATAAAGCCATGCTCACATCATTTTGATCACTTTGTCCATGTACAGTCAGCTAATTTGATTTCTGACTCATTTAATACCTTGTCACAGTTATAATCAATACGAAAGGTGCTAGAGATCTCATATTATTGTTACTATGACAAGGTACGAAGTGGCCGAAGAATCTATTTAATTGACTGTACAAATTCACCGAGCTCGAACTTTAACTGAAGTCACAATAATGAAACCAACAAAAGGAATCTCAAAAAACTTAAATAAAAGTTAAGTCCCTAGGCTAAATAAAAAGGCGGTATAAAATAATTAGGAAATAATCTCCAATTCCATAAGTTTTTGGTGCACATGGGGCCAGTTGCGGAGTGGCGCTATAAATAAGGTTCGAGAAGTTTGAGTGTTTTATATCGGAGGTTTTTATTTGAAGGAGTTCAGGGTTTACTTCTTAATACGTTAGTGGACAATTTTTTTATAATTTAAGCCATCATGTATTACATTTTAGAAAATTTTACGTTATTTCTACTCCTTTGATCGTAGTAGTAAAATAACGTGTCCCCATTTTTTTTTGGTTCCGTTTTTCAATACAGACTTCCTATTACATGTAAAAAAATGAAAATTGTATGAATATGGGGGTTTTTTTTAGTAGCTGAGTAGAAATACATAAAATTTCCAAAGTCTTATATAAAAGTAGGGGGTACAGGAAAATTTTTATGGATGTTTTTTTTAAACTCATTCGGCTTATTCTTATGTGTTTTGTATTTTACTAACATTAATTGTGTAAGAGATTGATTGTACATACTACCATTTTATGGGCACTGCCTGAATTTAATGATTTATTATTATTAATAATAAGTAAAAAATGACCTTTAGTAACAAATTTCTTTTTTTTTGAATTATTGGTTATTTGGTTTCAGAGACTTAGGCTCTCGAAAAATCCCTTTATACCAGAGCATGCGGAGGAATCTCTATAAAATGAATTCTGTATCATTCTTATAATTCCACATAATGTATATTTGTAGTGTATTTGTATTTTGTACAACAAACAACTAATAGACAGCCAGATAGACGGACATGATGAAGCTACAAGGGTTCCGGTTTTGCCATGTCGGCTTCGGAACCCTAAAAATAACATCAAAATATTTTGTAGACTCAGTGGAAAAACTTTGGCAGATAAAGGATTTTAATTTATGCCTTTGACTGTATATATGTCGTTTTGTCAGTAGTTTAGAACTATTACACGCATTACTGAACTACAAATTCTAAATTCAAATTTGTAGTAAAACAAACACTTATTTCGAAAGCATATTATAAGGTAAACGATTACATGATGGATAGGGATGTTTGGCAGCGATAGCGTCCTGCACGGGTAATCTATCGCCGAAATAGGTTTTCTACTGTAGAATTGTAATTTTGTACTACTGTGATACTGTAATTTAATATTAAATATAGTTTTGAAAAAAAAAATGATACCTCGCCTTATTTGTGACGCCGGTTCTTCTTATGGCAGACATTTATTTATTCTGTGACAGAGGATTAATTTTCCGAACCGGTGGTATAATATATATAATGTCTAAATTGAAGAGTAAATAACTTTCTTATAAAGTTACTCAAAAAGTGGTACGTTACGTAGTTGCATATCGTGCGGAAAGTTTGATTTTGCGCACTAGTGCTATTCACTTTTCAATTTTTTTTTAAATGTATACTTATTCCAATTCTACTTATTAATCTACTTATTAATGAGTGTTAATATTAGTTTCTTTTAAACGTCGCAATCAACATAAAAACCTACTGTTAATGTAAGAATACGAAAAATATACATATTTCATATTTTATTACTTACCTCTTCATCATTATAATTATAACACGTTCATTTTTTAATACTGAAAAACCGTTCTAATAACCCAGTGACTCGAGCAAAATGATAAACTAGCACTTGTATCGAAATAAAATAAATAAATATTAGGGGACATTTTTTACACAAATCGAACTAGTCCCACAGTAAGCTCAATAAGGCTTGTGTTACGAAATTACTATTACTTTACTGTTGTCGATTTGTGTAAGATTGTCCCTTTCATGTTTATTTTATTTTTACCGACTTCAATAGAAGGAAGGAGGTACTCAGTTCGTCTGCATGTTTGCTAGTTATTTTTATTTTTTTTATTTTTTTTATGTATGTATGTTCCCCGAGAACTCTTGACCACGTTGGCCGATTTTGATACTTCTTCTTTTTTTTCAAAGCAGATACCCCGACATTGGTCCCATATAAATTTGGTGAAGGTCTGATGATGAGATCTAAGAGGAATCGAGGGAACTCGAATTTGATAGGCACGAATATGCCGATTCAGTATTTTCTGGAGGTAACCAAGCATTGGCTCACAGAAACCACAAATTTATGTTTGTACGAAACGGACAACATAAATTTTAATTAACAGAAGTTTGTTAACTTTTTGAATAAGCTGGTTCATCAATGGCTAATTATAAACATTATTTTACAATAGGAAGCTCGGTTCTCCATACAAACGTAGTTTCGCTCTCATTTTAAAACGGCATGCTGGAAAAACATGAAACTCTATATACACAATGAGACCCAGCATATCTATACAAGAAATTATTTAGTTACTGTTGCTTGAATTATAATGGAGAAAAAATACAGCAATTATTTATTTATTCAAACTTTATTGCACAAATAAATCGGTACAAATGGCGGACTTAATGCCTCAAGGCATTCTCTACCAGTCAACCAAGGAGCCAAACAGAAAATAGCGAAGGTAGGTGCAAGAGACCAACTAGGTGAGAAAAACAAAAAAAAATCCTAAGGTAGAGCTAATTACAAAAAAGGTGTTTAAAATACTTAACCAAATATATACCTGAATACATATATAGATATATATATATATATATATATACATTAAATATACATACATAATTATATACTATTGCACAAACGCTTACGACTACAAATCTCTTTTCCGCTAGGAATGTTCTAGCAAGTGCTTGAAGAGCATACGTTTGAAAACAAATTTGCTTGGGGCCTGTCTTATCGTCAGAGGGAGTGCATTCCAGAGACGAATTGCTTGAACAGCGAAGGAAGATGTAAGGAAACCACTATGGTGAGGAAGTACAGATAGTTTGAGGGATCGGGAGGAACGCAATTCACAGCCTGGACGAGGGGTGACAAAGTTAAATTTACGTTTGAGATATCCAGGAGCGGAGGGCTCAAACAGGATGGAGAAAAGCGTGCAAAGGATCCTGAGAGACCTGCGTTGACGTATCGGGAGCCAGTTCAGCTTGCGGCGAAAATGAGAGATATGGTCAAACTTGCGTAGGCCGAAGATAAACCGAATGGTATTATTAATCAAACGATCGAGTCTGGTAAGAAAGTCCTGGGAAATATTCGTAGTGCACACATCAGCATAGTCGATGAGGGGTAGAACTAACCCCTGCACAAGCAAAGTTTTGGTGCTAACCGGTAGGAAGTTTTTATAGCGATAAAGTGCACGTAAAGTACCAGTGACCTTTCGACTCACCTCGGAAAACTGTCCATCCCAAGATAAATGCCTATCTAAAACAACGCAAAGGGTAAATTATTAAGGTTTTCATCATCATCATCATCATGTCAGCCGGAAGACGTCCACTGCTGGACATAGGCCTCCCCCAAAGACTTCCACAATGACCCGTCCTGCGCCACCCGCATCCAGCGGACACCCGCGACCGTCACCAAGTCATTAGTCCACCGTGTGGGGGGCCTGCCCACGCTACGCCTTCTCGTCTCGGTCGCCACTCGAGAACCTTTCCGCCCCAACGGCCATCGGTTCTACGTGCTATGTGCCCCGCCCACTGCCACTTAAGTTTAGCGATTCGGAGGGCTATATCGGTCACTTTGGTTTTGCTGCGGATGGCCTCATTCCTGATGCGATCACGCAGAGACACTCCCAACATAGCTCTCTCCATTGCCCTTTGGGTGACTTTGAGCCTTCTTATGAGACCCATAGTAAGCGACCACGTTTCAGTGCCATATGTCATCACTGGCAACACACACTGGTCAAAGACTTTTGTCTTGAGACACTGCGGAATATTGGACGAAAAGATGTGCCGTAGCTTCCCGAACGCTGCCCAGCCGAGTCGGATTCGACGATTAACCTCTTTCTCGAAGTTGGACCTACCTAACTGGACAGTCTGTCCTAGGTATATGTAATCGTCTACAACTTCGAGCGTAAAGTGTCCGATTGTTAAGGGAGTTGGTGCGACATGGACATTTGACATGATCTTCGTCTTGTCCATGTTCATCCTTAGACCAACTCGCTCGGAGGCTTTACTGAGGTCATTGAGCATTGTACTTAAATCCTCCATGGTCTCAGCCAAGACTACTATATCTTCAGCAAACCGAAGGTGAGTGAGGCAGTCGCCGTTTATATTGATGCCTAGCCTTCTCCAGTCCAGAGTCTTGAAAACATCCTCCAGTGCAGTGGAGAACAGTTTAGGAGAAATAACATCTCCTTGCCTGACTCCCCGCTGCAACGGAATAGGCTTTGAGTTCTGGTCTTGGAGTCGGACTGACATAGTGGCGTTCTCGTACAAACACTTCAGCACTTCGATATACCGGTAGTCCACTTGGCACCGTTGCGTTGGAGAGATTGTAGTACAGCCCACGTTTCAATCGAATCGAAGGCTTCCTCGTAGTCCACGAACGCTAAACAGAGGGGCAGGTTATACTCCTCAGTCTTCTGTATAACCTGACGGAGCGTAAGGATGTGTTCAACGGTGCTAAAGCCTCTTCGGAAACCGGCTTGTTCGGGAGGCTGGAAGTCATCTAGCCTGCGTGCGAGACGGTTCGTAATGACTCTTGAAAACAGCTTATAGACATGGCTCAGAAGGAAAGTTTTCATACTAGAACTAAAAAACTCGAAAATTACAGTATCTTTTTTTCTATTACAATTTATAGCAACAGAAACGAATTTCCGGCCTAGAATGGCGGATCCCATTGTGTATAAATGAGAAGCTTTTTAAAATGAGAACGAAACTACGTTTGTATGGAGATACGTTTGTATACTTTTGCGCCGCACTCCGCTCAGGAACCGCCATAGTTAAACGGTAGAATAGTTACTTTATCACTCTTACACAGCCTATCGTCCAATCCCAAAAACACCCAAAAAAACATTTTCAAAAATACCGCGACTCCATCTAATACATTCAGAAGCCTGTCTGAAACATACAAATACATCAACCGGCAAAACCACACAAATATCTATATTGGTTGACCCTTGTTCAGGAACATCTCCCTTCAATTAAGGGGTCAACCAATATAAACACTTAAGTTTTGCGAACATCCGAGGGAGTAACCGATGTCTTAGCTTGGCTTTCGACTCACGTAGCAGATGTATATGTATATGTGTACAACTGTACCTGTATCAAATTTAAATATACATCGCGAGTGTACGTGCTTACTCATTACCGAGTATACAGCGTGATGTGAAGAGTTTACGTAGTTTATTTTTATTTATTTGGTAGAGAAAAAAATTGATGTTAATGAGGCTTTAACAGTAGAACAGTTTAACAGTAGATTTCTGGTAGATTTATACTTAGATGAATTGCATCACTTACAACCTTCCTGATCATACGTCATTTTGAGCAAAACCAATTTTAACATGGCCGCCCCTCCAATGTGTTTTTGCTAACATCAGCATATCGAGATAGATTTCATGTCGGATATATAGCATTCGTCCCTTTCTAGCATATATGTAAGTGCGAAAGGGACCAATTCAATATGTCCGATATAAATTTGATCATGCTAGACTAGGCCGATAGAAAAAAAGAAGCAGGTTATATCGGGGACATAACCGTAAATTATATTAAGAGAATACTTAATTGCGAAGCGTCTGGTTGACGTAACTGGTGACCGAAGAGCTGGCGGTTTCCTCGCTCAACGTATCAGCATTGCGATACAGCGAGGAAATGCCGCCAGCATCCTCGGTACAATGCCTCAAGGGCCCGTTTTAGATTTAAGTTAGTTTTAATTTTCTTTATATTATTTTGGTTAAGTATTCTTGTATATATTTTCGTTGTACATAAATAAATGATCCTCAATTGATAAAAAAAAAAAAAAAAGAGATTACTTCTTACGTTGCCTACCTATTTATTTTATAACTATCAATGTAAAATAAACCCCAAGATAATATTTACTATCATAATTTATACAAAAAAAAAACCGACTCCAATTTTGTACTTGCTTCCGTAAGCCAATGCTTGGTCACCAACAGAAAATACCGAAATATGCATGCGTGCCTATCAAATTCGAGGAGTTCCCTCGATTTCTCCTAGATCCCATCATCAGACCTTCACCAAATTTATATGGGACCAATGTCGGGGTACCTGATTTGAAACAAAAAAAGAATTATCAAAATCGGCCAACGTGGTCAAGAGTTATAGGGCAACATACATACATAAAAAATAACAATAAAAAAAGAACAAAAAACATGCAAACAGAGTACCTCCTTCCTTCTATTGAAGTCGGTAAAAAAATATATTGGGGGACAAACTTACACAAATCTACCTAGTCCCAAACTAAGCAAAGCTTGTACTATGGGTACTAGACGACGATATACATACTTATATAAATAAATACATAGAAAACATCCAAGACCCACCAACAAATATCCGTGCTAAATGCACACATATTGCCTTGGCCGGGATTCGAACCCGGGACCTCTAGCTTCGGAGGCAGTGTCACTACCAACTAGGCTAAACAGGCCGTCAGAAGTTTATTTGGTTAATAATCACAAATACCTTTTATTTTAGCGCCTTTTATCTAAGCGTTAGTGACGGAACTAAAATTGAAGACATTGAATGTAGCCAATGTAGGGCCAACAGTTTACTCATACAAACGTCCGTAAAACATAAATAAGTACGATCTCGGTAGGATAAATAGCATTTTAGCTTGTCCGACCTCAGATGATGCAGAGTTATTATATAATTTAGTTAAGTCTAAATTAATACTAAGGAATGTTTAGTGTAAGAGAGCCACTATGAGGGTGGCATTTGAAAACCCTCGTTAAATAAAAAAATGCCAACAAAGAGGTTTCCACTTTAAAATGGTTTGACTACAGGTTTGTTCCAAGCGCCATGCCTCTTCCAATGTGTTAGGTACATATTTCCAGGGTACTATCGTTTGTTACATTTTTAATACAATACTATTCATAGTCTAGACAATGCCTCAAGAGAATCTTCCTAAACCTTAAGAATCACTTTATACAATTCACTTAAAATGCTCGAGAAATGTGTATATTAATATTAAAGAGCAGCCTGTAGCTATTGGAGGGGCAGTATCGAAAGTAACCGCGCGGTAAGTGCTGTATTTTGTACGAAATTATAGCATTGCGGAGTGTAGGGAGGGGCGAGTACGACAAACATGCATCGATGTCGATAATAATAAATAATAAACATTATTTATTGCAGTGATGCAATAAACAATGTTTATTATTTAGGTATTTGGCAAAAGCTTGTAAAAAAGGAAACAGGCTCACCTTTAGGTAGCGGGAAAATACTAATAAATATAGCATTGATTGTACAGTACCGGTCAAAAGTTTAAATTCACCTCATGCGACTGATTTTCTATTAAATTATTTTCAAATATATATTTTGACTTTTAGACGTTTAGCTGTTTAAATTACTAGAAAATAGTTAAATAAATATCTCTTGTTGGAAATTTAAAGTTGTTGTACGCGAATTTTATTAGATACACACGAAGCTGTACTTGCATTTCTTGTGTAAACCTTGTTCCAGGGTAAAGACCCGTTTAAGTAAAGACCATTAAAAATGTGTCGGAAAGCCAACAAATTAAGCATAGAAACTCGTGATAAACCTTTGGGTTCTGTCCAACGAAGGTTACTGGACCAATTACAGAAAGAATAGGGTTTCTCCAACTGCAGTCGAAAACGCTATGAAACGAAAAACAAGGTTTTTTTATTCCAGGCGATTTCGTTCAGGTAGGCTAAAATTTGCAATAAAAAGTGAGGACATATTTTTTGCGTTCAAATCTGACGTCAATACGTGTACTCGAACTGCTCCAGAAATTTATGAAGAGATCAACGCAAAGATCTGTGAATAGAAGTTTTGAAAGTGCACCGACGTCTGTTTTGATCGATGGAGCATCTGTTACCTATAACCAGGGAATGCTTTATAGGTGCTAAAATAGGTGATCTTGTACTGAGTAAAGGGCGTAAATGAACTAAAATAACAGAGTGAACTTAAGCTTTTGACCGGTACTGTATATAACTTCTTAATTTGTCGTGGAGTGAAAATCGTGGCATTGTGCACCTAGCGGCGTGCTCGAGGCCAAGGTCCCTGTAGATGGGGTTTTTCATCCCCCGTAACCACCAGACAGGTGTCACCAGGGACAGACCGCTTCTGTCATAGAGTCTTCTATCTATATAGATATATTGATATCTATCTATCTTTATCTATATTGTGTAAATGTATGGTCGCTAATCACTTTAGAACGGCTGCGCCTATTTGGCTAATTCTTTTTTTGCATTGGAAATAGTCAGGACAGGGTTGTATGCAAGAAAATCTTTGAAGGAACTCAGGGCTCAAAAACTCCATATAAAAATTGAGTGAGTGCGTGAGACCGAAAATAGCTAGGGTCTGAAGGGAAGATTTGGCCTCCAATATTTTATTAGTAAGCCCGTGTGAAGCTAGTATATTCCAAAAGGTTAGCTTATATAAAGTAAACTTAAGGTATCATTTTTTATTTGTTTCTGAAATCACAAATATAACTGAGGCTGGCCTTTTCTCGACGCTTTTACCAAACCTTTTCCCGGAATCTTTCCCCATCCATATTTTACTTCCATCGACAACTCATTAACCCGTCCCCACTCTACTAATAGCCAGCAAAGTGCAGTCTCGACATCGTAAGGTATGCAACGTACACTAATCACTATCGATAATGCGCTTTAAGTACATCACTAGGCATTAACGGTTGACAAATGCATCGTAGTACTTTTGAATTGATATGTATTGTGGTTAATGGTTTCTGTCTGCCTAGTTTAGAGTATCTTCGGTAAAAAAGTTGCAAGTCGGACTCGCGCACGAAGGGATCCGTACCATTATGTATAAAAACGGCAAAGAGCCCGACTTGCACTTGGCCGGTTTTTAATATTAGTTGTTATAGCGGCAACAGGAATACATCATCTGTGAGAATTTCAACTGTCTAACTATCGCGGTTCTTGAGATACAACCTGGTGACAGACAGACGGACGTTTTTACCTTTTGGGTACACGGAACCCTAAAAATCAGCGGTGGCATACATGAAAGCGGCTTGATGATACGCAGCTACCGTACCCTATGGATGGATGGGATGCGCGTTGTCAACCCTTTAATGATTTGAGAATTCAATGAATTACATAAAGAGACAAAAAAAAATACGCAAATCCCTCTTACAGCGCATCATCCTCGGGAGCTCTGGCGACCTAACACACCACCACAGGTGGGCTACTCTGAACTTCGAAAATCGAACTTCATATCGTGCCGTCCCTTTCCGTCATATAGTGTATAACACGACACTGAAAGGGACGGCACGATACGAAGTTCGATTTTCGAAGTTCGGAGTAGGCCCTCAGTTTTAAGTGGAGGTACTTCTCCAGTCGTCGGGCAGCTCCAAATATGAGCGACATGTCATTCCGCCACGCCTTGACTACCTTTCATATTTGGACTGAGGTGACGGCACCAGTGTTGGACACTTCAAGCTGACAAGCACCAGTAAATGACACTTAATTCCTAATTCTAAGATCATGCGGTTTTAAATTGATTGTTGTATAAAAAATGAATAACTTAAATCCTTTTAAATAATAGTCAATTATGTATGCATCATTAGGTCTTTATCCATTACTGCCCGGCTAGTATGATAACTTATACCGTCACGTTATATGGCCAAAATGTACTGAAACGTCACATAAACCGTGACGGTTTAAGCTATCATACTAGCCGGGCTGGTCCTGTTACCATAAAAAATACAATAAAAATTTACCGATGAGGAGGTTCGGTAATTTTCGAATAATATGAGAATTTCGGCAAACTTGTCAGAATCTTTCATGATTGAACTAATAACATACAAAAAAAAACTCACAATGAGAAAGTTGCGGAAAATGACCAATGTTACGTAAATCTTGCACGGAAAATTCGACAAACTTGTCGGAAATTCGCTACCTTTCATAGTTGATTTTCATAGTACAGACCACCGGGGCAGCAGCATCCCTGGAGTGCGGTGGAGACACTGCGATCGCCAACCCGCATGCCAAGCGTGGCGATTATGGCATTTACCCCCCATGAAATTGGGGGAGGCCTATGTCCAGCAGTGGACATCTTTGGGCTGATTAGTTCAATAACTTAAAAAAAAAACTTACAGATGAGAAAGTTGCGAAAATCTTTTATATGTGATTGCGTATTAGTTATACGTGAATTTTGGGAAATTTCCGTAAATCTATAGGAAATTTAAAGAATCCATTCTTGGAAAAAATGACAAACTACCAAGAAATTCCCATGGCAAAAGTTTCGCAATTTTGGAAACTTTTCGTCGACAACTGACCCTCGGATGTAAATGTTTTCGACCGTACGTCAGACGGCTAGTTAATAATACAGATCGCCTGCATTTTATTACGTCCAGACGTTTCAAATATTAACGGAACTCCGGGTATTGCATGCTGCATTTTATGGCACTGGGACTTGTAAGTTGATTAGATATGTTTACGGATGAACACACGTGATGTGGTACAGGTGATGTTGGTGGCTCTTTCTTTAAAGGATAGTGCGAAAGGGATGAGATCATTTAGTGATAGTACTTAGGCACTTTGTACCTACACATGAAATAAAATTTGACGGGTCAAAGTGGACAGAAAAAATATGACGACCAGTTTGGCTTAGTTGGTAGTGACGCTGCCTACGAAGCCGGAGGTCCCGGGTTAGAATCCCGGTTAGGGCATTATTTGTGCATTTACTACGAATATTGTTCCTGAGGATGTTTCCTATGTATTTAAGTATGTATTTATCTATATAAGTATGTATATCGTCGTTTAGTACCCATAGTACAAGCTTTGCATAGTTTGGGACTAGGTCGATTTGTGTAAGATTGTCCCCCAATATTTTTTAATTCTATTTATTTTTATACATATAACATATTATTAGACTCGCACTTTGCCATCGTAAAATGGGTCTAAACGGTCTAAACGGAGGTCTAGGATGGTTTAAGTGATTCAAGAGTGACTTTTTTTACTCAGAATAAGTTTGCGCTTAACCACGAATCATCTGATGGCAAACGATGTTATGGATGGAGATATAGGATGGAGCGCGCTTACTAGAAAATCTCGTTTTGCTCCCTATAATTTGTCAGGGAGCAAAATAGTCGGCAGGCATTCGGCAGGGCGGAAATAGGAAATGAAAAAAAAAATGTCAGGGTGCAAACGCAAACACGAATTTTGCACCCTCCTAACGGGCTAGAAAATCCTTTTTTTCAAATAAGTGAATAAATATTGTTAAATTAAAAGGTGAGATTTAAATCGTGAGACGAAATAAAAAGTGTATGTAATTATGGTTAATATGAACTTGGTACTTTTACTATGAGAATTAATTTTATCTGTGTATTGGTCAGACAATTGAAGACCTTTTTTTTTTACTGTTGTTAAGTACCCTATTAAATTGTGTGTGAGGAAGCATACGTGCGATCAACAACGTTAAAGCTGTGTCCATTGAACAATATTAAAATGTAATGTCAAAGTTGAATTGTTTTTGTTGTGAATGTGATAATTACTTAGCCAAGGACATTACTAGTGAACAATACAAGGATCTTCTACAATAAGTGCCAATAGGAAGGACAATTGATAGATTGAAAGTGATTTTTAACATTAAACCACCGTCAAATCAAAGTGAATAGTGCTCGGTGTAAAAACATCGTAACCGACGCGTATTTCATGGCGCTTACGACCTATTGACACGCGAGTTTCTTCGCTTGCAATAACAACACATGCCTATGGGCAAACTGGGCACGTATAAGGAGAAATAAGATTTAATAGCAACTACTAGAGGAGGAAACCCATCAATATCAATATCATATCCGTAAATTGATGTCGCTAAATTATACAAAAATGAATTGCCAAGCATGTCAATCCGCAATAACCAGTGCCTTCGATTCTTTAAGATGTGTTGCCTGCAAAGGTACTTACCACTTTAAGTGCCTATGCATGACCTCAGCTTACGTGAGGGAACACGATCACGAATTAAAACGGTCATGGATTTGCCCGCGATGCGCTAACGTAACATCTCGACGTAAAGATGATGAGACCCCAGTCCGCAAGAGGCACGAACGCCAATTAATGAATGATACCACTATGTCAGTTGACGACCAGCTTCAGGAAGACAGAAGTCTTTTAGGCGACACTGGCTACTTCGGAAAGCAAGACCATACAAACAACACGCAAATACCATTTGGATCACCACAGACAATCAATCTCCAACAGTTTAGTGATCTTCTAGATACAAAATTAGAGGAAAATAACTCAAAAATAATGCACAATATCAAGCAAATAATACTCTCTGAAATGAATACTGCTATTCATGAGCTCAAACGCGACTTCCTGCATCGAAATAATCAAATATCATCTCAACAGGAAGCCCTTGAGAATGACATAACTCATATAAAGAGCAAGATCGAAAGACTAGAACAAGAAAATCATAAAATAACTAGCGAACTTAGGGCAATCAATAGTGCCGCACAAAGTACAATGGTAACCAATGAAAACAATCAGAAGAAAATTGTATTATATGGCCTTGATGAATACAACTACCTTGAAAGTGAATCGGAATTAGTCTTTAGAATTTCGAACATGTTTTATGACCTTATAAATATCGATATAAACGATCATGTTGATTCAGTCGTTCGGATAGGGAAAAATAGAAGTCGGCGGCGCCCGGTTCTTATAGAGCTGACAAACAAAAGGTTAACTAAATACATACTGGAAAACGGCTATTGCTTCCACAACAGCGGCTATGCGATCTCAGAGGTTTTAGGACGCGAAGCTTTGGAGGAGAAGCGGCAACAAAGAGAATTATTATTACAGGCAAGACGAAACGGCAAACACGCAACCATACGCAATAATAAACTATACATAAATGGTCAGGAGCTTTCACCACCGACTACATCAAACAATCAATCAATAATAATCCCAAACATCAAAGGCTTTAACAACAAAATCGAACCAAATAATCCAGTCAGTGATGCTTCACTTAATGTTTCCGAACTTTTGGACGCAAGCACACTCAAAGATAAAAATAAACTGCCTAACGACGACATCAGTACAGCAAGGGATTCAATAACCCTAGAATATAGCGTAAGCACCGAACGTAAACATGAAGGTGTAGCAGCGATTAACAAGCAATCCGACATCGAGAACGCCAACGTACATTCAAACATTACTACATTTCGTAAATGAAGATTGCCACTTTAAAGTACTATTTCAAAACATGCAAAGCATATACAACAAGCAAGATTTATTGGAAGCATATATAAATGAGAACAAAACATATAAAGCCATATGCATTTCTGAATCATAGCTTTCAAAGGAAAAAATAAATCTAATTAAATTTAGCAACTACAAAATAGCAGCATCGTATTGTCGAGAGACGACAGTCGGAGGCGGCGTTCTCATCCTTCTGAAAGACAATATTAAGTACAGCGAGAAGACCGATATTAATGACATGTCGATCGACTACGTGTTGGAAGTTTGCGCGGCCGAGATACTGGAACATAATATATTATTAATTACTATGTACTGGAATAAAAGGGAGGAAAATATTTTTTATGAGAGATTAGAGCAGATTTTAAAACATATTAATACAAAGTACGCGAAGTTTAATGTCATTATAGGGGGAGATTTTAATATAAACATTGTAAAAAATGATAAACATACTTGTAACTTCTTAGATCTTATGTCAGAATACAAACTTACCCAACACATCAAACAACCGACACATATTACAAAATCTACAGCAACATGTTTAGATTTAATTTTCACAAACTTTTATAATATAGAACTATATACCAGCGTAGAGGAACTCGGTTTTTCAGATCACCTAGCAACAGTCCTGAACATGAAAATAAAAAACAATGAACGTGAAAAAACTGCCTGGAATATAGAAAAAAGAATTTTTAATAACGTTAACATGAAACAATTCAAAGCTACTTTGAAGTTAGTAAACTGGTCAGACATCATCGATATAAATACAAACATTAATGAAAATTACTCAGCATTTAATGAAACACTCTCAAGAATCCTAAATCTTTGTATACCAAAACAGAATTTGAAGCTAAGAACTAGATCAAAAAAACACTGGTCAACGGCCGGTATCAAGATATCCTGCAAAAATAAAAGATTACTGAAAATATTTATTACAAAAACAAATAGCACAATACTACAGCAATATTATCGTAAATATGACAAAACTCTAAAAAGAGTACTTACTATAGCCAAAAAAATCCAATACATAAATAGAATGAAGGAGTCTAGCAACAAAGTTAAAACAATGTGGAAAATAATAAATGAAAGAACTAATAAAAAACAAAGAAAGGAAAAAAGTAATATACAATTACAAATCAATAATGTACTTACCTCCAATCCAAAGCAAGTAGCTGATATCTTCAATAATTTTTTCGTATCGATAGGAAAAGCATCAGAAAATCCAAGTAAAACATCAAAACATGAAGGGCGACCTGTGCTGTACCCTACTGAAAATTCAATGTTCCTTGCCCCTGTAAGCTACCAAGAAGTACACAGGATTATAAAACAACTAAAAAATAAGAACAGCCACGGAGTAGACGAGCTACCGCCATCCCTAATACGACACTGTGCAGACGAACTCACTCCACCTCTTTGTATATTAATAAACCAATCCTTCCATGAAGGTACCTTTCCAGACTTATTAAAAATAGCTGTAGTAAAACCGATTCATAAAAAGAATTTAAAAACCGATCCTAACAACTACCGCCCCATCGCACTGTTACCGACAGCTTCGAAAATATTTGAAAAAGCAATGTGCAATCGTATATACAGTTTCTGCGAAAAATATAAAATATTTGATGAATCACAAAACGGTTTTCGAAAAAAACGATCCACTACTTTGGCAGTATAAAAATATATTCAAGAAGTCCTCAAAATAATTGAATCAAAGCAATACGCAATAGGCATATTACTTGATATGACTAAAGCTTACGATAATGTTCAATACCCAATATTATTAAATAAATTATATGGCATCGGAATACGAGGATTAGGATATAAGTGGCTTGCGTCATATCTTAAGAATAGAACTCAATATGTAGAACTCGAACGTCAAAGTCACATCAAAAACGTGAAGTCTGATACTACCACCATCTCATCGTCTATACCACAGGGAAGTGTAATCGGCTGTCTTCTTTTTCTTATTTATATCAACGATCTACCAAAAATTATACATGAAACTTCTATTCTTTTCGCTGATGATATCTCCATATTAACTTCATGTAAAAACACATTGCACATAAATATTAAAGTAAAAAACGTTCTAGATAAAGTCACAGATTGGATGCATGACCACCACCTGAAAATTAATTATCAAAAAACAAAATTAATGGCGTACCACCCATACCAAAAAGACCCGATACCGTTCAACTATAACCACAATTCAATAAAATTAGAAGTTGTCGATACTTTTACACTACTAGGGATCGTTATAGATAAACACGTATCATGGAAACCGCACTTAAAATTTATAAAAACTAAACTTTCTAAATTCGTATACGCGCTACGAGAAATCAAGAAAACCACTGACTTTGAGAGCGCGCTCTCAACATATTATGCGTATGCCTATGCCTGGCTCAGTTACGGAATAATCCTTTGGGGAAACAGCACTGAAGCCCCTGCCATTTTTACACTGCAAAAGAAGCTTATTAGGATACTAGTAAATATAAAACAAATGGATAGTTGTAAGCCGCACTTTATTAAAAACAAAATACTCACCCTACCTTCATTATACATTTTAGAAATATGTAAATTCGTCCGCAAATATTCTGAATTTTATACCAAACGAGAAGACATACCTGTGGCATATGCATTAAGAAATAGAACCAGACTAATAGCTCCATCATCCCGATTAAAACTCCATTCTTCCGGGCCTTTAAAAATGTCAATAAAAGTGTATAACAAACTACCTGAAATAATTCAAAACGAAGGCAACGAAAGAAAATTTGCAGGTCTATTAAGGCAGATTCTAATCAATAAAGCCTATTATTCTGTAAATGAATACTTAGAAGACAAATTATTATAACCTACTTATCATTTACGAATAAGTACAGTTAATAATAATAAAATAAACGAAAATAACCACAACAACCTACACAATTTTCTGTCACATAATTAAAGTACACCTACGTAGGTATTCGTACACGAAACAAACACACTGCAATACGGTGTAATTTGCTATTTGTTTAACTTTAATAATATATGTTAATATTCTTCTAGTGTTAAGTTAGTTTTTAATTACTTACCTAAGGCAACAGTTGCGATGCCCTTGCAGGGCTCATGTTTGATACTCCTACTTAATGTAACAAATGTCACCAATGTAACAACATGAAAGCAATAAATTACTTGATTACTTGATTGTAGACAACTTAAAAGTTAAAACCCATAACGATGGTCCAAAAATTTTAACCTCAACCATTACGCAGCTGCCAGGCCTTGTTGCTCATATAAGGACACAGCTTTATGCATTTTACAACCGTAATTCTATCACCTACCTAACATTACCGAAACCACCTAATAAATTGCAAAAGACGTTGAGCATCGAATAAAAAGCTCTCATATGCAATAAAGCTTTTAAAAGCCGTAAGCACGTAACAATAAGTTGCGTGTCAACAAACAGTACTGTTAGCATGAGTAGGGCCATGGATTCGGGACAGTTTTGGGACAGTCCTGATAAGAAAAACGAAACGCACAGCACAGAGCGGGCGCGGCGTGGTGCTGCACGGTTAGCACAAGACAGCGCGCGAGATCGACTATCCGCCTCTATCTAATCAGTACACACGGAAAGAGACGATATAGCTCGTGCGCCGTCTTGTGCTAGCCGTGTTGGGCAGAGGCCGTTTTGCATTTTTGATCTTTCCGAAACTGTTGACTGCCGATCACCTTCTGCTTCATATGTTACACACGCCGCCTTCTAACGCGCTACCGAATATCGCGCGGTTTTTTGGTGCAGCGTGCCCCGGACCGCCTTTGCTATACCGCAAAACCGCCGCAAACTGCGCCGCGCTCTGTGCGTCTCAAGCTTTAATTTAAATTTCATCATCATCATCGGCCCGTAGTCGTCCACTGCTGGACACAGGCCTTTCCCAATTCGTGCAACTACACCCGGCCCACAGCTTGCCGCTTCCTGCCACTCTCTTCAGAGCCGAAGACCTTGAACGACTCGCCCTGTGGGGCGACCTCCCGCCAGGTGAACCGACGACCTCCCGCCAGGTGGACCGACGACCTGACTTTAAACTTCATCATCATCATCATGTCAGCCGAATGACGTCCACTGCTGGACTTAGGCCTCCCCCAAAGACTTCCACAATGACTTTAAACTTAATAGCTATTAAATCTGTCAAGTTTTACTTTTTTCATACCACATCAGTGGCAGACAAGCGTACTGGCCCGCCTGACGGTAAGCGGTCACCTATGGACGCTTGCAACTCCACTGGTGTCACAAAATGCATATAGTCCTTTCATAATGAACCCCATATTGTAGTTTAGTCTCACGGGAAAATCGCGGCAGGTAGCTCATTCCACAACCGGAGCGCTCGAGGGAGGAAATTCCTCTGCACTCTGAAACTTTACCGTACGCGACCATTTAGGTTCAAAGGCGTGACGATGAATGCCCAGCGGTGCAGGGTGGTGGTAGAAAGTGGTCGTAGTTCATGTTGAGGATGTTGTTTTTGCCAACCGAACTATTGTGAATGAATAAGTCCCACTAGTTCTGTACACCGAACTACTCAAAGAAGAACTACTGGGAATAAACGTGCTGAACAATTCTTAGTACAGCCCGTTACACAAGCGATAGAGCACGCACAAATATATAAATAATATTTGTGGACAATCTTACGTGGATGTTAGGCGAAGATATATGGACTTATATAGATATATAAAAATCCTTAAATACATATAAATCACCCAAGACCCCACGAACAACAAAAAAATATCAAAATCCGGGACCAAGAAAAGAGCGTACTCCCATCTTAAAGGCCGGCAACTCACAACCCCTATGGTGCTGCGAGTGTCCATGGGCGCGCTAATCCCTTACCATCAGGCGATTCGTCTGCTCGTTTGCCTCCTGATATAAAAAAAAAATCATCAGCTTCGTAGGCTAGTTACTACCAACTAGGCTAAATACAAAGAGCAATGAGACAGTCTCCCCCGTGTCATGTGGTCACCCTAGCGGTGCAATGTAAACCTGTCATGGGTCCCGCCGCATTTTCGCTCGAATAAAACCGTTTAGCGGAATGAGGGACGACATTACAGGATCATAAAAGGAATATCTATTTAGCATTTATATTATGGGAATTTTGAAGTACATCTAGTTGGGTTGAAGTATGCTGTTGTTGTAGAAAACCGGGTACAAATGTAAAAAAAAATGCTTTCCTATCGGCTTTACTTACATGACTCTACAGCACGCCACGGTGATCGGACTTCAACTGACCTTTTTCGAAATATGACGTTTTATACGTACATTATCTATGCTCAGAGTGTTGCCAGTGTACAAATTAAACTCAAAGGTTTTAGGAAACTTTTCTCTAAGATTGCGTTAGTGTTACCAAACGGACAATATCCAGACTGCATTTTCGAAGGGACAGCATTACATTCAAATTTTAACCTTATTCTTAACGAGTTTAAGGCGGTTTTTCCTGAGCAATGAATTTATTAACGTTTAAAGCGTCCAACATTGTGTTTACGTTGTGTTGCCTCTATAGAAATCAAATGAGTAAATGTCGTTCAAAAATGGAACTGTTGGGTGGGGACAGTATGGACAGACATAAATAACTGCACTTATATAAAATAAATTTTATTTAAGAAAATAATGTTTATTATACTTTAAATTACATAATTAGCAAGTTAGGGAACCAATTAATTCAAAAAACATGCTTTTATACGGATAAAAAATCATATCACGAGATAATTGCAAAAAATGCAAGGGGACATGTCAAAATCTCGGAGTGCAACTTTAAATAGAAATGCCCCTAACACAACACCGCCGGCGCCAGATCAGACTATCGGATGACATGGTGGAGTATGTTCGTCAGAAGACCAGCTACTCGTTGAGGGTGTTCCAGCTGTGTTCGCGCCACTACGTGCACTTCAGCTAGTTTGTGGTGCGCGTGCCGCGGCCGTTGCAAGGGACCATAGCGTGTGTTGGTTTCTGGCCGAAGGGTGTAGTGTTTCGGCGGTTTCGGTGCAACCTACAGAGGTCTATACCGGAGATGACGCAATGGAGTCACGCTGTTACGTCATCTAAATAATGTGGTTTAGTTTTTAAGATTATATTGTATTAATATGTTTGTTAGTCTGTAAGGTATCGTCATCTTCCTAGCGTTATTCCCAGTATAGTTGTATAGAATTTCAATCCTAGTTTTCTGATTTAAGGCTCAAATTACATTGCATTTTCGTAAAAAGTTACTCTTCTTGAAATGAATCACCATAGCGTAACTATTTTGAGTATATATATTGTTTTTTTGTAAGGCCTTCTAGATTGGCGCGGCCTGTAAAAGGGTTAAATGATTGACAACTCTTTATTAGTCATTATCAAATGATAGAATGAATACCGGTAGTATTTTGCCATTTGACATGACAGATGTTACGAGTAAATGATACTGTACAGTCAGCATCAAAATATGTATACATTTCGGAACTAATGTCTGGGGAATAAGGTTCAAAATTGTATACATATTTATGATGCTTGCCTATGATGCTTATGTCGTGTTTGCCTGTAATTGGGTGAATACTCTAGCAGTAGTTAATTATCTGTTGTAAATAAGATTTTTTATTGTATTACATCTGTTGGCAAACCTTGATAAATAAATAAATAAATGCTGACTGTACCATTGATAGACACTTCTTCGGATCAAGTGGTTTTGTGAATTTAGGCGATAGGAAAGAATTATTCATTACATCTGTAAAGGATAAAGTATCTGCGCAAATAAAGTAAACTACAACTTATATAAGTAGAAAAACCCCCGACATTTTCATTTCAAAGTTCAATATCTCAAAAACGGCTTCACAGATTTTCATGAAACATGGCTAAGAACACTCGGGATAAAATCTTCTATGACACAAAAAAAACTAAACGAAAATCGGTTCATCCGTTTGGAAGCTACGATACCACAGACAGAAACACAGACTGCTCCTCTCTTTTTGCGTCGGGGGTTAAAAAGGATTTTTTTGTTGACAAATAAACTTCAGTAATAAATTTGTAAAATAAAAAGCTACATTTAAAATAACATAATTTATTTAGATAGGCATACACAAAAGATACAATAAACGACGTCTTTAATACAAGAAAGAAAGTACAATCTGCATCATTTTCATAAAAGTATCAAGTGAAACGCAGGTAAATCAATGAAGGTCGAAACGCGCAGAGCGGGCGCGGCGCGGTGCGGGGCAGAGGCGGTTTTGCATTTTTCATATTTCCGAAACTGTCGACTGTCGATTACTACTTCATATGTCACACACGCCGCCTCCGCTCTATCGCGCTACCGAATACCGCGCGGTTTTTTGGTGTGACGTGCCCCGGACCGCCGTCGCTTTACCGAAAAACCCGCTTTCGCGCCGCAACGACGCTGCGCCGCGTTCTGTGGGTTTTAAGCTTAAGACTTCTATTAGTCTATAGGCAAATTTGCAAAAAGTCGTCTCCTACACGATTTTCGTGGACATCTCTTTTATATACCTAAAACTGGTATGGATGTGTTCCTTCTTGTCTCTAGAACACGAATCTACCTGTTTTCCTGTTTTAGTTCATGGAGGGGGGAACACACATAGCTGTGACGTCATAAAGATGGCGGCCGACCGTCGTCAATTTATGTCAAAATCTCGGGTTCTATTTTACCAATCGGTTCGAGTGAGGCGTCGTTTGAAAGCTTATTAAACTAACTATAATTGCTTCTTTAACACTTATACCATAACTAAAGTCATTTGTGAAATATTTTATAAAATGTGTTTTTTTTTTACCCTGCATGATTGCATAAGTACAGATAAAAGATGATTATAACTCAATAAATAATAACTTTACAGCAATGTATGTTATTACAAAATAAGTAGATCATTTTATAAACTTTCCAAAAATATAAGTTTTATTGGTGTACAATAATAAGTAAACAAGTCTTGACCAATGTTGCTCAACATGGGTCATTACACGTCGACTGACAATCACGACGCTCGACTGCGCTGCGAGCGCTGGCGCCGCGCCTTGGTGTAAATATTAGTACGAAGTCTGTATGTTTCCTCAGTAAGTATATTGCAGACGGAATGACCTTGAAAGGATGATGAATGAAGCCATCTTTATGACGTCACAGCTATGTGTGTTCCCCCTCCATGAACTAAAACAGGTAGATTCGTGTTCTAGAAACAACAAGGAACACATCCATACCTGTTTTAGGTATATAGAGGAGATGTCGACAACTTTTTTAAAACTGGGCGATTGCCTCCAGACTATATCAGATAAAAATTCAGAGACGAGATGTTGGTAGTCATTGCACGCAATAGTGTGGACACAACTCTAAATGAAGGGTCCATAGAAAAAACATGTCCAGACCACTTAAATTTCATAACAAAAAGCAACCTAACTGATAAAGACATAAGGTGCAAATTGCAATTTAATTTTTACTCTTATCAAGACCGTAATAAATAAACAATACAAAGATTAGTCACTGTGTACATATATTAAATAATAAACAGTATTTTTTCATTATACAGAACTTAAAATTGTATTTAATAATTTTGAAACCGTATAAATGAATAACAGCTGTCTTTCTAGGAATTGAAAATATTGAAATCTATCTTTGGGTAAGAAATCTATTTATTAAACCTTTACAGTCATTTCCACATTTACGCGTGTAATTACGAACAAAATCCGATCTCTGGATATAATTGATATGATTATTCAGTAGGATAAAAATGCATTATGTCACACAACGACGCTAAATAAAATATATAAGGCATTAAATTAGTAATGAGAAATAATGTATTCGGGATTAAACACTAGGGGCATAATTACTGATTACTTATGTTATGACCGGTAGTCTTTTTCTAATGAAATAGTTTGAAAAGAGACTTTATATCATATTTTAAGCATATCATTATGTAATCGGCCCCAGCATGTGGCTGTAGATACGGTCCTGCCGTTTAATTTATTGGAAGAATAACGTTATTAGGTATAGGTATCACTTAAACCAGTATCGGTGTTTCTTTTCGATATAATGGATAGTATAAAACGTTTTTTCTGACAAATACTGTTTTGTTATGTTATGAACCATAACGATATACGATATAAACGATATTTATAGGCCTGAAGATACGTGTCATAATATATTTTCTTAAAATGAAATGTTATGATGAAAGGTGTCTCGTCTCGGAAAGAATACAACAAATTTATGAGCGTAGTCTTCATGATGTTTAGAAAACATAACGTCTATAAGTAAAGTATTATAAGCTGAATTAGGCCCAATTTAGTTTTCTCTACCTATTGTATTTCTTATCAATAAAAATAGATAACGTAAGTTATCGTTGGCAGCTCATCCTAAGGCATATTTTAATAGAGCAAAAAATATTTTCTTTAAAGTACGACAAAAAACGTAATTAGACCGAATTTCATAAAAAAAAAATTCTCCTGACAACTCCAAGAATGCTCTGGTTATTTTTTTTGGGTGCATCTGACTTCCGATTCAGTAGTATAGTATTTTTATTTTCCTTTAACGGTTTTGAAAATAGACACCTCGTATGCTAGACAGCTACCTGACTTTTGTATGGACATGGCTTAGCATCTTTAGTGGATGCTCATTTCTTATTCTGAACCATTGTTACTCGTAGTCCAAGAGCTTATGCTCTACGCTTGAAACCAGTATCATTATTCTTCACCAAATCACTATAATAATCATCTTTTAAATTCCTCTTCATGCCATTTTCATCCTTCCTACTCTCTGCTTTTTCATCATTATTACTTCCAAAACTATTTTCATTAACTTCACTTTCCTTCATGTCATCACGCTTATAATATTCATTTCTGCCTTTATTTTTACCAAATATTAATGGTTTATAATCTTCAGTGGACAAATCGTCAAAATCGGTTGATTTTGTATGTTTCCTGGCATAGTTTATAAATCTGTATGGTTTATGTTTTCGCTGTGTCTTGATGGGGTTTGGCTGACGACGCCTTCGAGATGGTTCTTGATACATGACTGGTGACTGAAAAAATTTGGTTTCATGAGTATCAACAGGAATAGGAGGCGAAATAAAGTCCCACACATTCGCTGGCTCGGCCACCTACAGAGAATGGGAGAGGATCGCGCCTCAAGAGAGCATACCTGAGTCGACCAACTGGTCGCCGCCCAGTCCCCATGTATCGCTGGGAAGACACAGTGGAGGCGGGTCTGCGTCAACTGCAAGTCAAAGAGTGGCAAGCAGTGGTGCAGGATCGGGATAAGTGGCGTGCTCTCATTTCGGAGGCCAAGACCCGTTTTGAGTCACTGAGCCAAGATAATTAGTGAGTTAGTTAGTATCGACAGGAAAGTCGCTAACCAGCTAGTTAAGGTCGTGGGTTTGAACCCCGGCTCACACCGCTGGGTTTTTCTATGAAACATCATCTGATTTTGAACGGTGGCTTAACAAGCTATGGCATATTTAACAAGATCCCAAAATCCCTACGAGAGGAAAAAAATACTCGTAGATTTAATCCAATTCAAACGCTATTCAATTAACAAGGCATATTATTCAGAGATTTTTTAAATGAATCTAATAATTTTTAATTACGGAATTGTATGTTCTTCGAAATGGTTAGTACTTAGATAATAAGCATAGTATTAAGTTTATGTTGCTATACCCTTGCAGGGTTCATGTTGGGACTACCTGTGTATACTTAATTTATAAGATCCCCTGTACATATGAAATGCAATAAACAACTTGAACTTGAAGGAAAACATCGTGAGGAAACCATATTTTGAATCCTAGCAAGGTTTAATTTTTCGTCTGGGTTGAAAGGTCATATGGCATTTCGTAAAATTAGCGTCTACGCCAAAGCTGGGAATTAGGGGCCAAATTTGGGATACAACCGGTAAATCCCTAGGAGGATGCTGAAGAAAGAGTTGCTTATACTGCTAACTATGAAATAAATAAATGAAATAAATGAATTTTATTCTGCAAGTAGGCCACAATGGCACTTTAACGAGTCAAAATCTACTAGCGTTTCTGAAAAAGACGACCACTGCCAAGAAGAAACGCCGAAAGAAACTCGAAAGTCAATCATTTACTCCCAAAAATATGCTTATTATACAATGATAATACCTAGGTAACCCACTTAATATAAGTAAATCTGAGTCTGGAAACAAAAACAGGAAGAATATTTACAATACAATGTGTAATTCAACAAGACAATATGTGTTTAGTAACGCTATGCTCAATAACAGCTGTTCTTGAACCAATGCCAACACAGTTAAGTAAGAGTGCGCAGTATGTTCGGTTCTCCATAGAAACTTATTTACGGTCTCATTTTAAAACGCCATGCTAGAATAACATGAAACTTTGTATATACAATGGGATCCGGCATATCTAGGTCGGAAATTATTTTCTGTTGCTTGAAAGTATAACGGAGAAAAAATACAACGATTATTAAGGTTTTCATACAAGCCGTAAAAAACTCAAAAAACCGCTGTATTTTTTTTTACAATTTCTAGCAACAGAAACTAATTTCCGTCCTAGATATGCCGGATCCCATTGTGTATACAAAGTTTCAAAGTCAAAGTCAAAATATTCTTTATTCAAATAGGCCTAGCAACAAGCACTTTCGAATCGTCAGTTATAACATGTATTAACATATATATTAATTAATTATTTAGAGCAATTTATTGATGCTATTATTATTCTTTAAAATAAATATTGTATTGTTGTAGACATGTCAAAGTAAGAAATTATTTTGTAGTAAAATTCACAATAGGATCGTCAAAACATAAATAATAATAAAAAATATATAAAAAATAGAAATCTAGACAGTTTCTAGAATAAAATCAAAATATCAAAAAAAGATCATATTAATATCTAACGTCATAATGATTAATTCATTAATATTTCAGTCACAATTAATCCCACGGTGTTTTATCATTCATGTTATTCTAGCATGGCGTTTTAAAATGAGAGCATAAATACGTTTGTATGGAGAACCGAGTGTACTGCGCCCTCTTAACCCTTTTCCAGGCCGCGCCAATAGAAGGCTTTACAAAAAACAAATTATATACCCAAATAGTTACGTTATGGTGATTCATTTTAAGACGAGTCACTTTTTACGAAAATAATAACAAAATATATACCCAAATAGTTACGTTATGGTGATTCATTTCAAGACTAGTCACTTTTTACGAAAATGCAATGTAATTTGAGCCTTAAGTCAGAGAACTGGGATTGTAATTCTATGAAACGTACTACGCCTGGAAAAGGGTTAACTGACCATTGGTGCACCTTATTCTCATTGTAATAAGGGACAGGAATGTTCAGTTAACTATGTTAGCGTTTGTACATACAATACGATGAGAGAGTAGTCTACCACTTTTCTCCACAATTATTTGTAAATGTGAAGGTGCTAGTGACAATGAATCAATTTGATAAAAACTTCTTTATTTACAAAATTTATAAGACATCTTTCACCGTCCGAGTCGTGTTTCATACTCAATCATACGTCAAATCTTTTGCCATACCAATTTTTTTTAAACCAAATTCGAGCATTTTTTAGTCGTGTGTTTTCGTGTGCATTTCATTTCAGCCAGCACCTTACACAAGTTCAAAAGTGATAGACCAATTTCTCGGCTGAGTGTACAACTTACTCCATATTCGTTGAAACTGGACAATTGCTTGTGGAGATAATGCAGCTGGTGCTCAAGATATTCCCTCACGCCGCTCATTTTGCTCTGAAATAAAGGTTAAAGTTTATTCATTGTCCCATCAATTACCTACTGTTAGAATGAAGCTGTATAACTAATAGTAAATGAAGTTACTATTAGTTATACAGCTTCATTCTAACATAACATATTCAGTACTGTTCCCCAAGAACTGAGACTCGCGATGTACTCGCGGATCTGTCTATCGCCATGTAGAGGTGGTTAGAGGAACCATATTTTCAACATTACCCCTTGATCAATTTGGCTGATGTTCTTACTCAAAAATGACAATTCTATTTTTTCTTATGTTTACTTATAGCCTACTAAACAAGATTTCATATGTTCCCTCTCTTATCCCTCTCTCTTTATTATCTCTCTTAGTTTCATATATATATGTGTAATAAAGGTAAATGTCCCAATGTTTGTCATCGCTTTAATAGTTGACACTCTATTGTCTGTCACTTCTGTTTGTCTTAGGGAATTAAGATTGTAGTGCCGTCTGTTGGTGCGGTGAGGGGCACTGGGACAGTTAGCAAGAGTAGGTATTAGATATTAGTTCATAGCATAGTTTAATCGGTTAAATGTAAAAAAGAGTGCTGTCTTCGCCAACAAGTTGCTTAGCAGTTTGGCGAAAATATCTAAAGTTTTTGTTAATATTTCATGTGAATTAATACGAGTAAATAATAATAAAAAAATATTTTCTCTAACTGCCTAAATAATAATCTGCATATTGGAAGTGATCCCTCAAAGGTAGTATACTTTTGTACTTACACCTATCCTTTTTGTAATATTCTCTATGAGTTATCGTGTACTTTTACTACTACTGGATCTAACTGCTTCTTTAATCACAGATGATGTCCACGAAAAACTGCCAGTCTCATGTGGAACTGGGCCGGTTAGTTAGGTCAACTAAGTTGCACCAAGTGGACGCCGCACGGGCGACGCAGACGGAGAGAACCTAAGCGGACATGATGGCGGGATGACTGAGACTTCTTCGGCAATTAGCCGGAAAGAGCACGGAGAGTCATGGCATTCAAGGAGCCTTTTTTCCCAGTAGGACGCCCATGTAGGCTAGAGAAAAAAAAACGACTACTGCTACTTTGTACGATTACCTTGTCTTCCTCACTCATCTCGTCGTACTGCATTATAAGGTCTTCAACGTCCTGGATAGTGCCCAAACACTCACTCCGCGCGTTGGTTGATAGTAAGTCGTAGGTCTCAGGGTTGAGATTATTGGGACCTAAAATCCTAAAGTCAATTAACTACTATCCGGTCATAAATTTAACTTTTCATTACCCTTTTGTCGCTAAATTTTACATCCCGCTATTTACGAGGCTCGCGAATTTTTGCGGACGCGCTGCTACGGATTCCCCGCCTCCACGCGCGCAAAATCGCGGTCGCTATATATGGTATGCTACAAATGTGAGTAATGGGAGACGCAGGGGGCGCCATTTTGGCCGCGGATTCGCGGTCCCGGGTATTAACGACAAGTAGAGGTAGGGCACAGCAAAACGTCATTTCTTCAGCTCAAGAAAAAAATATAGATGGAGGATTTCTGTATGCCACAAAAATGTCAAGATTACACAGTGCTCTTTGCCTGGTTTAATGTTTATAGTCGCAGACAGCGACTGCGCGAGCGTGTGCTGACGTATTGGGCACGCTTTTAAAAACCGGCTTTTTTAATTCAAATTAGGCATAATTACATGCACCTATGAACGTCAATAAACTACCACCGGTTCGGAAAACTAAACCTCTTCCACGAGAAGAACCGGCGTAAGAAACTCGGCGAGGTATCATTTTTTCAAAACAATATACATTGTATAGTTAAATATAAAATATAAAATTACAGTGCTACTAGGTTGTTCGTAATGCTCCGTATAAGTATCTCTTTTTCTCGATCTGAGTTCATCTCACTCATATTTAGAAAAGTCCGACTGGGGACGTATCTGTGTTCAGAATGAGCGCGAACTGATTATGTTTTTAGCTGTCAACCCAACGAATTACCTAGGATGGGTGTGGGTCAGCAACACCCTTCTTGTTTGTCTGAAATGGTAAGCTAATGCTAGCGCCTATAGGCTACGGCGTCTGCTTACCATCACACAGGGAATTCGAACGCGCCAGATATTCACAGGGCGCTTCAAGTAGACCCGAAAGAAGCTCCCGTTCAATAATCTGTAGATTTGGGCGTGACGCGACCTCGTGACGATTTTATTTTTTAACCGACTCCAAAAAAGGAGGAGGTTCTCAATCCGACGGAATATTTTTTTTGTGTATGTTCACCGATTACTCTGAGACTAATGGACCGATTAAAAATTTTTTTTTTTTTGCTTGAAAGGGTATGTTTTCTAGTTGGTCCCATTGTCATCAAGTCTGGATCCGATGACGGGATGTTGGAGAAATCAAGGGAACTCGTCAAATTATATATTATATAGCAGGAGAACCCGAGTGTGAGTATGGAAATGTTTGGAGTCGGCTTTTTTTTGTTAGGTAAAAATTTATTTATTTTTTAATGAAATGCCCTGGAGACGCGATCTTTTATGTAGATGCCTTATGATTTATGTTAGTTGAGGTATGGAGGTGTCCCTCCGTATGTCAATCTGCCGCGCTCGAGTAAATCCCCAAATTCGCTCTTGGGCTCCGCTACTATAAGCCATCACCACAAGGGACACACCTGTTTATAAACTCTGTATGTGTGGTGGTTATAGTCAACTTACCATAGTAAGAAGTTACGGAGAAACCCGTGTCTTCTCGCTCCTCATTGTCCGGAGCCGTCAACCAAGCCAGGAAGCTGCGGAGATCATCTGGCAACTCTGAACACACCATAAAAGATATTAATATCATTAATCAGAGTAAACGTAAGGCACGCGACAATCTGAAGGTCGTAAGTTCGAGTCCCGGCTCGTTACGTCGAGCGCTTTAATAAAAAAAAGTATTTGTATACCATATGACACACCTACCACCTGGTGCACAGCAACTATCCTTACAGATTTATCCAATTCGACAGTTTGAAATATGGAACTGAAACGTGGTCGCTTACCTACTATGGGCCTCATACGGCATTGGAGAGGGCTATGCTGGGAGTTTCTCTTCGCGATCGCATCAGGAATGAGGACATCCGCAGCAAAACCAAATTAACCGATATAGCCCTCCGGATCGCTAAACTTAAGTGGCAGTGGACGGGGCACATATCACGTAGAACCGATGGCCGTTGGGGTGGAAAGGTTCTCGAGTGGTGCCCGCGTACGGGAAGGCGTAGCGTAGGCAGGCCCCACACACGGTGGACTGATGACCTGGTAAGGGTCGTGGATGTCCGCTGGATGCGGGTGGCGCAGCAACGGTCATTGTGGAAGTCTTTTGGGGAAGCCACGAGAATCGTTTGAGAAATACGACCCGTGCAGTAGAACCACCCGAAATACGGACATCTGGACCTGGATCCCGGATCGGTCCGGATCTAGATCCAGACATACGAAATCATTTTTGTAGGAGCTACGCCCAATCTCGGCTTGGCTCACAAAATTTCACAAAATAACTGTAATGGGGCGGCTGAAGCGCTAGTACGAGGGTAAAACTGAAAGTTTCGGGAATAGAAGAAAATATGCAGTATGAGTTTATTTATTTTTATTGTTTTTCAAAATATTCTCCTTTGTATTTCATGCACTTATGCATGCGTTCAAACCAGTCCATAAAGCACTTTTTGAACTCTGAAGTAGGGGTCGACAAAATGGCTATTTTATAGGCCTCCACTGCTTCTTCTGGCGTCTGAAACCGCTGACCACGCAGTTTGTCCTTGATTCTGGGGAATGTAAAAAAGTCGTTGGGACTTAAGTCAGGGCTATATGGAGGGTGGTCCAATATTTCGACTTTTTCACCGTCCAGGTACTCAGTTGTTGTCCGAGCGGTGTGTGGGTGGGCTGGCGTTGTCGTGGTGAAGGATGATGCGACGACTAGGGTTTGTTTTTCGGAGTTCAGCAAAGACGTTCGGCAAACAAATAGTGGTGTACCAATCAGCATTGACTGTTCTACGATCCTCAAGAGCCACAGTAGCTACGTGACCAGATTTAGAGATAAACGTAGCCACCATCTTCTTAGCCGTACTGCGAGAACGAACAACTTTTGTGGGTTTGAGCTCGTCTTCGAAGACCCATACTCGGGATTGGTTTTTAGTTTCAGGCTCATAAGCGTATATCCACGACTCGTCACCTGATACTATGCTAAAAACAGCATTTGAGCGTCCCTTGTTAAATCTTTTCAAAGTTTTGCGGCACCAATTGACACGGACTATTTTCTGCTCGTCAGACAATAGGTGAGGTATCCAACGGGAAAATAACTTTTTCACGCCTAATTCTTCTTTTAAAATAATTTGTATTTGACTCATTCCAATACCCAGGTGCTCTTGAATTTCCCGATATGTCACATGTCGGTCTTCATTTATCAGACGACGCACAACATCGACGTTTTCTTGCGTGACTGCCGATTTTGGTCGACCTTCACGCACTTCGTCGGTGAGGGATACACGGCCACGTTGAAATTCTGAATACCACCTGTATATTGTAGTCTTTGAAGGAGCTTCAATATTAAAAGCAGCAACCATCCGCTCTTCACATTGTTTTTGTGTTAGTCCACTTTTAAAGTCATAATAAATCATAGCTCTGAAATTTTCACGGCACAATTCCATTTTAAGCAGTGACTCGACGACTTCAATAAACAATTGAAACCGAACCATACTTTTTTTTTTCTAAGTGGCCAGTGTGTTGAGATAAGGAAACTTCAGAGATTATAAAAAGGTATAATACATGTTAAAAATAAATTAATAAGTATTCGATTCCCGCCACTTTCAGTGCAAGCCTCGTAGAATGACTGAATAGGTAACACATTAAATACTTACGAACGCACGTCTTCGCTCGAACCTGCATGTCCACTAGCTCTGACATGAGGGAGACAAGCTGCTGCATCAGCGTGGAGGTTTGGCCGCTGTCAGCTCGCACTAAAATCACATGGTCGATATGGATTAAATGTAAACGTATTTCAGTTTCCAATCCAGTACCACAGATTAATATAATAGTTCAGTATGCTATTGGTAATATATTATCAAAAAGGGCAGCGTGCTTATGACAGGCAGGTTGTATGCTTGTTTGCAACTGTCGTAATATTTAAAAAAAACAGCCAAGAGCGTGTCGGACTCGCGCACGAAGGGTTTCGTAACATTACATCAACAGTGAAATTTCAACTGCCTATCACGCTTCATGAGATACAGCTTGGCGACAGACAGACAGACAGACGGATGGACAGCGGAGTCTTAGTAATAGGGTCCCGTTTTACCCTTTGGGTACATAAAAAGGGTTTGTGGTGATCATTTTTTAGACATTCCCCAGCTTAGCTAAGTCAATCCATTTAATTCACTTTTTCTTTTCACAGCTCCAGGAGCGCATGTCTTTAGCTGTCAACCCAACGAATCTTCAAGTGAATAATGGGTCAGCAACGTGCTTCTGATTGTTCTAGATTCGCAAGCGCCCCTAGGCTACGGTGTCTGCTTACCATCAGACAGGCCGTAAAGTTATTTGCCACCTTCGTAGTATTAAAAAATAAGTAAAAGAAACCTTTTTGGTACGAAATAATAAGTTACATGCAATAAAAGAGGAGCCCACGATGCTAAATGTGACTTTACTGGAGCGCGCCCCACATCGCAGGTGGAGCCACCCAACAACAACAAGCAATCATACATAAAAAGAGAATTATTTGAGTTATAAACCTTCATAGCAACAAAAAAAAACATACATAAACGTAGAGCGTGTTGAGAAATACGATCGAATGATAGTTACCTTCTCTGTTATTAGTTTCATGAATAGCCTGGGCCGCCTCATGGCAAACCCTCTTCATGTTGGCTGTTAGACTGCCGAACATATTCTTACCGGACACCTAGAACATCGCAGAAGAATTCTTCAACACTTTGAACGCCATTCTTCATAAGAGATAGAACATGACTTTAGCGGAAAGCATGATGGTGACTTTGAAAACGTATGCCATAACACCTATAGTCGTTATTGGCACCGTAGACACGACAACACGAAACACTGCAGGAGTTTCTTCTTGGTATCATAACTTACGACTCGTAAGGGTTAAGAAGATCGAAATACAAGGGTCAACCGTTTAACGGCGAAACAGGGGTAACGTCAAAGGATAGCAGCAAAGCGCAGTAAAACCGTAATACGACGGCGGTTCCGAAAGTTTTAACCTGTTTTCACTCTATTCATGCCATATATTTTTTATTGGTATCATTATGTAGATAATTTAAATAATTATGGGCTGGGATTAAATTGATACTGAACAGCAAGTATTTTTTTACAACAATTCTTTACCTAAAGACATTTTATAAGGGCTTTTAAAAATTTACGAAAATAGTACTATTTTTGATTTCTTAAACGGTTCTGGCCCCCTAATCCCTAACAATTGAAGTGGAAAATTCCAGTGATAAATTCTTAACATGTTTTGCTGAATTTTATGTAAAAAATCACTGAATGATTTTATCGCCTTTACTTTTTTGTGATGATGTGCACGTCCCAAGTCTCACGAGAAAGACTCGTTTTCGACACCTTGATCATTGTCACTTATGTTCAATATGTTCATACAATCGAAGCAGATAACGATGCAGTGTGTAAAATATCGTTCACTTGTTAATCTGGGACCACTGGACCAAATTGGTATTGTGACCCGTTCATCGCATATTCGATAGGGCTGTCGACCCGTCGTACTTAAAAACAATCGAATTTCATCTACAATTTCTTCCAAACATACAGGGTGATTCAGGAGACGTGAGCAGGACCAACACTACATACCTAGTAAATGGCAATGAATCGTTCACCGTTGTATTTAAGTGAAATACCCATACCTTTTTCCTGTATTTTAATTTTTGTTAAGTTAAAGTTTAATTCTCTACAATCATGGTCACCCTACAACAACTGGTTTATAAAGATTAAACCTCTAACTGTTATGACAGCACATTAATTACGAAGAAAGTAAATTGTCACATTGAGTGACATCTGGGGGCACGGCAGTGCCTCCGCCAAGACGAGCCAAGCGAAGCGCAAGGGCACTACCTACCTTTTCTCGAAGTGTTTCGTCGTTTTTTTTGAACCCTCATAAAGTTGGTTTCCGATGTACCAGATAGTTCATATTCTCAGGATATGATTTCAATAATAGACTTATTAAACATAAAAAGTCTCAATTGAATAGCTCTAATACTTTAGATTTTATTGATATCTAAAATACACCGATTTCGTCACTGACACACTGATGATCATCAAAATGTTTGGCTACTTCCTGAAGTGCTAGAAAGCTGAAATTTGGTATGTAATGTAAGTTTAGTATACAACCAACAAAAAAAAACATAAACTTATAACTTTCGCCCCCCCTTCGCTTAAATGGGGCGGGGGGTGGAAGTATATATGAGACTTTCACCAATTTTATGAATTAGGACATGAAAGTTTACACGGGACTGTAGATAGCAACTAAAAAACCTATTAATAAGTACTTACAAGAACCTCCGCCTTACAAAAAGAACTGAAATCCCACCAAAAACATTTCATGTAAAATATTGCCAACACGACCAGTCGACCACATAAGGTTTGCCATGTGAAAAAGATATCAGATCTCATGTAGAGCCAAGCTTCTGAATCTACACAGCCTAACTCTACCGACCCTAACTTCAACAAATTCTACATATCAGTAAATATGTATGGCTTGGCTGTTTCGTTACTTACTTCAGATCAGAAACTAAATATTCGCATCACCTCCACGACGGTAGCGAAACGGCGAAGCCATACATATTTACTGATATGTAGATTTTGTTGAAGTTGGGGTCGGTAGAGTTAGACCGTGTAGATTCAGGAGCTTGGCTCTACATGAGATCTGATATCTTTTTCACAAGGCAAACCTTATGTGGTCGTCTTGGCAACATTTTACATGAAATGTTTTTGGTGGGATACGATATTTCAAAAGTAATCGGACTCAGATGACATTCATACTACAATATTTTTTTAAAGAATAATAATCATCAATAAATTGCTCTAAATAATTAATTAATATATATGTTAATACCTGTTATAACTGACGATTCGAAAGTGCTTGTTGCTAGGCCTATTTGAACAAAGAATATTTTGACTTTGATTCAATTTGAAACGTATCACTTGACTGAAGTATTCTGATTGTAGAGTGACCATGAATTTCGTAAATAATTTAAAACATTTTGTTTCCAACACCAAAGATAAATGAACGTTAATTTCACTAATAGTGGTACGAAGGAGTAGCTTTATGATCTACTGAATCCGTAGTGTTGAATTTGCTCACGTCTCCCGAATCACCCGTATGTATCAAAATTACCCGCATTGTATCAGTAAAACACATGTCGCATGAATAGAGTCAGAGCAGCTAAAAACTTTCGTAGACTGATATATTAGACAAAGTGACAGTATATATGACACCTTCATGGTTTATGACAAAGTTGAAAATCGGGAGTAATTTTTCTGACATTAGAATTATTGTTAAAAACGGGCTGGTTATTATGTATATACAGAATGTTTGGTAACAGGATGCAAAGCCGAAAGTACGTGATAGTTTAGATCATTGTCTGTAACGAAATGTCAACTTTTTTTTTTATTAAAAATGGCCAGCATCTAGCCAGGGGGCAAAGATGAGGCCGACGATGAAGCGAGCTCACCCAGAAGATGCCTATTCACTCGTGCCTTAAAAAGGTCCAGGTTATATGAACTCGGAAATACAGACGCCGGCAGAGAATTCCAAACCTTAGAAGTGCGCATAATAAAAGAAGATGCAAAGCGCTTGGTTCGAATTAGAGGAATTTCGACCAGGATTACTTTTATGGTGTATGATAGACATTGCACAATACAAAATAAAACAAAAATAAATACTTCTAACAGTAACAGAAGTAGTATTGCCGATTTAGTCTGAAATTTTGGAGTTTCCTCAGAAATTCCTAAAAACTTAAATAAAAAAACCGGCCAAGTGCGAGTCGGACTCGCGCACGAAGGGTTCCGTACCGCATGATCTATAAAAAGAGTCCGACTCGCGCTTTGCAAGTTTTTAATATTTGTTGTTATAGCGGCAACAGAAATACATAATCTGTGCAAATTTCAACTGTCTAGCTATTACGGTTCTTGAGATCTAGCTCGGCGAGTGGTAGCCATGAAAAAGGGCTAAATTATCACGTTTTTTGTATGGGTCCCTTAACTATTATTATTATTTTGTTTTTAGTATTTGTTGTTATAGCGGCAACAGAAATACACAATCTGTGAAAATTTCAACTGTCTAGCTTTTACGGTTCTTGAGATACAGCCTGGTGACAGACGGACGGACGGACAGCGAAGTCTTAGCAATAGGGTTCCGTTTTTACCTTTGGGTACGGAACCCTAAAAAAAGAACTATCACACTTCGTCTAAGATATGTATGACTTAAAATGTTCTTAATGGCCTAAACAATCACGTACTTTTGGCTATAGGTATATGAATTCCCGAAATTTCGGCGCAGTTGCTCAATATTTTCAATGATTCCCTGACGTGCTGTAAGTAGTTGTGGTCTACCCCTTCTTTGATCAGTTTTTTCGCTAAGAGTCACAGTTACTACCACCGCCCGTATTCTCACTTGAAACTCGATCGCAAGTCAGTCGATCGTCAGTTAATCCTTGAGAATGGTGCTGGCAACAGTGCCGAAATATCGAGAACTCATGGCAATACACATGGTAAAAACCAAAACAGGTTAACTGATACTTACTTCAGTTAGAGCCCTCTTGGAAGGACTTTTGGTTTTATTTCTGAAATTGCAAAGGTTGTTAACTTTCCACATACGTAATTTTACAACATTTCCATGTACGGTCACGGACTTTAATTGTTGAGCCATTTAGAGCTCACTTTATGCTGGACACTTTATAGTTATGTGCCCAGTATGAAGGGAGCTCTAAATGGCTCAACAAATAAAGTCTGTGAGTGTACAGTAAAATTTTAAACTGAACGCGTCTCTAGCCGACATTGTTTCAATGTGTGAGTTTATTTGTATTGTGCCTATATGCTTATATCAGATATGAGCGGAGACAGAAAAGAAGCAGGAGGGGCGTTTAATTAAGTTTTCAACAATGAGATTTACAACCATTTCACGTAAGCGTCTGCCTTCCAACCCAAAAGGAAAACTAGACCTTGGTGGGATAACACCGGTTTCCTTACGATGTTATTCTTCACCGAAAAACTGTGTTATCAAATGATACTACAAATTGAGTGTTTTGAAAACCCGAGTGATACCAGCCGTATTTTAGATACAATATAATACATATCATTTAATTATAATGTTTTGAAAAACTCATATTCACATTATCGTACTTCGAATTATTAGATTTTCTATTCTTTTTAGCCATCTTTCGATTCCTTCTTTCTTTCAAGTTTTTAGCAAGCATCTTAAACTTATTACTGATCCAATTATCTTTGCCCATGAGATCATTAAATTTAACAGCAGATTTCTCTTTCATATCGTCTTCCATTGGATCTTTTACACCATACTCATCGTCATATAGATCATTCCAGAATATAACATTGCCATTGGCGCTTCTTTTCACTACAGTTCTATTGGCAGCTTCTGCTATTTTTCCTTCAGCTGCATTTTTATTTTCTATATTTGATAGATTTGCTATTTTGATGTCTTTAGTTGCGTTTGTATCTTCTTTATCTGCAACAAAGGTTATGTATCACTTCAGACTCTCGCGCTTTGTATTTTTATACCGATTATTGAAATGCCGAAAACGAAACGTCTTTTTTCATTTTTTTCATTCGTCCGAAGATTCATTTTCTATATTTCTTATTGACGGATTTTTGTATGGTTAAAATTTTATTTGGAAGTTGGTTAAAATTCCATTGATTATAATTCCTTACATTAATTTTCCGAATATGTTTTTGTCTGCAGTGCTAAAATACCGTTAATACATTGTCCAGAGATTTCTAAAGATAACAATATTTGATTTCCGTCGATTATTTATTACTGTATTATTTGCAAGTTATGACGAACGAACCTAGCTAGGGAAAACCACTTTGATGTTGAGCAATTCTAACCCGCTGGAGAGTCGATAGAGCCTCGCATCCCGGGGCTCCTACTCTCCGCTCTGAGGGATACAAGGTAACAAACGAATCTACCTGGGAAACACAACTGATGTTGAGCAATTCTGACCCGTCAACAAGTCAATGGCTATTTTTTTCGCCCTCAGGACACAAGTAACGAAAACGAACTAACCAAATGAACTCTTCTATTTTTGGCTTTACGTGTATAGGTATTTTACGATCTAATAAAATTATGGAAAACGTCGACTTTCTGTAACGTAATTATGAAAATTTGGCAAACATATAAGTTAACAAATGTGAATATTGAGAACTGCAAAGCAGCCTTTTGTGTTGCGAACTAATTACATGGTGGTAAAAATGAAACAATAGTATTTTGAATTGTAGTAAAATAAAATATATGGATTGTAAAAACTCGGCGAACCATTTTCGTACAAATGAAACTCAGGAAAAAATATTTCGATACATCGATTGGTTACCCCTAGATGTATACAGTTTGAGTGATTCCCATTTTTTCTATGGAAAAATGACGTCATAGGACAAAATAGAATATATTTTCCCAAATAGTCCTATAGAACTAGATACTAGCTTTTTACCCCAGCTTGACGCAATAGAACCCCAGCTTGACGCACCAGTGACGCAATAGAACAAAATAAGACTTCTCTTTTCCCACATTGTTCCATCATGGAACAAAATAGTAATTTATTTCCTAGTTGTTCTATATTAAAAAAAAAACCTTTTTTTAGTATTTTTCCTGACGTAACTTTAGTCGATTTTAATTCCGTGGAGTGACGTAATGTTACAAGTAATAGTTTAACACTTTCCGAGGATTGGACATCGACTTCACGGATTCAAATTATTGGGATGGTTGTCAAGTCGAAACAAATATGCATTATGTTTTGAGTTTAGTTATTTATTTTTAATTATATATTTCTATTGTATTTACAACCTCGCATCAAAATAATTGAAAATTTTGCATGGGAATGTTAATCAACATTTTTTTATTATGATGAATGAATGAATGAATGAATATTTATTAATGATGATTTTTTTTAGTAACAAATGAAAATGAATATTCTTACGTATTCTATGGAACAACGTGATACACTGCCATATCATATCATTTTATTCCATGGCATAACAGTTCTATAGAATAAATGATAATCCGGAATCCTAAATGTACTATGGAATAATTAGGAAGTTAAAATATCATTTTGTCCTATGACGTCATTGTTCTATGGAACAAATGGGAATCACTCTACAGTTTCGCTTATAGTTACTTATACATTAGTTTCTTACTTGTTGTAATTACGTACGATTCACTCTTGTCTTCTTTTCCTACACTTGCTTCTGTGGTATTATCTGATTTTTCTTCAAAAGACAAAAGAACTCTGGACCGGTGACCTATATTATCCACCATTCCTAAACCAATGGAAGCTTCTATTGGCGCTGTGGTATCATTAATTATTTTGTCCTGTGTATTCTTCGTTTGCGAGTAGTTTGGATTTAGTTTTGTCACTAAATCGGAAAGAAACCTGCAAAAATGTGTATTAGTGATTGCGGAACAAAACATTATCAATAAAAATAAGTTTATTACAATTACTTTACCTGTACCCACTTTCTTCTCGATTATCATCGAATCCAGACAGAAACATGAAGAAATCAGCAAACATACTGAATATCTCACCCAGTTCCCAGGATATATTACTGCGTTTAATTAATGTATCATTTAACTTCGGAGCTATGTCTTCAATGTTTACAGAAACATTGTTTTTATTGGTCTCATTGTTGGATTTATTACGCTCATTATTTCTTCCCAAATCTTCGTCATTAGTATGGATATCGGCGTTTACAATCGTACTATACTCATCATTTTCAAATTTGACTGTATTGTTAAAATTCTGTTCAATATCATCAGTGGCTACGGCATCATTATTGATTTCTTCAATTTCAACAGATTTCAAGGATCGTTTATGACCGGAATACATCACATTACGTTCCTTGAGTTTTGGTGTTTTTTTATGGCCGAATATTTTCCATGGAGCGGAAGTTACAAAATGCGTGATGTTTGCGATTTTACCTGATATGCTGGCTACCGTAGTTTTCTTTGACTTTCTTGAAAACATTTTAAATCTGAGATTCTTCAAAATATTGGGTTTTTCTGCACTGGACTTTAATTTAACTCGTTGACCATGCGGTGAATTATCTTAAAAGAAAATTGTTACAGTCAAAAGTGATATATATGAGTATTCAATTTTTCTTTTCAATTATACGTACCGACTTTGTTTATCTGTTCTAATATTTCACGTGGCTTCTCCGATTTTAGTAAATTAATTGTATTCTCGAGTGGTTTATTCTTTTCAACTATTTCTTTCTTATTATTCAGTACACCGTAATCGCTATACGCTTGGGCCATTTTTACTAAATCTTCATAATTATCATTGTTTTCAGAGTATTCTGCGTTACTATTTCTTAGAGATCTTTGATGCTTTTCTTTGTACTCCGTAGCATCTAGCTTACCTTTAGCCATTCTTACAGCTGCCTCAATCAAGTAGTTGATTTCAGTATTGTATTTGGGGCTTGGTTCATTGGTTACAGAATTTTCTGTTTTTAGAAAGTTTATTATTGGACTTAATTCTGTTTGTTTTTCACTATTTAACTCCTGTAACAATCATAATCATCATCATATTCCGTTATATTAATATCTCAGTATGAAGAAAAGGTATCGAACTCAAGCTTGCTAGTCAGTGACTGTATGTACTCCTAACTTGTTCGAAAAGGGCGCTCTTTAAATGGATGGAGAATTGCTAAGAAAAAAAAAGTACACATAGCATATCAAAAATATTGTTTTTTTATTTATTAACATGAAACTTAGGTGGTAGGTAAACAATAAATTTCGCCAAACTGCGGGCAGTTTGTTGACGAATAGTGCGCTCATAACTAAAACTTAATTTTGTTATGCCTACTACTTATTAGTTTTAACTTACGCAATTACAGCAATAACGCATATATATGTAGCTACACACTCCATCCCACGAAGGCAATGACCCTGACCTATATTATTATAGTACCTACGTTACGATATAAGGGTTGTAAAACAAAGAAAGGCCGATATCGCAGATGTTTGAGGCCCGAGCCGCAGGCGAGGGTCATAAATATGCGAGAGAGGGCTTTCTGTTTTACTACCCGTGTTTTGTACCCAATTTTACGTCACCACTCGGCCAAAAAGTGGGATTATCCGGACGCGCAGCGTGCGGAAAAACGCGCTTTTTGGCAAGGTGTGGTGTAAATATTGTTATGATAAATGTTCGCTTGGTTACTCTGAATTAGTCGCCTTCGTGAGTTGGTGTATGAATCCACACACACCTATATGTAAAATAAAAAGTAACACTAATTTGTTTTAATACTACGTATAGATAGACGTAGTTTATTTAGATATATTAGATTATCTAAAAGCTTTATTTTTAATCTCTTTTTTAAAATCTCTTTACTACTACATTCTTCCATCTCTGGGCCCAATTGGTTAAAAATCTTAGGTATCATGTGTTTCCGAGTTCTTTGGCCATGATAATTATTAGTGTTATATTGTACATATTTTCTTTTTGTGCTTACCCTAACCTAAAGTTACGTAACGATTTTCTATATATTTAGAACCTGCCGTGGCCGAAGTTCTCTAAATATATTAAATATTTAACTTTTTCGTGAACTGGTAATATTTGTAACTTTTTATACAGTAATTCATAGTCATAGTCATAGTCATAGTATTTATTCATATAACAATACAGGTATTGTGTTTGAAATACATTTGCAATTCATTACATAGTTACATACTAAGAATAATAATAATAATATTAAGAAGAAAAAAGAAAGTCACAAAAGCAAATTAAAAATGTCAAATATCAAGGAAAGTAGTTTACAAAAATAATTAAAATTAAACACTGTCAAATATTTCATCGATTGTGTAAAAGCAACCTCTCAATAAAAAACTTTTCAATTCCCTATGAAACAAAGAGTTAGTTATCCGTGATGATTTTTAATTTAGTAGACGACCTTGAGTCTGGGATAGAACTTGAGTTTACTGTTTTTGGTGCGCGTGAGTAAGCGATTATATCTATCCTCACATGATTCATTCTTGTGGAACTTTATGAGCAGCACCAAGACATACAAAGTGGGTATTTATAATTTTGTTTACAATTATTTTTAGTATTTTGATCTACTAACATATTCTTAACAATTCTAATCTGGATGTTATATATTTTATCAAGGTAAGTTTTAAGAGTAAGCCCATATGCACTTAAACCGTAACTAATTACTGCCTCGGCTAGCGAGTGGTATAAAGTGCGCAATATTGTCCTGTTTACAATATTTTTTAAACTAATTAATTTAACTATAATCGCTCGAAGCTTATCGCATACTATATCTATGTGGATCGCCCAAGTGAACTTGGTATCTATGGTCAAACCTAAATATTTATATTTATCTACAAATTTAATACTGGAACATTTACAGCCTATTTGGTTCTTATGTAAGCAGTCGTATGTGTGTCCTATTTATTATATTAATGCTTTCACTCGGGGCCTGTAGGTAAGGTGAATTAATTAACATACATTTGGTTTTGTCTATGGTTAGGATAATGCCATTATAATGCGACCACTTAATTATGTTTATAAAATCAGCCTGCACACACTTTTCCACATTTTTTATGTCCCTGTCAGCGTACAGTATACATGTGTCGTCGGCATACATATATGTCGAGCAATTCTGGACCACATTACTCATGCTGTACACATACATAATATAGCCTACCGGACCATAGATAGAACCGGTTGGCACGCCATTCATCACCCCGGCTTCCTCCCGGCTCTCTCCGTCGATCACAGTGGTTATGGTTCTGTTAGATAGGTAGTTTCTAAACCGTTTGCCACAATAACGTTATAAGCCATAACGATATATGAAAACAGCGATATTTAAAGGCTTTTTGTCGGCCTGTTTAGCCTAGTTGGTAGTGTCATTGCCTCCGAAGCTAGAGGTCCCGGGTTCGATTCCCGGTAAGGGCATTTGTTTCTGTGGTGAACAGAGACATTTGTTCCTGAGACTTGGACGTTTTCTATGTATTTAAGTATATATCTATTAAATATATCATCGTCTAGTACCCATAACACAAGCCTGATTGAGCTTACTGTGGGACCAGTTCGATTTGTGTAAAAAATGTCCCCTAATATTTATTTATTATTTATTTATTTATTAAAGGCTGCTTACAAACGCAGAAAACTGGGAAGGTTCGTTGATGCCAACGACATTAGGATCTCATGACAATTCCAATAAGCCCAAACATGGCCAAGCTACGCTATTTTATTACGGAGTTACATTGTCTATACGTACCTTCCAGCTTCAATCATCAGGTCAGTTGATGGTAAAATTACATCAGGACTTTTTAAATTGACTTCATCATAGTCTCTTCACTATTTCGAATCGAAGTATCTTAGCGTATGAAACACGAGTATTGAATGACCATCCGTGGTCTTATTCATCAATTTCCGTTCACTAAATGCTACTTTCTGAATGTAAATGCTTAGTTTGTTACCGAAAATACTAAAATCACTTTATGTTTCCCTTGACTTTTTGAAAAGATCCCTCAATACCTCATAAATTCCATCATCAGAACTAGATTCTGGTAAAAATGAGACCAACCTCGAAGTATTTGTTTGTTTGAACGCGCTAATCTAAGGAACTAAAAATAAATTAGAACGAGAAAAATTGAATCATTAACATTTATCTGATCTAGATACGCTAAATAATAATAATGTCATAAATTTTAATCTTATTTTATATAACTTCGAAATTAATATTACATGAATGCAATACCTTCTATAAAAATAACTACTTAATATTATTAATGTTTCAAAAAATACAGCATGCAAAACAATCCAAACAAAGTACTGTACCACTAAATTGTTTTCTAACGCATGGTTGTTCAAAAGTTTGGAATAATAAAAGGCTTTTTTATTTTTTATTTATTTTATAATCTCACGAACTACCTACTGGTTCGAATTGAAAAAAATCTTTTTGTGTTAGACAGTTCATTTATCGAGGAAGGCTTTAGGCTGATGTTATATAACATCACGCTGCGACCAATAGGAGCGAAGACGCGGACGAAGTCGCGCGCAACAGCTAGTTAAAAATAAAAGAAGATACAACCAAATTGAAAACGACAATCAGACATACCACGGAGGAATAATCACCGAACTAGATTGACGGGTAGACAATAGCTTAGTTCCATTAGGTCGGGCGCACTCTGCTTACAACGATCTACCTAGTTTATTCTGTAGTTATATGAGCTAACCGCTGGATTGACTGTTCTCTTCTCCCTGTCCCACGGCTCTTTAGTTTGGTCCTCATAGTCATAATTGGCTCCTTCATCCTTGTCTTCATCATCATCGTGTTGGAGCAGCCGACGGTGCTGTGTAGACGGCAGTTCTCTAAAAATAATGTACAAGTTATTGAAAAAATCTTCTACGGGGTTTTTGTTTAAAATTATAGCTTTTACACTCAGAATCAGATAATAAATAATTGATTCAGATATAAATAATATGCCAACATATTTTCGATCAATTTCTATATATTGTTTAGATTTCCAGTACCTGGGCGACCGACGTTTGCTCGTGTTTTCCTGGAAAATGACGGATTTTCCCAAAGATGATGAACCTAACTAGATTTTTTTTCCTGGAAACCCCTATATTTTAAATTTTATTAAAATCGTTAGAATGGATCTAAATACTTCAATTACAAACAAAGAAGTAAATAAACAAATGTTGCTTGTTTAACAGTATATATAGATAGACCTATGTGATGCCCTATATATTAACTATAAATATGTGAAAAAAAATGTTAAAGGCTGATGGATGATGGGCCAACGTGGTGACTACTGCCCCACCTCACCTACGAGACCTATGAGAGGTGGCTTGTGCCCAGCAGTGGGACGTATGTGATGATGATGATGAGTCGACAAATAAACATACCTTCCAAAGAGAGCGTTAAACCATTCAAAATTCTTGGAGTGGAGATGTTCTAATACATTCTTTGCCTTGGTATCCTCAGGTTGTGAATTTAAGACAGCATTTCCTTTGTCCGTGGCTGTATCCAGGTCAGGTAGTTCCTTTATAAGAAGCTGTTAAATTGTTATTACAGAAAGACAGGGCGTTCGAGAGACTTAGAGCGTCTGTATTTCCGGGAGCATAAGACCTCGATGTCTTCAAGTCAATCAGTCAGTCAGTCAGTCAGTGGTAAAAATGCCGTTTTTTGGAATTTAATATATCAATAACTATTAAACCTATATTTATGAAATTTGGGGTTCTAGTTGTTCTAAAGGATCTTAATACATGTACCAAATTTTATTTGTTTGTGTTAGATAGATTTGGAGTTATTGGGGGGTCAAAAGTGGCTCCAAACAGTTCGTGTAAAATAACACACGGCTGCTGTCCGCCAGTTCCTGGGGTGAACTTGGCTGGACACGCTGTCGCGTGTCTAAATCTTCTGGGTCAACGCCTTTTGGCCTTTTGATGGTAAGCGCCTTGGTGAATAAAGTCACCAGAGCTGTGTGTCGCAGGTGTGTTGTAAGCTACGGTATCTGCTTGCCATCAGGCAGGTTGTATGCCAGTTTGCCACCATTGTAATAAAAAAAACAACAGTTACTTAGCAGAAAAATACTTACTCAAATAAGTGCAACTCCAATACATACTCGTACATGTATCATAGCGTGTGAAATATGATAACCAAAACAAACTAACAAATACCTAATTAAAGTAAAACTTGTATCTAATCATCTTTTTTTATGATAGACTGACCAGCGATTGGCCTTAGTCTCACCTGATGGAAAGCGATGACAAGGCCCGAGATGTTCCTCACTCATTCAGCAATAGCCTATTCCATCTATAGTCTATTCTTTTTTAGTACTAAGATACGCGTTTTCTAAGAGTAATGAGCTAATGACAGTTTTATAATGACTTATGGTTTTCAACTGGCGATTATATCAAAACCCCCTATCCTTGGTTCATCAATCAAAAAACTGAAGATAGTAACGCCAATGAAACATAAGAATAAGTAACCTTTTGTTTCTTCAAAGTCTTTTCTAATGACGAAGTCTCATCACGCTGACCTGCATTTACATCATCTTGTACAGTTTTTCCATCATCATTATCTGCCGTCCAGGCATCTCTTAGATAGTATTTCTGATCTATACCACGTTTTAAGGTAGAGGGCCCAGCGTGCGACCTTGCGGGATTGAACATTTTATAAGACCTCTTCATACGAGGAAAGTTGGGGTCTGTAAACTCCAGACTGTTTCCGCGTTTGATGTTTGTGAAGCCTTTTTTTAGATTCTTAATCTGGATGTCGGTTTTAAGAAGTTTCCTGTAGAATTCTGTAACAATGATGCAAGTATATAGGCTGACAACGCTAACTTTGCATTGAAATCATTTGGCAACACCGTCATATCTAACCGTCTCAAATCTATTAGCTTTATTCGAACCCGAGCGACTACCTCTAAAGTTAGAAACGCAATAGCGGGTGCGGCGCGGTGCGGGCCAGAGGCGGTCTTGCATTTTTGATCTTTCCGAAACTGTCGACTGTCGATTACTGCTTCATATGTCACACTCGCCGCCTCCGCTCTACAACATACCACGAGGCTGCACTGCGCTCTGTGCGTTTCAAACTTTACCGAAAACGGAGTTTGTTCATGGTCGTTCATGTTCTCTTTCTCTGTGTGTCGCCATTGTTAATTCGAATGAAATTTAACGGAGAAATGATTAACCTCTCAAATTGTTGCTGCCATATCCTTCATTCACCTTGATCGGGTCTAGTATGCTTGAGAGTTCCGGTAACATGTATTCGGCGTAGTCAACATCCTGAGGACAAAGTTACAAACACTATTGATTAATTTATACCAAAAAAACAGACTTCAATTTTTTACTTGCTATGCCACAGTGTGTGGTTTTCGTGAGTTAATGCTTGGTTACCTACAGAAAATACCGACATCCTCCTATCAAATACGAGGAGTTCCCTCGATTCCTCCTAGATCGCATCATCAGACCTTCACCAAATTTATATGGGACCAATGTCGTGGTACCTGCTTTGAAAAAAAAAGAATTATCCAAATTGGCCAACGTGGTAAAGAGTTATCGGGGAACATATAAGTACATACATAGAAAAAAAACAAGCAAACATGCAGATGAACTGAGTACCTCCTTCCTTCTATTGAAGTCTGAAAATAAATGAACGAATGATGTTTATTTGCATAAAAATAAATGTGTAAAATAGTATTTTATGGAACAGTTACATAATAGGGGTTCTTAAAATCCGAGAGTCACTGTAACAGAACGAGCGTAGCGAGTGTAACGTTGCATACAATATTTTTTCTAAAATAATTTGAATTAAATTAAATATTGATATGGTATAGGGATTTTTGTCCAATTGTTTGCCGCTATTTAGTTTTAAAATATACAGGGTTGGGCACAAGTGTCTTAATTGAAAATATCCCTAAAATGAAAACAACTTGACAGATTTCAAATATTTCTTAATAAATATAATAAACAAATAATACAAATTACAAAATTAATTAATAAGTTCAAATCTCTCTCCATTCGCTCCAATTACCTTCCGCATTCTCCCATAGAAGGAATTACAAGCGGTACGCACTATCTCATCCGGAATATCGTTCCATATTTATCTTCACCAACCGATGATTGCAGGAATTTAAATTCAAGCCGTGTGTGCTCCCAATATTACTCAGCATAAATCCCCATATTGAAAAATCCAACGGATTCAAGTCTGGTGAAGATGAAGGCCATTCTTGCCAAGGTACAAAGTCTGTCAAATTCGTTCGACACCAGTCTTGAGTGCGTTTGGCTTTGTAAGATGGGGCACTGTCTTGATGGAAACAAAAATTATCACTCCCATATAACTTTCGGGCATTTTCCAGCAAATGACCCTGCAATACGTTCTGAATATAGTAATCTTGGTTGATTTTGACTCCCCGATCAATGAACAGCAGTGGTAACTTGCCTCTAAGCGATATCGCACCCCACACCATGACAGCCGACGTACTTTGAAACCGCTGTACAGCTAATTTGTCCACTTGGACTGTCCCTCAACCAAACGCCATACACGCGATCATTTTGTTGATTGTTGCTATCTTAATGTAGGTAATTAAAACATTTTTTCATCTGAAAAAATAATGTCAGAGCTCTCGTGCCATGCTAGTAGCTCCGTGCATTTTGTCACTCTACCTTTTTTCTGGGCGCCCGTTAATTTGTGATTTATTTTGTTTCTTGTAGGCCTTCAATCCAAGATAATGTCGCAATATACGACTCATTGATCGTCGTGATATTTTCATATCTTTCGCGAGTTTACTTGCACTTTGGGCTGGATTTCGCCTAATACGCTCACGAACATTTTTGATCACTTTTTTGACACGAACAGATGGTTTACGTCCAGGTTTGGGACTGATTCGTGAAGACCCTGTTTCATTGAATCGCTTGATGGTCCGCGATATGAACCTAAAATTGATACTTAAATGTTTGAGCTCCCATTTCTCGCACGGGCGAAAATTTTTCATGTGCAAATTGACAACGAGCTCACGTTTCGCGTCCATTGTTGAAAACAAAATAAAGACAAATAAAGTCGAGATGAAGTCTAAGAGATCATAAAGACGAATAAATTGTGTATTTAAAAACATATGTATACGGTAAAAAAAGCTGGATTATTTGCGAAAAAAATTTTTTTTTTATTTTTTTTATTAAACCCGAATTATAAAATTACAGTAAGCATACACCTTTTGTTCGCCAAACTGTATATACAGTTTGTTGGCGAGTAATGCTCTCTCTCACACATTCGAAACTCAGGTATACCTACTTATTTCCTAAACTTAGACTAACTCATGCGCTACTATAAACAAAAGCTACAGTAGTGTGTCTGCCAACGTCTTTACACCATACCATTCAGAGGTCAGACTTACACTTCGAAGAACACCATACCATTCAGAGGTCAGACTTACACTTCGAAGAACTATGTGTTTACACTGGTTCTCCTAATGCGAGATACCATAGATATGATATAAGGCTAGGACACAATACGAAGTTGCGCCACGCTCTGTGCGTTTCAAGCTTTACACAGTTTTTGTGTGAAAGAGTCGAGTTTTCAAAACTCAAAAATTGCCCCCCTACCTTCTTATTCACCAACCGGCTCGCCCTCCCCGTCACCTCACACCTCACCCGTTTTTATATGGAAACTGTCAAAATTTGACAAATGACATTTGACATTTTCCATATAAAAACGGGTGAGGTGTGAGGTGAGAGGTGAGGACGAGTCGGTTGGTGAATAACACCCCTGGTCAGTGAAGGCCAGACCAGCTAAAGTCCTTTTAAAAATAATGGACAGAGACTGCTCAGAATCAGAAGCAAGCCTAGAAGTGGGACACTACAGACTCGTAATAATAATTGATTGGAGTGTCGGAATTTATCAGGAGACACTTTCCTTTTAACTACAACACTGAAAACCGGTTAAAACCCCTTTATCCGGTGAAAATCGGTTAAAAATTAACAAAACCGGGCGTCGTTAGGCGGGCGGCCGCCGTGGATACATAAATATGGCGCAGGTGCTCGCCCTGACTTATGCGTAGCATTATTTTGCTAAAGTGTTAACTAATATAACAGACAAGCTACACACAGCGGTTACATTCTCAAAAACTTAAGAATAGGACCTGTTGTATATAGTTGTGACGTGTTCGATCGAATATGTCATAATCTGCAAAGCCATTAAAGAGTTATGTAGTTTTCGTTAAAATCCATGTGTGCCCAGAAATTAGAGAAAGAGATTGTAAAGTCAACCTTATTTTCCACTGCATTTTTGCGATGCGTTAGAAGGGCGTGCTCTGATATTTTTGTACTTTAAACAGTCGGTCTCATAATAGGCCTAACACTTTATGCCATGTAGCTTTAAAGTCATGTTTAAACTGTCATACGAAATTGACACCGGTGAAAACGAAAATGTACCAAAGTGCCTAGTTAATTAAGAGTAGGGATGTCAGGAATGTTATTTTCATCACGTTTACGTATGAGAATGCGAATGCGAATATTTAGAATGCGAATAAGCGGATACGAATGTTAAAGAAGTACCTACCTATTTCTGAGGGAGGCAACAGCAGGTTTTGAAAATCGTAGGAGAACTAAATCTATACTAATATTATAAAGCTGAAGAGCTTGTTTGTTTGTTTGAACGCGCTAATCTCAGGAACTACTGGTTCGAATTGAAAGAATATTTTTGTGTTGGATAGTCCATTTATCGAGGAAGGCTTTAAGCTATATAACATCACGCTGCGACCAATAGGAGCGAAGACGCGGACGAAGTCGCGGGCAACAGCTAGTAAATAATAACTTTCAAGGCGTTGTAGACAATAAATAGTTGCAGTAGATATTCGTTAAGTAGGTGTAGGATCCCTCCCTTCTTCAGTGGATTCTGGCTCTGTCTTCACAGCCAAGTGATCTAATTTGCCTCCTTGTGCCTCTTAGCCTTATAGAGATATTAGAGACAGCTACGCTATACTAAAAATCTTAACATACGTACGACATAAGACGAATTAATCAAGCAATCACAAATCAGTACCAAAGTAAAAGTGCTTTCTGGGTGAGGATCAAATTTTTGGACCAACTTTCGTTACAACGGAATTAATTAAATTTTAGACGAATTAAAACCCTTAGCGATGGTCCATATGGGCCATATATGGGCCCTTCTATTGGCCAAAATTAATCACATGATACGGGTTGTTGCGCTATACGCATGTGCGATTCGGCTTCTTCGGTGAAACACGCCATGACTTACACATATTTCGCATTCGCAAAATACCTATTGGCATCGTTTTATGCGAATGCGAATATTCGTAACACCCCTACTATACTTATGAGTTCAACTAATAGTCAAGGAATTCGGCGGCCTGCTTAGCCTAGTTGGTAGTGATTCTGCCTCCGAAGCTCTCTAGCTTGCCGGGTTCAAATTCTGGCCAGGGCATTTATTTGTGCATTTATCACGGATATTTGTTCTTGGGGTCTTGGATGTTTTCTAAATATTTAATTATGTATTTATCTATATCAGTATGTATATCGTCGTCTAGTAACCCATAGTACAAGATTTGCTTAGTTTGGGACTAGGTCGATTTGTGTAAGATTGTCCCCCAATATTTATTTATTATTTATTTATTTATTTATTTATTCAATTTGTGACCCACTTAAGGTTTTCAGTCCTGTCAAACTGTACAGAAATTCAAAGAACAATTTTGCATAATGGGAAGGAACTTAATCACCAACAGCAAGCCAGAACAAAGGTGGTGAATATATCTGACATGTCCTAACGGCCCTAGAAGTCGTGTCAGATATTTATGCGCGCTTTGTTATGGCAGATATTGGCGCTGGTGACTATACCTTCAATTTATATGGCCCCGCTGCTTCCAGCTGCGCTGTACCGGAAGGTATTCGTATAATTACCGGCCACTCAATTTATTCGCAACTTTCTTGCCTCGAGTTGATCGTTTCGAGAATTTCTAATTAACCGTTACAAATAATTGTCACCGGAATAGCTCTCTTAAAAGGTTTTAGACGATCCCGTAGAATTAACTAGGCTATTCTTTCAAATTAGTTTTTGTTTATGGCAAAAAAGTTTGGTAACCAAAAGTTCGAACAAGGATTCGGTTACGGTAACCAAATTTTTCAATTGCATATGTAACAACAATACATAAAGTAAATTCTACGGTTCACTTATAGTTATTAAAAATGTATAGTCAAATATGCATATTGCAATTGTCACTATATTATAATGGTAATAACAATCCATATATTAAATATTAGGATTTAAAATTGTAAAAATAACGATACTGTTGTAACTATTACTTTATTGTTGTTGTTATAACATTTAAACAGTGACACATACAAAATTTCCACTTACTAGAATTAAATATTATGCATTAATAAATAAATTGTAATAATTACGATAAATTGTTTGGCTGTACAGTCCAATTCGTTATGAGACCAAAATTTCGTTTACTAAACATTAGTTGTATGGTTGTTAAAAAAAAACCGTGTTAATATTTTGGGAACTTAATTTGCCAGTAAATAGTGATATTCGATTCGTTAAAAAACGGTACGTTACATGCTTACTATTAATAATGATTTATTTACGAACCGTGAGATCTTTGAGAAGACAAGTATGGTTGCCAGTTTGTTGCACTTTTAGCACCACCCAGGCCAGGGGCCACGTGTAGGGTAGCAGTGGGTTCTCCTTACGGACATGGTGCAGCTTCGACCCCCCTTGTCAAGTGAGTGGGCAGCTTGACTGTAAGAAGTTCTCAAACCGTCCGAAGGCCGATAACTTGGATTAACGACTGCTGTTGTAGACAGCAGCCGGGATCAACGGCTTAACGTGCCTTCCAAAGCACGGGAGCGCTCAGTTAGTAACCACTCAACACGCGGTCACCCATCCAAGAACTGACCCGAGCCCAAATTGCTTAACCTCGCATACCGCACGCGGTACGCGGGCGCCCCTTGGCCACGAGCGCCCCACATGGTTTTTTTGTTTGTAACTTATAAAAGATAGTATCATCATCATCATTATCAACATCTGCCGATACGTCCCACTGCTTAGCACATACCACCTCTCGTAGACGAGAGGAATTGAGTAGTCCTTAAGCTGAGCTAGTGCGGGTTGATAACTTGGCCTAACGGATGCTGTCATAGACACGTTAGGCCACGAACGCTCACTAGTTTGTTAATATTTTTACAAGCGGAAATGTCCACTTAGCGTAGTTATAACTTCCAACCGAAAATCAAAAATTTAAAAATTTATGACCCCGGGCGGGGTTCGAACCCGCGACCTCAGGAATCCGTCCATCGCTCTTTCCAACAAAGCTACCGCGGGTTATCCCGAGGCGACGAATCTTTCGATCAGTTCACTCTTTTTAATTTAGCCTTAGCGAGACTAGTAGCGACATCTACCGTCAAAGTTGCTATACAACTTCCCATAAAATCCCACCCAGGCTGATCAATTATTGATTTTCGGTTGGAAATTACTCACTAGTTTCTTCTCGACAGTGGTCTTCTTTTCCAGAAACGCTATTACATTTTGACTTGTTTTTACAAGAGTGCCAATGCGGTTTAGGAATCAACTCGTCACTCCAAAATTTTGTTCTAATCGGTCACACCGCCAAAAGCAGTATTATTTGTTTCAACTCGTCACAATAAAATTTAGTTCTATTAAGTCACATCATAATTTTGTAGCTATTGGTCACATTGCAAATCTGTTCTTATTCGTCACCCCGTCAAACAGTTCTAACTGGTCACAAGGTCTCAGTTAGGTACGACGACGAGCGAAGCGAGGAGGAGTGTTAGTAGAACTGCGACCCTACAGTGCGCGAACCGAGCGAGCGAAGCGAGCGCGCCGCGGCAGCGGCCGGCGAAGCGCCAGAACCGAACCTATTATTCTACTTGTGACCAGTTAGAACTGTTTGACGGTGTGACGAATAAGAAGAGATTTGTAGTGTGACCAATAGCTACAAAATTATGATGTGACTTAATAGAACTAAATCTTGTTGTGACGAGTTGAAACAAATAATACTGCTTTTGGCGGTGTGACCGATTAGAACAAAATTTTGGAGTGACGAGTTGATTCCTAAATCGCCAATGCGGCCTACTTGCAGAATAAAGTTCATTTGTTCCATTTAATTTATGGAAAATTTAAATAGGTTAATATAACTTTCAAACACCTCTGCCTACCCTCTCCATTCATAACCCCATATTGACTCCGAAACACCTCCGTACCGGTAACTCACAGTTTAATGCATCTACTATTTCATTCGCCATCCCGCTCCACCGCGTCGGGGGAGAGCGAGATGGAAATTAATTTAAGCGATATGTTCGTCACATGTTAGTAATGGGCGAATAATTTGAACTGGAGTTAAGGGGAAGACCGTTCTTTCGGTTCGTTGTTTAATAATAGTAATGAATGATATTATATCATCATCAATCTATACTGAGTGCTCGCGAGGAACCCGAAAGATTTTAACCACGCATTGTTGAGGCTAAAAGTAGCAAAAAATATAATGTGACTAGGTCAAAAACGTATTTTTTTTTAATTTTTGTTTTAGGTTTTTTGAATGCTAATAATAATAAACATTTAAAGTACTTAAATTTTATTTTGTGAAACCTTAACTTAAATTCGATCGGGAACGTTTTTTTGTTAGAACTTGGTTTGCGAAGACATGAGAATGTCATTTTGAAGTCTGTCAATCAGTATGTTTAGACTCAACCACATATTAGCAACATCGTGCGCAAAAACGCATTCTGCGCAGAGTTACGAATAAAAAATGACTTTTTTTGTCGTTGCGCCACAGCAGTAAGTACCTAAGTAACACAGCCAGCTCACTGAACAAGGCTCACTGAGCTTGGTTGTCACTGAACAAATGAGCGTAATGTATTAACACAGGATTATTCAAAAATTCAGGCCTCATCCATTATTCCTACTCGTGACTCCACTGGACTGGACCCACCAACCACCCATAGTTTAGGAAATTCTGCTCTACAAGAATAACGATGATCAAGCCATGCTCATTATCATCATTATCATGTTTGCATCGATTAAAGCTCGCTTTAAATTTGAAATCCGAGATACGATCTTCCCCTTAACACAAGACGTTCGGCACCCGTGTATGTTTGTTTGTGACTTTTAACTGTCAAACTTCTGGTCCTCGGCCGACATCGATTTTGCATAAACATCAACTGCCCAAGTTCAATAACCCGGAATATGTTGACGTTTGACAGAAAATTCAAAATGGCCGCCGCAATTCGAAAATGGAGTGCCACGTTTCCAAACAGCCGTCGCTTATGTTATTTGTGTATAAAGGCAAATTAAAGTGAATATGTTGACTTTGTAATCGAAATTTAGTTAATTTAAGTTTTGTACATGTATGAGATTTCATCCAATGAAATATCACGTTTGAAAGGAAAACCAAAATGGCGGTTGGTGAAAATGACCGTCGCTTACGTTTAGAATATGTGAAGGTAATTTATAATGCGAATGACGACTTGTTAAATTTGATAGGAAATACAAAATGGCGGTAGATGAAAATGCCTGCCTGTTACGGTCCGTATGTTGTTGACTTCCCAATTGAATATCGTTACTTTCGAGCTTTGCATCGAATTTAATTAACTGTTAGTATTTAGAAATACGGTGGTTTTCGTCTGTCTATTTGACAGACAAAGAAGTAAAAAGTAAAAGTAGTTTATTCTACAAATTAGGCATATTACGACACCAAGCAATAAACCAACAGGCGGCGAGTAGGTTTTACTTTTTAGAGGTCTGTGACGACGCGGCAGGCGGAAATGGCGGAATGACCTGGACGCGTTCGCAATGATTGGCCAGAGACAGAACATATGGGACAGAAATATGTGGAAATACAAGAGGCCATTGCAGTGGCACTATATTAGACTTATATAAACTCGGTATGCAATGCAGTTTGCTGGTTGCAAATGTTGAGCTGAACGCCTGACAGTTACTCGCTTTTCGCTCGCCATTCAGTTTTTCGGTAATTGTTACTCCGTAATATGTCCGATTTTTTTTAATCTAAGCCATCGTCATTAAGTCACCTATCGACATGCAAAATGTGAGCGTGAACGGTTGAAGCGCTTAGGAGGAGTACGAAATCAAACGAAATACATCTGTCGCCTAAGAAAGGTTCAAGTTCGCAGCTCAAAAAAAGGTTCTGTTTTAGATGATTTTAGGTAGTGCGGTTAGGCACTACGTTTGTTACGCCGTGGTATAAAATAGTTCATACCCCACGGTGCCTTACCATAAAACAGTCCATTTGCTTGTTTGCCACCGTTGTACTAAAAAATATCGTATTTACAGTAAACATCTAACAAAACGCAGGCTCGTTGGCTAATGCCTGTTTTTAATCTGCGGCCGCCGCGAGCGCCATTGTTACGGACGGACAGCCTTTGTTATTATGTATATAGAAAATACGCAAGGGATCTTGCCTGCGAAAAATAAGTCTAGAAGTCTGGAAGGGTGAAAACGGGACGTTTTTGGTGTATTATTTCAATGACCTCATTATAAAGCGTTGACACGAAAAAATCTGGTCATGTATGATATGCAGAGAGCGAAACTTTGGTGCCGGTGACAGACGTATGACGTCAAGCTACATACAGAGTGTTTTTATCTAGATTATTGAAGATTTTGATGATGAAAGTTTGACTCACAATAATATTTGTTCTAGTTGCATTTACAGGCATTATGATCAGTACAACGTCAAATTTTATAACCGGTGGAAGATGCGAGAGTTACATTGTTCAGTATGTACTATGTATGTATTTAAGTAAGATGAAATGTTATTTTTGAGTTTAAACCTTCTGAATATTTTTGACAACCCACGAAATTTTAATTTTCGACACTCGCAAGGGAAATTTTAATTTGTTTTTTTACCTTTATCCGCGGTGTTAATATATTTCTTACAATTAATTACTAAGTAAAATATGTTTTTCTTATTGTCTGTGTAATTATTTTAATATTTAAATTATTTTCAATATAAATAAATAGACATTTTTATAAACTATAAATTTATATTACCATTATTGCATTCCATATTAATAATCATTGGGGTGTCGCAAAGTCGTTTATATAAAATCATCCTATATGAGAATTTGAGTCATAACACGTGACCGGCACCAAAGTTTCGCTCCCTGATGATATGGTAAATCTTGTCAATGAATGTGGATTTTCAAGCAGCACTTGTTTTAAATAATTTGTTGTTATCAAACTACTTACATAATAAAAATACAGTCATACATTATGATTCATAATATAACGTTAAGTTGTCTGTGACTTTCAGCATTATATATTCCACCATACCTATATTTTGTTGAACAGCGCCTCGGACAGTCTGTACCAAGTTTTCCTGTTAATATTACATCATCCTTTCACAATAGCTAACATTTTTCTAGTCGAATTCAGATTGACGTAGTTCGTTTTTTTTTAAAATTTGGTTTATTTGCCTTTTTTACAGAAAAATACCTCCCATATAAAACAACTTTCAATGCTTGGAGTAGAAAGTCTTCCTGAAAGTCTCAAGTAGAAAAGAGTTCAAACATAAAACAGTAAATTATAGATTTATTTAAATGAAAAGGTGGGTACAAAAAATATATATGGACACTATGAACAATAATAAAAAGTAAATTCAATCGATGTGTGGCAGGGCAGCACCGTCATCGAAACAGAACCATTTTGCCACGGGTTCAAAGAAGAGTTCAAACAAGTATGTTTTTGGAAAGACGAAATTCTAATGAGCTTAAAACAACTCGTAGGAAGCGAGTGAAGATTATCAGAAACCGCTGTTCAACAAAATATCGGTACGGTGAAATATATAATGCTGAAAGGCACAGAAAACTTAACGTTATATTATGATTGTATTTTCATTATGTAGTTTGATATCCACAAATTATTTTAAATAAGCGGTGTCTGAAAATCCACATTAATTTTAAACATTTGCCATATCATGCATGACTAGATTTTTTCGTGTCCACACTTTAATTTGCTACTTGCTAGATTCGTAATTTTTTAGGATGCCATTCGTACCAGTTTTTTATGACATAGGAGGCAAACGAGCAGACGAATCGCCTGATGGTAAGCGATTAGCGCCGCCCATGGACACTCGCAACACCAGAGGGGTCTTGCTTTTAGAGAGGATCAAATGTTTTTGAGGGTCAAATACATTCAGAGCAACATAAAAGACAAAAATGAGAGTCAAAGTTCGCCTTTGTACCTTTACATTTTGTTATTTTGTTTCGATTTAACAATTGTTTTTTTTTGTGCAATAATAGTACATTACTACAGAGGCCGGGACGAAAGGGGTTGCCGGCCGAAGACATATAGATGGCCGAGCGAAGCGAGGTCGGATAGGTCTCAGGCGGGCAACCCCATGTTTCCCGCCGAGGTATGTATAGTGCTTTTCTCAAACATGTAATGAAATAAACAACAAAAAAAAACAAAGTTTTATTTTTAATACGCATAGTGGCAGAATGTCATGATGCCTGTGCCACAAATTTATGTGGAATGGAAATTAAAAAAGAGGACTTTGCCGGCCTAGGCCTGCAACATTTGTATGAAATTGTATTAACGACCTCTTGGCCTAGCCGCACCTGAAACGTCATACTTCGCAGCCTGTTATGAGGAACATAACATCAATATTTCATTGCATGTTTGAGAAATAGTACATTACTACAGAGGCCGGGACGAAAGGGGTTGCCGGCCGAAGACATAGAGACTGCCGAGCAAAGCGAGGCTGGATAGGTCTGAGGCGGGCAACCCCATATTTCCCGCCGAGGTGTGTATAGTGCTTTTCTCAAACATGCAATGAAATAAACAACAAAAAAATCAAAGTTTTATTTTTAATACGCTAAGTGGCAGAATGTCATGATGCCAGTGCCACAAATTTATGAGGAATGGAAATTAAAACAGAAGACTTTGCCGGCCTAGGCCTGCGAGATTTGTATGAAATTCCATTAACCTCTTGTCCTAGCCGCACCTGAAACGTCATACTTCGCAGCCTGCTTCGCTGCAATTATAAGGAACATAACATCAATATTTCATTGCATGTTTGAGTTCCTAACAGTAATTCTTTAGTTTACGGCCATGTTAGCTTAAAAAAAAAATTGCGATACAATCTTACACAAATCGACCTAGTCCCAAACTAAGCAAAGCTTGTACTATGGGTACTAGACGACGATACATATACTTATATAGATAAATACATACTTAAATACTTAGAAAACATCCAAGACTCAGGAACAATAACCGTGCTAATTGCACAAATAATGCCCTGGCCGGGATTCGAACCCGGGACCTTCAGCTTTGGAGGCAGTGTGACTACCAACTAGGCTAAACAGGCCGTCACAATATTTTAAGTGGATACTTCATACGTTGCTGACTAATTTATTTTCGTTACTAAATAAATAATCTACGGTGTGTGCGTATTACCTTTAGGCAAGCCATATATGCTTTGAATTTAAATTAAATTATATTTTCGCTAAGCGGACAATTCTGCTTGTTAAAAATATTTACATGCTTGTTTGCCACATGAAATGAAATCAATTTATTCCAGAACATGTCCATGTGGTTATAGAATAAAATAAAATAATAACAATAATAAAAATACTACACTAACACTAAATTTAATTTTAAATTAAAATTAAGCCACGTTACCCCGACCCCGTTTAACCGGCTTGTGGTAGCTCCACCATCGTTCGTGTAGCGGGCTGGCGTCCCACTCTCTCACCGCCGACAGGAGCTTATTTGTAGATGTATTTATTGCCTTCCTGGCATTGTTTGGTTAAAAAAAAACCTAGATCGCTACAGAAGACCGCAAACAAAATGAACTTTCATACACCATTATAGAAGCATTGACAACCGACATCTGATCCTTGGGTTAGCCTCCGAAATCTTGTACTTTTGCTGTTAACTGTACCACGTTTCCTTTTTACCCCCTTGCATAATTACTGGATATTTACTGACTTGCATTCGTTCGTAATTGAGTTCGAGACTTGGTGTATTGCCGCTAGTAACTCGTGTGGATTTATAATGGTTACAAATTGGAGCATAAGTGGGTAATTAATTAAGACAATTAAATGCTTCCGTTGAAAGAAATAGTTATTTGTTCAACAAGAGAGCAAAGTATATTTTTGTTGCGAGTGTTGATGTTGAGTCTCGAGTAAGCGAAAGATTCTATAATTGAATTATGAGCGTAGCGAGTGATTCAAAATTAGAATCTTGAGCGTAGCGAGGGACTCAAAGACACGAGATGCAAATATCTTTGCTCTCGTGTGATACATACAACTTTTCACCTCAATGGCGAGAACATAATTATAACGCAAAGGAAAAATGATAGAGAGAATGAAGTTACTTAAGCTAACCTAAGTAATGAAAAATTAAAAAGTTAGTTTTTTTCCACGCTCGCAGCAAAATTGCATTTTGCTCACTGGTTTCAAGCTGGAAAAGTCGTTTTCACGCTCGCAGCAAAATTGCATTTTGTTCACTAGTTTCAAGCAGCAAAACCGTCATTTTCGAGCCGCTGAGGTGAAAAGTATTTTGTGTAGACTTGTAGAGCGCCCGTGTAGCGCGCCCGAGAAATTGGGAAAGGTCGGCCTTTTTGTACTTTCTGTACATTGTTTTGCATCAACGTCTGTCTGTCTGTCCAAATGTTTTGATTACAGTAGCCAGCCAGACATCAGACTATCATTACGGCACAAAGGAGCTGGCGAGGCGAACAGAGTCGGTCCAGGGTTCAAGTCTCATTCGGGAACGAATGCGACAATCTGCGGAACACTAGGAGGTAGGTACAATTTATCACATCAATTTTTCGTAAACAACTAATCGTTATTTTATTTTTAACCGACTTTATAGCAAGGAAACGGCTTTTCAGTTCCTCTTCGCTTTTTTTTAGGGTTCCGTAGTCAACTAAGATCTCTAGTTTCGCCATGTCCGTCTGTCTGTCTGTCAGAGGCTTTGCTCTGTGATTGTTTGTGCTAGAAAACTGCAATTTGGTATGACTATATAAATCAATAAAACCTACCTCCCCTACACGTAGTAAGTGTAGGGTAAGTAAGTGTAAGGGTGATTTTTTTTGCTTGAACCCTATGGTGTGTGTTGTTGTTGGATAGGTCTTTCAAAATGAATGCAGGTCTTTATTAAACATTTTTCGATAAAGACCATAATTTCCGGAAAAAATCACTCCAAAAGAAAATAAAAAACTCTAACTTTTGAACTATGGGTCCAAAAATCATGAACGTAAAGCTTAATAAAGACTTCCAATGCCAACGAAAACTATAGAGGACATTATCAGTTAAGCCGTTTTTGAGTTATCGTAAAAAGTCTTTCCTTCATACTAAAAGACGTATGAAACGCTGCGGAGGTATTCCCTTTTGCCTGTTATTGTTTTTTTTTATTGAGTTTATTGAGCAGCTACGAAATCCTACACTGAGCATGCCCCAACATGCTCTTGGCCAATTTTATTAATGTATGTATGTTTTATTTGACAATCCTTTTTTGTTTGAAACCTTTCGAGATAGTTCGCCTTCGAGATAGGCCTAAAAAATGAGATCCAGGAGTCATCGGGGGAACTCCTTAGACGTGTATGGCTATTGCCTAAGCCTAGGCGATTTCGGTATTTCTATAGTACGTGTAAATCATGCATTAGCACTCAAATTTCGAAAACATCAAATTTGATGACTTGCAGCAGCCAAATACGCCTCGCCAAAACTAAAAAAGTTTTACTAATCAGAGCATTAACCGTACAACCATGAACCGGACGCTGTGACCACACTCAATTAACTTACAATATAAATCATAACTTAAACATACTTTGACTGGCAATGCACTGTATAATATAAAAGAGTTTTATGACTTATGACATACAATTTAAATTATGTTGTGTTATATTTAAATAATGTTATAGAATTTTATGCTTTAATCATACATAAAAAAATATATTTACTAAGCATAAAATTGACAAAATGTAAACCTGAACATTGTTATAAGCCATATTCTAGTGCATATTGTATGTAAATAAATGGAATATTTTTTTGTATTTTATTGGATTGTATTTTATGTACAGATTCTAACATTTTTCGTTCTTTCCGACTTTGCCTCTTAGACTACAACATTATGATGAGACCCGCGTCCAGACGAGCTTTTATTTTGCCATTCGGTGCTTACATAAATACTTGTTGATATTCGCGACCTCGCTCCGTTTTTAACTTTTAAACAGCACGATAAAAACCCATGTTTTACCTCGATTGTTAGATTTTTTATAGTGAAGAGGAGGAAATGTTTTTCGAGTTTTTATATATACGGGTATAGGGCCATCTATAGCAACGTAAGAGAACTATCATCAAGTGAATACGAGTGAAAAGGATAAAACGAGATTGCATGTTAAAGAGGTCTTAAAACATCGCTAGTATTTGGAGCAGCCCTACTGGGGTTTTTAGTACCTACACGTCACAGAAGACCGCAGCCACTACTGCTCTGCAGGGATCCGGTCACCTACGGCACAGATCAAAGAATACTAGTACCTACGGCCACATTTTTTAAACGGCCACTTCTCGTGATCCGCCACTTGACCCATCGGCTGGTTCCTTGAACGTCCAATTTTCTATCGGCTACAACCACATACCTTGAACTGCCACAATCCGTAAGCGGCACTCCCCCTTCGCCGATAGCTAAGGATTTTTTTCCGATAACGTTTGATAAACAGTAGAATTGACCTATGCTGTTTTTGCCTCGGATCCGGTTACCTACGGCCACTTTTTAAGTAGGATCTTGCACAGTGGCCTTTCGGGGAAATGGCCGAAATAGGAAGAGCCCGAACAAGGAAGTGGCCGATGTTGGAATATACACAGTGGACGTCCAAGTAAGTGGCACTAGGTGATCAGATCCCTCTGCAAGTATGCAAGTTGCATTGTGTTCCTGATAGTGAGAAAAGGTCGACAGAGTTCCAGATGATGCGCTGTGTTGAAAGTGCACCTGTGTTTGTCTAGCTGTCAACACAACGAATCCTCATATCAATATACAGGGTGGAAAGAAAATACGGGCCCTGGAGGGAAACTACCTTAAAACGTGGAGATAATTCAATTTGCTGAAAAGAAAGATTATTTTATTTCTCCTAAGCAATAAAACTGCATTCACAGATTTATATTATCTTTCCACACTGTATACCTAAAGTCCAATATTACAGGATGTAACAAAAGTGGCGTAGATCCGTTAAAGGCGTTACATGGTATCGTTTTTTTGACAAGAAAATAAGGTGGACTAATATTTTTTTGACTCAAAAAATTTCTAGTCAAAATGCAAAATCCTAATTTTTCCCAATCTCGTCAGAACGTAATATTTTTATTTCTATGTCCTTAACCGTATAACTAAGACACCCGATCGAAACTGCATCTAACCCCTAGAAGCATCTTGTTCCGTTCACAGCGACAGCAACAAGCCTCCAACCAGTATTCCCAATCGTGTAAGACATAAATCGGGCTCTAATGGGGAGCGCCCACAAATCACTTAAGGCGTGCGTCGCAAATAAATAAAACTCGACTAAGCTAGTATGATTTGTCGGAGGGCCCCTTAAGGGGTATAGGGTGGTGTTTTTGGGAATACGCGTTCACGATACATTTCAAACAATAAAACACTACTGAATGTAGAGACACAATTCTTTCGACATTTACGTATGCTGGTGTGTATTACTTTTCATCATCGGGCGTATGGTTGCCATTTTATCACTTATCGTCGTGGATAAGACGCCCGTCACTCCCGCTCTCGCATACTTGTCAGAACGTGACGAATCTCTTATCTATGACGATAAGTGATAAAATGGCAACCATCATATGCCTACAGGTTAGACTAGGGTCAAACGCAATGGGGCGCTAGTCGGGTAACCTCCAGGAGTATCTGGGCTCTTCCAGTTCCTGTGGACCCTCGCGGGTCCGGGGAAAGGGGGTTCTGGCCGGTGCGCCCTGGAGGCAACGGTAAGTGATTCATCTTCGGAGGGATCGCTTACCGGTGCTACCAATAACCCGGAGACGGGGTCGCCCTGGGTGTTCCTCTGTTTTAGCGGAGGACACTCCAGATGCGACCAATGGGGTGATGGGGGGTTCTGCACCAGGGAGTCGTAAGACACCCCAGGTGCGGTGAAAGGGACAGGTCATGCCGTATGCCTGTATAAAGAACTACGGACCCGTAACCCTGACTTCGGCAGAGGGCCGCTATAGTCGGGAGCGGGGACTAACACCGTCAGACCGGCGCCTGGTGGTGGCTGCGAGGGAGAAAACCTCTATAAAAAGTTACAAGGGGACCTGATGGAGTAAATCCGGGGTTTTTCACTCTCTCCAGGCGTGGAGGTCCTTTGGTCGGCAAGTGTGTGGTGTCGCCCTGCACGTTTGCCGTCGGGTGGGCGCTAACCTCAACCAAGAGGGAACAGCTTCGGCTGTTGCAGCAGGCGGTGTTCGCGGTTGTGTGCCTTGGCGATCCCGTGTCGCCGCCACTTATGCTGCGTGATGGGCATACCCTGGTGGTTTTAGACGGTAATCCGGGCGGTTCCCGGGAGTCCGTCATACCTGTCCTAGTTCCCCGGCTAGGCGGGATGCGTAAATGCATTTCACCGGGTAAAAAAAGAGTCAAACGCAATCCCATGTTTAGTTAATTGCTTTGAACCTAACCTGTCTTTGATTTCTGTTGGCTGTTTATTCCGTGTATGACAAACCTTTAGCCCCTCATTCGTGAAATTAATTATAATTATACAACATAAAAACTGCACTGTACTGTTCTAACATTTCCAAACACCCTGTACGCCTTTGGTTAAGACACCAATTGACTCCCTTCACCTTACAAAACGATATATTAATATTTATATTTTAAGAAGGGTTCCTTACATTATCTCTTACAATATATGCCCCAAAAGACCCAACCAAAAAGCGACCTTGTTTCTTGAACAATTGATTTGAATATTAAATGAAAAGTTTGTGAGACGGGATATTTTTGGTACTAACATTACAAGCAAATATCGAGTTTATGTTATGTATCAATAAGGTGGAAAATTTCCTGAGAGGATATTTAAAAAGCAGTCGACTTTGTCGCATTTGGTATTGAATTATTTACTTTTAAAATTATGGTTTCTTTGGAGAATTGAATAATCATATTTTATGACAAAAGTAACAGTAAGTAATAGGTACTACTTACATAATTATGTTGTTTGTCATAATCCCTTTAAATTAGTTTCGTGTTATTTATATTAACATCGAACAAGTACATCGAAGGGAACAAAGTGCTAACTAACATCAGAATACGACTTTTACAAGGTATTTGAGTGCAATCAAGATATTTTTAGTCACTACTTGTACAGGCTGGTTTTATTGAATTCCGTTAATTACTTCGGCACATTCCTGAGATGAAATAAAGTAATCTTCTCTAAGACACTAGTATGCCAATTCGTACCATCGCAAAGATATTCAAGAATTCATTTTCGTTAATTAACACCCCTAGTATATTATAAAAGGTCCTTAACAATTAAACAATGTTGACGTGCCTGTCATTCGAATTCCGAATTGTCATACTTGATATTAACTTTTGCTTAACTTCACGTTAATTATTTTGTATTAAAAGGGAAAAACAATTTATTTTTCTTGATTTTTAAAAAATAGAATGCTACGTTGCTTCTATTGCTATACACGGCTATATGCTTGAAATCCATAAAAACACCCTGTATAATAAAAACAAATCGAATCGAATATTTGCACCTGAGACTTGGATGTTTTCTATGTATGTAAGTAGGTATGTATTTATCTATAAAAGTATGTATAATGTATGTCGTCGTCTAGTACCCATAGTACAAGCTTTGCTTAGTTTGGGACTAGGTCAATTTATGTAACATTACGAGTAGGAGGCCCTTTTGACAATTTCTTCACCGGCAAAAGAATTGAGATCTGAATGGGTGCCAAGTTCCGTAGATTCTCTGAAATGGTGCCAAGTCCGGCACTACATTGTTTACAGTAAAACTAATTTACTGCGGCTTAATGCATTTTGAGCCTTAACTTGGCAGTTTTCTATGCACAATGTGATAGTACCATAAAAGCTTTTGGATATTTAAGAAAACTGCCAAGTTAAAGCTTAAAATGCATTAAGCCGCAGTAAATTAGTTTTACTGTAAAAAATGTAGTGCCGGACTTGGCACCATTTCAGAGAATCTACGGAACTTGGCACCCATTCAGATCTCAATTCTTTTGTCGGTGAAGACGACAACCAAGCATCGCATATTCTTAATATTGAACTTGGCTCCCTTTTTAACATTTGTGTTTTTGATGGGATATCCATTTTACAACAATTTATGTCAAATGGAAATTTTATTTTACAATGAGAATAAACTACATTAATTGCCCAAGCGAGCGAAGCCTCTCCGTTTTAGTTTTCGACAAAAATTCTTTCGTATGTCTGTCTGTTCGGATGTTCTCCTCTGCAGGTCGCAATTCCCACCCGATTTTCGTGAAATTTTGTGAGCAGGTTCGATAATTATATAGATTTTTTTTGTAACGTTCGTTTTTGTGACGTCTTTTTTTGCGAGGTCTTCAGCTCACAGAGCCACTAGTATAATTGGTCCCATTCAGTCACTTAATCCAAACATTTAATTAATGTTAAGGCGAAGGGTACGAGTACGGCAAGGCATTCTCCATACAAAGGTTGTGCAAGTTTTATTCGTTAGTTTTGGCACTACAGCATTTAATTTTATTTTTGCTTGTATATATTGGGTTTAGGCAGAACCTCAAGTTAAAATTTTGCTTTATTGCAAAAAAAAGCAAAAAAATATTTAAATTTAAAAAACAGAAAAATAAGCATATTAACAAAAAATAATAATTGTAGCGCAAACACAAACGAAGAAAAACGTACACAAAGTTTGTATGGAAAGAGCTTGCGTACTCCTTCGCCTTAAAATAAATGCGATAATTGTTACAGTACGATTACTTTGAGTTTGACACTGACATAACTATGCCCTTATTCCATTCTAGTATTGGCTATGTGCACGTCTGAAACGTCAAACGTCAAAGGTCCCGAGACAATGTCAAAACTCAGAGATGTCAAATAATGACACATTAATATTTTATTTACTTTTGTAAACGAGTAAGACCCCGTATTGGAATTTTTACTGAAATAAATAAGAGAATAAATAAATACATACAAACGAAACGAATCGTAGGAAACCGTTAAGAAACCAATAGAAAACGTGAAAGTAAATTTGACAGTGGTCCCCGGTAAGTACACATTTCTGCCATGGTGTGCGCTACGATCGCCTCGCTTACCCCCACCACCTACTTCGCACATAGCCAATACATACTATAGTCTACTTTAACGCTTATGTAATAGAGTTACTATCATATCGGCCGTATATGTCGGCCTCTTTAGCCTAGTTGGTAGTGTCATTGCCTCCGAAGCCAGAGGTCCCGGGTTCGATTCCCGGTAAGGGCATTTGTTTCTGTGGTGAGCAGAGACATTTGTTCCTGAGACTTGGATGTTTTCTATGTATTTAAGTATATATCTATTAAATATGTCGTCGTCTAGTACCCATAACACAAGCCTTATTGAGCTTACTGTGGGACTAGTTCGATGTGATCGGAACTTTCGTGAGGCAAAACAACCGGCAAAGAAGGCAGAAGAGTAATCCAATTGAAATATATTATCAGAACGCTCGTGGACTACGAACTAAGCTCAATACTTGTATTTAAGTATACATACATACATACATACATACATATAATCACGCCTGTTTCCCATAGGGGTAGGCAGAGATCACGGATTTCCACTTGCTACGATCCTGACATACAACTTTCGCTTCATGAACTTTCATAACATTCTTCATGCATGCGCGCCGATTTAGGGTACTCCTGACCTGGCCTTTCTGCAGAATGTCTCCGATTTGGTCGGAGTACGTTCGCCGAGGTCTTCCCCTTCCAACTTTTCCATCCACTCTTCCTTCATACACTCGTTTTGTCAATCTTCTTTCATCCATCCTCTCTACATGTCCAAACCATCTTAGCATACCTTTCTCAATTTTCGTCACTATATCTTCATTCACTCCACACCTCCGTCTTATAACGGTGTTTCTCACTCTATCTCTCAAAGTAACGCTACACATACTTCTCAGCGCTCTCATTTCCACTGCATTCACTCGACTCTGATGTTTCTTCTGCCACACCCAACTTTCACTACCATACATTAGTGTCGGCACCAACACTCCTCTATGCACGGCCAGCCGCGCCTTTTCTGACACTTTCTGGCTACTCATAAAGGCGTGAAGTGCCCCATTCACTCGATTCCCAGCTATCACTCTCCTTTCAATATCTCCTTCATGCTTACCGTCTCTCGTGAACAAAGTCCCCAAATACACAAACCCATCCACTTGCTCCAACCTCTCTCCATCTACAGCAATTTCACAAACTGTCATACACTCATCTCTTTCAAATACCATCACTTTCGTCTTGCTTACATTCATTTTCATTCCTTTTCTCGCAAATAATCTGTGCATGCTAGTTACCATCTTCTGTAGCTTCTCAGCCGATGACGCTAATAAAACCTGGTCATCGGCGTAGAGTAGACATTTGATAAGCAACCCATTCATTTCCAACCCACATTCATCGTCTTTCAAATCTTGCAAACAACTGTCCAGAAATAGATTAAACAGCCACGGTGACGCTACACATCCCTGTCTAACACCCTTTTCGATGCTAAACCATTCAGTGTAGGACCCGTTTACTCTCACGCAAGCAGAGGAATCCTCGTAGAGAGATTTCAGAGCTTGAATGAGATGGTCGCTCACTCCATATCCGGACAGTACCGACCAAAGTTCATTCCTCACCACTCTGTCATAGGCCTTCTCCAAATCCACGAACGCGCAATAGACCTTTTGACCTTGGGCCAAATATTTTTCGGCTATGCATCGTAAAGAGAAGACCTGATCCGTACATCCCATACCTTTCCTAAATCCCGCTTGTACATCCCATATTTTCTCATCGGTTTCTTGCATTACCCTTTCAATCAACACTTTCGCATATAATTTGCCAACGATGCTGAGTAAGCTAATGCCCCTGTAGTTCTTGCAGTCAAGTTGTGAGCCCTTTCCCTTGTACAGTGGCACGATGACCGCCTTGCACCAATCTTTTGGAACTATGCCGGTATTAAAACATAAGTTGAAAAGGCGATACAACTGACTTGCTACGACGCCTTGCCCAGCCTTCAGCATCTCGACTGAAATTCTATCATACCCCGCTGCCTTTCCTGGTTTCATTCCTTTCAAAGCTTTTACAATTTCATCCATACTAATACTACACTCCTCATGTGGCAGTGCATTATCATTCACTCCTGACGTATTTTCCTCTTCTCTCTCAAACAAACCTTCAAAATATTCCTTCCATCTCCCTAATATGCATTCCTCATCATTCAATAAACTTCCATGCTGGTCTCTAATCGAGGTTAGCTCTGAGGTCTGAGTTTTACCTCTGGCTAGTCGAATGGCTTTCCAGAAAAACTTTATGTTTGCCCGGAAATCCTGAGACAACCTCTGATCCATCTCATCATTCTGTTCATCTTTCTTTCTTTTAACTACCTCCTTTACCAGAACATTCAACCTTTTATAGTTACTTTTCCTTTCACTCACGTCTTCCAGCGTGGCTTTTTGACTTCTTTGGTCAGCTCTTATCGCCAACCAATCTAGCCACGCTTTCTTCTTCTCACTTACTGCCTTTTGTACCTCTTTATCCCACCATACATTCTTCTTCTTCTTCCCTTTGCTCCTTTCTTTCACACCACATACATCCCTGGCTGTACTTACAAGCTTATCTTTAAAACCATTCCATAGTTGATCAATCTCGCATATATCATCTATCTCTCTAAGATTTTCCTTTAGTTTATGAATATACTCATCAGCCACACTTTCCTCTATATCTATTAAATATGTCGTCGTCTAGTACCCATAACACAAGCCTTATTGAGCTTACTGTGGGACTAGTTCGATGTGATCGGAACTTTCGTGAGGCAAAACAACCGGCAAAGAAGGCAGAAGAGTAATCCAATTGAAATATATTATCAGAACGCTCGTGGACTACGAACTAAGCTCAATACTTTTTTTAACAACGTTTCAACAGCTACGTGTGATTTATTTGCGATTACGGAGTCGGGGACGAATGAAAGCGTTTCGGACGGAGAATTAGTTCCTCGAGGCTTCGCAGTAGTGCGCTGCGATCGCGTGGACGGTCGCAAGCACGGCGGGGCCTTGCTAGTGGCGGCGCCGCGCGCCGGCTCAGCCTGCAGCCGGTGGCGTTGCCCGGCCACGATATAGACTCCGCAGTGTATGAACTCGTCTCAGCGGTAGTAAGAGTGAAAAATAGTCATAATTTCCTTTGCTGTGTAGTATATATTCCACCTAAAAGTTCTGAAAGTGATTATATGCAATTGTTCCATGTTTTGGAATCATTGTCTTGTAAATATGACAATGTATTAATATTAGGCGATTTTAATTTGTATTCGGCATCACAAGAAGTACAACATTATTTTAGTTTTTTTATGTCCTTCTGTGGATTCACTCAGAGAAATGTAGTTAATAATGCAAATGGTCGGTTATTGGATTTGGTGTTAACAACAGCGCTAGAGGAGGAGGTATCAGTAAGAACATCAAACGATCCTCTGGTACCGGTGGACGAACACCACCCGCCGCTGGAGGTGAGCCTGGAGTGCGCGCGCGCGCCGTCGCCGGCGCCGAGCCCCGGTACCGAGCCTGCACAACGCGTAGATTCTGAATCTCAGCAATACCCTCAATGGAATTTTCGTAAGTGTGATTTTTTTCAAATGTATTCCCAATTGGCTCTCGTAGAATGGTCATCACTGTATACCATCAACGATGTCGAATTATCAATTCGGTGTTTCTATGACATTGTTAATAATATTATAAAAAATTGCACCCCTACCAAAAAGAAAAATCCTTTAAAGAATAGCAAATTCAACTATCCAGAATGGTACACCCCAGATATCATACGCGACATAAAGGAGAAAGCAAGTTGGCATAAATTATATAAATCCAGTAGGGCAGAATATGACTACCAAATGTTTTCATACTATAGAACCCTTGTGAAACAAAGTATTAGTAGTGCATATGAGAAATACCAAGAACGTTTACAAGATCAATTTGCACATGATCCTGCGTCATTCTGGGGTTTCGTTAAAACTCGACGCTCCGGTCCCAATACGTGCAATATATCGAAGAACGGCCAAATACTTAGACAAGAGCAATGTGCCCAAGAACTCGCAAATTACTTCCAGTCCGTATACAGCGACATCGAGCCTCGTCTCGACGCGGACGCGGCGGCGGCGGCAGCGGCGGCGGTGGGCGCCGCGGATCCGAGCGCGCGTGTGCATGTGGCGCGTTTGCAACTGCGTGACGTGCAGGATGCGCTCCGGCGGCTCAAACCAAAGCGGTCCGCCGGCCCTGACGGCATACCACCTTACGTCGTTAAGGACTGCAGGCTTCTGTTTGCGGAGCCCCTCTTACATATATTTAATTTATGCCTCGACAAAAGCGTTTATCCAGAATGCTGGAAGACAACAAGGGTAACGCCTGTACCGAAAGGAGGGCCCGGAACAGACGTGACTGGTTTCCGTCCGGTGGCAGTCCTATCGACGTTTGCCAAGGTTTTCGAATCAGTGATACACGCCGCAATATTTCCTCAGGTCAATGGGCGGTTGAGCGATGCGCAACACGGCTTTCGGCCGGGCCGCAGCACAGAGAGCAATCTCCTGTGCTTCATGAACTATGCGGAGCCGGAGGTGGACCGTCTGGGCGGACAGGTCGATGTTGCGTACCTCGACTTTAAAAAGGCGTTTGATACCGTTGATAACGACATATTGCTGATGAAACTAGCCGAGGTCGGTTTCACTCCACGACTTCTTAATTTCTTTGCAAATTACCTGAAGAACCGGAAGCAATATGTCGATTATAGAGGTTATATTTCGGACTGCTATCGGACGCCCTCGGGAGTAAGTCAGGGGAGCAACTTGGGGCCGTTAAATTTCACTCTAATGATCAATGATCTTCCTGAAATTGTCGAGCATGCTACTTGCATACTTTTCGCAGATGACCTAAAACTACTACTAAAAGTCAATAATAGTTGTGACTGTGAACGATTGCAAAGCGACATTGACAGGGTTGTGAATTGGAGTCATGTAAATAAATTGTATTTCAATTTATCTAAATGTAATATAATTTCTTACAGCAAAGCACTTACTCCGTTGCATCACGCTTATAATGTAGATGGGCAGCCGGCCGCGCGCATGTCAGCGGTGCGGGACTTGGGACTACATGTTGAATCTGATCTGTGTTTCCGGAAACACATAGTAGAAATTTGTAAAAAAGCTTTCAGGAACTTAGGTTTCATATTGCGCCAGACTAAGAATTTTTATAATACCGCAGCCGTAAAAGCTCTGTATAACGCCTTAGTGAGAAGCAGGCTAGAGAGTGGGGCAATTATATGGAACCCGCACGAAAGGAAATACGTCCAGATGCTCGAGAAAATACAAAATAAATTTGTCAGGCATCTGTATTTCAAACAATACGGGGTATATCCATTTTACCCCCTAATGTACCCAACACTTTTCGTATTAGGTATGGTAGGGTATGTCAAGTTAGAGGTAAGAAGAAATGTAGCGCTGGCCATATATATATTTAGGGTATTACGGGGAAAGCTGCATAACCCTAGAGTGCTGGAGTTGCTCGGGCTGGCGGTGCCGAGCGGGCCGCGGCGGCGCGCGGCGCGCCTGCTCGCGCGCCCGCTCGCGCGCCCGACCGCGCGTACCAACTTACTCGCCAATGCACCCCTTGTTAGGGCCATAAACATGCTCAATGAAATTTCTACCAAAACTGACCTATTTAACTGCACTCTGACTGAATTCACAGATGTCGCATGTAAGCATTTAAGTTTTTCGTAATTATTATTATGTAGTTTGTAAGTATTTTGTTTGTTTGTTGTTGTGTTTGTTTGTGTTATTTTTGTTTTTGTAATATATATCACGTTTTGGTACATCTGTAAGTGATATATATATTTTGTAAATAAATAAATAAATAAAATAAATAAATGTGTGTAAAATATGTCCCCTTATATTTATTATTATTATTATTATTCACCTTATTTATTTTTTCGTCTTAAGTTAGATTTTTTACAATAAATTTATACAAGTACAATATAAAAATATACATACAAAATATAAAAGCATTATAAAAAACCTAACCTAGGGTGCCGCCGGCAGCGAGGCTAGCCTAAGCTACCGGTGGTTAGGGCGACAGAGAGAGGAACCTCCGGACTATCCGCTCCGTGGGATTACCGCCTTCTGTATTTGACCCTTGACCCAGCCATCTAACGAGAGTCTCTTCAGATGTTGGTCGAGACTCTTCGCTATTAGACCGTTCACAGAGACGACTATCGGGACAATAATCGTTGAATCAACATCCCACATGGCGGTTACCTCATGTGCCAAGTCTAGGTACTTGCTGACTTTGTCCTTCTCAGCTTTCACGAGGTTCTCGTCATGGGGGATGGTGATGTCAACGAGCACTGCCTGGCGCTTCAATCGATCTGTCAGCACGATATCAGGCTTGTTGGCTACAATAGTCCTGTCCGTGATGACAGATCGATCCCAATAGAGCATTGCACGACCATTTTCGAGAACTGGCGCAGGTGTGTACTTATAATACGGCACTTCGAAGTCTACAAGACCGTATAAAAGAGCAAGCTGCTGGTGAATAATCCTGGCCACCAAGTTATGTCTGTGCAAGTACTCGCCGTTAGCAAGATGACTACAACCAGAAATAATATGCCTGAGTGACACTCCAGGACGGCGGCATGCCCGACAAATGTCGACCGTACCGTCCTTCAGGATATATTTCCGGTAGTTGTTCGTCATGATAACCTCGTCCGCAATTGCACAAACAAAACCTTCAGTTTCCCCAAAAAGATCCCCAAAACGTAGCCAGTTCACCGATGCGAGCAGGTCTACGTCGGGCCCCGTAAGGGCCTTGTAGAACCGCCCATGTAGCTCCTTACTCTTCCATACCGCCCTGCGGTCCTCGGTGCTTAGTACTATAAATCTGCGCCAGTTCTCGTTTGCCATGGAGAGCGGGGTGAAAGATGCGTCTGCCGCCACTACGTCACGATGCATCCCACACTCACTGTTTAGAAAGTAATCTCTGAGACTGCACACCTCGCGATTGTGAAGGTCTTTGGCATTTAAGAAGCCGCGACCTCCAAGCTTCCGCGGGATGTACAGTCTCATAACAGAAGATCGTGGGTGTAGCATACGGTGCGCAGTGAGCAGTACACGTACCCTTCGATCCAGGAAATCGAGCTCAGTCTGAGTCCACCTTAATATGCCAAAGGAGTATGTGAGCAACGGCATCACCCAGGCGTTGAAGGCGCGAACCTTATTGCCGCCCGACAAAAAACTATTGAGTACTTTTGTCAGGCGACAGAAGAAGCGCTCCCTCACCGCCCGTTTGATGTCTCCACCCTCGATACCCAAAGACTGTGACATACCAAGATACTTATAGGTTTCTGCTTATTATTATTATTATTATACGTTTTTTACAACATACATACGTTTTTAAGACAATGTCTATGTAATAGAAACTCTATATTCAATGGAATAAGAGCATACATCAGTAAATTGTCGGCCTGTTTAGCCTAGTTGGTAGTGACACTGCCTCCGAAGCTAGAGGTCCCGGGTTCGAAGCCCGGTAAGGGCATTTGTTTCTGTGGTGAGCATTTGCTCGTGGATGTTTTATATGTATTTTAAGTATGTATACATATATATCTATTAAATATATCGTCGTCTAGTACCTACATATAACACAAGCCTTATTGAGATAACTACGGGTCTAGTTCGATTTGTGTTAAAAAAATGTCCCTTATTACGAGTATTTATTTATTGTTTATAATTACTACACGAACTTTTCTGCATCGCGGCTCGTATTAAGCAAGCTGCTACATCGCTGCGCCGATCCCTCAGACACTACCCACAGTCCGCGCTATCACTTTACAGAAAAAAACTCTTTGTCACAACTCGAGCCCCTTTAATTCATCAAGCACAAAGGGTGGAGGACAATACGCCGGTGAAATAAACACGTATAGTCCGATTGTGAAATTGGTATGAATGTTGCCTTTTTAGGGTTCCGTACCTAGAAAGGATAAAACGGAACCCTTATAGGATCACTTTGTTGTCCGTCCGTCTGTCTATCTGTCAAGACCATTTTTCTCAGGAACGCGTAGAGCTATCAAGCTGGAATTTATATCAAATACTCAGGTCTACTGTCCCTTGGAGCCAACGCAATCAAAAGATACAGCCGTTTATGCCGCAAATTTCTGCAAATTTCGTACGAAGCAACGTCTTATAGCACAGATAAAGGAAAAATTGCGAAAATCGTAATTTTTTTAGTTGTACCATATAATAAAAATATTTTTACGAAACCCTCGGTGCGCGAGTCCGACTCGCATTTGGCCGGTTTTTTTTAAGTGTCACACGATCCTGTTTTTAGTGATGATCAAATGCAACTACCGCAGTATACATAAATACATAAACATTCATGCATGCATACATATGATCACGCCTGTTTCCCAGAGGGGTAGGCAAGAGATGAAGGATTTCCATTTGCTACGATCTTGACATACAACTTTCACTTCATTAACTCTCATAACATTCTTCATGAATGCGCGCCGATTTAGGGTACTCTTGACCTGGCCTATATATACAGGGTGGAAAAATATTATGGCCCCTGGAGGGGAACTACCTTGAAACGTTGAGAATTTAAGAAAAAATTTACAAACAGCAAAACAAAACCAATTTTTTGTAATGTTTGTCAAACATTTTGAGATTGAAGTGAATCGATCCTATTTCTATCAAGGAACAAAAACATCTTAGAGACCGACCTGGTTTAGAATATAAGAGAGACCACAAATACAAAAAAACCGGCCAAGAGCGTGTCGGGCCACGCTCAGTGTAGGGTTCCGTAGTTTTCCGTCCGTCACATTAAGTTGACATATTAAGTACAGAAACACAAAACCCTAAAAAGCACGTCATTTCATTGTGATTTTGTAGAAATGACAGGTACAATAAACACCTGTTTATACGGTTAAATTACAAACTTAGTTCAGAAATTATTTTTGTAATTTTTTCAAAAACTATTCAACCTATCAAGTTCAAAATAATTTTCCTACAAAGTTTTTATAAAGTTCTACTTTTGAGATTTTTTTCATATTTTTAAAACTTATGGTTCAAAAGTTAGAGGGGGGGGGGACACATTTTTTTTAACTTCTGGAGCGATTATTTCCGAAAATATTAACATTATCAAAAAATGATTTTAGTAAACCCCTATTTATTTTTAAATACCTATCTAACAATATATCACACGTTAGGGTTAAAATGAAAAAAAAAAAAACACTCCCCACTTTACGTATAGGGGAGGTACCCTAATAAAATATTTTTTTCCACTTTTTATTTTACCACTTTGTCGGCGTAATTGATATACATATTAGTACCAAATTTCAGCTTTCTAGTGCTAACGGTCACTGAGATTATCCGCGGACGGACGGACGGACAGACGGACGGACAGACATGGCGAAACTATAAGGGTTCCTAGTTGACTACGGAACCCTAAAAAAGGTATCAAGTAAAATTTGTATGAAAAATAGTTTTTTTTTTTCAATTATCTGTGAATGCAGTTTTATTGCGCAGGAGAAATAAAATATCGTTTCCTTCCAGCAAAGCAAAATCAAAACAATATATTTTATAACGTTATAATATATTATTGAGCTTGTCAATTATTCAGTGTAATCCAAGTAAAATTTAGTTATAGTCGGTATTTGTTTTATAAAAATCAACGATTTGCGCATTAAATATCATTTTGTGTGAACAAATTTTTTGTTAAATAATGCTATGGTTTATAGCATTATTTATTTCATATAATCTTTACCAAGCGGTTCATAGCTAGGCGAAGCCGACGTTAAAAAAAACATCTTGTTTCAACCCCTTCCGCGCTGCCGACATATATATCCGTTGACGTATATACGCGTCTCAGTGTTTATCTCGCGGTTTGGGACATCGGAATCCCTTGCCCGAGGGGCCGTTGCGGTGTTACCTTGGTTTAGTTGAGTGGTTTCACATTTCCGTAAAGGAAGTCTCTTAAATTATTTACTAACAATCTTTTTTTTATTAAAAATGGTATTGCTCTTGGCCAGCATCTAGCCAGCCAGCATCTAGCGATGAAGCGAGCTCACCCAGAAGATGCCTATTCACTCGTGCCTTAAAAAGGCAAAAATATGGTTACAGTTACAGATCGAATTCATTATTGGACTAGTCCAGCAACTTTATTTTCTCTTGTATGGATACATATGAAAATTTGGAAATAGGTTATAATATTTTTTTTCCGTAAGTTTGTATTTAACAAATATAATATAATTTTAGTAATTACGTAGCTACAAAGTCATTAAAAAATTTCAGCCGTCAACCTCGACTTATTATTGCCTTTTATAACCTTTTACATAGGTATATATACGAGTACGTAAAATAACATCAAATAATGGAAACATTATTTGATGGTATAAACTTTTGGTTTGGAGGTTTGGTGTTGGATTTGTTGCATATAAAAACTTTTTTGTTGCATATGGAAACTGTCAAAATTTGACAAATGACATGTGACGTTCCCATACAAAAACGGGTGAGGTGACAGGAAGAGTCGATTTGTGAATAAGAGGACTGATTAGTACATCCCAATTCTCACTACGCAAAACTAGGGTTACTTTGATTTCAGTGCAAAGTGGTGACTTTGAACAAATCGCTTTTTATTTAAATTGTTTATTTGTAAAACATAATAGTAAACCATCTTGCCGTTTACTCGATCCAATCTACCAAATTGCAAATATTTATTTTATGCGTTCTATATGCTCAAAATAGTACCATTATGTACAAAATAGTACCATTTCGTAGAGAGCAAATACAGTACGAAGTAAAGTCTTACTAAGCAGGCCTTGAAATAGTGCTACGAGTATTTTCGCATATCGTTATGATTCATAGCGCTTCTTTGTCGATAAAAAAAACATATTTGGCGCGCATTTATAGCGGTATCCATTATAACGTTATAAATAAAAAGCAATATTGTATATAGAGCGATATTTTGTGAAGCGCTATAATAACGTTATAGGCCATCGCTGTCTCGCACCCTTGCCCTTTCGTGCGCTGTGACTTGCACGCCAAACTCGAGCACGTCATTGTCAACACCGCCACCATCTTAGTTAAACGAAAACGATAGTATAACTTATAACGTTATTATAACATTATCATATAAAGTTATGATTTTCATTTTGTTATGATATATAATATCGTTATGACTTATGAGGAATATTTTGATTACGATTATAACGACATTTTGAATACTAACGAACTATATCGTTATAATATCGCTTATTTTCATAACGTTTTAGAGGCATGGTTGTGAGTCCGTAGTACCGCAGCAGGCGACTGATTGATAAAAATTACTCCCAAAACATTAAAGTCTCAGGAAATATAGCACGTTGTATGCCGCCGGGGGCTATACGTCTGCCGTATCGAACTTTTATAGCGACACATAAAACATAGTTTGGTGGAAGACGTGCCAGTTTCGTACGAGAGTAAAAAGTTATAGAGTGCCGTCAATAATTTATAACAAAAAAACTGACTCCAATTTTGTACTTGCTATGCAACAATTTGTGGTTTACGTGAGCCAATGCTTTACTTTGCTATACTTTGTGGTTTACGTGAGAAAATACCGAAAAAGGCATAAGCGTGCCTATCAAATTCGAGGAGTTCCCTCGATTTCTCCTAGATCCCATCATCAGATCTTCACCAAATTTATATGGGACCAATATCGGGGTACCTGCTTTGAAACAAAAAAAGAATTATCTAAATCGGCCAACGTGGTCAAGAGTTATCGGGGAACATACATACATAAAAAAAACAAGCAAACATGCAGACGAACTGAGTACCTCCTTCCTTCTATTGAAGTCGGTAAAAAATGTGCCACTGGGTACTTGGCGCATGTTAATAGGTAGTACATTGTTTAACGAGGGGCGTAAGTGGATAATTGCGAACGAGAGTGTATCAGAAGGCTTTTGATGATTCGAGTTTGGAATATTCTTACGCTTTGGCAAGGTGTGGTGTAAAACATATGACATGGTTTTGCTATACGGATCGTATACCATCAAAATATGCCAAGATGTCGCTGGTTGAAATTCTGCTCAGAGCATCTAATATATCAATTTTAACTCTAATTTGAAATTTAGTGTATAAATCAGTTTTCATAGAAAATTATTCGAATTTGTACATGGAAAAACACTTACCCTATTGTGTAAGTTTGATTCCTTGGTATCTAAAAACAACAAAAATTAGATTAAATGTAAAAAGCTTTCACTTATTTTTTGTCGAAACAAATGCAAATAATAATATTTATTCATAAAATATACAAGAAAACCAACTAAATAAATAATAACTTAAAACAACCCAATTATAAAAGGAACACCCCGTCCAGTAGGTCTGCCTGCAGCATGGTGCCCAGAACGCTGGCCGCGTTACCTCTCTGAAAGGCGAAGGAAATCCTCTGGGAGAGGTAAGCGCCAGCCCTGGGTCCACCCGAAGCGTCAAGCAGCCGTCACGACAAGGCTCTAATAAAGGCTTTCATATCAGCCGACCAGGGACCCAGTGTCTCTACCGCAAATAAAATTGTATCTACCTTTCCCAGTCAGATCGGAGATCTCATTCATCAGCCTCGTCTTGGATGTTTGCCATGGTTTTCTGAAACAAAATGAACACATGTGTCGTACAGTCGCCGTCAGATATATTGAAGCTACCAAGGCGCTCACAAATATCTCTACACGACTCTATTCTCAAGGTGCATTTTCGGATATTTTTGAGCATTTCGAAGAGTACTTACATGTATATGTGATGGTGACTTAAACGGTAAGTCGAAGTATGATGACCTTCAAATTAATGAATAAGAAATATATCGTCCTATGTCGTCCTGTTTAGCCTAGTTGGTAGTGACAGTGCCTCTGAAGCTAGAGGTCCCAGGTTCGAATCCCGGTAAGGGCATTTGTTTCTGCGGTGAGCACAGAAACATGTGTTCCTGAGAATTAGATGTTTTCTATGTATTTAAGTATACAGGGTGTTGCCTGTAATAGGAGCAATAAATTTAAAGGACGCTTCCTTAGAGCATCTGCAGTAACCTCTTGAGTAAAAAAAAATATATTTTTTCAATTGGGATTAATTTTGATCTAATATTATTTCCATCTTGGCACCTAGAGATTATAGCGCGGCAGTCAATGCTGATTTTAAGGTTGCTTCAAGTTATGACTCATAATCGTTGTCGCATTTTTTGTTTAAAAGTATATTTTTGGTTTTTTTTTTTTTATAATTGTATAGTGTTTTTTGAATAAATAGTTATTAATATCACTCCAGTAGTGTAAAAAAGGACATATAAGCTACATTTGTGATAAAAAAATTAAAAAAAAAAACATTTTTTTTTCAATCAAAACCATTTGGAAATAATTATATCGTCGTCTAGTACATTCCATAACACAAGCCTTATTGAGCTTACTATGCGACTAGTTCGATTTATGCAGAAAACTGACCCCTAATAATTATTTATTATTTATATCGCCAGATGATAACCAATAACCAAGTCACTTTAAATCTGTTGTTACTCTTAAAAAGCTCGTATCTGAGTACTAAAACGATGCTGAGATACGACCAAATGGTCGTATCTCTATCTTTTAGTATTAGGTACTTGGTGAGTTTTGATTCTTAACCGACGATAGCTTATTAATCTTAATTGTAAATTGATGAGTGTAATGATAACAATGCCTGTTTTATGATAGGTATGCGGATAATGAATTAATAGGGCAATGATTTGAAGATAAAGAGAAATAATACACAGACAAACTGAACGTGCGACTAAAATACTAAATCTCCGAATTATTCGCTCATGGAGTATTCGCACAGTCAGTATTTCAGTCAGTACGTTTAAGTTTTTTGTAATAAACCAGTGCACATACAAACTGAACGTGCAACTAAAATACTAAATCTCCGAATTATTCGCTCATGGAGTATTCGCACAGTCAGTATTTCAGTCAGTACGTTTAAGTTTTTTGTAATAAACCAGTGCACAGACAAACTGAACGTGCGACTAAAATACTAAATCTCCGAATTATTCGCTCATGGAGTATTCGCACAGTCAGTATTTCAGTCGTCGTTTAAGTTTTTTGTAATAAACCAGTGCACAGACAAACTGAACGTGCGACTAAAATACTAAATCTCCGAATTATTCGCTCATGGAGTATTCGCACAGTCAGTATTTCAGTCAGTACGTTTAAGTTTTTTGTAATAAACCAGTGCACAGACAAACTGAACGTGCGACTAAAATACTAAATCTCCGAATTATTCGCTCATGGAGTATTCGCACAGTCAGTATTTCAGTCAGTACGTTTAAGTTTTTTGTAATAAACCAGTACACAGACAAACTGAACGTCCGACTAAAATACTAAATCTCCGAATTATTCGTTCATGGAGTATTCGCACAGTCAGTATTTCAGTCAGTACGTTTAAGTTTTTTTGTAATAAACCAGTACACAGACAAACTGACCGTGCGACTAAAATACTAAATCTCCGAATTATTCGCTCATGGAGTATTCGCACAGTCAGTATTTCAGTCAGCACGTTTAAGTTTTTTGTAGGTTAGGTTAGTTTATGTTCGGAGCTTTTATTACTACCCGAAGATAAAGATGGATTGTCGCAGGGCAACACAAACATTTCTTAATGATAATGACGTGCTGATGATGACTGAAAATATACCGATGATATTGTCAAAATATAATGATAGTGATGGTGACGGCGAAGAAGATCAAGGCAAAGTTGATAATGACTAATCAAAATGTTAATCCATAGATAAAAAATTCAAGAGATGGGAGTTGTGGGCGTGGCCCGTGTCGCCATTTCCTGCCTGTCTGGGCAGAAACTTGTTTCTTTGAGTCTGTCGACGGACATCGGTTGCGCAGAAAACAAGTCGATTATTGTGGAAAATGCCGGCTTGTGCAATTATAACTGACGACCTGTTTAGCTTAGTTGGTAGTGACACTGCCTCCGAAGCTAGAGGTCCCGGGTTCGAATCCCGGCCAGGGCATTATTTGTGCATTTAGCACGGATTTTGTTCTTGGGTCTTGGATGTTCTCTATGTATTTAAGTATGTATTTATCTATATAAGTATGTATATCGTCGCCTAGTACCTATAGTACAAGCTTCGCTTAGTTTGGGACTAGGTCGATTTGTGTAAGATGGTCCCCCAATATTTGTTTATTTATTTATTACTAGCAAATATCGTAATGATAGTGTTCATTTCAGCGATAGTAGATTCACTTATCACACTTTCTTATATCTACGTGTGAATACCTATAAATTGAAATAAATGCAAATTTATACTGTAAATTTTATCATGTTAAAAAATAATAAATGAATCAGAATTTGATTATGATCAAAGATCAGGTCAAAGATGACAAGTAATCCTGTTATCTTTAATAGCTTCATTGCGCTGCCGTTCCCTCTCTTCCTGCGTTAGATACGTGAACATAATCGTACTCGTAGCAGGAGAACGCATATTTCAGCAGCAGTAAATATAGGATCGCTATCGCAACGCCAAATATCAACATCAGCTGAGGGGAATGGAGGGTGATGATCGCGATGATAATGGTAGTGATCATAATGGTTATGATGATGTAGTCATTCCCGAAAATCCCGACACAGTTATCGGTGACGATAATTTGGCCGTGGCTAGTGGCATGACGACAATGCCTTATTTTTCAATTACTACAATGATATAATCATTAATCAAAATGATCGATTATGATGTTCATGACAATGCCATGACGAATATAATGATGGTGATGTTGACACGATGATGACAATGACGAAAGTCATTATTAGGACAATGATTCTGTCGATGATGATAATGATGGTGAAGGCGATAAGAATGATCATTACCTGTCATCTTTAATAGCATCATCGCTTCGCCTTTCCCTCTTCTCTTGCGTCAGATCTGTGAATATAGTTGGACAGCACATACATTTCAGCAGCAGTATGATCGCAAGCGCAGCGCCAAAGACGAAAAGTGCCATCATCACCTTGGGAGACTCTGAAGTTAACAATTTCTTTAAGCTGAAAGTAGAGCAAAACCGTTATTTTAGACACAAGAATTTATTTTACAACATTCATTACATTGTAGGAGAAATGAAATCTGCAAGATGGAGAGCTCCAATGGCTCGGACACGTAGTCCGAATGGGTGACGATCGTGCAGTCCGGAGAGCTTACTCGGGCCGTCTAACTGGTCAAAGACCTGTTGGGCGTCCTAGGTACCGATGGGGCGAAGAAGTGCATGGAACTAACTGAGCTCCAAACCGTCGTCGACTGGACGGAAACAGCCTGGACAGGGAAGCCTGGCGGTCTTTGGTGTCGGAGGCCAAGAACCTTCAAGTCGTTGCACCACAGCAGTAAGTAAGTGTTAATTACATGGTTTTGTAATCGGTAGGAAAACCACTATACCCGAGCGGTAAATCTTGAAACGCGCAGTGCGTGGCGCACCGTCGTTGCGCGGCGGAGGCGCCTTCGTGGTAAAGCGAACGCGGTCCGGGGGACGTCGTACCAAAAAACTGCGCGGGATAGCGGAGCGGAGGCCGCATGTGTGACTTATGAAGCAGTAATCGACACTATCGACAGTCGACAGTTTCGGAAAGATCAAAAATGCAAAACCGCCTCCGCCCCGCCCGGGCCGCGGCCGCTCCGTGCGTTTCGAGCTTTAGGCGCGCACCTTACAATTTGTAGATCGTGGGTACCTGGCTCGTACCACTGAGTTTCACAAAATAATCAATTGATATTTGACAGTAGCTTTTCAGTAAAGTCTGCAGTCCCGGTCCCGATTTGTATGAAAATTCCCGGAAATTCTCGGGATTGCAGTATCTTTAACATCATCCTCCTAGCGTTTTCGCAATTTTGTCCTTTAGGAGCCCGGGGTCCACGTTGGCAACTAATCCCAGAATTAGGCATGCAAATTCCCGGGATTCCACACAACACGGATCTGTGCGCGGATACTGTGAGTATTGTGTGTCGTGCCCCAGACAATTAGTAGCTTAATGAGCGGGTAGAAAATTTTCAGTTCTACCTTTCACATTTTTATAAACATTTGTGGGGTAGGTAAATGTTATGTATCCAGATCTCCGTTGACAACTTGCTGGGACGTCAGCTTCTGCCGCGACCATGACCGGTGCAACCCGTGTTGAAAACGCCGGTAATTCATCATCCTCCTAGCGTTATTCCCAGTACAGTTGCATCCTGAAGAATGCCTGGGGTCCGCTACCTAATCCCAAGAATTGGCGTAGGCACTAGTTTTTACGGAAGCGACTGCCATCTGACCTTCCAACCCGAGGGGGAAACCGACCTTATTGGGAATAGGCTTGTCAAGTGAGTGGGCAACTTGACTGTTAGAAGTTTTCAAACCGCCCTGAGGCTTTGCGTTAGACCCGTTATATGATTTTTTTTAAGAATGCGTACAAAGCGTGACAGCTTAAAGTGTTATAGAAACAGCAATGTAAAATATGCCCATGCTTTAGTATTTGATTGATAATCACCAACACCATCACTTAATTTAGTGACATCTAGCATTATTAACGGAACTAATATTGAAAACGTTAAGTGTAGGGAAGTTAACTCATACAAGCTGTGCCAACAAAGAAGTCATCATCATCATCATTACTTATATATCTGCTAAAGGACGTCCGCTGCTGGACATAGACCTCCACCAGAAAGAGTGCCGCAATGACCAGCGCCACCTGGTCACCCGCATCCAGCGCACTCCCGCGACCTCTATCAGGTCATCAGTCCACCTTGTGGGGCATCCACGCTGCGCCTTCCAGTACGTGGTCACCACTCGAGAACCTTTCCGTCCCAATCGCACCAGCATCCAGCGCACTCCCGTGACCTCTATCAGGTCATCAGTCCACCTTGTGGGGCATCCACGCTGCGCCTTCCAGTACGTGGTCACCACTCGAGAACCTTTCCGTCCCAATCGCACCAGCATCCAGCGCACTCCCGCGACCTCTATCAGGTCATCAGTCCACCTTGTGGGGCATCCACGCTGCGCCTTCCAGTACGTGGTCACCACTCGAGAACCTTTCCGTCCCAATCGCACCAGCATCCAGCGCACTCCCGCGACCTCTATCAGGTCATCAGTCCACCTTGTGGGGCATCCACGCTGCGCCTTCCAGTACGTGGTCACCACTCGAGAACCTTTCTGTCCCAATCGCACCAGCATCCAGCGCACTCCCGCGACCTCTATCAGGTCATCAGTCCACCTTGTGGGGCATCCACGCTGCGCCTTCCAGTACGTGGTCACCACTCGAGAACCTTTCCGTCCCAATCGCACCAGCATCCAGCGCACTCCCGCGACCTCTATCAGGTCATCAGTCCACCTTGTGGGGCATCCACGCTGCGCCTTCCAGTACGTGGTCACCACTCGAGAACCTTTCCGTCCCAATCGCACCAGCATCCAGCGCACTCCCGCTACCTCTACCAGGTCATCAGTCCACCTTGTGAAGGTCTAACAAAAAAGTATCCACTTCGAATAATAAAACTTACGAGCACGACGTGAAAGAGAAAGTGTCATCTCTGTTCGAAGGAGATGCGCAGTTTGTCTGCTGGCCAGTATCGTTGCATTCACAGGGAGTAAAATTCTGTCAAAGAATAATATTTTTAAGTTAGATGGAATCCAGTATTACATTTCGGAATTCCATGATAGAAAGAAAGAAAGAAAAAATGATTATTTGGTGCAAATTAAATTAAAAATGGTACACAAAAAAAGAAGAAACAGCGGGTATACACCAAAAAGGTTGTCATTAAGCAAATGCCACAACTGGTGTGTAGTTTCAGGACAAACAAAAACATAATACCAGATTTCAACTAATTAATCTAAACTGTGTGACTGTGGTAAACTCACAACCGCTTTTTTTAAATTTATTTATCGAGACAATTGACAAAAACTTAAAAATAAATACAACGTCCCGCAAAACTGTTTGCACAGTTTGACTGTGGGATCCATGAGTCTATATAATTTGTGGTTAAATCTTAATGTACGAGTATACAAACATAAAATACCTACGGTATATTGTATTTAAATACTGTCGAGTGCGAGTACTAAAAATATAACTAACATTTAACACAATTCAAATAACTTTGACATTATATATGGCAACACTAAACAAACAAGTTTCATTTGAATTGTTGTGAGTAACAGTAATCTTCATTTAAAGATTTTGAGATGTTGTAAGTAACGGCTATAAATCATACACACATGATAAATCTTATGAATAATATTACTTTGCTAATCCGCTAAAGAACGTGTAGGTCTATTGGTGATTATGCGAAATATCCACTTCTGTATTTCGCAATGTTACGTTGAGGGGGCAGAATATACTTAACCTCCTGGCGACTGGGTATCAAAACTCGCCAGAATAAATTTTACTCTGTCAAATTGACAAAGAGTCAAATTTGATTGGGGCCTATTGTAAGATGCCGGTTATCAGGAAGTAGGTACTAAATATGTAGGGTCCAAAACATGTCTACTGTCTAGCTAGTCCATTTAAATTTCAGAACAATAATTTTTAACAAAAAAAAACCGACTTCAATGGGGGAGGCCGGTGAAAGATTATTATACTTAGATGGTGCACTCTTAGATTCCATACAATAAATTAAAAATGGCTATAAGTATGTTTATAATCGTAGAAGACTAAGTACCCTCAATTCCTCATGGAATCATGGAAAAACCTTGCTTGCTTGACAAACGAAACGAAGAGAACAAATCGCCAAACGTGAACTACGCGTCGGTGAAGAGTTCCGTTCTGATCATCATCAGCAGTTCCACTTCATCAAATGTCACTTTTATGAATGAAAATGCTTGATTATTTCATGAAAACACTCAAATCACTATTTGTGTGCCTTTCACATTTGAGGAGTTCCCTCGATTCCTAATGGATCCCATCATCAGAACTCGAGCATGACAAAAATCAATCGTGAAAATAGAACTTGCTTAACAACAACACAGCTAGAAGGACAAATTGCCAAACGTGAACTTTTCGTCGTTGAAGAGTTCTGTTCTGATCATCATCAGCAGTTCCACTTCATCAAATGTCACATTTTTGTATGATAATGCTCGATTTGTTGATAAAAACACAAAAATCACTATATGTTTGCCTTTAAGATTTGAGGGGTTCCCTCAATTCCTCATGGATACCATCATCAGAAATCAAGCATGACAAAAATTAATCTCGTGAAAATAGAACTTGCTTAACAAACACAGCTAGGAGGACAAATCGCCAAACGTGAACTTTTCGTCGTTGAAGAGTTCTGTTCTGATCATCATCAGCAGTTCCACTTCATCGAAAGTCACATTTTTGGATGAAAATGCTATGACTTGTTGATAAAAACACAAAAATCACTATATGTTTGCCTTAAAGATTTGAGGAGTTCCCTCAATTTCTCGTTGATCCCATCATCAGAACTGCGTTTTGACATAAACGGGACCAACTTGGATATATATACTTACAATCAAAAAAAGAATTTTCCAAATCGGTTAAGAAATGACGGAGTTATGGAGTAACAAACATAAAACAAAAAAACATACAACCGAATTGATAACCTCCTCTTTTGAAATCATGAAGTCGGTTAAAAAGGAACCTAACCTGTAAACACATAAGGTGCAAACTGGCTTTGCAATTTTAAATGTTCTTTCCGTGGACCCTTCATATGTGTATTGTGTGGTATGCCGGGTGTCGGTACATTTAACACGTTCCCTGTCCCCATACAAAATTATCCTTCAATATCACAGGTCCAAGTGACAGTTGTAGTTCGTAGCCATGAACAACCCGTGGACCCACAGTGGGGACACGGACTCCTGAAAAAAAGCTTCATGTCCCCACATTGGGGGCCTTCGGACAGGGAACGTGTTAAGCCTTATTTACACACGAGACGTATGCGAGTTTCACTACATTGCGCGGTTTGAAGATCGATTGAACTCATTCTACCACGGTCGGGTGACTGTAATGAACCGCATGCGCGGCTAGTATGTGTGCATAGAGGCCTTAACAGTCCGCAGGACGCTCAGTTCTCCATACAAACGTAGATTCACTCTCATTTTAAAACGCCATGCTGGAATAACATGTAACTTAGTATACACAATGGGATCCAGCATATCTAGGTCAGAAATTAGTTGTTGCTTGAAATTATAACGGAGAAAAAATACAGCGATAATTAAGGTTTTCATACAAGACGTAAAAAACTCAAAAACTCGCTGTATTTTTTTCTATTATAATTTCTAGCTTCTCGATGCACTCTAAACCACTTTAATAGTTCTTTTTTCCTTGTCGCCACTGCTAAATAAAAGGCGTGCCGTCCGGACAACCATTTATGGCGAGACTGTTATGACGTTTTGGAGCTACCCTCCTTATACATACACAACAAGAAACTAATTTCCGACCTAGATATGGCGGCTCCCATTGTGTTAAGTTTCATGTTATTTCAGCACGGCGTTTTAAAATGAGAACGAAACTACGTTTGTATGGAGAATCGAGTTCAGCCGAGCGTGCGGCGGAGGGTTTAAAGCTCGAAAACACAGAGCGGGCGCGGGTTCTGCATTTTGAATCTTTCCGAAACTGTCGACTGTCGAATACTGCTTCATATGTCACACACGCTGCCTCCGCTCTACCGCGCGGTTTTTTGGTGCGACGTGCCCCCGGACCGCGTTCGCAAAACCGCAAAACCGCCTCCGCCCAACAACGACGCTGCGCCGCGCTCTGAGCGTCTCAAGCTTTAGGCTTTCCCGCCGGCGGCGGGGACGGCCACCGCGCGGTCGCGACAACACAGACACACATGACAAAGAGCGCGTCAAAGTTCGGGTTCGTTCGCGTCGGGGTGCTCATGACGTCACGTGTTAAAAAGTGCAGCACGGCGTGACGTCACGCGGGACTATATCGGGCTATATCTCCATTTATTGTTTAATTAGCGACGTCCAATTCCGAAGCCACTTAGAAAAGGCAAGCTGGCATCCAAAAAGCTAGGTGTGCTCAATAGATCGAAGCGGTACTTCAGCCCGGGACGGAGACTTTTATTATATAAGTCACAAGTTCGTCCCCACATGGAGTATTGCTGTTACCTCTGGGCGGGAGCACCTGGATACCAGCTTGGGCCTTTTGACTCGCTTCAGAGACGTATTGTGCAAATCGTAGACGATTCCAAGCTCACAAGCGATATTGAACCGTAAGTTTAAGAAGAAACTGGAACGGAAAGAACACACACAAGGAGGCTTGTGTGTGTTCTTTCTCTTGTATAATGGGTTGTGCTCCAAAGAGCTGTTAAACATGATGCCCACACTTTAGAACCTAAATGATCCCATACAAAGGAATTTGGAATTTTCTCCCTCGCGACGCTCCGACTGTGGAATGAGCTCCCTGCCGAGGTTTTCCCGAGGCCATTATTGGACTCTTCAAGAAAGGAGTGTGTTCGCGCCAATAAGCGCGACGATTCACACTTCATTCATTCGCTCACTCTTTCCGCTCTCAGCGGCGCACACGCCGCGCCACCAGTGTCACATTCAGCCGCCGTCAAGCGCAGACGTCACTAGCTCTCTCTCTAATTTTCTGCATTCGCGTGAGAACGAACATTCGAATAGCCGGCCGGCAGTTAACAGTGAAGTTGTGAAGTGACTATCAGCTCAGGACATTAACCACGCGTGTGACTTTCCCGCAGTGTTCAGTGTGTGTGTGTGCGTGAAAGACTCATCAGCTCGACTATACCCAGAAGCCATCAATCAGTTCAGCAGCAGCAGCGTCCTTCAGCTCATCACCCATCAGGGCCAGCCACGGCATCCGCTCCAAATACAGTCCACTAAACCACCAGCTCATCACAAGTAAGCCCATTCATACCTCTCAGCTCGCCCATCGTCATATGTTTACGCAACGTACACATAATTTTGATCCTTCGAGCCGTTAGAATTTACGGTCTATCGAACCGTCAGAATCCTTTTAGTCCATCGTCCTGTGGATATACAGTTTCTAAAAAAAAAATCCCACCCACATTTCAAAAAAAAAACTCTCGTCCATAAAACCCAGCCCATTTTAACGTACGTACCTATTCACATTACATTGCAAACTCAGCCCATTTTAATAAAGGTACCAAATTTACAAGTAGCAAACCTCACTTTGTTTACCTCAAAATCGGCCCAGAACATTTCGACCGCTCGTAGGTACCTAGGTACAAAGGTTACGCTTAGCGACCTTCATCCCGTTTTAGCAATAACTCATATTCAAATCAGATCATCTTCTCAACAACAATAACCAGAAAGTGTGGAGAATTACTCATAAATTAATCCTACACTTGTTTGTGATCGCATCATTATAAAGTTGCAAGCGCCGCAGGCGTTATAATATAAGTAATAAGACACTCACAGTATACTATAGCATACCTACATAAGTTGTGGACACTATTCAGCTCAATACATCTAATTACATAACTAGATAAGTACCGTTACTGCCCGCAACCTAGAAGTTAGATAAATATTTATAAAGAATTAGGGTACGATCTATTGGGGATTAACAATAACAAGATTGAAATCATAGGGTTCAGCACACATAATTAAAAACCCTCGACTAAAAATAAAAAATACTTTTATATATACTCAAATAAACACAAATACGGTTTTCTCATTTCTCAATTACCGATATCATATTAATACGAAGTAGTATACAGGTTGACTTCAATTCAGCCCCATACAGGGTGACCATAAGGTACCTTTTTAATAACTTGCTCATCGATTTTGTTTCCATTTAAATTTCAAAAATAAAAACGCTCAAGCGTCCCATACAGTCTGCTCAGCACATTTTATATATACAGGGTGACATAAAACACATACATAATTAAACTTTGCTCCAGAAATTATTTTTAAGTACAAAAAAAAAACAATATTTATTCACTCCTCTCACAATATACAGGCTGCTGAAACAATTAGAATATACAGGGTGTTACAAATTTCTTACAGTTTTTTTTTATTTTATTTAATTTTTAGTTTTTTAATGTAAATTGCTCACTCACACAATCTCTTACAAGCAACCATCCAGCACATCCAGCAATCACCGCTCATTATATACACTCGGATTCATACATTTTATAAAAAAAACACAATGCCGACCAAATCTCAAGCAGCTATTTTCAGAGAGGCAGCAAAGGCAATTGCCCAGCTCAAGGAAATCGCTTTGGCCGTACTAGACAAAGATACAAAAAAATATTCGGTGTCGGACTTTACTGCTCGGTACACAAAATTGGAGGTGCACAAAACAAAATTAGAGGACGTCTACCATGAAATACTGGATGACGAAACTCTCTCAGACGAGACCGAAAACATGTATACAGACAATTACGACAGCGCGATTGCGGATTATAACGACATCCTAGTCGCGTTCGAAAAGTTAAGTGTGACCTCAGCCCTTCCGGAGACTTCTCACCCCTCCACTTCAGCCACGCCTGCAACCGTACTGCCCAAAATTGCACTCCCAAAGTTCAGCTCAAAAATTGAAGACTGGCCTTCCTTCATTGCCATCTTCAAGAGTCTCACTGATGACATGACCACCATTTCGGATGCAGTAAAGCTCCACTACCTGCTCTCATGCCTGACAGGCGAGGCACGCAGTATGGTATCCCACCTTCAGCTCACCAGCGAAAATTTCACCGTAGCCATGGACATTCTGACCCGGCGTTATGAAAATCGTCGCGTCCTGATCGACCGGTTTGTCGACATCATCCTAGGCCTACCCAACATTCACGTGCGCTCAGATATCCGCACGCTCTTTTTAACACCGCTCATTTCAGCGCAATGCGCCCTTAATAATCTCGACCTTCCCATGAAAGATAGTGACTATGTTTTCGTATCCATAGTTGTACGGAAACTTAAGGGTGAACTCCGCACCCTCTTTGAACGTAAATACGGTTCACGCCAGACTCTGCCCACCCTCAAGAATTTGATCGCCTTTTTGGAAGAACACGCGCGTTGTGTAGAGACCGAGTGGTCTAGCCCAGGTCCCTCCCAAGTCACTCAGCACTCGCCACAGCCGGGCCAGTACCGCAGGCAGTCTCCGGTCAATACCCCTCGTGGCCCGCCCAGGCAACCCGCGTATCAAGAACCGCGCCCTATGACCCCGGTCAGGAGTCGATCAGACTACCCAGCTCAACACAGGCCGGTTTACTCAGCTCAACCTTCAGCTCAAGGCGCTAACGCCCCCAACAATATGCCCTGCCCATACTGCAGAGATACCGGGCACAAGCTCATCGCCTGCCCACGGTACAACGACCAACCTATTCAAGGCCGCTGGGACTTTATTCAGGCCCGCAACCGCTGCCGACGCTGCCTTGGCCCTCATTATGAAAATGAGTGCAAGTCCACACGGGCGTGCAAAGAGTGTGGCAACGACAGGCACCACACATCTCTTCATCGCCCCGGTGCCTCGTCGCCTACCCATACGTCCGCTCATCTGTTACCAGCACATTTGAGGGAACAACCCAGACAGCGTCCAGCCCATGAGCACCAACACTCCTCAGCACACGCCTCACAGGCGAACCCCACGTCCCAGAACAACTCACCCCATCACTCTCGCTCGCCCAGTAGGTGTCGTATAGGTAGTCAACTATGACTATCCACAATAACAGAACACGATGAAGAGGATACCGATCAGCTCACACACTCATACCCAAAGCCCACACACTCAGCCCATACACAGACACCACAAGCCCACTCTGCGAGATCAGCTCCAACATCAGAACATGCTTCTTATAATTCCCCACAACGAGAAGAGCACGTCAACACTCAACCCATTTTATTGCCTACCGTCTCGCTAAAAATAGCAGACGTAAATGGCCAGTTTCACACAGCGAGAGCCCTCCTAGATTGTGGTAGTATGTTAACACTTATAACTCAGCGCATGGCTCGAATATTAAATTTACCGCTAAACTCAGCATCACTAAAAATCACAGGAGTGGGAGACCATCATATGCAGGAATCAAAGGCATCAATCACAATAGTATGTCGACCTACACATCATGACACACCCACGATTACAGCTACAGCGCATATTTTGAAGAATGTCACAGGTTATTTACCATTGCAAAAGGTCCCACACATTGCACGAATGAAAGGCCAAGCTCCGATTCCCTTGGCAGATCAGGAATATAACACACCAGCTCCAATCGATCTCTTATTAGGTTCCGACGTCCTTGGCCAAGTTCTGGACGGGACTAAGGTCTCGTTAGGCCGCGGGAAGCCCATAGCCTTCGGCACGATTTTTGACTTTGCATTGATAGGACCCATTGAGGACTTATATGCAACACCGACGAACCAGTCTAATTCAGCACACATGATCAGCTCACAAACGGAATCTGGCGCATCTACTCATGATATCTGCAAGAGCCTTGAGAGGTTCTGGGAGACAGAAGAACCCCAATCTCACACACAGATCAGCCCATTACACGAGCAGTGCGAGGACATTTTCCGCACTACAACCACTCGAGAACCATCAGGTCGTTATATGGTAACATTACCGTTTCTACCAGAAGCGCCGACCTTAGGCAACACTCATGCTATTGCTCTACGCAGGTTTCTTAACCTCGAAAAGAAGCTACAAGCGAATCCGCCCCTCCGCTCTAAATATGTTGACTTCATGAACGACTATATCAAACTAGGACACATGTCACCTTGTCACCCTAGTACCTTTGCGAATAAGCCTCACTTCTATATTCCCCATCTTGGAATCCTCAAATCGGGATCCGATAAACTACGCACCGTATTCGATGGTAGTAGTAGAAGCTCAAATGGCGTCAGTCTCAATGATTGCCTGCACACAGGTCCAGCTCTCCAACAAGATATTGTTGACATTATCATGTCATTCAGGACACACCCCGTAGTTTTCAGCACTGACATCAGAATGATGTTCAGAAACATACTCATCCGCCCAGACCAACGACAGTATCAACTCATTCTCTGGCGGTCGTCACCTGACCAGCCTCTGCTCACTTATGCCCTCAATACGGTCACGTATGGCTTGAGATCAAGCCCGTACCACGCCCTCCGCACTCTGCTCCAATTGGCTGATGACGAAGGTCATCGCCACCCGCAAGCTGCTCAGGTCCTACGCCATTCAGTTTTCGTTGACGATATTCTCTGTGGTCATGACTCTGTGGAGTCTGCTCAGGCACTCCAAACAGAGTTGATTGAGTTACTCGCCCTAGGTGGCTTTCAGCTCAGTAAATGGACCTCTAACTCCCCTCAGCTCCTTGAACAGTTCCCAGATGACCAATGTGACATGCCTAAAGACTTTGACATCAGCCCAGAAGCGAATTCAATTAAAGTTTTAGGTATACAGTGGATTCCTCAATCGGATGAGTTCACTTATCGCATCTCTCTCCCCTCATTGACTCAAATCACTAAGCGCTCTATTCTCAGCACAGTAGCTTCTCTTTATGACCCCAACGGATGGGTTACACCGGTCATCTTCCGCGCAAAGCTCCTTCTACAGAAGTTATGGCTTCTGAAATTGGAATGGGACGAACCCACCCCCGATGACGTCCACACAGAGTGGCAGCACATTTCACAGGATCTTCCTCAGCTCTCTAATCTCCGCTTACCTCGGCACTTCTGCAAACACAAGCCCACGTCCACTTACTCGCTTGTCGGGTTCGCAGACGCATCAGAGGCCGGTTTTGGCGCTGTCATTTATCTGCGCGAGCTCGACGCCAACGGACATGTCAATGTACATTTGGTCATTGCCAAGTCAAAGGTCGCGCCTATCAAGAATCGCCTCTCAATTCCTAAGCTGGAACTCTCAGCTGCAGCCCTTTTATCACAGCTCATGACACGAGTGTCAGCTCAACTGTCAGCTCATATTGTTATAGATCAACATACGTGCTGGTCAGACAGCACCATAGTTTTAGCATGGCTCAACACGCCCCCTCACCGACTTCAGACGTTCGAAGCCAACCGAGTGGCTAAAATAATGTCTAGCCCAATCAGCTCAACGTGGAGACATGTTCCCACGAACCTCAACCCTGCAGACTGTGCGAGCAGGGGAATGTCAGCCCAATCTCTTTCAATTCATGACCTCTGGTGGTCTCCCAGCTGGCTCAAAGAACCTCCTCACACCTGGCCCCAGATGCCAACCGCTTTGGGTCATCACGCCTTGCCAGGCCTCAAGCCAAAAAAGGTGGCGGCTCATATAGCAATTCCTGATTTTGATCATGATCTGCTTACTCGCTTCAGCTCTCTTAACAAGCTCGTCGGAGTGACGGCTTGCATAAAGCGCTTCATTTCTAATTGTAAGCGCGGCCCGGATGAACGGTGCTCTGGACCATTAACAGTTAGCGAACGTAGGGATGCTCTGTCGTTCTGGATCCGCTCTGTTCAGCAGAATGAATTTGCGGAGGATATTCATCGTCTCCAAACGAACAAACTTTGCACCAACCGACTCCAGCGTCTCTCGCCATTTATGAAAGACGGTCTCTTGAGGGTCGGTGGTCGTCTCTCTCAGGCGTCGATTAGGTACGACGCTCAGCACCCATTCATTCTGCCCCGCGCTAGTCCACTCGTTGACCTCATTATTGACTATTACCACAAAGTACACTGTCATCCTGGCGCTGACACTCTGCACGCCATTCTGCGCCAGCAATACTGGATATTATCCGCTCGCCGTGCGGTCCGACACCGGGTATTCAAATGCATTAGATGTTTCCGATGCCGCGCTCAACCTGCAGCCCCGCTCATGGCTGACCTGCCAGCAGACAGGGTTAACCCTCAGCCCGTATTTAGCCAAGTCACGACTGATTTTGCCGGCCCATTTCTCGTTAAGTCTAGCACGTTACGGAACGCTAAACTCTTGAAGGCGTACTTTTGCATATTTGTGTGCCTCACAACGAAGGCAGTTCATTTGGAGGCCGTCTCTGCCCTTACCACGGAAGCCTTTCTTGCGGCGTTACAAAGATTTACCTCGCGTCGCGGTACACCGGTCCTAATCAGATCGGATTGCGGCACAAATTATGTAGGCGCTAGAAATCAGCTCAAAGAAGTTCAGAACTTCCTCTCTGCAAATAATGATGCAATCACACACAAGCTTGCCAACCAGCACATAACCTGGCTGCTGAACCCCCCAAAGGGACCCTGGTTCGGTGCTTTACATGAAATTAACGTCAAATCCACGAAACAGTTGCTTTATCGTGTGGTTGGTGAACAGCACCTTACCTTTGAGGAATTTTCCACACTCCTGGCACGAATTGAGGCGGTACTCAACTCTAGGCCTCTCTGTCCACTTTCGTCCGATCCCTCGGATATTGAACCATTAACCGCGGGCCATTTTATCATCGGCCGGCCGCTTACTGCTCTGCCCGAGCCATCCTTTGACGATAGGCCATTATCCGCCCTAAAACGTTTTCAGCTCGTACAAGCTCTGTCTCAGCGCTTTTGGACTCTATGGACCAGATCCTACCTCCATACTCTTCAGACTCGCTCTAAGTGGCTCTCCCCTTCTTCACCCCCTCAAATTGGCGAACTGGTACTCATCAAGGAAGACGACTTACCACCGCTACAGTGGAGACTGGGTCGAATTACCCGCACAATACCCGGACGGGATGGAGTGATTCGAGTTGTGGATCTGGACACTGCCCATGGACATCTCCGCAGACCTGTACTCAAGATAGCCAGGCTACCATTGGATTCAGCTCAAGAAGAGGCTCTACTCCGGGCCCCCCCAGGATGTTCGCGCCAATAAGCGCGACGATTCACACTTCATTCATTCGCTCACTCTTTCCGCTCTCAGCGGCGCACACGCCGCGCCACCAGTGTCACATTCAGCCGCCGTCAAGCGCAGACGTCACTAGCTCTCTCTCTAATTTTCTGCATTCGCGTGAGAACGAACATTCGAATAGCCGGCCGGCAGTTAACAGTGAAGTTGTGAAGTGACTATCAGCTCAGGACATTAACCACGCGTGTGACTTTCCCGCAGTGTTCAGTGTGTGTGTGTGCGTGAAAGACTCATCAGCTCGACTATACCCAGAAGCCATCAATCAGTTCAGCAGCAGCAGCGTCCTTCAGCTCATCACCCATCAGGGCCAGCCACGGCATCCGCTCCAAATACAGTCCACTAAACCACCAGCTCATCACAAGTAAGCCCATTCATACCTCTCAGCTCGCCCATCGTCATATGTTTACGCAACGTACACAGAGTGTATACATTTTAAATGGTCGGCAACGCGCATGTGACACCCTTGGAGTTGCAGGCATCCACAGGCTGCGGTGCTGTTTACCATCAGCACCTTTTTAAGGCACGAGTGAATAGGCATCTTCTGGGTGAGCTCGCTTCATCGTCGGCCTCATCTTTGCCTCCTGGCTAGATGCTGGCCAAGAGCAATCCCATTTTTAATAAAAAAAAAGGCGGGTCGTACGCTAGTTTGCTCCCGACGTGGTATTAAAAAAAATAAAAGAAAAGGAGGGAATATTTTGTAATGATCTAATAGACAGACAATTTTTTTTAGGACAAGCCTATTGAAATCGTATGTGAACCGTACCTTATTATCAGTCTGTGTCCCTGTTTTCGATTTCCACTTCTTTTTTGACTGATGTGATTTCATAAGATTCACTGTTTCAGAGCTGAAACAATTCACTGGAATTAGGTAAGTACTCATTTTGTGAGTTATCGTAAAAAGTTTTCCCTTCATAGTAAAAGACGTTTGTAACGCTGCAAAGGTAATCCCTTTTACTTGTTATTATTTGATATTTTTTATTACGTTCATTGGGCAACTACTACGGAACCCTACAATGAGGATGGCCCGACATGCTCTTGGCTGATTCTTTTTATTAGAATACAAAATTCTTGTAAAAACCAAGATAATTACTTATCAGACTCGAAACTAGGCTGGGCCTATATTTCGTGCTACTTGAAACTTGAAACCAGTGAGCAAAATGCAGTTTTCCCGCGAGCGTGAAAGAACTTTCTATTTAATTTTTCATTTGGTTGGTTCATTTAAGTAACTTCATTATCTCTATCACTATTCCTTTGCGTTATATTTTCGCGCCGCTGAGGTGAAAAGTTGTATGTATCACACGAGAGCAAAGATATTTGCATCTCGTGTCTATGAGTCCCTCTCTACGCTAAGGCACTGGTCCCACCGCCGGCTACAAACTATGAGCGAGTAGAACTATAAACTACAAACTAGTGGGCGAGAGGCGAGAAGCTAGTATAGTTTTGACGCTCGGCTATAAGCTAGTGTTCGCGTGCGTCGGGCGATTACTCGTTCCACTAGCTCAGCCGAAGTTCTATCAGGCATCGGCGAGTACCACTGAGCTAGTTTTATAGTCGATAGCTTTTATCGCTGCGGTCAACTAGTAAACAGCGGTCCCACCGCCAGATATCGGCGAGCTCGGCGAGCAACTAGTAAAATTCTGTACTAGAAACAATAGACAATCGGCGGGAGGCTAGTAAAAATTCTATGGAATTAGAGCTTACTCGCCGGGCGGTGGGATAGTGTCCTCGCCGGCAGTGTGAACAGCGACCGATTAAATATAAAAATATATAATATATCTCTCTTTTATTTACACGGAAGCGATTATCTTTTGTTCGTTTCTTGGGCTAGAAAATAGCCGATAGCTCATAGTGTACTAGCTCGCGATGGGACCAGTGCCTAAAGATTCAATTATAGAATCTTTCGCTTGCTCGGGACTCAACATCAACACTCACGGTAAAAATTTAATTGCTCAAACTGTAATAGAACACAAATTGTAATAGAATAAAAAATACAGCCAGTTTTTGAGTTTTTTAGGATTTGTATGAAAACCATAATAATTGCTGTATATTGTTTCTCCATTATAATTTCAAGCAACAGAAACTAATTTCCGGCCTAGAAATGCCGGATCTCATTGTTTATACAAAATTTCATGGTATTCCAGCATGCCGTTTTAAAATGAGATAGAAATTGTATCGAGAACCGAGCTTCCTGCGGACTTTTAAAAACAAAGCTTCTTACAAGTGACTAAAAACAGAAAGAAGACTGAAGAAGTAGTGATATGTATAATGTTTTTTCTTAATTCACAAGTGTTATAAAATAATATATGTATTAATAATGCAGATCCAACAATTGCAGCAGCAGCAATTATGTACATTTGATTTACCGTTTACATTACTTGTATAGTGTAAAAACTAATTTTAGCACTAAGGAGCCGCTGCTTCTGTTATATATACATTAAAATCCATACTTTAAATATAATAAATGCGAAAATTTATAATAAGAAATGCGGAAGTAACTCTGTTTGTCTGTCTGTTTGTTACCTCTACACGCTTAAACCGCTATACCGATTTAAATGAAATTTCGGATATAGATAGTTTGAGTCACGGGTAAGGATATAGGATAGTTTTTATACCGGAAATCATTCCTTTGGGGGTGAAAAGAGGGGTAGAAGTGTTATCAGCGAGCTATATTTAAGTATATTTAAGCCTGCGTCTACAACAATTTAATAGCAATTATTTGTATAACATAATGATTCGCACGCGTGCGGAGTTACGATTAAAAGCTAGTGCTCTAATAAATTAGCTAGCTACTTTTGAAGTAGACGGGCCAACCAACTTTTTTTTTTCTAGTGGATATGGGTGTCCCACTGATGCTGGCCTATGATGGTTGCCATTTTATTACTTGTCGTCGCGGATGAGACATTCGTCACGTTCTGGCAAGTATGCGAGTGCGAGAGTGGCGGGCGTCTTATCCACGACGATATGTGATAAAATGGCAACCATCATACGCCCGCTGGGCAAAGACCGGTATGTGCTTCTTGCCGCCGAGAAAGGTGTCTAATTCATATTATTATTTCGTCTAGTAGTCCAGGAGACAACAGTCATAGATCCAATTTATTACAAAAACGTTCAACATGATAAGTGTAAAGGAATATATAAAATAAAGAATATATAATAAGGAATATATATATTCTTATAATTGTTTTTTTTAATTGATTATTTTAAGAGACCCAGGAGACACCGTGCCATCTAAAAAGTTGATTGACCCAAAATACGAGTAAGATCAAGCGGGCCTATTCCGTCAGAGGGGCAATTACGTCAACCTATCCAGATCTTATTTTAAAATTCTACATATACAATAACTGTTGGTTCACCCCGAACTGTAAACTTGCAATCCGTCCAGCGTCAACTGGTATTTTTAAAATTAATTTATTTGTATTAATTTGACAATCCTTAGCGGACCCCAGGCATCCTTCAGGATGTAACTGTACTGGGAAGAACGCTAGGATGATAATCATGATGATGAATTTTACAATCCTGATATGATATAGTATTTGTAATTTATTGTTTAAATAATTTACATACTTATTTATAGGTAAAAAAGTTAAGAAGATGACCTTTTGTATATAGTTTAGCGTGTTCGAATAGGCATTTGTTTTGTTTGTCTTGCACATTTTAAATATGTAATGTCTATTCGAACACGTCACAACTACATACCACAGGTAATCTCCTTTAGGTACGACTTTATGCATATTATTACATAATGATTTGGTTGTATTTGACGGTCATAAAGTCATAATGTAAATACGTGTAGAGCCAGCTTTAATTTACATAGTAATTGAATATTCTGAAATAAGCTAGTGACTCTGTGAGCTGTAGAGTTTTTTTTATAATTTTTTTTTTATCAAATTTCAAAATTTCCAAAAACTGACTCGCCAAAAAAAATCTATTAATTATCGAACCTGCTCACAAAATGTCACGAGAATCGGTTGAGAAATGTGACCTGTAGAGAAGAACATCTGGACAGACAGACAGACAGACATACGAAAGATTTTTTGTCGAAATCTGAAACTGAGACGCTTCGCTCGCGTGGTCAAAAATCTATCTTATCCCGCAAGATGCCAAACCCAAATTATCCCTTAGACGTAATACTCCCGCTTGACCTTATTTTGATTCACACCTGCCATCTGAACATCTGTCCTTGAGGGCCTGAAACAGTTTTGTGATCGACGACTGTGTCTCCTGCGTCGCTTTCCCTCCGTGTCTTGAAGATGACCAACTAAAGGAACATACAGATATAGTCAGCAATCGGGGCAAATGCACCAGCGGGTTAAGGGCGCCTGCCATAAAATATCTCTAAATATGCAGATATTATACAACTAACGTCATCTTATAGGTATCCAGGAATATATCCTCGTAGTTCCCAGAGTACTTGTTAATATAAATATAAAATATTTGTGAACAATATGGCACAAATTGTGCTGTTCCCAAATTAAGCAAAGCTGGTAATATGGGTACTAGGCGACGATACATATGTGTACTTAATGCACTTATATATAGATAAATCAATACTCAAAACATAGAAAACGTCCAAGACTCATCATTACATCAGCCGATGGACGTCCACTGCTGGACATAGGCCTCCCCTAAAGAGCGTCACAATGACCGGTCCTTCGCCCCCCGCATCCGCGGACTCCCAGGACGGATACCAGGTCATCACTCCACCTTGTGGGGGGCCTACCCACGCTGCGGCTTTTCGTGGTCGCCACTCGAGGACCTTTCCGCGTCAATGTCCATCGGTTCTAAGTACAATGTGCCCCGCCCACTGCCATATAAGTTTAGCGATTCGGAGGACTATATCGGTCCTTTGGGAAGGCTATAAGTAGTGGTCGTCTACCACAATCAATCAATCAGTCAATTTGTAATATGTCTCTAATTCGATTGAAATAGATGCCCCAAATAAATCAATTTAATGGTATCTGAATACATATAAGACCATCTTTGAATCACTGAGTTCCTACAAGGCATTATCAATGTAAAATATTTTCGTTTGAAAAATAGAAATTGTTAATTCTTTTCCGGTACATATTTATGTGAAATTTATGCAAAGTTAAATATTGACATTAATTGCCAACATTTACATATTAATAACAATATATTATAACTTAGATTTATTTTAATTATCACGTTGGCTGCCCACCATACTTCAGCTAAAGTTTTGCTCGCACGCCCCATACAAATCTAGTGACCCATTTGATCCCACCGGTGATGCTCATGGTCACACAGATAAGTTTACGTGATCCCTCCGGTGATGCTTATGGCAGCCTACGTGTTAATTTGTTTTTATCGATAACATACCAAACATTGAAAGTCGGTAAATGAGAAGTCACTATGACAGCTCGTAAATGCCACCATAATTCTGGCCTCTCCTCATCAGCCTTTACAATGTCACAGTGCTGGGTACAGCTCTTATGGATGAGGGATAATGGGACCCTCACGGTAGTCACGCTAGCTCGGGGCGGGTTGGATCACGCCCACCATTGGTTTTCTTCGCAGATGTAACGGGTTTCGCGATGTTTTACTTCACCGATTTTAATATTGGATGAAAACCAACTTAAGATGAAAATAATTTGTATTGTTATCTGTACAATAAATACGTAATTATGTAAAATGCTCACCTTTTACTACCCTGGAACATAATTATAATAAGTTATAAGAAAAAATGTCACATACAAAAAACTCGTTTCTTTTCTATGTGACGTTTGTGACATTTTATATTCTTTCTTTAACTGCTGTGCTTATTTCAACTCATCGCTGAGAAAAAAGTTCGAGAAACAATTTATGAAAGAAAATTGTTTATCTTAGAGTTTATTATAGAATTTAAACCCTCTGACTCCCATTTTTTAGGGTTCCGTAGCCGAAAAGGGCAAAAACGGAAGCCTTATAGTTTCGTCATGTTTGTCTGTCTGTCCGTACGTCACAGGTATACAATACAATACAAATCGTCTTTATTGCACACCTCACACAAATGAATTAGTTGTAGTGCTGAAACGCTCCTTGAGATAGTGAGGAGTCGCAGGGTTAAAAAGAACATTATACAGAAGAGAGAGAATGTGAGAGTTACGGCGATAACGTATTGGGAGCCACTTCTGTTACTCAACAACTATAAGATCTATTAAAATGTAGGTGTATTATATTATGTAGGCCGTATTACGGAAGCGGCTGCCATATGACCTCCCAACCCAAGGGGGAAACTAGACCTTATTGGGATTAGGCTTGTCAAGTGAGTGAGCAAATTGACCTTTAGAAGTTTCCAAGCTAACCGAAGTCCGTAAGTGACCCAGACGGTACATTCAACAGCAAAAGTAGATGATCATTTTAGTACCTTGTCACTTTCAAAACTTTGACGTATGTCAACTGTCGCGGTATTGTTACGTTAGTGCCACAATAGTTATTTGTTATACAAGGGTGCAAAGTTGTATTTTACCCGCGAGTGTGGAATTGAAACACGAGCTAGCGAAAGGATTCTATAGTTGAACCACGAGCGAAGCGAGTGGTTCTCAAATAGAACCCTGAGCGTAGCGAGTGTTTAACACACGAGAAGTAAAATACAACTTTGCACCCGTGTGTCACACAAAACTTTTCTCCTCACTATAGCGAGGAAAGTGCAACATGCAAAAAAACACAGTTCCACAGGCATGATTTTCATTACTGGAATCACTGATATTTTTACGATATTATAACAAAAAACTCTGGAAGTTGTGTACAATATTTACGTGAGTCGGAGTCGGTGACAATGACAAGTTGTGTATATTTTAGTTGACATTGACAATGATGACATTTCTGACGTTCTGCGTTTTGAAATTGCATCGACTCAACTTGTGCGCTTACAATTATTCTCAATATCATTATAAAAAAAATGTTAGTTATAGAATTTTAAGGTTTACGACTTAAATCATTAAATAAAGCTTTTGGTATTTTTTATAAAATTCTCAAATCATTTATTTAATGATAATTGATATCAAACGAACCATTATTAGGAGCGTTTTACGTTTTGTTATCTGTCAAAAGCTACTCAAACACGCTCCAAGGTCAAATTACTTTCCCCACTTGTAGATAAAATGCGTTTTTACCCGCTTGTTTCAAAGGATAAAAGACAGCTTTCCGAGCTAGTGAGGGGAAAAGTACTAAAATGATCATCTACATTTGCTGTTGACTGTACGAGCCGGAAATCGAACCCATGTCCTCCAGATTGAAAGTCGTGTCCCTTACCGCTTGGCTAGTGATATAGGAAAGGAATGGCTCACATTAAATGTACGAAAACAACATCTAAGTTGAACGTTCAATAATAATTTAGTGCAAAGTCCTAAAATATTTACGGATCAACATAACTCCTGTAACCAGCCTCAAATAAAGTGCCAGTAAAATATGTGTAATAAAAAAATGGCGGCAGAGTTTTTGGTTCAAAACTGTGGTTCCGTACTGTAAATATATTTTACATCAATTTTCGGTTGGAATTTAGGTTTCGTATATAAAGACCGCGAGTCCAAGGTATTCTCAGCATTCGTCTCCAGCACATCTCGATGCAACTTTGTCTTTCTCGGGCCAGGATTTTCCACTTTGTAAACAACACCTGATGGAAAAAAGGAATCGGTATTCCCTATCTACTTGAATGGTGTGGAAACGTGGACAATCCTGACCCGAGCGAGAAAATGGAAAAGCCCAATGAACAGGTTCAATTGTAAATCTTGTATTTTTTTTTACCGCGGTTGACTTAGCTACAATCTAAAATTTTACAAACCTATAAGGCTAGGTTCATGGTCAGCACCCGGATTGCATCTGGAGCGTATATATTTTTGTAGCCGCGGTTGGCTTAGCTACAAGTTAAGGCGAAGGGGTGGGCAAGCTCTTTCCATAGAAACTTTTTGCAAGTTTTTCTTCGTTTGTGTTTGCACTTGAGTTACTATTTTTGGTCCATATGCTTATTTTTTTTACTTTTTATTAATAATTTTTGTATTTTTTTTTAATAATGCAAAATTTCAACATCAAGGCTGCGTATATCCAATATCTACCAACAAAAAATTAAATGTGCCAAAACTAACGCAAAAAACTTGCACAACCTTGTATGGAGAATGGATTTCACAAGCTTAATAAACTGGCAACACTGACGGGTTTGATGAGTGATTTGACTGATTGTTGGTTTTGAAATTGTTTTGAACTTGCCCTAGCCTAAGGAACCCTAAAAAAAGAAGTAGTATCACTCAACGGAATTGCGTGTATCCGCCGTTACGGGAAGCGCGGTAAAACGATATTTGATGTGTGCGGGTATAATTGCGGTATTAGTGGCCCGTGGGGAGGATTAGGCAAAGGTGTAGCATCACTCTGTGTTAGTCCCATTTCCAATAGTTGCTACATTAAGGAATTTTTAGAGTATAAGTAAATAAAATAATTAGATTTAAGATATGTCCTAAAAGTTTGCATGCCTGTAAGGTAGATTTTAGTGATACTTTTAATTGTACCTGTGTCACCCTACTGTACCTAAAATCGAGCATAATAAATATTTCATTCATTATTTCATTTCATTCATTTCATTTCATTCATTTCATTTCATTCATTTCATTTCATTCATTTCATTTCATTCATTTCATTCATTTCATTCATTTCATTCATTTCATTCATTTCATTTCATTCATTTCATTCATTACATTTTTGCTGTGAACTTGCCTGTTGTACACTCAACAGCAAAAGTAGATGATCATTCTAGCACTTTATCGCACTAACATAGCAATACTGCGACAGTCGGGATGCGGCAAAGTAGTGAAAGTGACAAGGTACTAAAATGATCGTCTACTTTTGCTATTGACTGTACTTGCATTTATTTTACCTTAAAGCCTTGTAAAATCTTATAAAGGGTAGCAATCGATAGCCAGCGCGGGATTCCTGCCTGCGCTACGAGTATTGGTACCCTACTAAGGTGTCCCGATTTTTGGCAGCATTTTTAGAAATAGGTTTTAGTTTAGGTTTTGTTAGGGTTTCGTAGTCAACTAGGAACCCTTATAGTTTCGCCATGTCCGTCTGTCTCTCTGTCTGTCTATCCGGCTGTCTGTCCGAGGCTTTGCTCTGTGATTGTTAGTGCTAGGAAGCTGCAATTTGGCATGGATGTGACAAAGTGGTAAACTAAAATCTAAAAAATAATAATTTAGGTTACCTCTTCTACACGTAAAGTGGGGATGAAATTTCGATTACACCACATGGAGAACACAAAAAGCCAATGCTTTGAGGTTCCAGTGATCCCCAGTGCGCTGGTTACGGTAGCGGCCAGGGTACTAGCGGGGTTAGGGGTGCTAAGAATCTCCGGCGACAATTCGGCCTCCACCACCGACGGCGCACCGTAAATAGACCCCCAAGGTTGACTGATGACCTGGTCAAGGTCGCAGGAGTACGCTGGATGCGGGTGGCGCAGGCACGGTTATTGTGGCACTCTTTGGGGGAGGCCTATGTCCATGAGTGGACGTCTTTACCGGAAAAAGCTAGTAAACACGTACGTTTTCCTTTTTCAATTGTTTTAAACACAGAGGACCTTCAGTCACGGAAGTAAATACATCCAAAACCTCTCAAAGCAATTTCTAAATATTTAATTAAGAAAAAACAAAGACGTGCCCATAAAGCGTGTCTAGTTTATGCCCGGGCTCGAACCCGGGACCGCATGGAAATGCGACTGATAAATAAAGAAAGAGGTTAAGCGAGGTGCGGGCAAATATCATCTTAGGGGCTGTGAGGGTTGTCACACACAGGTGAATTTACTTTCCAGTAGATACGTAATGTCTTAAGGCGCAGGGTAGGGCAAGCCATTCTCCATACAAAGGTTGTGCAAGTTTTTCGCGTTAGTTTTGGCAGTTCAGCATTTAATTTTATTTTTTATTGGTACATATTGGATATACGCAGAACTTGATGTTGAAATTTTGCTTTATTTAAAAAATAATAAAAATAAAAAAATACAAAAAATAATTGGATTTAAAAAAGAAAAACATCAGAACATAGCTAACAAAAAAATAAGCATATGGACCAAAAATAGTAACTGGTGTGCAAACACAAACGAAGAAAAACTTGCACAAAGTTTGTATGGTAAGAGCTTGCCCACCCCTTCGCCTTAAGAGGGCGCAGTACCCTCGGTTCTCCATACAAACGTATTTATGCTCTCATTTTAAAACGCCATGCTAGAATAACATGAAACTTTGTATACACAATGGGATCCGGCATATCTAGGTCGGAAATTAGTTTCTGTTGCTAGAAATTGTAAAAGGAAAAAAATACAGCGGTTTTTGAGTTTTTTACGGCTTGTATGAAAACCTTAATAATCATTATATTTTTTCTCCATTATACGAAACGAAAGCCTACAGAGTTATAATAATCTCTATTCTCTATTACGCTATAGGTGTACTAATGGCTTTTTTAACCGACTTCAAGATTTCAAAAGAGGAGGTTATCAATTCGGTTGTATGTTTTTTTTTTAATGTTTGTTACTCCATAACTCCGTCATTTCTTAAACGATAATTCTTTTTTGATTGTAAGTATATATATCCAATTTGGTCCCGTTTTTGTCAAAACGCAGTTTTGATGATGGGATCCATGAGAAATTGAGGGAACTCCTCAAATCTTAAAGGCAAACATATAGTGATTTTTGTGTTTTTATCAACAACTCAAGCATTTTCAACCAAAAATGTGACATTTGGTGAAGTGGAACTGCTGATGATGATCAGAACAGAACTCTTCAACGACGAAAAGTTCACGTTTGGCAATTTGTCCTCCTAGCTGTGTTTGTTAAGCAAGTTCTATTTTCACGATTAATTTTTGACATGCTCGATTTCTGATGATGGGATCCATGAGGAATTGAGGGAACTCCTCAAACCTTAAAGGCAAACATATAGTGATTTTTGTGTTTTTATCAAAAAATCGAGCATTATCATACAAAAATGAGACATTTGATAAAGTGGAACTGCTGATGATGATCAGAACAGAACTCTTCAACGATGAAAAGTTCACGTTGGACGATTTGTCCTCCAGTCCTAGCGGTGTTTGTTAAGCAAGTTCTATTTTCACGATTAATTTTTGACATGATCGATTTCTGATGACGGGATCCATGAGGAATTGAGGGAACTCCTCGAACCTTAAAGGCAAACATATAGTGATTTTTGTGTTTTTATCAAAAAATCGAGCATTATCATACAAAAATGAGACATTTGATAAAGTGGAACTACTGATGATGATCAGAACAGAACTCTTCAACGACGAAAAGTTCACGTTTGGCGATTTGTCCTCCAGTCCTAGCGGTGTTTGTTAAGCAAGTTCTATTTTCACGATTAATTTTTGACATGATCGATTTCTGATGATGGGATCCATGAGGAATTGAGGGAACTCCTCAAACCTTAAAGGCAAACATATAGTGATTTTTGTGTTATTATCAAAAAATCGAGCATTATCATACAAAAATGAGACATTTGATAAAGTGGAACTACTGATGATGATCAGAACAGAACTCTTCAACGACGAAAAGTTCACGTTTGGTGATTTGTCCTTCTAGCTGTGTTTGTTAAGCAAGTTCTATTTTCATGATTGATTTTTGTCATGCTCGAGTTCTGATGATGGGATCCATTAGGAATCGAGGGAACTCCTCAAATTTGAAAGGCACACAAATAGTAATTTTAGTATTTTCATGTACTAATCAAGCATTTTCATTCATAAAAGTGACATTTGATGAAGTGGAACTGCTGATGATGATCAGAACGGAACTTTTCAACGACGCGTAGTTCAAGTTTGGCGATTGGAGCAAGGTTTTTCCATGATTCCATGAGGAATTGAGGGTACTTAGTCTTCTACCATTATAAACATACTTATAGCCATTTTTATTTTATTGTATGGAATCTAAGAGTGCACCATCTAAGTATAATAATCTTTCACCGGCCTCCCCCATTGAAGTCGGTTTTTTTTTCTTAAATATTATTGTTTTCTCATATCTGCCACTCATGCATATTTTTTTTTTACAGAATGGAATGTTAAAATTATTTCGTACCTATTTTTACAGCTTTTTCATCTCTTACAAATATATTAAAATATAATTAAACGGGTCACTCACGTCTTTAAGGTCGAATCTTGCTCGACATGTTTCATACCGGTTCGCGGTCCTTAATAAATCGTTAAATTAATCGTCGGTCGTTTAATTATATTTTAATATAGCTCAAACTCACGGGAGATTTCTATATAAAATATATTTTTTGCTTGTTTTCGGTTTGTATAGTTTTTTGCAGTGAGAAAACTCCGTGGTGCCATCCCTAGCAGCTAATATGTGAGTGACAGCCGAACATAAATAACAGCCGTCGCATGATCCGGCCGGGTTCGATTCCCGGCTTGTTTACGGTTGTGTCTAATTTTATTATGTTTATGTGCGCTCTGCGCCTCGATAGGGACTTAGTATGTGGGGTGGACAAGACACGTTTTTTTTAATACTACGGTGTTATCAAACAAACCCAAAGGTTTGTTTTCATGTTTTGACTAGCCAAGCGATGCGTGCAAAGCGTCTCTGTTTCAGCTTGGGCAAAAATGCTTTCGTATTGTCTGATTTCCAGATGTTCTCTTAACAAGTCGCTGGTCTTAACCGATTCTAGTGATAAATTGTTCGCAGGTCAGGTTCTCTACTTATAATTTTTTTAAGCAGATATTTTTTTTTACTTTGGAAAAATAACTCGCGAGGTGTACAGCTCACAGAGATAGAGTATTTTAGTAATATGTGTCATCGCAAGATTCGCAAGGGGTCCGTCTTCGTCAATAAGTACGATTTATAATTGCATCAGTAAAGAAATTTAGCCTTATTGACGCCGCCAAAAGATACCCTTTGCTTGATAAGGACACAAATGGCTGCAAGTATGACTGTAAAGATTACTTAGATAGGTCATCATCAGATAAGGCAAAGTGGTATAAAAATGGAAGTGAGTGTAATATTCGCCGATAAACTTCACGTTTGGCGAAATGGCTATTAATGTTTATTGTACCATGCTTTTTTCTGAAAAAAAAAGGTAGTAGGAACGCTGCGTGCGTGTCTTACAATAATACGGGCGAACCAATTTCGCCCCAAACAAAGATCTAGCAAACGTGATAACTGTCAAACAACGTCCTATTATCCCTAATAGACCTAGGCCTATGGAACCCCAATGAAATCGATAACATGGATTCAATTACCTACACAAACCTGAGGAAAAAAACGTCACAAGGCCAACATATTTCGCACAACCATGGTTTTCCTACATTTTCGGCCTTAAGTTGTCGTAGAAAAGTTCAGAGTCGTGTTTTGACGTCGCGGCGCCCCATGGTAGTTACGTGTGGGGCTCGGTGTGGTCGTAGCCCGTAACATTGGTCGTAAAATGGCTGGTTTACCCCTAAGGTCGAGGGTTAGCTTACAAATTAGGGCGTCAAATTTACAGGAGGTAGCGATTTATACTAAAAGTGGAGGCGACAAAATGTATGCCATGTTACCGAAAATAAAGGTTGGTTGTTTGCTAGTTATATGTAGCTCGAAATACTGAGCTTTTCACCCGCATATGGAGCAAAAGTGAAATTTTAATAAAAATCTATACTTTCGAAACGATTATTTATTTCGAAATATCAAACGTAAAAATTTCAGATAACTGAGCCACCTATATTTTATTAATAGAACCGTGAATATATCGTGGATTAGAAGGAGTAGCAAAAAATCTTATTACAAGATACCATGCCAAGAAAACTGCTGCCATACTAACGTCACTACTTGCTCTGTAGGTATATATTTATATTATTTATTTATTACATACGTTTGCATGGCTAACAGTAACCCAATGCGCCATGAAACTTAAGCTTTCTGTACATATATCAAAAATTAATATCTATTTAGTCAACGAAACGGCGTGGCCCTGTTGCATCGTCATCTCCGGTGTAGGATTCGGTAGGTTGCCCCGGAACCGTCGAAACACGACACCCTTCGGCCAGAAGTCAGCGGCGGCGGCACGCGCACCACAAACGATCTGAAGTCACCTGAAGTGCACGTAGTGACGCGAACGCAGCTGGTATGTGGTATTCTGTTCCTGGTGGTAAGCTCGCCAGAGCTCCAGAGTATGCGCTGTAATGAAAAAGAGGTCATGAACTTGTCTCTAACTGTCAACACACGAATCCTCAAATCAATAAACAGCTAAAAAACGTCAAGAAATAGCAGATATAACGTACCTTCTTAAAATTACACCTGGAAATATTGATTGCCCCGAATTGCTTTCTAAACTTTCTTTCAACACAGCTACTCGGTCGAAAAGGTTTTATCCCCCCATTTCACTTCAACGTACATCATCTAATTATAGGCAAAATAGTTTTCTATGTCGTGCAGCACGTAAATAGTTTGTCGAAGGATCTAGATATTGACGTTTTCAATTGCTCTATTCCATGTGAGGCGAACTTTATCTACTCGTAAACGTTGTTTCTTACCCATCTAGGTTGCGGGTGGTGATATGCTTTCTGGGTGTGAGTAACTTTATACATTTAATTAACTTTATACGTAGTTGCTGAGTATACAAATTTTTAATTTTAAGATACTATAACATACTATAAGATACTACCTTAGTTCATATCTTGTTTCTATTGGTGAGTTCTGTAATTGGCTTCATATTTCTATTTAAAATGTCAACATGCATAAAATGCCGTTGAAACTTCTATAATAAATAAATAAATAAATAAATAAACGATCGGCAACGCGTTGACGGTGATGATGATGACTCGTCTGGAATAGTAGGTACAAATTATGCTGTCTGCTTGCCATTAGACAGGTTGTATGATTGTTTTTGTGCTCATGGAAAAAAATGGTTTTTAGTGTAGTATACAGGCTGGGTCCTGTAATAGGAGCAAAAAACGGTCCACCATTGAGCAAGCCACCAACTATTTTCAAGTGGCCCCAGTTGAAAAAAAAATTGTTTTCAATTTTTTTTTCTTTAAAGTTAGCTTTTACCTACGTGTATTTTTTTACTCTTCTGGAGTTATATTAATAACTATGTATTTATAATAAAAAAAAACCATTTCTTAATTTAAAAAAGTACCTTTTAAAACAAAAATATCAAAAAATATTATGACTCATAACTTGATACTACCTCAAAAACTGCATTGACTGCAGCGCTATAATCTCGTGGTATCAAGATACATTCCTTGAAGGTCCTTACTTTAGATCAAAATTTCTCCGATTATAAAAAAAAATATTACGACACAGAGAGTTACTTCGGATGTGCTTCGGATGCTCTAAGGAAGCAGCCTTTTCAATATTTGCTGTAACAGCGCTCAGTTTGTATACACTAAAAACATTTCCAGTCTTTAGTAAAACATCATAATTAAGTAAGATAAGAGCTTGACAAGACGTATCCGCTATCTCTTCTGTCTCGCTCCAATCTTGTATTGAGGTATCGATGGGTAATGCGACGGAGTGAGACAAGACATTTTTACGATTGTACTTCTTTTTTACGGGCTTTCTAGTCTGTGTGCAGTGAATTGGGTACTCCTGAATTCCTGATTGATTATTAGTTTTTTAAGGATTATTTTCCGCCAACTAATTATTTTTGTCCGAACTTCTCAGCAAGTTATTCAGTATATATAATTTCAACGGAGGGTTGAGCAAGTGAGCATCTCTGGAAAATTTGTGGACAGGGGAGAATGCGAGGTTTCGTCCAATAGTTTCTGCTGGGGATATTGAGAGTTATATATAAATAAAGCACCGAGTTGTATCGGGGATACAAGCGTAATAAATTAAGTGGATACATCTTACGTTGCCTACTAATTTATATTCGTTACTAAATTAATAATCTACGGTGTGTCCTTATTACCATTAGGCAAGTCATATATGCTTGTTTGGCATCGTCGTGTTAAAAAAAAAAAAACTAGATCACTCCAGGAGACAGCAAACAAAACGAATCTTCATACACCATTATCGAAGCATCGACAGCCAAGTGACCGTTGGGCTAGCCTCCAGAAGAAGATTAAATTTAAAATGTAGGTATTTGTTTACTACCCTTTATTATTGCGTTATAAATTTATAATAAATAGCAAGTCCAATCGCAGATCACGGTTAATAAAAATACCGACGCAATTTTTGTATGGTAATTAAGCTATGTTATAAGCAAGAGCCAATCCTGAACACACTCACTATACTCTGTTCTCAAATCTCACCTAATATGTGGTTGATCCCGGATCAACTAAGCCTGTCGACGACATACTCACATCGCATCGAATAAGCGGGTTAAGCACCCATGATACAGGGAAGAAAGAGGATACTGCATATAGTGTTGTGTTATTTATGTTACAAACGCTTCCGAAGATGCATTGTGTGGACTAAATATTTCTCTCAGGCGTCCGTAGACGCCAAAATTTGTTTCGCTCGCTAATAACCTGCGCTCTACGGGCGCGCAAACACTTGAAAAATGGACATATTTTTTGCCAAAACGGATTATTATTTCCAAAAATGAAGAAACTAGTTTTAGAACAGGCGATCTGCGATCAAGCTGTCACTTATACCTTTTAGAATCAGTAGCGAATTTTGAGTAGAAAACATACTCCGTGTTTTTTTTTTGCCTTTGTTGCGCCTTTTATCGTGTCACACGCGTCTTGTTGCTTCCAAAAACCATTATTTAGAGGCAATGACGTCAAAAAACTAAAAAATTCGAAGTCATACCAAGTTAGCGATGTGATGTTATTGAACGCGTATCTATTTCGTTTCCTCTGGGCCGACGTGGTTGGGGTTATGCACGCTATAACCATCCCCAAAAATGACAAAATAAAAAGAGGATCAGTTCGCTTGTTCTTCAGTGCAAGCGTCAATAGGCGATGGTGACTGCTTACCATCAGTCAGGCTTTATTATTATTTCATTGTAGACATGTTCATAATATAGCAAGGTGTTACAATCATAAAACGGTAGGTACATGCCACCCAATTATTAAAAAAAAAACAAAAAAGGTACACAATAAAAAATAGGTAAAGGTAAGGGCACACAATTATTAAAGTCCTTAAAACTAAAATCCCACCAAAAACATGTCATGTACAACAGGCTTATGCCTTTTTGCCACCATCGTTGTATAGACGCAGGTTCCACGAGCTCTGTGACACTTTAGGCACCTATAAATCTGTCACGACAACAACAACCGCCTTGAAAGTAAATCAATTATATTTATAATCAAGCATATGACCTCGATGTCTTCAAGGTAAGAGTGAATAGGCATCTTCTGGGTGAGCGTGTTCCATCTTAGACTTTGTCTTAACTTTCCATCAGGTTAGACTAAGGTCAAACGTAATCCCATTTACAATAAAAAAAAACAATTGAATAATTGCTGTCTCTTTCTTGCCTATAGCTGCGTCTCTTAGGTTGTTACGACAAATTAACAGGTTACATACGGTTAATTAGGTATCATCGAATTTGGTTTGAATTGTTTTAGAATGGCAAATGAGTTAACGTATGACTAAGGCTGAGTTGCACCAAACCGTCTGTAATCGTAAGCGTTGTTCGTTAAAATTTCTATGTTTCTATGGGATGACAGCTGCCGGTGCCATATGTAACGTTGATCGGTCTGTGATCGTAAGTTGGTGCAACCCAGCCTAAGTGTGATAAGTGTAAAAGACAACTCAAAAGAGTGAAAACGTTTTTATATTTTCTCAATTAATAATAATTATGTATACATAACTAAGATTTCCGTTGCTTTCCTGCGCATCTCCACGTGTTTTTCACCCATTTTTCACCTGCGCTAAAATGGACACACTTACAACTTAATGTAACCATACCATCGTAGTTTTATATTGGCTGATAATAGTTTTCGTAGTGAGTTTTGACTGGCGATAGCTGTCAATCAGTTATTAATTTTGTCTAATTAATAATGTTTACAATAACAAATACCAATGCGCGGAAGAACCGCTCGTCATTAATAAAAAATATATAATCAAAAAAAAAAATTAAGGTTATTGTGTATTGTCGAGGTAAGTAAGATCTCGCATTAATCTAATTAATAATGTTTACTAAAACAAATACCAATGCGCGGAAGAACCGCTCGTCATTAATAAAAAATATATAATCAAAAAAATAATTAAAGGTTATTGTGTATTGTCGAGGTAAGTAAGATCTCGCATTAATCTAATTAATAATATTTACAATAACAAATACCAACGCGCGGAAGAACCGCTCGTCATTAATAAAAAATATATAATCAAAAAAATAATTAAAGGTTATTGTGTATTGTCGAGGTAAGTAAGATCTCGCATAAAGCGCTTCAAATACGTACGCGTTTACTCTTAAATCCCACTTAGCGGAGGCCTGAAGGGAATATAAATCAAGCACCGCGATTGAAAAGATATTGAACACCTGAAAAATGTTTTTAATGGACCATGGTGGGCCACTTTGTATGGATTCTGGTCCTCAAACTAACAAAGCTGAGAGTTAGGTCATTAGACATGTCTTTAAATCTACTTCATTTCGTTCTATGGGCACCAAGTTGAATTCCATTGCAGAACTGAGATTTTCATATTTTAGTCAGAGTGAATACGAACTAGTAGTAGATTTTAAAGACCGATTTAATGACATATTTTTCAGATTTATTGGTTTTAGGACCATTTTGAAGCATGGTCCTTTACAAATTTCTTTCAAATACTAAAGATTTAAGTGGACGTAATCAGAGGTCTTCTTAAATTTTATAGGGTGTTTTTATTGATTTCTTTTCCTTCAAGCATATAGCCGTGTATAGCCATAGAAACGACGTAACATATTAGTTTTTCAAATTTTGAGAAAAAAATATTTTTTACATTTTCATACAAAATAATTAATTATATCACCAAGGGTGAATGAAAACCTGCCTTAAAAGTTAACGTCGAGTCAATCAAAAGTTAATGTCAAGTATGAAAATTCGAAATTCTAATGACACGCACGTCTACATTGTTTAATTGTTAAGGATCTTTTATACTATGCTAAGGGAGTTAACTAACGATATAAATTCTTGGATATCTTGGAAATGGTACGAATTGGGATACTAGTGCAATGGAGAGAGCTATGTTGGGAGTTTCTCTGCGTGATCGCATCAGGATGAGGCCATCCGCAGCAGAACCAAAGTGACCGATATAGCTCTCCGAATCGCTAAACTTAAGTGACAGTGGGCGGGGCACATAGCACGTAGAACCGATGGCCGTTGGGGCGGAAAGGTTCTCGAGTGGCGACCACGTACCGGAAGGCGTAGCGTGGGCAGGCCCCCCACACGGTGGACTGATGACCTGGTGAAGGTCGCGGGTGTCCGCTGGATGCGGGTGGCGCAGGACCGGTCATTGTGGAAGTCTTTGGGGGAGGCCTATGTCCAGCAGTGGACGTCTTTCGGCTGACATGATGGGATACTAGTGTCTTAGAGAAGATTACATTATTTTATCTCAGGATTCAATAAAATCACAATTTACGGAATTCAATAAAAACAAGTCAAGGCCATGTCAGTTACACCATTTATAACTAAAGAACGGATAGGCCGATATTTAAGACCTTTGGTTTTTTGGATATGCCTTTGCTCCAAATAGCAGATATAATAATATCTGTAAAATATACGAAAAAAATCTCAGAATTTTTTTACGGAATGGGATGGGGGTGGATCGAAGTTCTCCCGGACAGCTAGTCAATAAATACAGAAATTGCTCGTTTATATATTAGATCGATTAGATGTAAGACTTAATTTATTTTTATTGGTGTCATACAGTATTAAGCTTATTTTGGGTCTTAAAACATCTTTACGTTAATAAATAGCCTTTATTATTGAAGCCTTTAAAAATACTCAAAATTAGTGTTATCTTACATCGACAAAATACTTTACGCTATTAATAGATGTTAAATGTAATGTTTATTACGTGATTTCCGTCTGTTCTAGCACAAGCTGCAGTCACTTGCAGCGATCCCGTTTAGAATACAAAATGGCCGCTCGCTTCAGTGCACAGGAAGCATTGTTTTCTGTAATCCTGTTCCGAGATGATCCTTCTTTGTACAATATTTATAAGCATAGTTGGAATTGGCAGGGATTTAATTAATCTTACTTTGTATATCTATACATATGTGGCGGGCACAGGTTGCGTGCGCACCCGCGCACGCCTAGCGCCTAGACCGCCTGTCAAGATTTACACACGTCAAGAGAATGTCTGTGGCTTTTGAACGTATATTTCGTATGAACTTGTATATTAGAACTCTTAATTAAATACTTATATCCTTTTCTACTTCTGTTGCTGGAGTTAGTATTCGAGTGCTGTGTGCCGAGGAATAAACTCGAGTAATCGACGTCTCGTTTCATTACCAACAACCTCAGGCATTATCTCGAGCACCCGGACTCCACACTGGTGACCCCGACGTGAACACGTGGAAAAAAGATATAATCAGAACGTCTAGTAAAATGACAGACAACACGCCGAAAGAGAGTTCTAGCGCGACACCCTACGCTACGCCCGGTGAGCCAATTCCTACTACTTCCGCTCCGGAGATACACCGTGTCGGTGTCCGAATTCCACCATTTTGGCCCGAAGAGCCCGAAATATGGTTTGCCCAAATTGAAGGCCAATTTACACTCTCTAATATTACGGCAGATGAAACCAAATTCAATTATGTTATCAGCCACTTGGACCAACAGTATTGCAAAGAGGTCAAAGATTTAATTATTTCGCCGCCAACCAATAATAAATATAATAAACTCAAGGCCGAACTCATCAAGCGACTCACAGATTCCAAAGACAAGAAAATTCAACAACTGCTTATGCACGAGGAATTAGGAGACCGCAAGCCGTCTCAATTTCTTAGACACTTAAGGGGCTTAGGCGGACCTACACTCTCGGAAGATTTATTACTTTCAATCTGGAGAACGCGTCTCCCAAACAACATTCAAACTGTTATCGCCGTGCAACCAGACGCCTCTCTCGACTTACTAGCGGATCTGGCAGACAAGGTTCAAGACATTGCTCCTACAACACCGCAAGTTGCTTCTACGTCATCAACCCTGCCTGGCTCCTCTTTAGATGAACTTAAGAACGAAATTGCTGAGCTGAGAAAACAAATGCGAGATTTAACTACGAATATGGAGAGATCCCGCGCACCGTACCGTTCTGAAACAAAACAACGCCAACGCAGCAAGTCCTTCAAACGTTCATCGTCTAATTATCGAAAATTCCCCGTGTGTTGGTTCCATACCAAGTTTGGCCGAAATGCTACAAGATGCGACAAACCATGCGACTTTCCGTCGGAAAACTTACCGGGCAGTCAGTAATGGCGACGGACGATTGCCCCAGTTCTTCAGGTCGCTTGTTTGTCACGGACCGTAAATCCAAGATGCAGTTTCTCATCGACACAGGCAGCGAACTTTGTGTATTCCCCTGCTCATCACTTAAACAGCGCCGTCCTAAGACAAATTACCAACTGTGCGCTGCAAACGGCTCCACTATAAATACGTTTGGCTACGCGCACCTAAATCTAGATCTGGGCCTTCGCCGTGAATACCCATGGCGTTTCATCGTGGCTGACGTTACTAAATCGATCATCGGAGCAGACTTTCTAAGACATTACAACCTCACGGTCGATATCCGTCATCAACGTTTGGTCGACGCTACCACTTCAATCTCCGCTTTAGGCATACCAGCAGCCTCATTGGACATGCTATGTTCTATTAGAATTATGACCGGCGACTATAAATGGCACGACTTATTAAGAAAATAACCTGAGATAACTCACCCAGCGGGAGTCCAAAAGCAAGCAAAACATAACACCGTACATTATATAAAAACAATCTCTGGGCCTCCCGTATCATCGTCTCCACGACGTTTAGCTCCAGATAAATTAATAATAGCCAAAAGAGAGTTTGAAGCTATGCTAAAAGATGGAACAGCTAGACCATCTAAAAGCCCTTGGGCGTCACCATTGCACTTGGCACCAAAGAAAGACAACGGTTAGCGTCCTTGTGGGGACTACAGGATGCTCAATTCTCGGACAATACCTGATAGCTACCCAATACGCCACATTCATGACTTCGCACAGAGCATTTCAGGCTGCAGCATTTTTTCTAAGTTAGATCTAGTAAAGGCGTACAACCAAATCCCTGTCAACGAAGAGGACATCCCGAAAACTGCCATAACGACCCCTTTCGGATTATTTGAATTCCCTTTTATGACATTTGGTTTACGTAACGCCAGACGTTCCAGCGCTTTGTTGACGAAATAACAAGAGGCCTTGACTTCTGTTACACTTACTTAGATGATTTCCTGATCTTCTCAAAAAACAACGAGGAGCATGAGATACACCTACGTTTGGTTTTCAACAGGCTAAAACAATACGGCATGGTTATCAATGTGTCGAAGTGCATATTCGGAGTACCACAAGTTAACTTTCTCGGATACTCCATATCAAGCGACGGAACTAAACCATTGGACACTAAAGTTGAAGCAATTAAGAATTTCCCACCTCCAAAGACAATAAGGGAGCTTAGAAGGTTTCTAGGGATGCTTAACTTTTATACACGATTCATCCCTAATGCCGCGCGTGTCCAAGCTCCGCTAAACGCGCTGTTAGCTGGCACCGTCAAGAACTCACACCCTGTTCAGTTATCGGATGACACATTAGAGGCGTTTGACAAATGCAAAGAAGGGCTCTGTAACGCCACGATGTTAGCTCATTCTGTATGTCAGGCAAGGCTGGGATTAGTTTGCGATGCATCTGATACCGCCATTGGCGCAGTCCTGCAGCAGTGGCAACGTGGATCCTGGCAACCTTTAGCTTTCTTCTCCAGGAAACTTAGTCCGGCTCAACAAAAGTATTCGCCATACGATAGAGAACTTCTAGCTGTATACGAAGCAGTAAAATACTTCCGGCATATGGTTGAAGCCAGAGATTTTACTATATACACGGACCATAAACCACTATGCTTCGCATTTGACACGAGAAAAGAAAAATGATCTCCCCGACAATTCAGGCATTTAGACTACGTGTCTCAGTTTTCCACCGACATACGCCATATCGCCGGGAAAGACAACGTCGTGGCGGACACGCTATCACGTATTGAAGAAATTCACTCCTCCGTCAACTTTGCGCAAATAGCAGAGAATCAACACAAAGACTCCGAGTTAAAGCAACTCTTAGAAAATAAAACGTCACTGCGTCTCGCCAAAGTAAAGCTTCTTGATGCCAACGTTGAGTTGTACTGTGATATAAGCACGCATACACCCAGACCATACGTCTCTCCGTCAATGCGAAAACATGTATTCGACAGCCTACACATGTTGAGTCATCCCGGGGCAAATACGTCAGCAAAGTTGATTGCAGCACGTTTTGTATGGCCAGGAATCCGTAAGGATTGCAGAGCCTGGGCACGTGCTTGTCTTGCTTGTCAACGCGTTAAAGTAACGAGACACGTAAATGCACCTCTAAGTAACTTCACGCTGCCACGCGCAAAATTCGTCCACATACATATCGACCTCATCGGGCCGTTGCCGCCATCTAATGGATATCGTTACTGCCTCACCGCCGTTGTTCGGTTTTCCAGATGGCCAGAAGTGATTCCAATCGTTGATGCGACAGCTGAAACAGTCGCTAAGGCATTATTATCTGGTTGGATAGCAAGGTTTGGATGCCCATCAACTATCGTCACGGACCGTGGACAACAATTTGAATCTGCCTTATTTCAACACCTCTCTAAACTATCCGGTTTTGTGCATAAAAGAACTACAGCGTACCACCCAATCTGCAACGGCCTCGTAGAACGCTTTCACAGGCAGCTCAAAGCCGCCATCACATGTCACTCATCAGAAAACTGGTCCGAATCGCTCCCCCTTGTTTTGTTGGGAATAAGAAGCGCTTTTAAGGAGGATCTTCAAACTTCATCGGCAGTGGTATTATATGGGGAAACGCTACGGCTACCTGGGGAATTCCTTCAATCATGCACTCCTGGTACAACCGATATGACGGACTATATCGCTCGTCTTCGATTTCTGACCGAGAAAATCCAGCCAAAGCCGGCTTCTCGTCATTGCAAACCATCAATATTTGTGTTTAAAGACCTGGCCACCGCCAGTCACGTGTTTCTGAGAGAAGACGCTCTGCGCGGTGCCCTACAGCCAGCTTACACCGGCCCTCACTCGGTAATCGAGAGAACAGAAAAAGTCTTCAAACTGGTGGTAAAAGGCAAACCTGTTACTGTGTCGATCGATCGCCTTAAGCCAGCTTATATATTAGATAATAGAACCCGTGCCGGGGAGCCCATCGTCCAAGACAAGTCGGAGCTTGAAGGGAGAAAAATCATCACAACGCGTTCAGGACGAACAGTGAGATTCCCTGATTAATCTCGCCCGTAGTGACGGTCTCAGGAGGGGAGCCATGTGGCGAGCACAGGTTGCGTGCGCACCCGCGCACGCCTAGCGCCTAGACCGCCTGTCAAGATTTACACACGTCAAGAGAATGTCTGTGGCTTTTGAACGTTTATTTCGTATGAACTTGTATATTAGAACTCTTAATTAAATACTTATATCCTTTTCTACTTCTGTTGCTGGAGTTAGTATTCGAGTGCCGTGTGCCGAGGCATAAACTCGAGTAATCGACGTCTCGTTTCATTACCAACAACCTCAGGCATTATCTCGAGCACCCGGACTCCACACATATATATGGTGCTCATATAATGAAGAGGTAAATTTTAAATAAATACCATGCCGTCCGCATTTCGCACGAACGCATCCATCCTTAAAGATATCGGCATGGACAACAAACAACGTCTGCCGTCTGTCTGCCTTCACCGTATTCTCCAGTATTTTGGCCACATTGCTCGCAGTAATCCCAAGAATGTGGAGAAACTGGTGGTTACCAGTACAGTTGAAGGCAAAAGACCAAGAGGCCGAAGCCCCAAACGATGGCTCAACCAGGTGTCGGTGTATCTTAAAATGCCTCGAAACGTAGTTTCTAAGACTAGCCATGAGCTTAGTTTTTAAAAAAACTAAAAATTCTATTTTCTTTGTGTTCGAACAAATTTTCAACTGCCAGCAATGTAAAGCAAAGTAAATTGTCAAGACAGTACAAATGCAGCCCTTAATAATAATAATGTTTTGTTTTCTACGAATATGATACGAAGATGCAGATCTGGACATAGGCCTCCCTCAAAGACTTCCACAATGACCGGTCCTGCGCCACGCGCATCCAGCGGACACCCGCGACCCTTACCAGGTCATCAGTCCACCGTGTCGCCGGCCTGCCCACGTTACGCCTTCCGGTACGTAGTCGCCACTCGAGAACCTTTCCGCCCCTACGGCCATCGGTTCTACGTGCTATGTGCCCCGCCCACTGCCACTTATGTAAGCCTGTCGAAGGCATCACTAGGTACTTAATTTACTGTCAAAAATAATAATTTGGTACTTGGTACAAGTTTTTATTGCAGACTACCTTTTTCCACGGTCAAGTTGAGGCAGTTCCAATAAGCCTAAACACGACGGGTTTTTCTTGTGTAGTTTAGCAGTTGCTATGCAACTTCTGCTACCATCATCAGATTAGCTCAGTGTTACAAGTACAGTCAACATAAAACAGATTATCGTTTTAGTACTTTGTCGCACTAACGTAACAATACTGCGACAGTTGGGGTGCGTCAAAGTAGTGAAAGTGACAAGGTACTTAAATGATCATCTACTTTTGCTGTTGACTGTACAGACAATGTCCAGATACGTGTCAATTCACACAGAAAATAGCCTAAATAGATGTTTTTATCTATCAAAGACCGGACCCGTAGGCAAGCTTACGATGTTATAAACATGGAATAAATATATTCAGGGGAGCTAATATAATTCTCAAGGCGTAAGCCGCGACCGGCGCAGATGTCTCATTATAATATCCAACCGATTGTTTTCCTTTTCTAGTACACGTTTTAATATACTTAAAAGCGGATTGGGTATTTGCCAGTTGTTCAAATTTATAACACGATGTCACTCTGAGTCATCAAATTATCACAGTAAAATGTAAATTGACCAAAATCATATAAAGATAACTTCATCACCATCATGTCAGCCGAAGGACGTCCACTGCTGGACATAGGCCTTTGATTTTTGCCTACATCTCATTATGACTACCTATGACTACCGTGAAGTTGGGTCTAAAATTAGAATAAATCTGAATAAATCTTATTATTGTTTTAAAAATGCTAAGACTGCAAAATTGTGGTTGAATCTTTAATTTTCTATCTTGCAATATAAGACACAGATAAATTAAATAAATGAGCGGAGCGTACCGAAGCTTAATTTTAGGCCATAAATAGAAATCGCTTGAGGTATTCTCCTCTGGTTAAAACCGATCTGGTTAAAAAATGCAAAATGATGAAGTGACAAACTGCTGACTGCATAACTCTGAAATCATAAAAATCGGACTAAATAATAATAATAATCGTGTGGCATTTATTTTCTTAGCGTGAGATCTTCGAGAAGACAGTACGGTTGCCAGTTTGTTGCACTTTTAGCACCACCCAGGGTTTATGTGTAGGGTAACGGTGGGTACTCCCTACGGACGTGGTGCAACATCGACACTCCTTGTCAAGTAAGTGGACAACTTGACTGTTAGAAGTTCTCAATCCGCCCAAAGGCTTCTAACTCAGCTTAACGACTGTCGTACGGCCTTTCAAAGCACGAGAGCGCTCGTTAGTAACCACTCAAAGCGGCAAGTTGGATGGGTATCCAAGGACTGACCCTGCCTCACGTTGCTTAACCTCACATACCGCAAAAATTGGATGGATCACGGAGGAATAATTACCGAAAACATTTTTTTTTCTCGCGTTTCCTAGTTTTACGCATATCATGTCCACAACCACGCTCCGCTCAACATTTGTAACCAGCAGAATGCCTGCATCATCATTAGCCGAATGACGTCCACTGCTGGACATAGGCCTCCCCCAAAGACCTCCACAATGACCGGTCCTGCGCCACCCGCATCCAGCGGACACCCGCGACCCTTACCAGGTCATCAGTCCACCGTGTGGAGGGCCTGCCCACGCTACGCCTTCCGGTACGTGGTCGCCACTCGAGAACATTTCCGCCCCAACGGCCATCGGTTCTGCGTGCTATGTGCCCCGCCCACTGCCACTTAAGTTTAGCGATTCGAAGGGCTATATCGGTCACTTTGGTTGTGCTGCGGATGGCCTCATTTCTGATGCGATCACACAGATAAACTCCCAGCATAGCCCTCTCCATTGCTCTTTGGGTGACTTTGAGCCTTCTTATGAAGCCCATAGTAAGCGACCACGTTTCAGAATGCCTGCATACCTAGATTTAACTATACTTATGCATATAGCCGAGCCGTAAGGTGACTTTCAATCTGCAAGCCGGGAGTTTGATTCGCGGTCCGTACCGTTAGGTTTAAAAAAAATGAAACATAATTTCATAAGTATTTAACGGTATCTTTTCGATGAACGACAACATCGTGAGAAAACTGGTCTAACCCAAACAAAGTCTTAGTTTTCCCTGTGGGTTGGTAGGTTTTTTAAAATATCACGTAGATGGCAAACAAGCTGACAGACCACCTGATGGTGCCCGAGTGGTCATTGTCTCCTATGGACGACGCTTGCTACCCCAGAGGCGTATCCCCTATACTACATTACAGATGATGAGCTGTAGTGAGACCTGTTTTCAGTTTTTAGCGGTCGATGCGCGATGTAGCAAATCTTCAAATTAATACAGGGTCAGCAACGAGCTTGCCCATTCGCATGCGAATAAATTAATTATATACAAACGATATTGCTATATCTCGTTGATGTCTATTGCAGGTACTGTTTACACATACGTACGGAAGGCATATTTATAAACAAGCCTTTTCCCGCGTCTTAGTCCGCGTAGAAATCGTTATCAGCGTTATCACCTAATATAATTGCTATATATTTTTTTAGGCGCATCGCTCTCACATACAAATTTCCGTACCCCTTTACACCCCCTTAAGGAATGATTTCCTAGATAAAAACTATCCTATATTCTTTTCCAATTTTCAAACTATCTCTATGCCAAATTTCATCTAAATCCATAAAGCGGTTTAGGCGTGAAGAGGTAACAAACAGACAAAGTTACTCGCATTCTTACGTTTTTCGGCCACATGTGTCGCCGGGAAGACGTAGATCGACTTGTGATCCAGGGGAAAGTTAGCACCAGGCCACGACAGGTCACCAATGAGATGGACAGACCAAAAAACCTGCATTGGTATTACTACACGTAAGCATAAGAAAGACTGCTATCAGAGAGCAATGTTCACGTCTATTCCAGTTAGTCTTCCTGTCCGATACATTCATGACATGACATTACAAACTTCTGACCACAATGCTTAAAATCCTAAGGGGAAGCAGTGATTGGCCGGATTTGGTGTCGAGGTTCGTAAAACTTGCTGTACCTTTTGTACCTAAGAACCAACTAATACCACGAACCCCTAATCTCCTAGCTGTTCCACAGGCGCGCACTGTTTCTCATAGAAAGTCTCCAGCACTTCGAGCAACCAACATGCTTAATGCGCTTCTGACATCAGCAGCTGATTGTGACTTGTATGCGAGCAGGTACAAGTCTGTCGAGAGTGTTTAAACTATTGTGAGTTGATGGATAATCGGTAGGGCCTCGTTATAATTTGTATTGTGTTATTTAGCATCATTCCATAGGTATTTATTAATTCTGTTGCTTATAGTTAATTAAATTTTCCAGCGCCTTGGTGAATACTGTAATGCTGTGTAAATGTATTTTACAATAAATAAATGACTGGAATGACGTTCTACTATATGGGACTGCAATGCTAACTGCAATAGATATGAACGCCTGAACGGGGTATTACATCACGCCTCCTTTGCTATCTGACAGCCGCCTTGCTTATGCTTACGTGTAGTAATGATGAACTTCCTTAGAATGAAAGAAACCTTGGGTCCCTGGTCAGCCGACATGAAAAGCTTTATAAAGGCTTTGTCGTCTCGGCTGATCAACGCATCGGGGGATCGCAGGGCTGGTGGGTACCTCTGCCAACGGATCGCGCTCGCGATCCAAAGGGCTAGGTTCTGGGATCCATGCCACAAGAGGGAAAGCTGGACGCTGTTTTATTTTTACCTATATGTTAGTTTATAGTACATTATGATACAAGTGCAGGGAATAGGAAATTCGCAACGAGTGGTGATAAATTAAAACACGACCGAAGGGAGTATTTTAAATCGACACGAGTTGCAAATTACCTATTCGCACGTGTATCGTACATCGTTTTCTCGTACAGTATATACATATGGCTCTTTAAAGTTTCGACATATGCACGTAATCTGCTGATTACCGCACTCGTTCGGTAAAGTAGCACCATATGTACTCTAAATTAGTTTGATAGTAATTATACCTACATATTACCTTCATATTTAGATTATAATTGTAATTAGATTATTATTTACATATTAATATAAATGCCACCTTACTAATTTTAAAATGTTTTGAATTCAAATTATGTCAAAAATATTGATAATTCCACAGCGAAGCGAACGAAGGTCTCCGTGTCAGATCCGGCAAAATTGCTTTCCTATGTCCTCTACAAATCATTCGATAACGATAACTGCACAATTTTTTTTTGAGACAGTTTTTGAAAATTATAATCCCACCAAAACCTTTTCATGTAAAATTTTGCCAGGACGACCACATAAGGTTTGCCCTGTGAAAAAGGTATCAGATCTCATGTAGAGCCAAGATTCTTAATCTACACGGCCTAACTCTACCGACCCTAACTTAAAATTCATAAAATTGGTGAAAGTCTCATATTTATAATGGTAATTAGTCCTATCGATCCCTAAAATAAATGAATAACTAAACAAATATTGCTCGTTTAACCCTTTAACCGCTGAATGTCAATAAAGTTACTTGCAATTTTCAACTCTGTCTTAGGAAGGTGTCATTTACACTATTACTTAGTCTGATATATTAAAGAATAATAATAATAATAATAATTTAATGGCGTAGGGATGTGACGACCCCATCGCCCACTGGATTTCCAGTGCAGTCAGTCAACATAGGGCAGCTTGTAGTGAGCTGTTAGGGAGCAGTGACCCTATGTACCTGAGTGCTCCTGTGGGTTGGTTGTATGAACAGGCCCCCCGCCTCTGGCTTGCCTTAACCGGCTGTCCAGAGTGGAGTCGCTAGAGCTGTTGCTCGGGGGTGGATGTGGTCACCTAAGCGGCGAGTTGGCTATATGTTTAAAGTCCAGTGCCACCTCTCTACCCTCAGCCCTCTGCACCGGTGTTGCCCTTAGGCCATTTTTAATGTCGCTATTTATAGGGGCCCATCTAGCAGAGGGCGAGTCACCGTCTGCCTGAGATAAAAATATGAGACAGTTTTATTAGGCAGACGTCAGTTGTCTCACTCAATAGCCCAGCCATTAGTCCATCATATTCACCCAATAGTCCGGTTCATTTAGATTCCATCAACCAGCAATAGTTCCTCTACACCCTGGCGGGTGCTGTCTCTGTGTGCGTCCCATGACACGGGCAGGGACGGCATCCGCTCGGTGTACCCCTTGCATTTCATTAAATTGTCAAAAGGGCCTCTACGTGTTGGCTATGTGGTGCTCGTTTGGTAATTCGGTACCTCGGTACTTCGGCTCCGCGCACGCCTTCCAAAGGTCCGGGACACCATTGTCCCGTGAGCGGAAAAGACATACAATAATAATTTATTTGCAAGAATACTTATTTCTATTTACAGGATGTTATTGTGAAATTGAGTACAGTACTCTATCGTAATTAAACGACATGCAAATAATACATTAACTATTTAAACTTTATAATATTTATACTATACAATATTTTATTTGAAATTTCCATGCTGCTTATTATATTCTATGAATTCCTTAACGCTATAAAAACAATTTTCTAATAAATAGTTATTTAAATTCCTCCTAAAATCGGTACACTTCATATTTTTTATATTATTCGGTAAGCTATTATACAAAACTATACACATATTGTAAGCATTTTTTTATAAATAGCTGATCGACATCGAGGCTGATGAAGTAGATTTTGATATTGTGCTCTATGGTTCATTGTGTAGACTTCCGATCTCATTTTGAATAACTAAGGGCGATCTTTTACAAGTATGCACACTTTTCGTATGTACATGCATTGCAACGGCAAAATGTGTAATTTTTTAAAAAGTGGTCGACGACGATGGCGGTTAAAGGGTTAAAGATATACTCAGTGGCTGAAAATTTGGCCCAAAATCGTTGCAAAATGCATGAAAACCGAAGCAAAGGGCCATATTTTCTGATACATACGTAGATTACCTAACAATGCTAATTTTGAAACGTTTTCCTCCATACACTTGAGAAATTTTGTGTGTAAAAGATAAACGTTAAAAATATTAACATTTGCGTAGTTTTAGCGAAGGAATTTGACATATTAATGCTCAAACGCATAGATATATAACCTTTCAGAACGTATACAAGTATGTGGAGATTTTGAACCATCTGTCAATATTCTACATTTATACTGTTTTTTAATTGGGGGTAAAGCAAATAGGAATTAGATCAACAGGATTAGTGGGAAGACACATCCCAGTAGTTTTGTTATCAACAGGGTTTTTTGTTATGTCCACAGCGATTACTGTAACGTATAAATAAATGGTCAAGTTTTATGTACAGTCAGCATCAAAAGTGGCGATATATGAAGGGATCAATATGATCGCAATATGTAAGAGATAAGAAATGCTGACTTCGTAAATAACAGAAGATAAAAAGATTATTTCTTCACAAGTATCACTCACAACGCTACAACGCACTATAAATACTGAAATACATTACTCACGCCATCTATTGTCAAGTAGCAATTAACTAATTCGTATTCAGTTCGTACTTAAGCGTTCTGTAACTGATTTGATAATATTAAAAATATCAAAAATAATGTAGTAATTCGTGTGTTTTTTACATATTCATCATACATTACCTACTATTTTAATGAATTTAATCATTAAAGCGCTCTTGGTGACTGGTGCTGCCATCTATTGCGGGGCGCCGTACATAATCTAGCTATTTAGTGACCTCTTCTCGATGAGTTAAAAGTGAAAGCTTCACACGTAGTAGTTCCTTGTGTAATTTGTAGATGGAGTGATAAACCGTACGTGTCGCCTCTTTTTAGCAATACACCTTTGAAACATTGGCGAGGCTTTCTAGAAGGGACCAAAAAGTACATCTAGACACGCGGCAGCGTGTCCAGCCAGTTTCACCCCAGGAACTGGCGGACAGCAGCCGTGTGTTATATTACACGAACCGTTTGGAGCCACTTTTAACCCCCCAATAACTCCAAATCTATCTAACTTAAAAAAATTGGTACATGTATTAAGATCCTTTTGAACAACTAGAACCCCAAATTTCAGAAATATAGGTTTAATAATTAATAATTATTGAGATATTAAATTCTAAAAAACGGCATTTTTACCACTGACTGACTGACTGATTGACTGACTAGTAATCAAAAACCTAACCCACTTCCAGGTGACCCAGAAAGCTGAAATTTGGCATGCAGCTTGGTAATTGTGTGTGTACACCAGAAAAAATCCGAAAACAGTGATTTTTTTTATTAGTTTTATTATTATTTATTTCTCGTCTTAGGTTGGTTTTTACAATATTTCTATAAAAGTAAAATATATAACTATAAATACTAAACATAAAATCATTATAAAAACCTAACTTAGGGTGCCGCCGGCAGCGAGGCAGGGCCTAAGCTACCGGTGGTTAGGGCGACAGAGAGAGGAACCTCCGGACTATCCGCGCCGTGTCCAGGAGTACCGCCTTCTGTATCTGACCCTTGACCCAGCCATCTAGCGAGAGTCTCTTGAGGTGTTGGTCGAGACTCTTCGCTATTAAACCGTTCGCAGAAACGACTATCGGGACAAGGGTTATTATTATTATTTATGCTAGTTACCTCAGAACTCCGTCATTTATTAACCGATTTGGTAAATTCTTTTTTGTTTGAAACGGTATACTTCAGGGGTAGTCCCATAGATATCAGGTAAGAATTTGATCATAGGGTCCTGGAGAAATCGAGGGAACTCTTCAAATATTTGAGGTGCTGCTATAGCGATTTGAGTATTTTGTAAAGTAACTCCTGCATTCGCTCTTAAAAAACACCATTTGGCGAAGATTGACAAAAAGTAATGATATCCCATCAAAAACATAAATGTGAAAATGGAGCCAAGTTCAATATTAAGAATATGCGATGCTTGGTTGTCGTCTTGACCGATAAAATAATTGATATAGAAATGGGTGCCAAGTTCCGTAGAGTCTCTGAAATGGTGCCAAGCCTGGCACTACATTGTTTACAATAAATTTAATTTACTACGCAGTATGTTATAATCCCATCAAAAACATAAATGTGAAAATGGGAGCCAAGTTCAATATTAAGAAAATGCGATGCTTGGTTGTCGTCTCCACCGACAAAAGAATTGAGATCTAAATGGGTGCCAAGTTCCGTAGATTCTCCGAAATGGTGCCAAGTCCGGCACTACATTGTTTACAGTAAATTTAATTTACTGCCGCTTAATGCATTTTGAGCTCTAACTTGGCAGTTTTCTTAAATATCCAACAGCTTTTATGGTATTATAACATACTGCATAGAAAACTGCCAAGTTAAGGCTCAGTGCCGGACTTGGCACTATTTCGGGGAATCTACGGAACTTGGCACCCATTTAGATCTCAATTCTTTTATCGGTGAAGAAGACAACCAAGCATCGCATTTTCTTAATAATGAACTTGGCTCCCATTTTCACAATTATGTTGTTGATGGGATATCATTACTTTTTGTCAATCTTCGCCAAATGGTGCTTTTTAAGAGCGAATGCACGAGTTACTTAAAAATACCCATATCGTTATAGGTGCACCTCAAATATTTGAAGAGTTCCCTCGATTTCTCCAGGACCCTATGATCAGATTTTTACCTGATAACTATGGGATTACCCCTGAAGTATACCGTTTCCAACAAAAAAAGAATTTTCCATATCGGTTAATAAATGACGGAGTTCTGAGGTAAGTAGCACAAATAATAATAATAATAAAACTAATTAAAAAAAAAACACTGTTTTCGGATTTTTTCTGGTGTACACACACAATAATCAAGCTGCATGCCAAATTTCAGCTTTCTAGGTCACCTGGAAGTGGGTTAGGTTTTTGATTACTAGTCAGTCAGTCAGTGGTAAAAATGCCGTTTTTTGGAATTTAATATCTCAATAATTATTAAACCTATATTTATGAATTTTGTGACACTAGTTGTTCTAAAGGATCTTAATACATGTACCAAATTTCATTTTTTTTATGTTAGACAGATTTGGAGTTATTGGGGGGTCAAAAGTAGCTCCAAACGGTTCGTGTAATATAACACATGGCTGCTGTCCGCCAGTTCCTGGGGCGAACTTGGCTTGATACGCTGCCGTGTGTCTAGATACCATAAAAGCTGTTGGATATTTAAGAAAACTGCCAAGTTAAAGCTCAAAATGCATAAAGCGGCAGTAAATTAAATTTACTGTAAACAATGTAGTGCCGGACTTGGCACCATTTCAGAGACTCTACGGAACTTGGCAGCCATTAAATCTCAATTATTTTCTTCTTCTTTTTTTCTAATAAAATGCGTTTTTTCTCAACCCTTTGCTTTGGCTGCCTTTTTTCATTGACGGCAGTGAGTTTCCTCCCGTGGGTGTACTAAGTAAGAGTCGACTATGGCAATAGAGTTGAAGTGTGTTGTGGCCGCTGAGCTAGCAACCAACACTCTAATATCGCATTTTCGTCCAAAGTAGGGTATTTGCCCCTTGCACAGAAAAAAATATTTCAAGTATTCTACCTATCCCTTATGGAAAGACAGGCGAGAGTTTTAAGTTACCTGAGAACGATACAAACATGATTATGTATTAAACAAGTAAATTTTTAACAAAAAAATACCTACTTCACACTTATCCATACTCACACTCGGCCCTTCCTGCTATATCATTTTAGGAGTTCCCTCGATTTTTCCAAGATCCTGTCATCAGATCCAGACTTGGTGACAATAGTACCAACTGGAAAACATATCATTTTTAAACAAAAAAATATTTTTTGAAATCGGTTCACTAGTCGCCGAGTAATCGGTGAACATACATAAGAAAATCCGACGAATTGAGAACCTCCTCCTTTTTTAAGTCGGTTAAAAATAAAACATTTACTTATGACTTCCTTGGGAGCGTTCGTGGCCCAGCGGCGCCCGCGTCACGGTGCGGTATGCGATGTTAAGCAATGACGGGCGAGGTCGGTCCTTGGATGGGTGACCGCTTTGAGTGGTTACTAACTGAGCGCTCCCGTGCTTTGGAATGTACGTTAAGTCGTTGATCCCGGTTGCTGTCTATGATAGCAGTCGTTAAGCCAAGTTAGAGGCCTCCGGGCGGCTTGAGAACCTCTAACAGTCAAGTTGCCCACTCACTTGACAAGCCTAATCCCAATAAGGTCTAGTTTCCCCACTCGGGTTGGAAGGTCAGATGGAAGTCGCTTCCGTAAAAACTAGTGCCTTCACCAATGCTTCGGATTAGGTAACGGACCCCAGGCATCCTTCAGGATGCAACTGTACTGGGAATAACGCTAGGAGGATGATGATTTACTTATGACTTCATGACGTAGCAGGACAGGTTCGATATGTGGTATTTTGTACTTTGTCGTCAGTTTACTGATGTCGCTCTGATTTCCTCTCTTGACGAAATACTGTGAGTATTACCACTAGTCAGTCAGCATCATATATATGTATACATTTCGGAACTAATGTCAGGGGAACAAGGTTCAAAATTGTATACATATTTATGATGCTGACTGTACCTAGTAGTCTGCGCAGTAGCACAATGGTCTGAGAGTGATAAGGACATGACATATTGTTGCCACGCTCGCGTATCAGATAACTGCCAGCAACCGAAACTAGGATTATCTTAGTACTAGATGAAAGCCCGGCTTCGCTCGGGTGAAATAAATAAGAAAGAAATAAAGTAAACATTTATTCGTGACAGTTATGCAAACGACGAAAGAAATAGTGTACAAAAATGTATAAAATAAAAACATTACAACAACGGATTATGATGAAACTTCGTATAGAAATATAGTCTGTAGTCTGGATACATATGGAATAGGGAGTAAAAGATTACGCTAACGACGTCACGGGCAAAGGCTAGTATCTTTGCAAGTTAATCCTAAGCATTTTTATAAGGGTAGTATTTAAAGGCACATAAAAAATTTGACACCGTAATCAGTACTGATTTGTATAGCTAAAATACTAATCGTTCATTAAAATTCAGTTCAGATGTGCAATTGTTACATATTGATGTGCCAGTCAGTATTTTTGGTGCGAAGTCAGAGCTGCTAACGCGAACGAAAACAAATGAAGTTCGTGTATCTCCCTCTGTGTCGAAATTGCAAAATCGAGCGACACAGAGGGAAATACACGATGTTCGTTCGTTTTCGTTTCGCAGTAGCAGCTCTCTATTCTCCGCCAAATTCTATTAAGTGGGGCCCTTTACACTCAATATTATGTGTCAATATTATCGCGATTTTTAAAATTGTATGGGTTCTGTTACACGCTTAATATTATCACAATACTGGTGTGTCAATATTATCGTGGTTTTCAAAATCGTATGGATTTTTCTTCAATATTCATTACACGTGATACGGATGGTGATATGAGTATATCGCGTGATTCTAATAACCATGTAACAGGCCCCTATAGATGTTGCTTCAATATTCAGTGTTTCGCGTGATAATAATAACAGTTGGTAATATTTTCTCCAATTAATGGAAGCTATTTAACAACTTGTTCCGTTTTGCCAAAGGTATTTCACATTCCGAAACGCGCACCATCCAGGAATAGGAGCCGTCAGACCAGAGGGCCTACCGCGATCTGAAAACGAAGTATTTCCTCTCTGCGCTCGAATATGCAAGTGCGACAGAGAGGCATTTATTTTTAATTTTCGGTTGGTAGCACCTTAGTCCGAGCGCGGCGGACGGTCGAAGAAAGTCAAGGAACATTCCGTGTGTTGTCTGTCACACATATAATTTTTTAACTTCCCATCGACCTATGAACTTGAAATTAGGTGATAGTGTTTATTATGAAGTATATTTTACCAAAAATATCAATATATTGATAAATCACATTTGTTTTTTAGTTGTACGGAACCCTCAGTGTGCGACTCCGACGCACTTGGCTGGTTTTTATTACATTTTGAATTTCATTTCTCTTATAGTAAAATACCCTATTCGTTTTAAAGTTGACGCCTGAGGGACTACCGCGAACCTAAAACGAACTATCTTCCTCTCTGTCGTTCGAATATACATGTGCGAGAGAGAGGCAGATACTTCGTTTTCGGTTCGCGGTAGCGCCTCTAACGTCCGAGCGCGGCGAACGGCATAAGCTGGGGGTCTACTCCGAAATTCAAAATCCTAACTTCGTATGGTGCCGTCCCTTGCACTCTCCTGTCATAGACTATATGAGTGAAAGGGACGGCACCATACGAAGTTCGGATTTCGAATTTTGGAGTAGACCTCCAGTACCACTAAGTTATAAGATAGAGCGAGATAGGGATAGAATTTTGCTAGACGTTTAAAAGCCATAAGTCACCTAGTAGTTTGTCACAACAAAATAGAGACGCAGCTTTAAGATGGCGGACAGACTCAGCAAACATTCAAGTGGTGTCCTTTACACGATTAATATTATCACAATACTGGGGTGTCAATATTATCGCAGTTTCCAAATTTGTATGGATTCTGCTTCAATGTTCACGTGATACTTATCGTGATATGAATGTATCACGTGATAATAATAACCATGTAACAGGCCCCATACATTCGCTTTGAAGGCGGTTGTTGTGACAATCAGCCTAGCTAGCACGATAGATTATACCGTTACGTTTTATGTGAAGTTTTAATACATTTCGCCCATATAACGTGACGGTATAAGTTATCATGCTAGCTAGGCTGATAGGTGTATAGAACGCTTGAAAAATACAAAAACAAAACGCTGCAGACGCGGCTAGCCGAATCCACACAATGAGCGATGATGGCCCATCACCCAGAACGCAGCCCAGCAACCTGGCCAACACACCGGCCGCAAACATAGTTAACAATTTCCGAACGTACCCAACCCGATGCTGTCAGTTTCAACTAACGAATTTAATATGGCCGACCTTTTGTCATAAAATCAACACTTTTTAATGCAAAATACGCGACAATCCGAATTTTGCGGATACATATGTTCAACTCGAAATCGTTATTTTTATGTGTTCTTCAATTTGAGACAGGTCTCGTTCGGGTCTACCGTACCCCTGCACGAAATTATTAATATAGATCTGGTTAATCTAGTCGTTCCATTAATGTCAGATTATTTATTATGTTGCGAACGCAGCGCTGATTATTTGTAGTGTAAATAACTCGCAATAGCCAAACCAAAGAGCGGCTTCTAAAAGCCACCAACTATTGGCTATGTGCACGTCTGAAACGTCAAACCTCAAGGGTCCCGGGACAGTGTCAAACTCAGAGATGTCAAATAATGACACATGAACATTTTATTTATTTTATTAAACGAGAAAGACCCCTTACTGGAAAGTTTACTGAAATAAATAAGAAAATAAATACAAAACGAAACAAATCGTAGGAAACCGTTAAGAAACCAAAAGGAAACGTGAAAGTAAATTTGACAGATGTCCCCGTTAAGTAAACATTTCTGCTATGGTGTGCGCTGGGATCGCCTACCTTACCCCCACCACCTACTTCGCACATAGCCAATAGGCCACTAGAATACACGTCCAGTCAACAGCCAAAGCAAAGACTACTATGAATATAGCCAAAGTAAGTAGATGATCATTTTAGTACCTCGTCACTTTCACTACTTTGACGCATCCCAACTGTCGCAGTATTGTTATGTTAGTGCGATAAAGTACTAAAATGATCATCTACTTTTGCTGTTGACTGTACCTAACCTCCAAATTCTAAAATCTTGCTCATAGAGGAAATTATTATATAATCTTACTCGTCATCTACTTTGAATGAATAAATGAATTTTAGTAGTAGTTTATTTTTTTGCTCCCGTTACAGGGCCCACCCTGTATATAAAACAAAGTCGTGTGAATACACTATTCTATTTATAACTCACGAACGGCTGGGCCGATTTTTATGATCTTTGTTTTTTGAGTTTGTCTTCGCCCCGAATAGCAGAATAACTTAAAATATCGGAGAATTATTAGAAGAAAATAAATATTTTCTCATACCTTTTTTACGGAACGGACCGGGGCGGAACGAACTGGGCCAGAGGGCGTACCGCAAACCTTTGAAATCGAACTTCGTGTCGTGCCGTCCCTTTCACTCTCGTGTTATACACTATATGACAGAAAGGGACGGTAAGATGCGAAGTTCGATTTTCGAAGTTCGCGGTACGCCCTCAGGACAGCTAGTAATATAGTAAATATTGGTGGATAATCTTACACAATTCTACCTAGTCACAAACTAAGCAGAGCTTAAAAAGTAATTTTCTTCTTATATACTTCGGTGAATTACACATTAAATATATTGTTATTGTCTCTAGAAGTCAGTTTTTACGGGACCAGTAAAAACGGGACCCTATTACTAAGACTTCGCTGTCCGTCCGTCCGTCCGTCTGTCACCAGGCTGTATCTCAAGAACCTCAATAGCTAGACAGTTGAAATTTTTACAGATTGTGTATTTCTGTTGCCGCTATAACAACAAATACTAAAAACAAAATAATAATAATAATTAAGGGGGCTCCGATACAAAAAACGTGATATTTTAGCCCTTTTTCATGGCTACCACTCGCCGAGCTAGATCTCAAGAACCTAATAGCTAGACAGTTGAAATTTGCACAGATTATGTATTTTTATTGTGGCTACAATAACAAATACTAAAATCAAAATAATAATAATAATTAAGGGGGCTCCCATACAACAGAGTAGTTGCCGCTAAAACAACAAATACAAAAAAAAAAACTCAATAAAACAAGTGTTTAATGCCACCAGCTTTTAGCCTTTTTTCTGGTACGGAACCCTTCGTGCGCGAGTCCGACTCGCACTTGGCCGGTTTTTTTTGTAATGTTACTTAATTAAAAGTTAGAATATAGAAAAGCCATCTTGTTACAGATTTCTTTTAATACATCACGTAATAGAAAGTTGTATGTCAGGAGCGTAGCAAATGGAAATCCGTGATCTCTGCCTACCATCTGGGAAACAGGCGTGATTATATGTATGTATTTATTACGTAATACCAATATGCGATTAACCTAATCTAACTTTTCTTAACATTTCGAAACCAATTCGCGGTTGCAAAAACATTTCACCAGAGTAGTTAAATTACCTTTCGCAATGAAAGCTGGTATCCCGCTTTCGAAAACCAGGTTTGTGTCCAAAAAGTCCAAAATAATCGCTTATTACAATAACATAATACCTTTTATAACTACGCTAAAATTACTTGAAAAGTAGTATACCATTTTTAAACGAGATCACGACATCCTTTTCACGACGAAACGGCTTATCCTTCTTTCTGAATGCAACATTCTTCCGCATTGCTCTAGGATTTCTTTATTTTTTAAAACAAATTTTAAAGGTTTAGACACGTGTAGCATCTTGAAATAACCGTTATAAAACTGGCTTTTTAAAAATGAAAGAAAATTTAAAATCGGTTTAGTAGTTTTAGAGTTATAGATAAAAATGTAAACATATAATTTTCACAGCGCTAATCAACTTACGTCTTTTTGGATTAAAGTGGTTGTCGAGCAAAAGTAGTATACTATTTATTAAATCTAATGCCAAAAGGACGAAACTGAAGCTTGTTTTCGTATGAATACGTACATTTTGTGTGTGAGATTTAAATCGCGAGGCTATTAGGATTCAAGTAATGCTGGGTAATTCCGTGTATGGCGTGGAGAGAATTTTTGTAACAGTTTAAGTTGGTTAACATTCAATCATGTTCTGAGTCGGCGATTATGTTTGCCATTATGATAGTAGGTTATCGAACAGTATATTTACCAACGCCATGAGGGAACGGAGAAGGTATATGGTGTATTTTATATGGATGACCCTCGGTTCTGTAAACCACTTCACCCGTCACACCTCGTTCCCTAGAATGTGAGGATGAATGCCAGCTTTCAGCTCGAAGTACGAATTTTTCTATGGAAATGTTAGTTTAACTTGTTTGTACCAGATGTCAGTGGGTGCTATCTCTATCGCACTTGCATATTGAAGTGACAAAGATGCAGCGGTCGTGCGGTTAGTTCTTACTAAATACACAACGGCGCTACGATCTATATGGAGTATTTCCCTGGTATCTCTATCTCAGTATATATATTGTACTTTGTGATGAATGCCCTGCTGAGGGCGACCGCAGTAGTATTGTCGACTGTTAAGTAAGTTATATTTCGTATCAAAAAACTAAACAAGCTTCCGGCACTGTACTAAACGGCTTGACCGCGTTGACACGAAGAACCTCGCAGACGCTTTGAGGCTGTGCACCAACATGCAGCAGGACCAGTGCACCCGGTCCTGCCAGCATCAGGGACTTAGCAGCAGCGGTAGCCGCAGCATGGGGCACAGCACGGTAAGCAACAAGATTAGCAGGGCCCGGAGAGAGCGCAGCAGGGGGCACATCTTGAAAGATTCTTCGTCACTGGGAGTGATTGTGAAAAAACACTTTTTTTGTATTTTTTAACCGACTTCAAAATTTCAAAAGAGGAGGTTATCAATTCGGTTGTATGTTTTTTTTTTTTTTAATGATTGTTAGTCCATAACTCCGTCATTTCTTAACCAATTTGGAAAATTCTTTTTTTGATTGTAAGTATATATATCCAAGTTGGTCCCGTTTTTGTCAAAACGCAGTTTTGATGATGGGATCCATGAGAAATTGAGGGAACTCCTCAAATCTTCAAGGCAAACATATAGTAATTTTTGTATTTTTATCAACAAATCGAGCATTATCATACAAAAATGTGACATTTGATGAGGTGGAACTGCTGATGATGATCAGAACAGAACTCTTCAACGACAAAAAGTTCACGTTTGGCGATTTGTCCTCCTAGCTGTGTTTGTTAAGCAAGTTCTATTTTCGCGATTAATTTTTGTCATGCTTGATTTCTGATGATGTGATCCATTAGGAATCGAGGGAACTCCTCAAATGTGAAAGGCACACAAATAGTGATTTTAGTATTTTCATGAACTAATCAAGCATTTTCATTCATAAAAGTGACATTTGATGAAGTGGAACTGCTGATGATGATCAGAACGGAACTCTTCAACGACGCGTAGTTCACGTTTGGCGATTTGTTCTCTTCGTTTTGTTTGTTAAGCAAGCAAGGTTTTTTCATTATTCCATGAGGAATTGAGGGTACTTAGTCTTCTACCATTATAAACATACATTATAGCCATTTTTATTTTATTGTATATCTATCTAAGAGTGCACCACCTAAGTATAATAATCTTTTACCGGCCTCCCCCATTGAAGTCGGTTTTTTTTTTCTTAAAAATTATTTTTGTTTTATATCAGTAGTTGTAGTTGAAGTATGAGAATTAACACTTAACTTTTTAATATATTCAACCATCTAAGCAACCTTTTTCTTACAGATAATTGCCGTGAATTTCAGACATATTGAAATATAAAATGATATGTGTCACGTCTTTAAGGTCGAATAACGCTAGACGCCGTTAGTGCTAAACGTGCATACAGAACGAGCGCTCATGATTAAAAAATAAAATAAAAGCATTTAAACTAATTTTGTATTAAAGCAGTAACGCTGCTAACAAAAATTCTAAATTTCAAATTAAAGGAAAAAAAAAAAAATATATTGTATCGAGCAGGATTCAAACCTGCGAAATCTGGCATACGCGGCCGATCGCCCTAGCCTAGGCTACAAAATTCTTCACTAGTTCCCTCTTAAGTACAACGCCTGAGGGAGACGTCCAGCGACATCGACCTTAGAAGACTTAGGCTTCTTATAAAGGCACCAAAGTCTAAAATTTCGTCGTCTCAATTCTCGTCCTGAGCTTGATTGGTTCCGATAGCTCAGTGGCTAGAGCGATTGGCCGCGTATGTCAGATGTCGCAGGTTCAAATCCTGTTCGGGGTACTAAATTTTTATTTTTTCCTTTTTATTTATTTCAAAACACTGTGATGCATCACCATGCAATGGAATGAGAATGGAAAGGGTAGGTAATATTAACCTACGCTTTCATACAAGTGGCAGTGTGATTAATTTTTTATCACATAAATATTTCCCTGATCCCAATTCGGTTGGGAATTCGAACCCAGGACGGTGTAAGCTAGGCAGGGCCAGTAGGGGCGCTAGTCGGGTAACCTCCACGAGTGTCTGGGCTCTTCCAGATCCTGTAGACCTTCGCCGGTATGTGGGAAGGGGAAGGGTTCTGGACGGTGCGACTTGCAGGCAACGGTAAGTGATTTATCTTCGGGGATCGCTTACTGGTGCTATACCAATTACCCGGTGACCCCCTGGGTCTTCCTCTGTCTTAGCAGAGGAGACTTCAGATGCGACTTAATTAAGACACCCGCGGCGTGAGGAACCGGCCATGCCGTATGCCTGTATAAACAACTACGGCCCCGTAACCCTGACTGTGGCAGAGGGCCGCTACAGTCGGGAGCGGGGGCTGTCACCGGACGGGTGGTGGCTGCGAGGGAGAAAACCTCTATAAAAAGTTGTAAGGGGACCTGACGGGGTGGATCCGGGGTTATTTACTCTCTACTCGGCGTGGAGGTCCTTTGGCCGACAAGTATTTGGTGTCGCCCTGCATGCTTGACAACGGGTGGGGGGCGCTAGCCCCAACCAAGAGGGAACAGCTTCGGCTGTTGCAGCAAGCGGTATCGCGGTGGTCTGCCTTGACGATCCCGTGTCGACGCCACTTATGATGCCTGACGGGCATACCCCGATGGTTTTAGACGGTAGTATGTGCATCAAAATCTATAAGTTACCTGATAGTTTTAACAGTCACAACTTACAAGCTAAGAATATAATTAAGAGTTGTCTCATAGAGAAATGCTAATAATATTAGATCAGTGTTTTTTTAGAAGATTCTTTTTAACCTGTAATATAAGCCCAGATAAATAGTCAACAGCAAAAGTAGATAATCAATTTAGTACCTTGTCACTTTCACTGCTTTGACACATCCCAACTGACGCAGTATTGTTACGTTAGTGTGACAAAGTACTAAAATGATCATCTACATTTGCTGTTGACTGTACACCTGAAAAGGTAGGGTTTGGTGAAACAACCAAATAAAATGCAATAAAAACTGTAACCCGATTCTCACATGCATAAAATTTCATTTAATTACTCGTATATTACGACTTAAATACTCTAAGACGTAACTCCATTACAATACACAATTTTAGATATCTAGAATGCCTAAATGCGTCAAAATATGTTTACAAATATGAACCTAGTAACCTTGTGATAGGGCAAAAAATATATATAATATATATCTTTGGCGGCGACAATACAAAATTATCCATTAAGTGCTTGACTGATAAGAACAATAAACAACGTAATATATCATGTTTATCTATGTTATCTGGACCCCCTAGAAAATAAATATATTTTTCTCAAACATGCAATGAAATATTGTTGTTATGTTCCTTATAATAGGCTGCGAAGTATGACGTTTCAGGTGCGGCTAGGACAAGAGGTCGTTAATGGAATTTCATACAAATCTTGCAGGCCTGGGCCGGCAAAGTCTTCTTTTTTAATTCCATTCCACATAAATTTGTGGCACAGGCATCATGACATTCTGCCACTATGCGTTTAAAAATAAAACTCAGATTTTTTTTTGTAGTTTATTTCATTGCATGTTTGAGAAAAGCACTATAAATACCTTGGCGGGAAATATGGGGTTGCCCGCCTCAGACCTATCCAGCCTCGCTTCGCTCGGCCGTATATATGTCTTCGGCCGGCGACCCCTTTCGTCCCGGCTTATGTAGTAATGTACCATTGATACTGACGTAAGGAATATTAGCGATTTCAACGGCAATTTTTACATATACAGGGAGCAGCGATATCACAAATCATGTTGTCATTTAAATTATGCAGTAAGTAAACTCTCATTAGACTTCGGGCCCAGAGAGAACTCTATTCTCGTTTCTTCTTGTCATCCTATTTTTTGTATAAGGAGCGCTGGTGGCCCAGCGTACCAGTGTGCGGTATGCGAGGTTAAGCAACGTGGGCCCCAGGTGTTCTTGGATGGGTGACCGTTTTGAGCGCTCCCGTGCTTTGGGAGGCACGTTAGTCGTTAAGCCGTTGATCCCGGCTGCTGTCTATGACAGCAGTCGTTAAGCCAAGCTAGAGGCCTTCGGGTTGCTTGAGAACTTCTAACAGTCAAGTTGCCCACTCACTCGACAACGGAGGTCGAAGTTGCACCATGTCCGTAGGGAGTACCCACCGTTACCCTACACGTGACCCTGGGTGGTGCTGGTCCTAAAAGTCCAACAAAAACTGGCAACCGTACTGTCATCTAGAAAATCTCACGGTTGGAAAATAAATGCTACACGATTATTATTATATTTTGTATGCTTGTATACTAGGTGGCCCATTCAAATCGGTCAGTATGGGAAAGTCTGAAACTATAAGACATACGAAGATTTGTTCTTAGGAACCATGTCACCGATTTTGATAAAAAGAAAAACTGCATTCATACATTTGAAAAAAACACTGTACCCAGCTAGGGAATCGAACCCGGTTGTTTTGAAAAAATAAACTTACACTATTTCTATTCAGATATCGTTTGTGTAGGTCTTAAGCAGTAAATGTCTCTAAGAAACATAATGTCTAAAATGAATAAAATGCATTTTTTTCACATACTTTAATTTATCATAGTAGGTGTTCAAAGTGACCACCGTTACAATATTCAACAAGTTCAGGCATGTAAAATTGTCTCTATGGTTGTTTGTACCTCTCTACTTGTAAAATCGGTGACATGGTTCCTAAGAACAAATCTTCGTATGTCTTATAGTTTTAGACTTTCCCATACTGACCGATTTGAATGGGCCACCCTGTATAGTTTGTACATAGGACCTTTCGTGTATACAGAATGTTTTTGGTAACAGGATGCAAAGACTTTCAGGGATGACATTTTAGATATTTTTGACAACTTGCTTTGATATGAAGTCTCTTAGTTTCCAAGATATGCACCATTTTATTTTGAAAATTGTATGTTTTCCATACTGCCATACATTTGGAAAATGTTTAGATTTTTTTTAATGTTCCCTTTTTTGTCTAGCTTATCGTAATTTTTCAGTAGCTGTAGGAACTAAGGAAGTTTTCGAAATCTTCGTCCGCGTAGAACTCGTTCTCGCCTTAGAATTATTTATTTTCCCATACAATTTTTCTCAAGCTGAGATAGTTGGACGGCGTCCAAAAGGACACCAGGTTTTTTGGAGTGTATTCTCTAGAAATTCTATTGTCAAAACGAATGATTGAGTGGTTATTTCGGAAAATCAAATGTACCGATTCTAGACGAATGAATCCCGTGAAAAAATAACAATTATAATGATAGAAGTCTCGCTACGCAGTTCTGCCGTAAAACGTAGTCCCGACAGAGCGAGTTCTTCATGTAAGTATTATGGCCAAAGGCCCGAAGCAGACCGGCAAGACATGCGGGCCTATCATTCCAACAGAGCAGGCTCCTTATGCAATGCTGAGGGCCAAAGGCCCAAAGCAGAGCGGCAAGGCACGCGACACCGAAGGATGAGCGTCCCAACAGAGCGGGTTCTTTACGTAATGATGATGGTCGAAAATGCAAAGCTGAACGGCAACGAATGCGAGACTTAAAGCCGATCATTCACACACAGCGGCCTCCTTATGTATGGCTGAGCGCCGAAGGCCCGAGGCTTTGTTCGGCCTTATATGAAAGGCCCAACAGAGCGGACTTTTCATATAAGGCTGAGGGCCAAAGCCCCGATGGGCGTGCCAAGTCAAGGGCGGCAAGGCACGCGAGGCTGACGCCAGAGCGTAGTTATACACACTATGTATAGGTTATTCAGGACGACATCATGTGTCTATCTTTCTTTGTTCTTTATCTTTCTATTTATGTGGTATACTCGTAAGTGATTAAGCATAGGATTACAAAGTTACACATGTAGATTTTATATCTAGGAAGCGGGACCAAAATTTGGGTTCAGGGTCACAGTTAGGTACTTAAAGGGCTAAACGCTAAAAGCTATCAAATTTTGAAGAGACCGTGTCGGCTGGCGCGCACACTATACGTCGTCCCGGCGCAGCACTAGAGTTTACTTCTTTTTTTCAGTTTTTATCTTAAGATTTCACAAATTTTGAATGTGAATGTTTTATCTTTGTCGTCTAATATGTGCTTACTAATTTTCAAACCTCACTCATGGATTATAGGAGTTCCCATACAAAATTCAACCCCTTTTAACCCAAATGCATAGTTTTTATAGCCTAAAAGCTGACTGGGGATTTTTTCGACAGATTAGTAAAGTTTGCATCAAAATCCGTTCAGCCGTTTTCACGTGATGCGCGGTCAAGTAAACAGACAAACAGATAAACAGACAAAAATTCTAAAAACTTTTGTAACGTGTTCTGTTATCGATTCTAAGTATCCCTAGCCAATTTTTTTTTCGAATATTTTCCATGTACAGACTTTCGACCCTCTTCAGCTTTATTATATGTATAGAAGATTCCTGTGTGTCGCTCTTGTTACCCAAGATTGTTTTTGTTGATGTGGATGTGTGTTGCTGTGTGTGTTGTTGTTGTTAGTGTGGTGTTGTTTTTAGTGTGGTGTTGTTAGTGTGTGTGTGTGTTTGTGTGTGTGTGTACGTGCGCGTGCGTGCGTGCGTGCGTGTGCGTGTGTGTGTGTGTGTGTGTGTGTGTTGTTTTTGAATTTGGTACACGGCCATCTCGCTCGGTATCGGTATTGTTATTTGACATTTCCTCTTTGGGCTCGACTCGCTGGAGGAAAGCATAAAAAAATTTCAATTCACGATCTTTCGTCATTTTACATTATTTAGATACTTAGGTTAATACTAACGGTTCCTATTTGCAATTGTACTGTAACAAATATATGTCTTTGACTATACCTAGTTACCTTCGCGAGGAGAGCGTCGACTTTACTTGAAACTGGTTTCGCCTATTCCAGGGGTAGCGGACCTTAATCCATTAGGCCGGGTTTTATATTTGTTTATTGTGTACGTATAAAATCCCGGAATAAAAAAGCCTCTACCAGCTAAACGGTTGCTACTGAGTATGTAAAAAAAAACATGGTGGTGGTATATACACGGTGTTTGGTCCATCGTTTTCCAAGTTTAAATGGCGGATAGGTCGGGTCATTTGCTATTTTCTAAAGCCCTCAAAAAAATCTTGAGCTCTCGCATTTTTTTAAACTTTTTTGAAGAATCTTAAACGTGGACTCGTTAAACCTTAAAGTAAACTAGTGGCTCTGTGAACTGTAGACCTGGCAAAATAAATGCTTTTTTTTCAAATTTCCAAACACTGACTCGACACATAATCTATATTATAATTATCAAACCTGCTCACAAAACTTCACGAGAATCGGTTGAGAAATGCGACCTGTAGAGAAGAACATCCGGACGAACACACAGATAGATAAGCGAAATAATTTATGCAGAAAGCTGAAACGGAGATAGATGCTTCGCTTGCTTCGCTCGCTCGGTCAAAAAAAGTATGTAGCCGAGTCTAGACTCGTATAAGTCTATCAAATGCTAGTAACGTCTAGTTTGCCTTATTACAATGAGAATAAAGTGCAATGGTCAGATAACGGTGTGGTGGTACATTGGTTCCAAGGCATAGTAATTTTGATGTTTCGTCCGGGGCGCCGACTCTGCCGACGACTCCGCGGATTTGATGGTGTATCTCAGATGGGACGGGGCATACGTGCTACACATGTAATCTACAATTGGTAAAAGTGGGACATACGTGGGGTCTCAGGGCCCATGACCTAGCCAGCATCTTTGGTACTATGCCTAGGGGGACCCCTTATTTTAAATTTTATGGTGATTAAGTTTGTGTCTTGGCTTTAATTAGAACTTTTTGGAAAAAAAAACGCAATTGAGCAATTTTTTTTTATTAAAAAAGGGATTGCTTTTGGACATCATCTAGCCGGGGGGCAAAGATGAGGCCAAAGATGAAGCGAGCTCACTCAATTTAGGGGCGTTCATTTCAAAATGATATTTACTCTAGTTTAGTTGTGGTTCTTCTGGGGTCCCAAGCATCCATAGGCTATGATTTCTGCCTTACCAAGCTTGTTGGCCACCGTCGTTGTATAATAGTTATTTGTTATACAAGGGTGCAAAGTTGTATTTTACCCGCGAGTGTGGAATTGAAACACGAGCCAGCGAAAGGATTCTATAGTTGAACCACGAGCGAAGCGAGTGGTTCTAAAATAGAATCCTGAGCGTAGCGAGTGTTTCAACACACGATAAGTAAAACACAACTTGGCACCCGTGTGTAACACAAAACTTTTCTCCTCACTATAGCGAGGAAAGTGCAACATACAAAAAACACAGTTCCACAGGCATGATTTTTATCACTGGAATCACCGATTTTTTTACGATATTATAACAGAAAACTCTGGAAGTTGTGTATAATATTTACGTGAGTCGGAGTCCGTGACAAGTTGTGTATATTTTAGTTGACATTGACAATGATGACATTTCTGACGATGCGTTTTGTAATTGCATCGACTCAACTTGTGCGTTTACAATTATACTCAATATCATTATAAAACAAATGTTACTTATAGAGTTTGACTTAAATCATTAAATAAAGCTAAATTAGGTATTTTTTGTTAAATTCCCAAACCATTTATTTAATGATAATTGATATCAAACGAACCATTATTATGAGCGTTTTACGTTTTGTTATCTGTCAAAAGCTACTCAAACACGCTCCAAGGTCAAATTACATTCCCCACTTGTGGATAAAATGCGTTTTTACCCGCTTGTTTTAAAGGATAAAATACGGCTTTCCGAGCTAGTGAGGGGAAAAATAAATAATTAAAAAGTAAGGTTTGCTACCCCTGACCTACCTTAACCAGCTAACTTAAACCATTATAAAATTACTTATTGAGGCGCTACGCTACCTAGTCTCTGATTATCTAAGAAACACGCACGGCGCGTTCTAAAAATTTATAGATAAATATGGCCCTTATTGCCAAGTTTTTGTATTAAGTCACTATGATTCTAAGGGTGCGAAATGTGAAAATGGCAGCCAAGTCCAATATGCGATGCGTGGTTGTCGTCTTCACCGACAAAAGAATTGAGATCTAAATGGGTGCCAAGTTCCGTAGATTATCTGAAAAGGTGCCAAGTCTGGCACTAGATTGTTTATAGTAAAACTAAGTTACTGCGGCTTAATGCATTTTGAGCTTTAAATTGCAGCGGCGCGATGAAGTCAAGGAGTGAGCCGCGCCTGTTACAGTCAGCGTCATATAGTACGTAACAGCCAAAGTGGCCAAATAGTTCGGTACACCATACAACATATATGGTGTACGGAACTATTTGGCCATTTTAACTGCTGTGTACTATATTACTCTGACTGTACTACACCCTTCGCGCACAGTATGCTACTGCGCATTTGCGCACACAGCGCACTGCGCACACAGTATGTGTATTTACATTTTCTAAACACTGTCACTATACGGCCAAGTTAGTACTGTGCGATATCGCTAAATGTGGAAAGAACCACTATAATTTTGTCAAATGTAACTGGCTATGTCCGGACATAATTGAAATGTAAATGTTTATAACTCCTTATCAATAGGTAGGTATGTTTCATTATCACTTATGATTACTTACTTATTATAAAGAAAACAACGTAACGACGAGTATATCTATTAATTTTTGATTCAAGCAAATTTTTATCATTTGTGGTTTTATGTGTTCCTGGTGGTGAAAGGTATTACCCGTGGTCTCACCAACATGTCCCGCTGGGGGGTCCACAAGTATTTTTTTTCCCCGTTGTCCTACCGTTCTAAACTGTGTCCGCCAGTGGGTCTACGGGTAATTTATTTTTCCCCACCATGGTTCGTCTATGTTCGTAATTTTTACTGAAATGTTGATCACTGAATATTTTCTACAGAATAGTTAGGTACGACGACGAGCGGAGCGAGGAGGAGTGTTAGTTATCTTTAAACACATCGCAGTTCTTCTAACACTCCTCCTCACTCCGCTCGTCGTCGTACCTAATTTCAGTGAAAAATTCAGTGAAAACAAACATTTCAGTAAAAATTACGAACATGGACGAACCATGGTGGGACCATGGGAAAAAGTAAATTACCCGTAGACCCAATGGTGAACGCTGTTTAGAACGGTAGGACAACGGGTAAAAATTACCCGTCGATCCCCAGGGGGACATGTTGGTGGGACCACGGGTGGTGAGAGGGGAACTTCATTTATCTCTAGTTGTCAACACAACGAATGCTCAAATCAAGAAAGGGTCGATAACGCGCCAGTAATAGTGCGAATCCCGGTAAGGGCATTTGTTTCTATGGTGAAACATTTGTTCCTGAGACTTGAATGTTTTCCATGTATTTAAGTATATACCTATTAAATGTATCGTTAGTTGAGCTTACTATGGGTTTACGTTAGTATATATATATCTTCTTTGCTATGGGACTAGTTTGATTTGTGTATGTCACCTAAATTTATTTATTTATAAAATATTGCCATATATGTGTAAGACTTGAAAGTTTCTAAATAATATGTATTTTTTTTTTATCATCTAAAAGTTAAATAAAAGCCACCAATTGAATTTACATGATTCAATAAAAAAGAAATTGCACAACAAGTATTTTACGATTAAAATGTCGTCGGCCTGTTTAGCCTAGTTGGTAGTGTCGCTGCTTCCGAAGCTAGAGGTCCCGGGTTCGAATCCCGGTAAGGGCATTTGTTTCTGTGGTGAGCAGAGACATTTGTTCCTGAGACTTGGATGTTTTCTATTTATTTAAGTATATGTACGTATTTATCTATTAAATATATCGTCATCTAGTACCCATAACACAAGCCTTATTAAGCTTACTATGGAACTAGTTCGATTTGTGTAAAAAAATGACCCCTAATATTTATTTATTTTATTTAAAATGGTAGTTTTCTTGTTTCTCCATATGGGGCTCGTGCGTTGTTGTGACGTCATAATTTTCTGTCAATTAAATAGTATGGAGCGTTTTGATCCCACCTTTGGACTTTCATTTGCTGCTTTTGTTGATGTTTTATTCGTAGTTGGTCCCGTACGAACATTTAATCACCTTTAAAAACTGGTTCGAATGGCATCGTTAATATTTTTTGGAAAGTAGCCTATTCTTCTGGAGTCTGGATGAGGAATAAATTTCTAATTTTTGGTCAAAAATCTAATTAACTAAAACCGACTTCAAAAAAAGGAGGAGGTTCTCAATCCGACTGGTTTTTTTTTTACGTTTGTTACCTAAGGACTTTCGATTGGGTGAACCGATTATGATGATTCTTTTTTTATTTGAAAGTCTTCCTGTGTGGTCGCATTTCAATTTGGTCTAGTTCTAACAATGGCATCCTTGAGAAAACCATATAAGCCTTTAATTTGCATTAATTACTTATGTGCACTACAAATGGACGAATAATTCGGTTCAACTCGTTTTTTTTGTGTTTTTTTTTGTATAGTCGTTACATTAACTATGTCGAGGATGTCCTTGGGCTGATATGGATGGATGGCTTACATTACATTAACTACTTGTAAAAACGGTTCCGATGATCCCAAACATGACGGCTTTATCTTGTGTAGTTTAGTTGCTACAGCCATCTTCTGTCTACATCATCGGCTCGGTGGTACCACCACCATATCAGCCGATAGACGCCCACTGCTCGACTTAGGCCTCCCCCAATTTCATGGGGGGTATATGCCACAATCGCCATGCTTGGCATACGGAATGGTGATCGCAGTAGTTCCACCGCACGCCAGGGATGATGCTGCCCATCCCCCGGTGGTCTTGGTCGTAATTTAGGACATACCCTGGTCCACGGCTTGGCGGCTCGGTGGCTCGGTGATACCAATGCTTAACATTAATACATATTACCTAAATGGTCGCGTACGGTATGGTTTCAGACGCATTTCCTCCCTCGGACGCTCCGGATGTGGAATGAGCCCTGCCGAGGTTTTCCCAAGAGACTACAGTATGGGGTTCTTCAAGAAAGGAGTGTATACATTTTTAAAGGGTCGGCAACCCGCATGTGACGCCCCTGGAGTTGCAGGCATCCATAGGCTGCGGTGAACGCATATCATCAGGCGGGCCGTATGCTTGTTTGCCATCGACGTGATATAAAAACGACTATTTGAGTTCGGTCGGTTGAGGCTAACTGCTTTGCATACAAACATTTCAAGTTAAATAAAACCTTCAATAAAAGTTTCAGCCATCCTAGAACCCGTTGGTTTGGCAAGGGACGAGGGCTAGAGACCCGACGGTATGACTCTCGTGCCTTGGAGGATGGGACGACCCCTGGTCTGGGATGCTTCATGTGTAGACACCCTCGCAACGTCTCATCTTCCAGGTACCAGCTAAAATGCTGGCAAAGTCGCATCCACAGCAGAAGACCTAAAGCGCCGCAAATACGCCACCCGTGGCAGTGGTTACATATTTGAGGCGTTTGGGGTCGAGACTCCAGGGCCGTGGGGGCCGAGCGCGCGCCCATTTATAAAGATTTAGCGAAGCGGCTTATCGAAGCTAGACGTGACCAGAGGGCTGGCCAATACTTTGCACAACGTATAAGTGTCACCATACAGCGTGTCAATGCGGCCAGCCTTCTGGGCACACTCACATCGCACTTCGGCACTGATTTGGAGGATATTTTTTATTTATAGGTAGCTCTTAGTTTTTTTTTTATTGCAATGTTCTTTTTAGTGTTTTCGTTATGTGATTAAATAAATACTTATTCACAATAAAAGCTTGTAAAAACATACTCTGGCCCTTTTCCCAGTCCCCGCATTAAATGTAATAATAGTGTAGAATAGTTTAGACGGCTGTGGCAACATAGTTGTATCCGTTAATAGAAAACAAGTTGTATCCGCTACGGCCAGTCCTGACCTACGCAATTAATAATAGGTACATTACGGCAGAAGCCGGGAAAAGGCAATTCGTGGATAAGTTGATTTTGACGGACCACGCGAAGCAGAGTCCATCAATTGATGCGCGTCCACGAATTTGTGTTCCAGCTGAGGCATATACACTTACCCCCTTATTCATAAGACTTAACAAACCTCTGTTAACTAAAAGTTGTTTTGTCCCTTTCTCACAAACATAAATGTCAAATTTGACAGATAAGGACTTGATGGACGTTTATGAATAAGGCGGTTAGTCGTGTTTTTCCCAGAAAAATCAATGAAATTTGAAAATTACAACTAGTGGCTCTGTGAGTTGTAAACCTCGCAAAAAAAAACAAATATCCAAAAAGAGACTCATCAAAAAATTCTATATATATTTAACGAACCTGCTCACAAAATTTCACGAGAATCGGTTGAGAAATGCGACCTGTAGAGGAGAAAATCCGGACGGACACACGAAAGAATTTTTGTCGAAAGCTGAAACGGACACGCTTCGCTCGCTCGCTCAAAAAAGCTAAATGAAATTCTACAGTAGACTTTTTTTTAGAACACCTATTTGACACTTGTCATTTGATGTTTGCAGTGATGAGGCTAAGACATAAATGTTTGTCAAATTTAGCGATTATGAAGTGTATAAACGATTCGATCAACCGATTTTACTGCCGATTTTTAATCGTACGTATTTACTTCATTACTGGGGAACCTGCAAGCCTACTCTATAAGAGTAGCTTATCTTATTAACCTCATTTAATATTGTGTACTTTCATTCAATAGACATTTCACATCGCGTATGTGTTTTCTTTCAACCAGCAGATAACAGACACGTCTTTAATATTAAGAATTAAGAATATGCGATGCGATGCGTGGTTGTCGTCTTCAATTCACAAAGTTAAGGCCCAAAATGAATTAAGCCGCAATAAATTAGTTTTATTGTATACAATCTAGTGACTGACTTGGCACCTTTTCAGATAATCTACGGAACTTGGCAACCATTTAGATCTCAATTCTTTTGTCGGTGAAGACGACTGGCTCCCATTTTCACACTTATGTTTTTGATAGGATATAAATTAATTCATTTCCTCCAACTTATTAAATGTCACCCGAATCGAAACGAATTATATGGTCACAACACTGGTTTTAAAACAAAAAAATGTAGTACGTAACTGTTTGTGTCGTGATTTATTATTTTAATATATTCCAAGACTATGATAGGGAAAAACTGAACATAAGCTTAATCATATAAATTAAAAGAGTAAGAGTTGTTTATACGTACTTGGAAAGACCCAATGTCATTGATGTTTTTTTAATTAATATGGATTTAACATGCACATTTACATTATATGGGTGTTCTTGTGTCAAATAGGTGTTCTAAAAAAAAATCTACTAAGGAGTCAGTAATAAAAACACGCGATGCAGCAGCCTGCGCCACCGCGCGTCTTATGTTTCCGGGGCGCACTCCTTTGTAGCCGGGGCACGCCCCGGATACAAAGGACGGTAACACCACAGCTTTGCCTATTATAACGAACACAACTTCAATTTTTAATTGCATGTTTGAGAATCCGGGTATGTCCTTAAACTAAGACCTAGACCACCGTGGGATGGGCTGCCCATACATTATTATATCCCGTCAATTTGGAAATGATTTCGAAGAAAACATAAAGTGCTCAAGGTGTTGTCGGCCATGCGGCACCCTAATGTTAGTTGCTAAAAGACCAGCTCGACACTGGTTGGCACTATAGTGAGTAGGTATTTGTAGGCAAACATAAAGTATTGGACCCGGGTATGTCCTAAAACTACGACCAACACCACCGGGGGATGGGCAGCAGCGTCCCTGGAGTGCGGTGGAGATACTGCGATCGCCAACCCGCATGCCAAGCGTGGCGATTATGGCATATACCCCCTGTGAATTTGGGGGAGGCCCATGTCCAGCAGTGGACGTCCTTTGGCTGATATGGATAAAGTATTGGACTTTCTCTCCGACGCACTCATAAAGGTTCATCTCCTTTTACCGCCTACACACGGCAGCACTGGCCAATATGAATCGGCTCAATTAATTCCTGCACGGCAAGAACTAGTAATCTCGTTTGAGACCTCGAAAAATCGGTTGAGATCTAGCGAGATCGGTCGAGATCTCGCGAGATCGAGATTGCATTCCTTAAAGGGGCAGCAGCATCCCTGTCTTTTAGTCCACGTCCATGTGCATTGAAATTTTATTTTTCATCACCCGGTTACATGTTTGGGGTACACCCCCTAATATAATTTTATTTCGCAATTTTACATAATTTTATTGCAGCAGTTTATAAAATAAAATTTCATACTTGTAGAGCTTATAGTCTCCGAGCAAATCGACTGTGACATACGGACGGACGGACGGACAAACATGACGAAACTTACGGGTTCCGTTTTCGCCATTTTGGCTACGGAACCTTATAAATGACATTTTTGACAGAAACTTATCTCTATTATGATGACAAAAAGTGTCAATTGGTTGGTTAAAACTACTAAAATATATGTAGTCCAAATATCGATTTAGTAAAAACCATTTTTAAAATCCACATTTATATGTTTAAGAGGGAGATTTGCTTATGTCGGACGTATTCGTCCACTGCTATCAAGTATGTAAAATGCGCGAGTTTTGAATGCTATTATGTCCGATAGATACACGATCGCGCTAGCTATGTTGTCCTATTATATAAGTTAACTAACATCGACTCACACCACTTGCGCCCAAGCTTTAAGATTAAAAAAATGAAAACGTCAGACAGCGCGCGAAAACACTCACTCGATAAGAGAACGCGCAGGACGACGGACATTTTGTGGCTAAGGCGTTTGTATTGTGCCAGTACTGTCAGTGAATTTAAAAGTGTGTTTGAGTGAATTTATTATACAAATGTAAGTTTAATTTTATTAATCAAACAACAGATGGGATACATAAACATAAATTAACTAAACTACGTTTGTCCTCTTATGTTATGAGTTTTCTTAAGATTGATAGCGCTTTGTTATTTCATATTATTACTGTAAAATAAACTATATTCTAACGGCGGCAAAAGCTACAGGTTTGACCGTCGATGTGTTCGTTTGTAAACTAATTAGGATGACATTAATCCAAATTTAAAGTTAATGAACAGTAGTAGTAGTGAACTTAGATGGTTGGCAGTCCTCAATTGTGCCTTTCTCCAGAAATTTCCTGCCTCGCACAGCTAGACTGTGGAATGAGCTGTCGCCAGTGGCATTTCCGGACCGATACGACCTTCAAACCTTCAAGAAAAGAGCGTACTCCCATCTTAAAGGCCGGCAACGCACTTACAACCGCTCTGGTGTTGCGAGTGTCCATGGGCACCGCTAATCGCTTACCATCAAGCGATTCGTCTACTCGTTTGCCTCCTATATCATAAAAAAAACAGTAATTAGTTAAACACAAGTTAGAAGATACTCTAAGCTTATACAGCCTGCCTGTTGGTAAGCAGACACCGTAGCCTATTGACATTTGCGACTCTACAAGCTTTTATTGATTTGAGCATTTGCTGTGTTGACACTAATGCGGGACACAATATCGTTTGTTTTTAGTACACTAGGGTTCAAAAGTGCATGGACATGATTCAACCTTAATACTACAGCAATACGGTCGACATCTGTCCATGCAGTAATGAACTCGACTGTACCTATTAAAATTGCATAGACAAGTAAAATTTTGATACAGAACTCCTATTTATGGAACCAATCAATAAATTACTGATTTCATTTTTAAATATGGACTAATCTGGAAGTCATGGGTTTCTCAATAAACTTATTTTATTTTTATTTTATGTATTTATGAAACCACAGGAAGCTCGTTTCTCTATACAAACGTAGTTTCGCTCTCATTTTAAAACGGCACGCTGGAATAACATAACATGAAACTCTTAATAGCTAAGCAAAGCTTGTAGTGTGTGGTAGATTGGGTCCTAGACGACGATATATATCTAGACACGCGGCAGCGTGTCCAGCCAAGTTCACCCCAGGAACTGGCGGACAGCAGTCGTGTGTTATTTTACACGAACCGTTTGGAGCCACTTTTGACCCCCTAATAACTCCAAATCTATCTAACATAAAAATAAATTGGTACATGTATTAAGATCCTCTAGAACAACTATTAAAGCCCCAAATTTCATAAATATAGGTTTAGTTATTGATATATTAAATTCCAAAAAAACGACATTTTTACCACTGACTGACTGACTGACCGACTGGGTTAGGTTACTAGGGGACTAGTAGTACTGACTGACAGTCAGTACTGACTAGTAATCAAAAACCTAACCCACTTCCAGGTGACCTAGAAAACTGAAATTTGGCATGCAGCTTGATAATAGTATATGTACACCAGAAAAAATAAAAAACCGTGGTTTTTTTTATTAGTTTTATTATTATTATTATTATTTATGCTAGCTACCTCAGAACTCCGTCATTTATTAACCGATTTAGAAAATTCCTTTTTTGTTTGATACGGTATACTTCAGGGGTAATCCCATAGTTATCAGGTAAGAATCTGATTATAGGGTCCTGGAGAAATCGAGGGAACTCTTCAAATATTTGTGGTGCACCTTTATCGATTTGGGTTTACAGTAAAAGTAATTTACTGCGGTTTAATGCATTTTGAGCATTAACTTGGCAGTTTTCTATGCAGTATGTTATAATACCATAAAATCTATTGGATAGTTAAGAAAACTGCCAAGTTAAAGCTCAAAATACATTAAGCCGCAGTAAATTACTTTTACTGTAAACAATGTAGTGCCGGCCTTGGCACCATTTCAGAGAATCTACGGAACTTGGCACCCATTTAGATCTCAATTCTTTTGTCGGTGAAGACGACAACCAAGCATCGCATATTCTTAATATTGAACTTGGCTCCCATTTTCACATTTATGTTTTTGATGGGAAAGATAAATATACATACTTAAATGCATAGAAAACATCCAAGATCCAAAAACAAAATCCGTGCTAAATCCACATATAATGCCCTGGCCGGGATTCGAACCCGGGACCTCTAGCTTCGGAGGCAGTGTCACTACCAACTAGGCTAAACAGGCCGTCTGTTGAAATGTTGATCCTTTATGACTTCATGATAAGTTCGAGCCGCTAAGAAGACCTTTACTATGATTAGTCTACTAATATTGTTAATTATCTCGTTAATGATATCAATAATCGTTAACTTTATTACGATAATTACAATAGCGTGAAAGTAAATAATGTACAGTGTATATATTTTATGTAAGGTTTTCATAAAAGACCTAAAAAACTCAAAAACTCGCTGTATTTTTTTTACCAACAGAAACTAATTTCCGACCTAGATATGGCGATCTATGTACCGGAAGGCGTAGCGTGGGCAGGCCCCCCACACGGTGGACTGATGACGGTAAGGGTCGCGAGTGTCCGCTGGATGCGGGTGGCGCAGGACCGGTCATTGTGGAAGTCTTTAGGGGAGGCCTATGTCCAGCAGTGGACGTCTTTCGGCTGACATGATGATGATGATGATATGGCGATCCAATTGTGTATACAAAGTTTCGTGTTATTTCAGCACGGCGTTTTAAAATGAGAACGTAACTACGTTTGTATGGAGAATCGAGTTCAGTCGAACTAATAGCTAAATGGAACAATTGTTACAGAAAGTTCATATTCTTTTCTAAAAAGCTATATATAACGACACCAAACACAACGGGATTTGAAACAAAAAACCGGCCAAGTGCGAGTCGGACTCGCACACGAAGGATTTCGTACCGACACCTCCAAATCTACATTTAAAACCACTATACAATACATTTAATCACAAATGGTCGTATCCTCGTAGGAAACTTACGACACTTACGCGTTTTTGTTTTGGCAAGACAGTTTTACAGCAATAACTCAAAAACCGTGAACCTATTAATGTGCATCGTGATTTTTTTCAGAATTTTAAACTTCATAGTTTGGAAATTAGAGGGGGGGGGCACATTTTTTTACGACTTTGACAGCTAATAACTCACCAAAGGTAGACTTAAATGAAAAAATATGTAGAAGCCTTTAGGTAATTTTTAAAGGCCTATCCATAGATATCCCATACGCCTATGTACATTGAAAAAAAAATTTAACCTCCTTGAAATGAAAATGAAATGAAATGAAATGAAATGAATTTCACATTATATTTCTATAGCGGTTCATAACATACACCTTCACACCAAATTTCATAATTGCAGTGGTCATATTCTCCGAGTAAATCGGCTGCGACATACAGACGGACAGACAGCCATTTAAAAATTGACAGATTATAAATCATAATACCTACTGAAGTAGAATAAATATTAATAAATCGTTTATTTTCACACCAAGTGACCAAATCGATACATAGTAGTGACAGAGGGCCTACTCCCAACTTCGAAAATCGAACTTCGTATCGTGCCGACCCTTTCACTCTCGTGTTATACACTATATAACGGAAAGCGACGGCACGATACGTAGTTCGATTTTCGAAGTTCGGTAAGCCCTCAGGGTATATTAAGAACTACCTATGTTACCACTACCGAACGAGATGGGCGTACGCGTATGCAAATTAGAATACAAAGAGCGACAGAGAACGATATCATTTAGTGTATTTGTCAAAGTTTCACTTTTTAACCGACTTCAAAAAAGGAGGGGGTTCTCAATTCGTCGGAATATATATATATATATATTCGGAATATATACTATGCATGGATATATATACATATATATATATATATATATATATGTATGTATGTTCGCCGATTACTCGGAGACTAGGGGACCGATTTCAAAAATTCTTTTTTTGTTTGAAAGGGTGTGTTTTCTAGTTGGTTCCATTGTCACCAAGTCTGGATCTGATGACGGGATCTTGGAAAAATCGAGGGAACTCCTCATATTATATACCAAGAGGATGGGGTAAGTAAGGCTACATCGAAGGAACTCCTCAAATTATATAGCAGGAGGTTGGGGTCTGGCAAGTTTGGAGTCGGTGTTTTTTTGTTAAAAATTTACTTGTGTCTGCCACAGTCGGTTTGATATGACGTAGTGGCAAATAAACCATTACCCGCCCCAGTTATTGACCGGATGAGCGCGATACGTGAACGAAGCGTCTGGGTTTCAGCTTGATGATCAAAAATGCCTTCGTAAGTCCGGATGTCCGGCTGTTCTATTTTTATACCACGTCGGTGGCAAACGAGCGTACAGCCCGCCTGATGGTAAGCGGTCACCGCAAGCTATGGACTCCAACTCCAGGGGTGTCAAATGCACGTTGCCTGCGTTGCCGACCTTTTAAAAATTTACATTTTTTTTTAAATTGATTTGTTCTGCAAGTCGCATTTCTCAACCAATTGTGATGAAGTTTTGTGAGCAGGTTCGATTACATGGAAATTATTTTTCGATTCGGTTTTTGTATCTTTTTAAACAGGAAGCTATGGGATATGAAAACGTAAAAAAACATCACTTGTCACGTGATATGGTGCCTGTCAGCCATTCGAAACAAATTGTCAATTAGCTGCATATGAGATATTCCGTATCTCTTGAGCCCGCGCGTACGAGTCCGGTTAGAGTTTGTTTGAGTTCCTTGACCTCGAGACTAATGACAACTTTGCATAATCGGAGATCCAATTGTAACGATACATTAAGACCCGCTAAGAACTGGGGTGCTACCGCGAACTTCGAAAATCGAACTTCGTATCGTACCGTCCCTTTCCGTCATATAGAGTAACACGAGAGTGAAAGGGACGGCACGACACGAAGTTCGCAGTAGCACCCCTGATATGATATTGCAGTGATATGTTGCTAAGCGATCGCCCACAAGACTTTTCAACCCAAGTCCCAAACTCAACTTTTTCGTCAAACCTGTGAAAAGAAGCTAGGGGGTCTTATTATATCCCGACACTACACGACGGACCTTATAATACAATATAATACAAATACATTTTTTCAACTGCAGCATTACAATCTGTCAATTAAATGTCTGACAGCAGTATTAAAAGGTTAAAACAATGAACTTTTTATTCAAATACAAATCTTGTCCCTATACAAATGTAATCCCATTGTGTATTTAAATTTTCATGTTATTTCAGCACGGTGTTTTAAAATTAGAATGAAACCATGTTTGTATGGAGAATCTAGTTCAGTCGAACGGCCGGGGGACCCTTAAACACTAACTCAATACATATCACTTTTGTCGAACGGCCGGGGGACCCTTAAACACTAACTCAATACATATCACTTTTCAATCTTATGTCATACTCGTACAGGCGATCAATAGGTGCCATCTATTTAGCAAAGCTGTCGACCATTGACACGTTTACCTTAGATGTACCTAATTTCCTCCCGTCAAGTGACAAGTATTGACATTGTATAAAAATGTCACAGTCATTAACAGTGTCGCAGTCAAAGTAAATATGAAATAGAAAACTTACCTACACTGGTTTTACGAGTATCGGTAAGAGCCGGTACTGTTATCTACAAAAGTGACAATCTACACAAAGTAACTACCTATATGTATATGTACCATGAAAGAAAATATATACAAGAACACTTAAGATGCTGAATAAAGCTAAATTGCCATTTTTAAACGGTGATTAAACAAAAGCCATTTGCTTTGGTAAAAAAAAAAAATACACGTAATAATAACGGAATACGTTAATATTCATTATATTTCAAAGGGGTTTGGACGATTCCAAAACACGTTTTAAGAAATCAGCTAGATCGAAAAAAACGCAAATCTACGTCTTAAAATCATCTTATAATTTTTCGACTGAAACATGTTTAATTAAAAATACAGTTCCAAAATACTGAAACCTAAAGCATAGACGATTTATATTACACAATGTGGTGAATATATTTAAATTTGACGGCCTGTTTAGCCTAGTTGGTACTTGGTAGTGACTCTGCCTCCGAACCTAGAGGTCCCGGGTTCGAATCCCGGCCAGGGCATTTATTTGTGCATTTATCACGGATATTTGTTCTTGGGTCTTGGATGTTTTCTATGTATTTAAGTACGTATTTATCTATATAAGTATGTATATCGTCGTCTAGTACCCATAGTACAAGCTATGCTTAGTTTGGGACTAGGTCGATTTGTGTAAGATTGTCCCCTAATATTTATTTATTTATTTCTGATTATCTGCTTGTATAGCAGGTATTATACTTTCTCTTTCATTCTGGCGCAACTAGACGCAGACAGACATAGCCAAGGTCATTGGCGCTTGTCAGCCTCTTAACCTAAATAATACAAGGTGGGCCCTGTAACAAGAGCAAATATTTAAAAAAAACGCTTCCTTAGAGCATCTGTGCTAACTCCTTGTGTCCCATTTTTTTTTTCAATTCAGGCACGATGTTTTTGCGCTCCAGTCAATGCAGCTTTTGAGGTAGTATTAAGTTATGATATGAGTCATAACTAGTTAAATAAATTTTAATGTGTTTGTATCTAGTTAGTGTAGTGATTTTCGTTTTAACTTGTGACTTTTGTGAGCGATTCACCAATTATTTTTGTATTTTTTGGTAAATGAATAAAATAAAACAAATGAATGAAAATTTGGCAAAAAATAGTCGGCAATAAATATTATTTCGGAAAAGTTGTCATTGACAATCAGACAAACATAGTTCGGCAAACAGTCAGTACAGCAATGATGTGTTATATTTTGGCCTATTTATTAGTATTTATCCCTTTTTATTATTATTGTGGACTCTATAATTAATAATTATCACTTAACTGAGTTTTATTTAACAAATCAACCATTAAACAAAAAAAACTAAAATCTCGGGAATTCCCGGGTCTGACCCAATACCGGAAATCTCAGTCCCGGTTCTGGAAATCGTATCGGTACCGCATGCCATTTATATAAGCTAGCTAGGCAGAACCAACTATAGTTGCAACCAAATACGATCTAGGCGGAACTTATATGTATATGGAAAAATGTTTTTTCCATGTTTACATCCTGTCATTATAGCGTGTGACGTATTGAATAACATCTTTATCTTAACTGTGTACATAACGTGTTAGATCGATGATAGGAAAGTACTTGTTCTAGGAAATGGATCAGGGTAAACATGTTTTGACTGTTCTTAATATGGGCACATTTATACCAACTAGCTTACAATTAGATTAACCGCTGTCTCACTTCCAGTTTGATAGTTTAGTCTCAGTTTATTATACCATGACGGTGGCAAACGGCCTGCCTGGTGGTAACCAACCCGAGTCTGTATTGTAAGCATAAAAAAGCCAAATCGTAGAATTGTAGCTGCATAATGGAATTTTGTAAAATCCTCAGTCAGCCTGTATTTTGGCGTATACAGCTATGATACAGCTGTTAACCAGCTGGATCTACACTTGAAGCTGTATAATTTGGGGTGTGTATTACAATAGCTATATATCGGATATACAGCCCCTATGCAGCCAGGTTTAACAGCCTAAAGTATGAAAAAATTTCATAATACAAGCTTTATACAGTTATAAATGTTTATTGGGTGATGGTTCAGCGATCCCGCGGCGTCCTCGACAAGGCGGAGCCGGCACTCGTTCCAACGAGTGCCGGCTTTAGACGCGTTTGCTGTGGTTAGTCCGTCATACCCGTCCTGGTCCCCCCAACCGGGTGGGATGCATAAAAGCATTTCCCCAGCGTAAAAAAAGGCTATGATGGTTGTCATTTTATCACTGATTATTGTTGGAATATATTCTGCACATTCTGATAAATATTCAAGCTTACATAAGCAAGTTTTTGGGAGGCAACGATGCACAATTTCCCCCCATTTCTCTCTACCCTGGGCTTTTTGAGCACATTCGTTAAGTGGGGCATAGTGTCTTGATCTTGTCTGATCTATCCATCGCATTGGTGAACAGCCTCTCGATCTGGAACCATTGACTCTGCCCTGCCAGTCTTTTCACGTAGTTCGGACCTCTGCGAGAAATATATCCAAATTAGGTGAGGATTTTTCTTTGTACGATAGCCGATAACCTCTCCTTGTACTTTATTTTGGCAAATAATGGCACTTTTACAAGTCAAAATCTACTAGCGTTTCTGAAAAAGAAGACCACTGCCGAGAAGAAACGCCGAAACAAACTCGACAGTCAGTTATTTTCTCCCAAAAATATGCTAAATACAATGATAATACTTAAAAACCTACCTCATATATTACATTTCAAATTATTTAATACATACATTTCAAATTAAAGGAAAAAATTAAAAATGTAATGCTCCGAGTAGATTCGGACCTGCGACATCTGGCATACGCGGCCAATCGCCAATCGCTGAGCTATCGGAACAACCAAGCTGGAGCAGGAAATCCTTCACTAGTTCCCAATTAGTACAATCATGGAAATTACTCCCACTACACTATAAATTAAAGTCCTCTGTCTTTAGCTCTTCAAGAATTGAGGCGTTGGCGAGACGTTGAGTCCATGATATTTGGAGAATTCTCCACCACATTTCCAGTTCATCAATCCGCTGCTGAAGCCTACCGGCGGGCGTATGATGGTTGCCATTTTATCACTTATCGTCGTGAATAAGACTCCCGTCACTCTCGCACTCGCATACTTGTCAGAACGTGACGAATGTCTTATCCACGACGATAAGTGATAAAATGGCAACCATCATAGGCCCGCTTAAAGGATCCTTCCCTTTCCAAGTCTAGGTTAGCCTAGGGTAGCCATTTGTCATCAGGTTTGATTTCTGCCACCATCATCATTTTAGCGTTGTTGCAGTAGGTTCAGTTGCATCCTAAAAGATGCCCGGGGTCCCCTACCTATTCCCAAGGATTGGCGTAGGCACTAGTTTTTACGGAAGCGACTGCCATCTGACCTTTTAACCCAAGGGGAAAAGACCTTATTGGGATTAGGCTTGTCAAATGAGTGGGCAACTTGACTGTTAAAAGTTATCAAGCCGCCGGAAGGCCTCTAACTTGGCTTAACAACTGCTGTCATAGACAGCAGCCGGCATTGGCTAAACGTGCCTTCCAAAGCACGGGAGCGCTCAGTTAGTGACCACTCAAAGCGGTCACCCATTCAAGAGCTGACCATTGCCGACGTTGCTTAGCTTCGGATACTAGCTTTGGGCTGGGCCACGAATGCTCCGGTGATTTTTGCCACCATTGCAATATAATTAAAAAATAAAATCATTTTTCAGAAGCCCTGATAGACAAGTGCACTACTTAATATTAATATCATTAAACATCATAATATTTACAAGATTAACACCAACAATTATATCTACAGGCGAAAGGTTAAAAAACAGATATCACGCGCATTTAAGCATTCAATGCATTCCAACTCTTAGCCCGACTGCTCAAAGTCAAAACCCGCTTGAAATCTAATAATGTAATAAAACTGACCTAAGTAATTTTGCCTATACATAAAGGACTTATTTCATTTGAAATACGGCATCTCTTAATTCCTTATGGCACTAAAAATGCGTCCGTGAATGCGTTAATGATACTAAATACTATTATGACGTTTTAAGATAGTATGATGACGAAAATTGACTTAAAATTATGTACAATTGGGCTATCATGACCAAGCTCAAGATAATGGAACTGGTGAATGTTCTCTGAACACATACGATATGTACCTAGGGTCATTGCGCCGGTTGACGAAAACCTAGTATTAGGTTAAATTAAATAATAATTAAAATTGCATACGATACGGCTCACTGCCTTGGGTTGGGGTGGTAGTATAAGCAACAGCAAAAGTAGATGATCATTTTAGTACCTTGTCACATTCACTACTTTGACGCATACGTATTGTTACGTTAGTGCGACAAAGTAATATGCGAGCGTGTCCATACTCGTAGTAACGAGCCTAGCACTTAGACGCAAAGTAGCATGTCTGTGCGTCTTCTACAAATTGTACTTTGTTGAGTGTGCTCAGGAGCTCCATGAGCTCATACCGCCTTCCCCCTTCTTCCATCGGACATCCAGACGTACGGCTCCTTACCTGGTCGAAATTCCTCTAATACGAACCATGCGGTTTGCATCATCTTTTATAATGCACACTTCTAAGGTATGGAATTCTCTGCCGGCGTTTGTATGTATTTCCGAGTTCATATAACCTAGACCTTTTTAAGGCGCGAGTGAATAGGCATCTTCTGGGTGAGCTCGCGTCATCGTCGGCCTCATCTTTGCCCCCTCGCTAGATTCTGGCCAAGAGCAATCCCATTTTTAATAAAAATAAAAAAGTACAAAAGTGTCTGTGTCGTTTATCACTTTAGCAGCGATTCAGTCGCGCGTTTCGTGAACGCGCGTATGCATCGCGGCATGTGGCCGCTTCACACTGGAACCCGCCCATACATTGCAGTGCTCAAAACTAAAATAAGTAAAATTAAGCAAAAAAATACTATTCAACATTCGTAATGTGAAGAGTTGCATATAATGAATATTATTTACATTATAATAATAATAATAAAAATAATAATAAAATACTTTATTGTGCACCACACGGAAAATTTTACAATGGTAAAACATGGATAGGACTTAGGTACGTAGGTAACAACAGGCGGAGTTATCGCTAAAAAGCGATCTCTACCAGACAACCTTCAGATAGCGATACAGCGACAAGAAATGCGTTATTGGGCAGTGCAAACCAACAAAGATATTTAAAGTTACATACAAAGCAACATAGACTACATATAAGTATACTACACATATAACAGAATATATACTACATAACAATACATAATATAAAATATATAAATGTATATACATAGGACAAAACAATGACAAGGCAGCGCAAACAAAAAGGGAAAATAGGGAAAGGGTACGTGTGCAAGACTAACAACGAGATAAATAATAGTCTTTTAGACGCTTTTTAAAAATAGGGAGTGATTGTGCACTCTTTATATTAATGGGCAAGGCATTCCATATCCTAACCGAGTGAAAACTAAAGGATTTATTATAAAATTTACTAGACGATCGGGGGGGGGGGGGGGGGGCACAAGAAGGAGATTTCGAGAACACCTAAGGGAAGACATAAAACTAAACCGCTCCTTAAGATAGCCAGGAGTATTAGGGATAAACAGCGTGCCGTAGAGAAGAGAAAGGATATGAATGTTACGCCGCAAACGAATCGGTAACCACTTGAGCTGCGAACGGAAACTGGAAATTTGATCATATTTTCTCAGCCCGAAGATAAAACGAATGCACACGTTTTGGAGCCGTTCAAGTTTGTTTAATTGCTCTTCAGATAAATCCAGGTAAGAAACATCGGCATAATCTAAAATAGGACGAAGTAAAGACTGAGCCAGCGCAATTTTAGTGCTAATTGGTAAAAAGATTGAACTCGCCTTAGAGAACCCACGGCCGCAAAGATCTTACGGCTTACCTCGTTGAGTTGCGGAACCCAAGAAAGCGTACGATCCATAATCACACCCAGATTTTTAACTTGGCTCGAGAATGGGATCTGGACACCATCGAATATAATAGAAGGCAGATTCTCAAAATTAACTCTAGCTATGTTCTTAGGGCTACCAATAATAATTACTTGAGTTTTCGAAGGATTAACTCTAATTCCATAACAAGAGCTCCAATATAAAAAGCGTTCTAAGTCAGAGTTGGTGGCAAGAATCTGGGAGGGCAAGACAGCAATTGAACACTGGGAATAAATCTGGAGATCGTCTGCATATAAGTGATAAGAAGAAAGAAGACCACGAGAGATAGAATTTATAAAAGTAGAAAATAAAAATAAAAAGTAAAATATTTCTATATTAATAACAAAAAATTAAATATACCTATGATGACGTTACATATTCTTCGATAAACATGTCGACAGCTTCCGGGTGAAATATTTTTGAATTAATAATTGGCACTAAAGTGTTTTTAGAACATAAAATACGTAAGATACCTTGCTCAAGAAAAGACATCGCGGTTTTTGAGTTGTATCAACTACAATTACTTTAAATAACTGTATATAATCATTTATTTATGTACAACGAAAATATATACAAGAATACTTAACCAAAATAATATAAAGAAAATTAAAACTAACTTAAATCTAAAACGGACCCTTGAGGCATTGTACCGAGGATGCTGGCGGCATTTCCTCGCTGTATCGCAATGCTGATACGTTGAGCGAGGAAACCGCCAGCTCTTCGGTCACCAGTTACGTCAACCAGACGCTTCGCAATTTATGTATATTGTTAATCAAAGCCAACTACGACTGACGTGACATATAAAATCCTAGACCTTAGACATAATGCAAGTACGTAATGAGTAATGACATCTGATAATGAAGGTATTTCTCTGCAGTGAGGTGCACTATTTCCTTGTTTAATTCAATTTCAGTACAAAATACCCACAATTTCCAAGTTGAGTTTTGAGCACTGCAATGTATGGGCGGGTTTCAGTGTGCGCTTGTCGCATTTGCAACGCGCGACAAAAGCGATGCATTAGCGATACAAACTCACGACTGCCGTGCGCTATTCTAATTCAGAATCGCTTCTGCATCGATGAAAACGCGCGACTGTATTGATTCAGCTTTCACCGTTCCGTGCGAGCTCCAAACCGTCTGTAATTGTAAGCTGTGTTCGTTAAAATTTGAATGTATATGGAAAGTTTGACAAGTTTCTATGGGATGCCAGCCGCCGGCACCATATTTAACGTTGATCGGTCTGTGATCGTAAGTTGGTGCAACTCAGCCTAAGTCGCCTGGACATGCATCGCGTCTGAATAAATTCTGCATCACGACTGTACAAATACTGTATCGCGGCTGTAGAGATGCTATACCGCGATAGTAACGATGCAGAATTTTACGTATGCGAGGGTATATGACAAGCGAAGCGATTGTATCGCGTACTTTGTTGCGCTTGCATTGCTACTGAATCTTTGCAAAAAGCCGCCGTGACCTCCCTTAGGGACTATCTCAGACCATAGAAAGAAAAAGACTATTACCACCACTTTGGCTTAGTTGGTAGTGACCCGGCCTACGAAGCCGGAGTTCCCGGGTTCGAATCCCGGTGAGCATTATTTGTGTATGTTTAGCACGATTACCTAACCTTCAAGAAAAGAGCGTACTCCCATCTTAAAGGCCGGCAACGTACTTACAACCCTTACACCCTCTGGTGTTGCGGGTTTGCGGGCGTCCATGGGCGGCGCTGATCGCTTACCATCAGGCGATTCGTCAGCTCGTTTGCCTACAATGTCATAATAGTACATTACTACAGAGGCCGGGACAAAAGGGGTTGCCGGCCGAAGACATATAGACGGCTGAGCGAAGCGAGGCCGGATAGGTCTAAGGCCGGCAATCCCATATTTCCCGCCGAGGTATGTACTTATATAGTGCTTTTCTCAAACATGCAATGAAATAAACAACAAAAAAATCAAAGTTTTATTTTTAATACGCATAGTGGCAGAATGTCATGATGCCTGTGCCACAAATTTATGTGGAATGAAAATTAAAAAAGAGGACTTTGCAGGCCTAGGCCTGCAAGATTTGTATGAAATTCCATTAACTACCTCTTGTCCTAGCCGCACCTGAAACGTCATACTTAGCAGCCTATTATAAGGAACATAACATCAATATTTCATTGCATGTTTGAGAAAAATAAAAATAAGAATATTGAACATTGTTACTATTCCGGAAATGAATACTTTAACAACTGCCAATTGTAATATTAAGTGACTAATTTGAATTTACAACTAATGACGTTTTAAAATACTTAAATATTTGTACACCAGGCTGAACAAGTGATACGATACGATCTATGTTAAATTGTAAGACCTTTACGCTTGTTTTTATGCAAATAAATAATTCATTCATTCATTACATGGCAAATTTCATCTTAATCATTTCAGCTGTTTAAGCGTGAAGGCGTGACAGACAGACAAGTGTTTTTTTTACATTTATAACAATTTAGTATATGGACCACAACATCCTTCTGCATATTCTGCAACTGGGGCAGGTATACATCCCAATTTTTAGGTTTGTCTCGAGCTGTTAACACGATGAATCCTCAAGTCAATAAAGGTTCGGCAACGCACTTGTGATTCCTCTGGAGTCGCAAGTGTCCTTAGGCTACGGTGTCTGCTTACCATCAGGCAGGCCGTAAGCTCCGCCCACCCCGCCCATTTGCCACCGTCGTTGAATAAAAAAACCTTAACACCCTCAATAGTGGACACCTATTGTTTATGTATGACATAAGTATGAAAGTATTGGGTATATTTTGTCTTGAAGAGATCGCTCTTTAGCGAGAAGACCTGTTGTTTACCTCTACCTGTATCTTGCTATGCTGTTTCTGAACCACTTGTATTTAGTTTGAGGTGTGCAATAAATAGTATTTTCTCAAACATGCAATGAAATATTGATGTTATGTTCCTTAATAATAGGCTGCGAAGTATGACGTTTCAGGTGCAGCTAGGACAAGAGGTCGTTAATGCAATTTCATACAAATGTTGCAGGCCTAGGCCGGCAAAGTCCTTTTTTTTAATTTCCATTCCACATAAATTTGTGACATTCTGCCACTATGCGTATTAAAAATAAAACTTTGATTTTTTTGTTGTTTATTTCATTGCATGTTTGAGAAAAGCACTATACATACCTCGGCGGGAAATATGGGGTTGCCCGCCTCCTCAGACCTATCCTTCGGCCGGCAACCCCTTTCGTCCCGGCCTCTGTAGTAATGTACTATTATTGAGATGATGTATTTCGTTTGAGTTCGTACTATTCCTAGACGCTTCAACCGATCACGCTCACATTTAAATGTCGATAGGTGACATCATGACGATGGTTTTTAGATTTAAATAAATTGAAAATCGGACATACCATGGAGGAATAATCACCGAAAAAATGAATTTCCGTATATTTCAATGCCAAGAGAGTGTCAGACAGTTTGAGACCGAGTAGACGCGCTCAGCTCAACATTTGCAACCAGCAAACTGCATTGCATACCTAGTGTACCCATTACTCTAATTCGAACCAAGCGCTTTGCATCATCTTTTATAATGCGCACTTCTAAGGTTTGGAATTCCCTGCCGGCGTTTGTATTTCCGAGTTCATATAACCTAGATCTTTTTAAGGCACTGTGGGCCTCATCTTTGCCCCCTGGCTAGACGCTGGCCAAGAGCAATCCCATTTTTAATCTAATAAAAAAGTAGTATTGTATTGTTGAGATAGGGGCATTTACTTACCAAAAATTCTCCCTCATTTTTGTTCCAGATTGATATATCATGGACGTAGAAAACGCGAACTGCAAGATGCGAGTCTCACAGTGTACCGATATGGAGGTGCTTCCTATCGAGAGACCAATCAAGATTGACCAGTAAGTGTCCACATAACATATACTCACGCCTGTATCCCATTGGGGTAGGCAGAGAGAATGCCTTCTATACTTCTTTCGCTTCAATCACATCCATACATCTCATACAAGCTCGTCGGTTGCGGGTACCTCTAACCTTTTTTCAGTATCGAAGAAATTTGATCAAGATACCCTCGCCTTGATTCCCTCCCCCCCTCCCTCCTTCATCCATCTCCTAAATGTGAATCCAAACCAACAAAAAATGCTAATTCCTATTGTGTTTTGGATGACTCTACACTCAAGTGTTACCTACCTGCTTATTATCATAGACGGGTTTATTTAAACCACTGCCGTGCACTCCATCAAAAATTTAAGTAGTTAAATAGTCATACCATGTATCTTATTTTATTTTATCATGTAATTTAATTTAATATCTAATTTTGACAATTTAATATTAATGTTCAATTGTTATGTAATGTTAAATTATGGGATTTTTGTTGCCTGAAGCAAATAAATAAATAAATAAATGTGTTTGTGTTTGTATGAACCAGCAATTAGTAGTTATTTAAGTAATTGCAAAAAGAAAACTTCCATTTAAAAAGGGGGGTCTCTGGCACCGATTTAAGGCTCAATAAGTCAGCTAAATAAAAAATGCAAAATGCACGCAAAACTGTCAAGGGACTCTGACTTGGCAGTGTATTTCCGAAAGTCATTTTTGTATACAGATGTATGGAAAAAGGTATGGGTGCCTCAATAATTATGAGCGGTAGTGTACATAGCTGTCAATCAATGTTTTAGGCCACCAATGTCGAGTTTTTATAAGACCAGTATACAATTTACGGATAACTGGTAGTGTTCGGAAGTATACGACCAGTCAAATGGCCAATCTTTCTACTTGTACAGTCAGCATCAAAAGTAGGTACGCATTATAAATAATAATAATAATAAACATATTGGGACAATTTTTTACACAAATCGAACTAGTCCCACAGTAAGCTCAATAAGGCTTGTGTTATGGGTACCAGACGACGACATATTTAATAGATATATACATAAATACATAGAAAAACATCCAATTCTCAGGAACAAATGTCTCTGCTCACCACAGAAACAAATGCCCTTACCGGGAATCGAACCCGGGACCTCTAGCTTCGGAGGCAGTGGCACTACCAACTAGGCTAAACAGGCCGACAAAAAGTTCAAACGTTTTTATTATACGGGAATAAGAGCTTTTGACGCCTTCATATGCGTAGCTACTTTTGATGCTGACTGTACTACAAAATATAGACTACATCAAACTCACTTTCGATTAATTAGATAATGGAAAAGTGGACTCACTTTGGAAACATAGGGCGGGAGATTATACAAGAGAAATGGCAACTTCGAAAACCTTTGCCAGAGTCAATGAAGGTATTAAATCACCAAAATACCGAATTAAACAATACGACAGAAAGAAATTGACGTGAACCTCGCCTCGCTGGCGACTTCAATTCAAGACTACAAATACGATTCAAAGCTACAATACCTTGAATATACGAGGACATACTTACTGCGTTGCTGCAAAGCTGTGCGTAGCAAGGAAGTTGGACCTAGTTCTTTGATGCGTAGCGCTTATTGACAAACATTTTGACAGTACTCAAATATGACAAGAGGTTGAGTCCAATTGTACCATTTTCCGCTTTCTACATTGGATGAAGAAGGTTCTTCTCCTTAAAATATATACTCTTCAAACTAACCACCACCCCAGACCCAGATGCCGTCATACCAGATTCCAGATTCTAGATTTATACCAGATGCCGTCATCCACTTTAAAGAAATTCTGAATTTAGTTGCATAACAGCTGTTCCGTCCCTCTTGGGTGCATACATATAGCAACTGTTATAAGCCTTCCTTAAAGATGAACTACATTTTTTCTTGAACCAACTGGATGGACATATTGGACATCGGTCACCTCAACTGTCAGACATATTATTGACATAACAAAATTTTCGCAACACCACGGCAATACATGAATGATTTGGTTCACTCTCAATTAAACTATTCAAACTTTCAACCTAGACTTTCCAGCTGGGTAGTAGCAATTAACACACGATTAAGTAGCTATCGTCATAAATTCCCTTCACTTGCAGCAGTGCTGCCCGCTAATTTACTGAAGTAATAAGTTAGATACCATGGCCTCAAAACCAATGAGACGGCGTAAAAGAAATCGTCTGACCGTGAGCTCTAGAACGCAATATATTCTGAAACGTTGTATCCGGTAATGAAATAGTTGAATATAAAATAGTCTTAAACCTATGTTTCAGGGAAATAAGTGTCCATCAGCGGCCTAGCTAACATGGGAGGCAACGGACGGATCCCCAGGGCCGGATTAGCCCATAAGCAAATTAAGCAACTGCTTAGGGCATCGCGTATTGGGGGGCACCATAAACAGCACCAAAAAAAAACATCGATACATGGCCACAGGCATGGATTGCCTAGGGCATCAAGTGGTCTTTTGCTTAGGGCTTCAAGTAGTCCTAATCCGGCACTGCGGATCCCCTGTTGATGTCCACTTGTGTACGCCTACACAGGCTTCCTTCTTCTGTGGTGTGGCCCCATAGTGACGTCCACCCACAAGCCTACCGGATGATCAGCTAAAGATTGCTAGATAGCATCACCATTAAACAAAAATACAGGCTTTCTCTCACGGATTTTAGAGTCTAGGTAGTCCTCTTGCTAACCCAGTGAGGGTTGCAAACTTCAAATTCATCTTTGAACCTGCGACTACTGAACTAGTGAACGTGTTTTTGGTTTCAGATAATCTATAGGGAAGCAAACCGACAAAGTCCACTTACAAAAATGTTTATTAAATAATTTCTTCTTTGTGTTTTCATCTCTAGTATCCCCACAATAAAAACCCAGACCAAAATAAGAAGTGCCTGACTAACTCTTCATTACTGTCGCAATGATGCCAAGTTTCAAGTTCTGTGCATGATTTGGTTTGCGTGTACGTGAGCGTGTGCTTACTATTGTGCATGGTCAGAACCCGGCTTCACTAGGTTGTCCGTAATTCATAATTCTACGGTCTTACCCGCCTGTCGTAAAAGATGACTAAACGGGATCATCGGGGTTATGAGTGCACCATGTGGGGGGGCTGCAGCACCTGGCTCTCAACCCCAGGGAAGGTAACATAGATCGCTTCCAAATGAGCCAAAATGAGTTTTAGAGCGCAGCTTGCAAGGGCATAGTATACCTTAATACAAGTGTTATTTTATTGTATGTAGATTGACGAGAGACATAATCCTGTTCTGGATTAGTTTTATTGTTATTGATACTTGGAGACCTTATACATCTCTAACAATATTAAGTTTACTTATTTTAATTTTAGCGCTTAGAGATCATCTACATCTCTAAGGAATTTGAAATAATTTTTAAATATTAGTCGTATTTGGACGCTCAGAGACCATATAGTACATCTCTGAGATATTAAATTAATTTTATATACTTTTTGTTTATTCGGACACAGATCGTATTCAATACGTCCTTAATATATGTAAATTTATTTTCATTGAATTGTTAATCAGTACATATTTTAATCATTATTATTAAGTAAGATTGTCAGTTTTTTTTTATAGTATAAATTCACGCTTTGACATGTAAAAGTGCCCTTGTGGCCTATTTGGAGAATAAATATTTGATTTTGATTTTGATGGCGGTTACCGTGGAGTTATTAGTGGATACTCGTAGAAATATCACATAACCCAGTCATTCCCCGATGACCGGAGACCTGGTTCACTGGTTATATCTAGGCAAAAATGGTTGTTCGTAATCTCTATCTTTTTATCTTGGTCTGACATATGATTCACATTAATACCTCTTTGCAGTGAAATCACGGGCCTAGAGAAGCTAGTAGAAGAACTGCACGCCATCTTCTCCCACGATCACGTCAACGTGCAAGACGTTCAGAAACTCATGCTGGGCTACAAGTCGAATCCTAAGGATTGGAAGAAGTACGCCAAGTTTGACCGGTTCCGGTAAGTTATAATCCCATCAAAAACTTAAAAGTGAAAATCCAACCCAACATATTCTTAATATGATGAACCCAAGTTCAATATTAAGAATATCATCATCATCATCATGTCAGCCGAAAGACGTCCACTGCTGGGCATAGGCTACCCTAAAGACTTCCACAAGAATATGCGATGCGTCAGTGCATTTTGAGCTTGAACTTGACAGTTTTCTTAAATATTCAACAGCTTTTATGATATTACAACATACTGCATAGAAACTGCCAAGTTAAGGCTCAAAACGCATTAAGCCGCTATAAAATAGTTTTATTGTAAACAATGTAGTGCCAGACAGGCGCCTTTTCATCGGATAATCTACAGAGCTTGGCACCCACTTAGATCTCAATTCTTTTATCGGTGAAGACGACAACCACGCATCGCTTAATCTTAATATTGAACTTGGCTCCCATTTTTACTTTTATGTTTGTGATGGGATATCATTACTTTTGTCAAACTTCACCAAATGGTGCTTTTCAAGAGCGAATGCACGAGTTACTATACAAAATACCCAAATTGCTATAGGTGCACCTAAAATATTTGAAGTGTTCCATCGATTTCTCCAAGACCCTAAGAACAGATTCTGACCTGATGACAAAGGGATCGCCCTGGATCCTCCTCACTTTTCTAGGTCATCTGGAAAAGTGGGTTAGGTTTTTGATTACTGTTCAGTCAGTCAGTCAGTGAGTCAGAGGTGTAGAGCCGTTTTTTGGAATTTAATATCTCAATAATTATTAAACCTATATTTATGAAATTTGGGGTTCTAGTTGTTCTAAAGAATACATGTATCATATCTAATTTTTTCATGTTAAATATTTTTGGAGTTATTGAGGGGTCAATAGTGGCTCCAAACGGTTCGTGTAAAATAACACGTTACACGGTGCTGTCCGCCAGTTCCTGGGGTGAACTTGGCTGGAAACGCTGCCGCTTGTCTAAATATTATGCATCGTACGATACATTAAAGCTCATATCTGTAGAAACACAATTCAGTAAAAAGACGTTTTTTTTTAATAAACCTATATCTTTTTTAAATTTATTCGTCATTAAAAAGGTGGCCATATTTTTGACTGCGCGTGGGTAAATTGAAAAACTATAAAATTCCAGCGTCTCAACCGGCAAGCGATGAGAGAATTGGTGACTTCAAGCCCCTTATCACGCGTCGCCATACGCGCTGTGATTAAACTTGGTCTAGAATGTTTTCGTCGCTTGAAAACAACTGGTCTTATTTTCGAACGTACGACATTTCGTGACAATAATCTAATCTTAGAAATGATTCTTACGAGTATAATGATAGATTGCAAAATACTCCAATAGAGTTACTGTCTCGATGTTTCTTAATAAAACTGTTATTGGCTTTATTTGAGTAAAATTCATTAAATATATACTGGGAAGATTTTATTTATCTACATATTATGCGTATCAAAATTAGCTGCGTGGGGATTTTGGCGCTTGCCTATAGTTTCACTTCGATTTCGCATCATTTTTAGCACTATTTACATTCAAGCCGCTACACCAATCTTGCTACACGCTTGCACCAATCAGCTGCTGTCAAAAGGATCTCTGGCGCCACAGTTCTGCTAACTGCTGACATGATTAATTCTGAAAAACCTTCATTAATTTTAACAAAGACATAAAGGCCATACATACCTATTATTTAAAAGTTGATTTAAGACGTAGTTTTCAGGCATTGTAACACAAATCACATGCAAGTTCGCCCTCTGGCCGTTGATTGCCTGGGCTGGGCATGAGGTAGTTCATTGTACGTCGGTAGCCCGCAGCCCCAGGCGTGGATCCAGGATATGGGGGAGGGCACTTTTTTTATAAATAGTATTTTATATATAATATACAAAGAGCAATTAGGGCCTGCTTTGCCAATTCCAAGTGCCCTTATTGCCCGTCTCTCCACCCCTCCGCGCGCAAGCTCTTGCAACACAATGGCAATGTAACAAAATGGGGATTTAACGAGCGTCCATAAAGGTGTGGCACTTGTTTCTTATTTCAATATCCTCCTCCTCTTTAATCCGAACCCCGAAAATTTACTCCCTGTTCAGATTCGTGGAGAATTCGGATTATAGTAAATTGAATTTATAGGTTATTTCTATGAAATAAAACGACCAATATTGTGAAATTTTAAATGTGTACTCATCTGTAGAGTGTAGACGTAACATTTATAAAAACTTTCTATAAAAATCTAATGTTTTAGTGAGTCGGGTGGTATTTAATGACAAATAAAGAACTTTGTTTCGCATTTTTCGTAAAAATGGGCGGGGGAGGCCGTTCGGATTACAGAGTGGTTCGGATTAAAGAGGTCTTGCTGTAATCAATATGATTACTGTAACTAGGCGCACATGAGGTCACGTAGGCGTATCTAATCGTTGGAGAATTTTGTCAAAACAAAACTGTATCGGTATCATGAATCAGTGGCCCCCTGTATTAAGATATCTTATCTTATAGATGGCACGGGTTTGATGGTTTTTGCTGTAAAATGCCAATGTATTTTATAATTTATTGCTATAGCTATATGATAATAATAGCCACATCCCTTTTACCTGGACCACCCGGACCCATGGTCTAAGGTAATATGTCTCTCATGAATTTGACGCAATTGAATTATGTCACGGTAGTTTGGTGCAACTTGTACTTGACTTGAAGTCAGTCATTGTGAATTGTTTGGATGTTCATTATTATACTTATAGGAGTATTCGCTATTTGTCAGTTGTCAATATTTCTTTGGTCACGTCCAGTCCAGAATTTTTCTAGATCGCATTATCTCTTTAGATATTCGCCATGTGACATCAAAATCTGAAATAGCGAATAAAGTGGTACAGAATACTGAAAAGAAATTAGTTTTCGACTTGCAACTTATTTTCCTTTAAAAATACGAATGATTTGAAGACATTTCGAAGCTACTCATATTTTTATTACGACATTTTCCTCAGAAGGCACAAAATAAGATTGTTATCAGAGAGTATCGTATTTACTTATCTTTCTTTCCCACAGGTACACCCGTAACCTCGTAGATGCTGGCAACGGTGCGTTCAACATCATGATCCTTTGCTGGGGAGCTGGCCACGCCTCTCCCATCCACGACCACGCTGACTCGCATTGCTTCATGAAGATACTGTCTGGAAACCTTGAGGAAGTCAGGTAGTCATTTCACTTTTCTCCTATAACCTCTAGGTACATCTTAAGGTGGTTGAGGTCTTTCCTGGAGGGCTAGCAAACTTGCTGTTGCTGCGAAGTCACCTAGCGCGTGTCGCATTGTCTGTGTCGACTGTATCTCAGTCGGCAACGGTGCGTTCAACATTATGAAATCATGATCCTGTGCTCGGGAATCGGCCACGCCTCTCCCATCCACGATCACGTCCACTCGCATTGCTTTATGAAGATACTGTCCAGAAACTTGGAGGAAGTCAGGTAATCATCACCATACTTTATAATATACAGTAGGGGATCCGAGGGGGGCGCAGAGGGTATCTAAATGGCTCAAGCTACTTAAAAATCATCTGAGTCCTTCCGGAACAAATCTCGCTCGATTAGGATAAAAACTTTCTGATTCCGTCACTAAGATCCTCTACAAGACCAAGCAAAGCTCAAGAGAGCTGAAGAAAACATGCAGGAATTTTACGGAAGCCAGATAGCAGGGACCCGCCATGTTTAGGTCCGATAGGGCGATGAGGCAATCCTCTTGACAATGATGGATTTCACTCATGAAGAGGCTTTCCAGAAACCCTGAAAACGCAGACTCGCACTGTTTCATTAAGATATTTTCGGGGTGGATTAAGTCAGGAAGCCACCACACTTCATCATTATCAAGTGGACTGCCTCATCGCCCTATTGGCAAAACATGCGCGTCTCTCATTGTCTCTGTTTCACTCAGCAACGGTGCATTCAACATCATACATACTAGTATAGAAGATCTGAATGTGTAGAGTTTACATAATAAAGCAAATCTCAAGAATCATGGGCGCTGAACAAAACATCAGGGATATACTTTCCAGGAACTTTAAGGAAAGGACTCGACATATTTTGATTTAATAGTGCTTCCGCTTGTGCAATCACAACTTGTGCATCTTCTGAAGTCACAAGCGTCTATAGACTACAGTGTCTGCTTATCGTCGCAGTAAAAAACTCGTTAACGGAGAGCACATCCTTAGAGGCTGAAAAAGCGTGTGTTACATTGGTATCTTAAACATAGAGGCCTTCGGGTGGCTTGAGAACATCTAGCAGTCAAGTTGCCCGCTCACTTGACAAACGGGGGTCGAAGTTGCACCACGTCCGTAGGGAGTACCCAACGTTACGTAAGCGTGACCCCTAAAAGTGCAACGAACTGGCTACCGTGTCTTGTTCGAAATTAATAATCATACGATAACTAATAAAATCTCAAACATTATCAAGTGATATTCACTCTGCCACTGTTGTTTCTAATCTCACTTCAGTAACTTGATTCAGATCCACACATTATACAGATCTAACTGTAAACTGGTATGTTCCACCCGATTAACGGTTACCTTGCCCGATATTACCAGAATCTTCTTCGTAAACAGCACAATAGGCATTCAAGATAACCTCTAGCCATCGTTCTGCGGTCCATAAACAATGAGCTTTTTAATCTTATAACCGGTTCGTACCCGACCGTACTTAAATGATATTTGATAAAGTGTCAACACATGTAAGTTCATTAATGGTGTATTACCCTGCTTCCTTATTTTAAGACGTTGAAAAGCTCTTTACTTAGTTTACGGCTTTAGCGTGGGTTGCAGTAAATCAACTGTAATCGTAAGTCTGATTGTAATCAGCTGCAGAGAAACCTGACCCCCTGCATACAAACTTCTATGCAGGGGGGGTCACGTTTCTCTGGAGGTGACTGTAAATATACTGAGGTCTTCTGGTAGGGGTATTCATTTGTTGTTTGAACCCTCGTCGGCACTACAGCGCGTACTCGGGAACTCTGACAACCAACAACATACAGAATAGGTATGTTAATGTGTAAATACATTGTGTGTCTAGTGTTGTACCTACTGATTCTCTGTAGTACACCTTGAAGCCTCAGTCCCTGGTCTAAAAATACGAAATCCTTACATTTATCACTGCAAGATAGATAAGTAGTTTTCCATTTCTCGCCGCAAACATGATAATAACTATAAGATAATGTCACGCGGTCATTGTGCGTTCACCTTACTAGTGCATTGGAAATTTCGTGAAATATGAATTTAATCACGACTACTTCAAGGGGTGGGCAGGTTGAAAGGATACTTGCTACAAGCGTAATATCAAAAGACCTTTTTTATACCACGTAGCATCACACTACGATGGCAAGCGAGTGGTTTGCTTAGTGGTAAATAAACACAATAGCCTGTGTACATGGACACAAAGTCATTCGCGTTGCCAACCCATTATTATTTGTTGTGATGAACAAACCTACCGGCTCTGTGAGCTTTCGCGAAAAAAAAATTTTTTTTCAAATTACAAAATTTCCTAAAACTGACTCGTCAAAAAAAATTACATATAAATACCTAATTATCGAATCTGCTCACAAAATTTCACGAAAATCGGTTGAGAAATGCGACCTGTAGAGGAGGACATCCGGACAGACAGACATAGGAAAGAATTTTTGTCGAAAGCTGAAACGGAGCAAATATAGCTCCCTCACTCTTGACGCAGCACATTTCGGGGGTTCTCCCTTGTTAGACCTAACTACCTACTTTATCCCTAATGCTTTATTTGACCTAATGCACTTTTTTAAAGTTCCGTACCCGAAGGGTCCAAAAGGAGCCTATTGCTGTCACTGCGGTGACCGCTTACCACCAGGCGGGTGGTACGCTTGTACGCCGCCGAATGCAAAAATGCGATCAACCTGTTTTATGGGATTGGGTTTGACGTACTTCTAACCTGATGGAAAGTAAAAAGGCTGCCAAGCGCCAATGACCATGTCTATGTCTGTCTGCGTCTAGTTGCGCCGGTGTGAAAGAGAAACTATATACCTGCTATTGGTTATGTGCGAAGTAGGTGGTGGGGGTAAGCTAGGCGATCGCAGCGCACACCATTCCAGAAATAATTTTCGAAACCGCTATGATAAATCGCCTCTACACCTTTTACGAAAAACAGAAAATTCTACACGACAATCAAAATGGCTTCAGAAAGAATCGCTCTACAACAATGGCTGTATACAGTTTCGTGCAAGGCATAATAAACGAAATAAATAACAAAAGATACGCTCTAGGACTGTTGCTTGATATGAGCAAAGCGTACGATAGAGTCCGCCACGTAACTATATTAGATAAATTGTATAACACCGGAATCCGAGGTATAGCCCATCAATGGTTTAAGTCATACTTTTGCAATCGTACTCAATACGTACAAATAGAAACAACAAACTTTGAGACAGGCAAGATCCAACACATTAGATCTAATAAAGTTCATCAAACCGGCTCTATCCCACAGGGAAGCGTTTTAGGATGTATTTTATTTCTTATATACATAAACGACTTGCCAAGCGTATTAGAAGAACACAACGTACTCTTTGCGGATGACGTTTCCGTACTGCTTTCCTGTTCTAACGCTGACGAAGCACAAATTAAATTAAATTCATTATTATTATTATTATTATACTCATAACCTTAAGCTTAACCTGAATAAAACTAAACTAATTCAGTTTAAACCCTACCAAAAACCCCCATTACCGACCACCTACATCTATAAAAACAGCACTGTCGAAACCGTGAAGACAGCTACCTTACTAGGAATAGAACTCGACACCAATATGAGCTGGAAACCGCACATAGAAAAATTATCAAAAAAATTGTCCTCCTTCATTTACGCACTTCACCACCTTAAACGAGTAACTGACCTCCAAACTGCGACAGCGGCGTACTACGCATACGCTCACTCAAGAATAACGTACGGCCTCTTATTGTGGGGAAATAGTAGCGACGTAGACAAAATTTTCATCCTCCAGAAGAAATGTATTCGCATCCTAGCAAACATCGATCAAATGGATTCCTGCAAACCCCATTTCATCAAACTCCAGATACTCACCCTTATCTCCTTATACATCCTGGAATCATGTAAATTTGTCAAGAAACATAAACAACTATTTACGCCTATGACCGGATATAAAAGAAACGATCGGTACTTAAATAAACTCAAATTACCATTCTCCAAACTGAAAATAGTTACATCAAGCCCGCATTTCATGTTAATCAAAATTTATAATCACATACCGAACAATATTAAAAACATTGAAAAAAATACACAATTCATTAAAGAATTAAAAAAATACCTCATTGACAGATGTTTCTATAGTCTTGCCGAATTCTTTAATGATAAGTAACAACACTTCGATAGCTCTTCATTATTAATTATAAAGGTGTAGGGTATTATTGATTATTGTTAGTAGTTAAAGTAAAATTATGTAATAAATTAGTATATGATTAATATGTTGCTGTGCCCTTGCAGGGCGTCACATGTAGACCTATGTATTCTTAATTCCATCTTTTTCAACTGTAATGTGACTTGCAATAAATGATTTTGACTTTGACTTTGAAATGTGCACTTACCGGGGACATCTGTCAAATTTATTTTCACGTTTCCTATTGGTTTCTTAACGGTTTCCTACGATTCGTTTCGTTTGTATTTATTTATCTATTTTCTTATTTATTTCAGTAAAAATTCCAGTACGGGGTCTTTCTCGCTTACTAAAATAAATAAAATATTCATGTGTCATTATTTGACATCTCTGAGTTTTGACATTGTCTCGGGACCTTTGACGTTTGACGTTTCAGACGTGCACATAGCCAATACAAGCAGATAATCAGAAATTTTATCTTAAAATTAAATATATTCACCACATGTGTAATATAAATCGTGTATGCTTTAGGTTTGAGTATGTTGGAACTGGGTTTTTAATTATACATGTTTCAATTGAAAAAAAAAGACATTATGAATATTTTAAGATAATTTTAAGACGTAGCTTTGCGTTTTTTTTTCGATTTAGCCGATTTTCTTAAATCGTGTTTTGGAATCGTCCACACCCTTTTAAATATAATGGATATTAACGTGTATTTTTATTTGTTTACCAAAACAAATGCTTTTTGTTGAATCACCATTTAAATATGGCAATTTAGCTCTATTCAGCGTTACCTTCAAGACATCAAAGTTATATGTAATGTACCAAGAAATACAGACACCGGAATAGCATTCCTAGTTGAGGTAGTACGACACAAAAAAGGCTAAATGGTTATCAATTTACTTTACAGATATGATTGGCCCGACAACGTCCAACCAGAGGTGCTAAAGAAACTCAAGAACAAAACTTGCTGCGACAAAACGGAGGAAGATTGCCCTTGTGAAGATGGTTATAATGCGGGAGATATGAGGGAGATCGGACGAGCGAGGCTGGAGCTGAACGATGTGTGTTATATTAATGGTAAGTTTTAATACGTCAATGCATGCTAGCAAACAAATTACACGTCAAAATAATTTTTAAATAATTCATTTAATCATATTATTTACATGAAAATACTTAAAGGTCTAAAATTTTATCGATTAAATATGTCAGTGCCACATACAGTTAAAGTTAAATTACAAATTAAGATATAAAATTAAATTATTATTTATGATTATTGGATCATAAATGTCACAAAATTCGGATATATTATAATGAGCTTTTTCAACGAGCCACGATTTAAAGTTGTCATAAAAGGACTGTCCGTTCAGCTTTTTTATGCAATCTGGGATCGAGTTATAAATTTTAGGATCTATTACGTAGGCAGTTTTGGTAGACTTGGTCAGTCTGAATAGAATAGAATAGAATAGAATATTATTTATTTCAGTATAAGTACACAGTGGCTATAAACAAACAAAGAAAGAAAACAATGGTAGAACTTACTAAGTTGTACACCGATACTGAAAAAGGTGAACACTCAGCATAATGCCAGGTGCTACTAGAGTACCCGACGCTGGTCTTCCGTGAACACCTGTAAGGAGCGCAGTTGCGCTCAGCCGCTAGTAGTGTTACACAATTACGCGAGCTAGTCTGCACCTAGTTGTGATAAGTTTGCCTCTATTACATATGTACGTCATGGTAAGCAAACACCGTGGGTGGGGCTGAACCCATTATACTAGAATAGAACAATAGCTATTTACGATAAAAGCGTTGTAAAACAAAGAAAGGCCTATATCGCAGATGTTTGAGGCCTGAGCCGCAGGCGAGGATCATAAATATGCGAGAGAGGGCTTTCTGTTTTACGACCCGTGTTTCGTACACAATTTTATGTCACCACTTGGCCAAAAAGTGGGTTTTTGGCGCTCGTTGGCAAGGTGTGGTGTAAAGCAATTTAAATCGTCAATAATAAACTACTTAGACCAAAGCAGTATAATAAATACTTAATTTCCAACCGGAGTGAAAAATTGATCACCCCCGGCCGGGCGGGATTTGAACCCAGGGGGCCAATTTTCGGTCCGGTCGAGATGCATGTCTATCGTAACATTGTATAGAATCGTAGAGTCACTTTTATGGAATCTCTAATAGAGATCATCTCGATCGAACCTGAGAATTGGCCCCCTGGACCTCTGGAATCCGTCCTTCGCACTTAATTAATTGAGCTACCACTAGTATCTATCACGGCAACGAATCTTTCAGTCAGTTCACTCTTCTAATTAAGCCTTAGAGAGGCTTATAGCGACATCTACCGCGAAGTTGCTACAACTTCTGAAACGGCACCAACGTCTCAAATTACATTGAGAATCATTACTATAATTAGTAACAATGTGCTACCCTCAGAGTACCCACACCCAGAGTAGACGTCAAATAATAATACCGCTAAGAGCGAGAAAATCATATACTAAATTGAATAAGAGCGACAGAGAGGGATTTATCATTTGATGTCCTTGTAATAGTTCCGCTTTTCTTTATTTGCCTCAATGTCATCTAAAGGTCAAGTCAAATAGTTTGAGGCAAATAAATGATTAGCCGGCCAAATTAAAGAGGTTGTTTATTGTAAGCCGCCAGACGTTTAAGACTAGTTCTCAATTTAGCTGCATAAGAGCTTTCCTGTCCCTTTGGTGAAACTCATATAGGATCTCTATAGAAATCCTTACTCTGAGGTGCTACCCCATTCAAACTGTAAATATCAGTTGGTTAAGGGCGTTAGACGGATTCCAAAGGAGAAAATCATTTAATCATGACATACAAAAAAAACACAAAGAATAATAAAACAACAACAAAAAATGACACGCAATGGTCCCAACTCAGCAAGAAGCTGGCATTGCAACCAGCGCTGGTCTCACTGGACACCATCAGTGAGATCACGGGCAGCGCATACATTTAAGAAAAAACAAAATAACAATAATTTTGCAGCTAAAATAATAGTGTGAAACAATAAATAAAGGTATAATTATAAAATTGATAAAAACAAGTACAGTGTGTGCGCGGCTTAAATCTTCTGAACGCGACCATCTCCTCCTTGCGCTAAGTCGTGGCTTTAAATCTCGGCCGGGGTAATCAATTTCTCACACCAGTTGGAAATTATACGGTTCTAAAAAATATTTACAATAAATACTTAGCCTAGAAAGATATGGATGATTTGACTTCTACCCGTATTCGATTATAAAACCGGCCAAGTGCGAGTCGGACTCGCGCACGAAGGGTTCCGCACCAGAAAAAAAACGTCAACAACTACTCTGTTGTATGTGAGCCCCTCTTAATAATTATTATTATTTTGATTTTAGTATTTTTTGTTGTAGCCACAATAAAAATATATAATCCGTGCAAATTTCAACTGTCTAGCTATTACGGTTCTTGAGATCTAGCTCGGCGAGTGGTAGCCATGAAAAAAGCGAAAATATCACGTTTTTTGTATGGGAGCCCCCTTAATTATTATTATTATTTGGTTTTTAGTATTTGTTGTTATAGCGGCAACAGAAATACACAATCTGTGAAAATTTCAACTTTTTAGCTATTACGGTTCTTGAGGTACAGCCTGGTGACGAACGGACGGACGGCCAGCGAAGTCTTAGTAATAGGGTCCCGTTTTTACCCTTTATTTTATTTTATTTATTAGGAAGGTACACTTAACAGACATCATACAACACGTGGTTCAGTTAGCTCGCGCGTGTTCAGTAGCTTATAAACTAGCATGATATCCAAAACTAAGTGCACACAGCTTGATATGATTGATGATATGACCTTTGGGTACGGAACCCTAAAAAACGAATACATGCATGTCCTTTTCTGTTGTAATAATTAGTTATTCCTTTTAAGACGCGCTTGGCCTCCACCGAGTAGAGAACCCCTCTCACTCCGACGGCGCTGTCTCTCTACACCTGTACTGCCCGCCGTTCGACAGCTGCCGGGTGTTCGACTCCCGGACAGGGAAGCCCACTACCGTGACCACGACATTCTGGTCTATTAATGGGAAGAAAGTCAAGCGGGTAAATTTGTTTAACATAATTATAATAAGTATAAATATTGTTTTTCGTTGGCCTGTTTAGCCTAGCTCGTAGTGACACTGCCTCTGAACTGAAGCTAGAGGTCCCGGGTTCGACTCCCGGTAAGGGCATTTGTTTTTGTGGTGAGCAGAAACATTTATTCCTGAGACTTGGATGTTTTCTATTTATTTAAGTATATATACATATATATCTATTAAATATATCGTCATCTAGTACTAGTACCCATAACACAAGACTTTATTGAGCTTACTATGGGACTAGTTCGATTTTTGTAATTAAATGATTTATTTATTATTATTTATTTATTATTGTATGGCCCGTACAGGGTAGCTATTGATACCACTTCTATGTATTCCACCTATATATCTTGTACACGGTGAACAATACATTTATTCTATTCTATTTTAAAAATAGAAAACTGTTCATTTTCATGGGCAGACAATTAAAAAAATGGAAATAAAAGTAAAAGACGTGTTCCAGCTTAAAGCATCATTTTAGCGGTGCCATCGTAAAATCCTGCCAGCAGAAAGGATATTCAAAACTAATCTGTTTGTATAATTAAATTAACGTGACTTTTCTTATTAAACATTATGTATTGTTGTAATTGTATGTTTTCTTATTAATTTTAATTTGCCAAACGTATAGGTTTAAGTCCGTCTTTTACTTACCGTAATTCCGCAAATATACATTTTTGACTTACTTTGTTCATTGACTTTCATTATAATTGACATTTATACTTATGTAGGTCTAAATACTTTTGTTTTACAGGTAATGGAGGCCAATGAATGTGCAGACAGCCAAAATTAAGGTGATAATGTAAATTAATTGAAGCAATAAGCAAAATGGGACCAAAACTTTTCTTCTATATTAGTCTAGTAAGAGAACATTTAAAAGTAATATTTTAGGTCAAAAAGTCAAAGAACCAAAAGTCAGTATTTCATTGGAATTTATTTTATTGGTGTCCGCCCTTTATTATATTAAATATTACTTGTGATAAAAATATAATGTAAATCGAATTGGTATTGAAATCAATCCTATATTGTTTTTCGATTGATTATTATTAATGATGAATAAATTCTAATGCAGATAATTATTAAAGTAAGCGAGTCGGGGGTGAGTAATTTTATATGTATAGAAAATTTTAATGACGATCAAACATTATTTTAAATGTAGGTAGCAAAATAATAGTTCATTATGTGTAAAATAGGGACCGTTGTGGCAAGCAATATAGAGCCCGTATCGGTCTGTTCAGCCACAAGAAAAGATGTGGCTCCTGAAACAGCAGCTGTAACAAACATCTGAAAAGATGAAAAGGCCAATGATGATGTGATGATGTAAAATAGGGTTTCTCAAACATGCAATGAAATGTCGCTATTACGTGCGTTATAACAGGCTTCAAAGTATCACGTTTCAGACGGAACAACTCGGGAGAACTGTAAAGGATTTTACTGACTGAATTTTCTAATTATATTTATTGTTTTGGAATTATAAAATTATAAGTAACTAGTACATATGTAGTGAACAATGCTTTCCCAACGGCTAAACTGGGAATACCTACCACAAAGTACAATATATAAGTATATAATGAGATAGAGATACCAGTGAAGTACTACACATAGATCGTAGCGCCGTTGTGTATTTAGTAAGAACTAACCGCACGACCGCTGCATCTCTGTCACTTCAATATGCAAGTGCGATAGAGATAGCACCCAGTGAGATCTGGTACAAACGAGTTAAACTAACATTTCCATAGAAAAATTCGTACTTCGAGCTGAAAGGCCCCTGATACCTACGACTAGACCCGACGAAGTGTCAATCAATTACCGTATTTAACATCTGTCATGTCAAATTGCAAAATACTACCAGCTTTCATTCCCAGGGGCCTTTCAGCTCGAAATACGAATATTTCTATGGAAATGTTAGTTTAACTTGTTTGTACCAGATGTCACTGGGTGATATCTCTATCGCACTTGCATATTGAAGTGACAGGGATGCAGCGGTCGTGCGGTTAGTTCTAACTAAATACACAGCGGTGCTACGATCTATGTGGAGTATTTCACTGGTATCTCTATCTCAGTATATACATGTATATTGTACTTTGTGTTCATTCTGACATTTAACATTGATTTATAACGTTTCACATTGACAGACATGAACTCATCAATCATTTAATACGATAATTGATTATTATTATTATTATTTTTCAAAAAAAGTTACATTTTTAAAATTCAAAATTACTCGCCAAACTAAACGATTGATGGCGAGACGCGCTCAGTTATTATAACAAAAGTAAAGTGCAAACAAACACACACTATCACTATAATCCACGCATTCTCACTCTAGGCTATACAGGGTGATTCGGGAGACGTGAGCAAGTTCAACACTACGGATTCAGTAGATCATAAGCTACTGCATCGTACCGCTATTAGTGAAATTAACGTTCATTTATCTTTGGTGTTGAAAACAAAATGTTTTAAATTATTTACGAAATTCATGGTCACTCTACAATTAGAATACTTCAGTCAAGTGATATGTTTCAAATTGAATGTCATCTGAGTCCGATTACTTTTGAAATATCGTATCTCACTCAAAGTGACAATTTACTTTCTTCGTAATTGAAGTGCTGTCATAACAGTTAGAGGTTTAATCTTTATAAACCAGTTGTTGTAGGGTGACCATGATTGTAAAGAATTAAACTTTAACTTAACAAAGATTAAAAAAACTAGAAAAAGGTATGGGTGTTTCACTTAAATACAATGGTGAACGATTCATTGCCATTTACTATGTATGTAGTGTTGGTCCTGCTCACGTCTCCTGAATCATCCTGTATATAGGCTATTGTTATTGTAGTATAAGTTTTGTATTTTTATATTGTATTGCTGCTGATGCCCCAAATACAGTAAATAAATAAATAAAAACCTATTTTATTACCAGCGTCATTGCTAATGGCTTTATTCATTGCTAATTTGATGCTTTCAAATCGGCTAAACTCTGATTACGATTAGACCCGAAGCTATCAATTATCGTATTAAATGATTAACAATGTGACACTTTATTAGTCAATGTCATACGTTAGAATGAAAAAAATTGCTATTTGACATGACATTATTCACTATATCGTCTGTACGCAGAAAAAAACCTAATATTATTATGCAATTTTTGAATACCTAATTATGAATTTAAAAAAAAAAATATATATATATATATATATTTATTGTAAATAACTCCTTTTAATATTGTGTTCGTGTTCATCGTTACATTACTATCGTTTTTTTTCGATGCCCATGTGAAAAAATATTTTAGAAAAATACTCGTACAAATGATATTATTTTGTACTCAAACTTTATAGTCGGTAAGTTACGTAATATGTTATTGTAAATACACATAAATCAATGAAATTGGTTTTGGTAGTAATTACGAACAATTATTATTACTTATTGCTATTTAATATCATTTTTATATAAGTTATATATTTATGAACTAAAATATTTTTTTACTTTGGCCAAAAACTAAGGTGCTATTTATTAAAAATGAATAAAATGTTTATTAATGAAACAGTGTTTTTATTTAACCATAAATATGTACAATAAAAATAGTCAATTTTGTGTTTGGCAAGTTATACTATACACGCCTCTCCACGTTTTTTGTTTTTCATAGTAGGATTTTACAATCTCTTTATGACGTCAATAATAATAAACAATTTACATATTCGTTAATAAATTACTAAATATTAAAACATACAATTTAATTCCACGGGTCGCGTTCATTGAGATAGTCAGATATTTTATAATATCCCTTTTTGCGTAATGTTTCTTTTATCTTAAATTTAAATTTATGTAGAGGCAATGATTGAATATCTGATGGAACCTTATTATACATTAACGTATACGTTGACCAATAAAGGAATTACTTATTTTATGGAGTCTGCTGTAATTGACCACAAGTTCATTTTTATTCCTAGTATTTCTAGTATGTACGTCACATTTCCTCTTAAAAAGATTTTGGTTTTTCTGTACGTACATTAGATTTTCAAAAATGTATTGAGACGCAAAAGTCAGGATACCGAATTTTGCAAATTTGTCTCTCAATGAAACTCTGGCGCCTAGGTTGTAAACAGCTCGAACAGCCCGCTTTTGCAAGATAAATATTGAATTCGCATCGGCAGCATGCCCCCACAAAAGGATGCCGTATGACATTAAACTATGAAAATAGCCATAGTACACCATTCTAGCTGTGTCAACATCAGTTAGGGCTCTGATTTTTTTTACAGCAAAGGCCGCAGAACTGAGACGGTTAGACAGTTTGCTGATATGTGGTCCCCACTGCAGCCTGGCATCTAATATAATACCTAAGAATGTCGTCGATTCCACAAGGTCCAATCGGTCACCTCTAATTTTGATATCTGTAGGGACAGACTTAACATTGGGTAAAACAAATTTAAGACATTTGGTTTTATTTTCATTTAAGAGAAGATTATTTATAGTAAACCAATCTACCACATCAGAAATAGCGGCATTAATGTAGTTATAATTTTACTAATAAATGTCAAAGCATTACTTATATACTGAGTGGTGTCCATTTGCAGCCACTGTAGCAGCACCACTGCTTTTAAAATGGTTCACTTATTTTAAGTAGGTTAAATATTTTAAGTTAAGCTAGTTATTGTGCTGTCGTTCCTATTAACATTTTAGTGGTACTGTGCTGTTCTTTCGTGGTTTGCAATAAATTGGTTACTATTCTATTTCTATTCTATTCTATATGCCAGGAGCGCACGCTCAGCTTTTTTGGACATATCATGCGGTCCAAAAACATTACACTCCTTCTTTTGGCAGTCGTGTAAAAAGCATTACCTAGAGAGGCTGATGATTCTAGGTCAAATGGACACCAGGCGTGCTCAAGGTATAGCACCCACGAGATGGTCTGATGCTGTAAAGAAGGTGGTTGGCGGCAGTATGCAGAGTGCGACCCACATGGCTTATGACCGCACTCTATGGAGACAGAACATACGTGGTCGCGATCTGCGACTGTGGTGGTGAATAGGTTGATCATCAATAATTTCATCTGGTATTTATTTTTTCTAATTTGACTTAGGACATCCGAAGACTAGAGTTTTTTTCCGTTTGAATTTTGTCTATAAGCAGGTGTGGAACTGATTTTAAAGTTTCATAACAGATTATAGGAATATTGAATCTGAACGTAAACTATTGACGACGAAGTTTGTTTAATTGTAGACAAAATAAATCAGTCAAAAAACTTGCAGTATCTAATGTTGTGTCTTATAAGTTGTGACGTGACAGGCAATTACGGGCATAATTGAATATAATCAATTTTATATATACAAGATTAATGATTGTGACATGGAGAGATATGGAGATATGGAGCGTGATCCCACTCGGCACCAAAACTACGAGCTCTGCTTTTATTTATTTATTAAAAATGGGATTGTTCTTGGCCAGCATCTAGCCGGGGGGCAAAGATGAGGCCGACGATGAAGCGAGCTCACCCCCTCAGCTTATAAGAATTATATGAATAAATAATTTATTATTTTAAACGGTACGAGTAAGTAGTCTTTCATCAAACCAAGTTTATTGATGATCATTATGATCAAGTTACAAGAATAAATAATGTAATATACGCAGTCTTCCATCAAGCCAAGTTTATTGATGACCGGTCAGATACAATTTCCTTATGGTCTTATCCACTTTATCCCACGGCAAGAACAACTTCAAACCATCATGCTCCGGTGTGCTCTGCACATCATCTCTTACGCAGCCAGCATTACAAATGAAATCGCAAGTTTTTGTGTTGACATTGAAATGTAGACCTTCGGAGCATATGCCTAAGACGGCGTTTTCTCCGTCACAGCGCCAGAATTTGTCGCAATCGTGCTCGTGGGCCCAAGCGGGGATATTACAGGACGAGCGGCATTTGTCTGATGGCGTGGGCACGCTCTCTTCGCTGTTATTCTCAGCACTGCCTTCTTCACTGCCATTTTCAGCACTTGGAGCGTTTTCTTCTGTGTTATTCTCAGCACTGGCTTCTTCGCTACCATTTTCAGCACTTGGCGCGTTTTCTTCGCTGCTATTCTCAGCACTGGCTTCTTCACTACCATTCTCAGCACTTGGCGCGTTTTCTTCGGTGTTGTTCTCAGCACTGGCTTCTTCACTGCTGTTCTCAGCACTTGGCGCGTTTTCTTCACTGTTCTCAGCACTGGTTTCTATTTCTGAGCTGCTCTCAGCGCTGGTTTCTATTTCTGCGCTATTCTCAGCGCTTTCACTGCTTTCGGCGCTGGATTTGCTTTCTTCGCTGCCTCCTATAGCGCAGCCAGCGTTTTGTGGCCAGTCGCATACCTGTGAACAGTTTGATACTACGTTAATAACGATGACGAAACAGATGTTAAAATATTATTAGACATTTATATGCTAGGGCTAACGCAGGGATTAATATTAAAGTTTTTTATTCGACATGTCATGGCATGGCGACATTTGCTGTGTGATATTGATATCCGACTTTTTCAACCATTTACATTACATTTTGAACCTTCTTGCTTGGACAGTCAAGTCGCTACTTGAATAAGCTAATCTGATATAATTCGGTCAATCGGGGCAATTCAAACGATTTTAAGGGTCACGCTCGACTGAACTAGATTCTCCGTACTAACGTTGTTTTGTCCTCATTTTAAAACGCCGTGCTGAAATAACATGTAACTTTGTATACACAATGGAATCCGCCATATGTAGTCGGGAAATTAATTTCTGTTGCTAGAAACTGTAACAGAATAAAAATACAGCGAGTTTCTGAGTTTATTAGGTCTTGTATGAAAACCTTAATAATCGCAAAGTAAAAGTTACAAAAACTAATTCCCGGCATAGATATTCCGATTAGCCGGATCCCATTGTAAATTCAAATATCCATGTTATTCCAGCATGCCGTTTTGAAATGAAAGCGAAACTAGGTTTGTATGGAGAACTGAGCTTCATGCGGACTGAAAATTACCTGTAGAGTGGGGTTGAAGTGGAGATCCGCACTGCAATCTCTCTCCACCTTCTCTCCTCGCACGCAGTAGTAGAACTTCCCGCATTCCGTCTCATGGGGCAGTAGCTTGTGGATGTCGAAGTCCGAGGGGCAGCCGTTGGGGAGGATCGGTTCAGGGTTTACTTCTTGGGATTCTTCGGAGGAGACAATGGGAGTGCCGACGCTGCCGACGCAATTAACGTTTTCGGCCCAGTCGCAAGTCTGGAGATTAAAAATAATCTGTGTCAATATCTGGACACGCGGCAGTGTGTCCAGCCAAGTTCACCCCTGGAACTGGCGAGCAGCAGCCGTGTGATATTTTCCACAAACCGTTAGGAGCCACTTGTGACCCCTCAATAACTCCTAAGATCCATTTAACATAAAATTAAATCGGCCAAGAGCATGTCGGGCTATGCTCAGTGTAGGGTTCCGTAGTAGCCCAAAGAACCTACTTTTAAAAAATCAATAACAAACAAAAGAGAATACTTTCACAGAGTTCCATACGTCTTATAATATCATTTACCTGCAGTTCATAGTTGAACTTGGTACCGCCGCTACATTCCCTCTCTATCTTCGCACCATTCACACAGTAGTAGAATTTATCGCAATAGTAGGGGTGCGGCAAAAGTTTGTGCACGTCAAAATCAGCAGGGCACCCATTGGGCAGTGTGGCCGATTCTTCACTGTTGCCGGATTCCTCGCTGTTACCAGCTTCTTGGCTGTTACCATCTTCTCCGCTGGCGTTAGATTCTCCGCTGTTGGCGTTTGAGCAGTCTACGTTTGTGGGCCAGTCGCAGACCTGGAAAGAATTGGACATTTCGTTCTAATTTCAGTCAAGTATCCGATATAGCCCTCCGAATTGCTAAACTTAAGTGGCAGTGGGCGAGGCACATAGCACATAGAACCGATGGCCGTTGGGGCGGAAAGGTTCTCGAATGGCGACCACGTACCGGAAGGCCCCACACGGTGGACGTAGTGAGGGCTGCGGGTGTCTGCTGGATGCGGGTGGCGCAGGACCGGTCATTGTGGATGTCTTTGGGGGAGGCCTATGTCCCGCAGTGGACGTCTTTCGGTTGACATGATGCTTATAATGAAAATGTAGGTACCTATCATTTAACTAATAAATGACGTAAAATCATTTCAAGCAAGTACGAGTAAAGCATAAATTTTTTGATACGCATTCGTAACCCGGATGTACTTAGTTGAGAATTTCTTGGTTTTTGTTTTCGTCATTTCGGTTTATGTTTAACTTAAACGTTAACTTGTTTTGATAGTTTAACTGGTTTAAGAGCTTGCACAATACATTAGACTTTAGTTATAGTGTAGTATAGAATATAATGTAACAAACACAGCGTTGTATCACTTTGCTCCCTTCATATATTTAGTAGCGAAAACGCTTTCAATACAAGATATAAGCTTTTTTTTGCATTTAAATTTTTTCCGAAACTGTCGATTACTGCTTCATATGTAATATATATCTTCACACACCGCCTCCGCTCTACCGCGCTACCGAATACCGCGCAGTTTTTTTGTGCTACGTGCCCCGGAGTCCGGACCGCGTTCGCAAAACCGCTTCCGCCCCGCAACGACGCTGCGCCGCGCTTTGTGCATTTCAAACTTTACTAAGTGTTGCGTAAAACATCATGACGTTATAGACCTTAACTATCGGCTAAACTAATAATGAAAGCAACGTTTTAGAGTTAGTTGAAACTATTAAACTACTAAAAGAATGTTAGATAAATAAACAAATAAAAAAGTTTATTAGTAGCAGATAAGATATACAAGATGCCCTTAATTTTTCTAAGTTGTCAGTTATACCAAAAGACAACACGCTTATTATTAAAAATATTTTTTTTAAGCGCCTTTTCTCGCGTCGAGCTTCGAGCTAGCCCTACGGACACTAAGCTACTGCAAAACACTAATAGCTTACCTGAAGAGCTGGATTGAAGAACAGATCATTGCTGCACTCCCTTTCAACCTTTTCTCCATGCACGCAGTAGTAGAACTTGCCGCAGTCACTTTCGTGAGGCAGCAGTTTGTGCACGTCAAAATCAGCAGGGCATCCGTTAGGCAACAGATCAATTTCAGGTGCTTCTGTAGGTAAAGTTATGGGTGCTGGGGTGGTAGGTTCAGTTTCAGGAGCAGCAGTGGTTGATTTAGGAGGTCTAGTAGCTTCTTCGCTGTTATCACCTTCTTCGCTGTTGCCGTTAGATTCTCCGCTGTTGGTGTTGTCTTCGCTAGACTCGGCGCTAGCGGAGTTACCGCAGCCGGCATTGTGCGGCCAGTCACAGACCTAAAAATAATGAAAATAGTTGCAGTCTTTTGTCAATATTGTTATGTATGACTTGAATAAGTATTTACAAAATTGGTTTGATCATACCAGCAAAATAATATATTTTTTAGTTTGTTTAATAAAGCATTGGTGGCATACCGTATTTTTCGCAAAGTTTTTAAAACAATCATAAAATAAATAATTACTAGAAAGTGTCGCAAACTCACACTTTGTTTGATTCTTCAGTGACGATGAACCTAAACTGTATTTTTAAAATCACGAAACTCTAAAGACTTACTTGAAGTTCAGAGTTGAAGTGCAATCCATCTTGGCACTCCCTCTCAACCTTTTCTCCGTGCACACAGTAGTAGAATTTGCCGCAATCATTGTCGTGCGGCAATAATTGATGCACGTCAAAATCAGCCGGACACCCGTTGTCTAGGACACCGTTGTCGTTGCCTCCGTTGTTGTCTCCACTACCGTTGTCCTCTACGCTATTTCCGTTTTCTGCGCTGTTTTCGTTACCGCCATTTTCACCGCTTTTGTCTTCGTTGCTGCCTGCGTTAGCGCAACCTACGTTCTGTGGCCAGTCGCAAACCTGTAATAGTTACGATTGAACAATTAATCCACGTTTTTATCCCCCAATTTGAATGAATAGGTTACTTCATAAAGTAGGAAATCATGTATGCACTAGTACACTAGGTACATGCATATGCAAATATAAGCTACGTTAGCTAATTTATTATAATGTGATTATATTAAGAGTATTACTTTCAGGTGCTTTCAGTTTTCCACTGCGAGATGACTGCCCTAATGAAAATCTTTGATGATGCAAGCGGCAATCAAAATGATAGAAAGAACTTCTTTGCACGTACCTGAAGCTCAGGGTTGAAGTGCAATCCATCTCGGCACTCCCTCTCTACCTTCTCTCCATTTACGCAGTAGTAGAATTTACCGCAGTCACTGTCGTGCTGCAACAGTTGATGCACGTCAAAATCAGCAGGGCAGCCGTTGTTTAAAACTCCGTTGTGGTCTCCGCTGTCGTTCTCTTCGCTGCCATTGTTTTCAGCACTGTTTTCTTCGCTGTTTCCATTAGATTCTGCGCTGTTTGCGTTGGAGCAGTCGACGTTTGCTGGCCAGTCGCATGTCTAAGAAAATTAAAATTGTACCTTTGAACTCCACATTGCTACATATCATTCTACAACTCAGATTGCAAGCAATAACTATTTAGCATAAATTAATTAAAAGGAATATCATTTAAGACTTCCTCATACCTGAGTAGTAGGGTTAAAGTGTAGTCCATCTGGGCACTCCCTCTCAACTTTCTCTCCATGTACGCAGTAGTAGAATTTACCGCAGTTGCTCTCGTGTGGCAACAGTCGGTGCACGTCAAAATCAGCAGGACAGCCGTTGGGCAGCAACTCGATATCTTCATTGCTGTCTTCATTGTCGTTATCAACTTCCTCGCTTCCGCTGTTATCTACAAATCATTTAAGTAGTCGTAAAAATGTGTGGAAAGGCCGTTAACCTAATTTATTTGTACAGGGCACAATTTTTTTATATGTATGGTACATATAAAAAAAATTAGCGATCACTGGAGACAGCACGGTACCAGCTGCTGTTATTTTATTTATTGTGTTTTAATAAGCATTGCGCAAAAGAAGAATTTGACGTACAAAATTTGGCCGTATGGATTATCAATAAAGTTACCAACCTTCCGTACTAATCTCGATGTCACCGCTGCCTTCTATTTCCTCGGTATTATCTCCGTTTCCATTGTCTTCTTCGCTGACTTCGTTGTTTTCTCCACTGCCACTCGCTTCACCGCTGCCGGCATTGCCACAATCAACGTTTTGAGGCCAGTCACAGACCTTGGTAATAAAAACGTGTAAGTATAACGCAATATCTATGTAGGAATTAGCATACTTACATTTTAAACTTACAGCAAGTATTCAATTAATCGATACAGATACTAAATACAAAGAAAATTGAACCGTGATTTCCCATATAGCCTAAGACAGGAATTAAACCCCATCTCTGTCCCCTTATTGGGCTGGTTGCGAGATAACGGCTCAATTTTCTTTATATTGGTTCTCTTTATCCAATAATTGAGAATTTGATCGTAGTAACTTCCGTTATGATAAATCAAATCAAAAGATATTTAACAAAAAAAAACGTAAGGTAGAGAGTAGTAAACATTAAGCATGTTTAAGAGTATCATTCTAGATACGTTATTCTTTTTATGAATACCGTCTATTTAAAAAAAAAAGATTTTTCTTCGCTACCGAAAGCCTAGTCTCTTTAGCAAAAAAACCACCGACTGTTTACTTATTTTAAGTTTCATGTTTTGTATTAGTTTCGTATGTTGAGGTACCTATCTAATAAAATGTGTAACAGAGAGGCAGTAGAGATAGTATTTATTGTACGGGATTGTAAAATATAGGCAGACAAAATTAACTCGTATATAACTCATATACAAATTGTAGCACACAAAATATAATTTGCTTTACTAGTTTGAGTTTTCATTAATATTTTCTCATTTCTTTTTCATAGACATACCTGAATGGCAGGGTTGAAGTGTAGTCCATCGCTGCAATCTCTCTCAACTTTCTGCCCATGCACGCAGTAGTAGAATTTTCCACAGTCGCTCTCATGAGGCAACAGTTGGTGCACGTCAAAATCAGCAGGACACCCGTTGTCTAGGACTCCGTTATTGTCTCCGCTACCGTTGTCTTCACTACTTTCAGCGCTGTTGCCAGCGTTTCCACTGTCTTCAACGCTGTTTCCATTTTCTTCGCTGTTGCCTGATTCAGCGCTGTTTGTGTTGGAGCAGTCTACGTTTGCAGGCCAGTCACACACCTAGTAAACGGGGACTTTTTAAACAAAGTTAACTAGTTATCACTCAGTCCTAAATAGACATATAATAAAGAGGTTTAAAAGTTAAATGAAAAACAAAGTACAAAGTGAAGAAAACGTTTGACGGAGCTACAAAATTTAATCTATTGTATTAAAATTACGTTACAATGCTCAGAGCGGTAAGTTGGTTGATGACTTTAGTATATTACGATACAAGTGCGGAGAACAGGAAATTCGCAACGAGTGACGATAAATTAAAACACGAACGAAGGAAGTGTTTTAAATCGACACGAGTTACGAATTACCTATTCGCATGTGTATCGTACAACGTTTTACAGTACATATGGCTCTTTGAAGTTTCGACATATGCACGTAATCTGCTGATTACCGTACTCGTGCGGTAAAGTAGAATCATATGTACTGTAAAGGTTTATTATAGTCAGACGCTTTTAAGGTGTGAATGAATTAAGTAACAGGGTAATATGATAAATTAAGATTAGTTCTTATCAAAATACCTGAATAGCAGGATTGAACCACAGTCCATCCCGGCACTCTTTCTCAACTTTCTCTCCATGCACGCAGGAGTAGAATTTTCCACAGTCGCTCTCATGTGGCAACAGTTGGTGCACGTCAAAATCAGCAGGGCATCCGTTATCTAGAGCTCCGTTGTTGTCCCCGCTACCGTTGTCTTCACTGCTTTCAGCGCTGTTGCTATCATTTCCATTGTCTTCGACGCTGTTTTCATTTTCTACACTGTTGCCTGTTTCCGCGCTGTTTGCATTTGAGCAGTCTACGTTTGCAGGCCAGTCACAAACCTAATAAAAAGGGAACTTGTAATACATCATCATCATTAGCTTATAAATCCCACTACAGGGCACAGTCCTCCTCTCATAAATGAGAGGGAACGGGCAATAATCCCCACGCTGGCCCAGTGCGGGTTGAGGACTTCAAATACACCTATGAATTTCTTCGCTTATATATATCGGCATATGCAATCTGCTCAAGATGTTTTCTTACATCGACAAGCTTAAGGTAAAAATCATAGATATTCCGTACATAATTAAGTTTGAAAAACCCATTAGTACGATCTAGGATTCGAACCCACGACCACCGCATGACAGCCGTGGTCGTGGTCGCCGCATCTTAGAACCACTGCAACTACCAAAATAGTTACGTGCATAATCAAAATTTAAAGCGAAGAAATTGTAATTATTATGTTACAATATAACACTGAGAGCGATGAGAGCGGAGCGGCGCTTGGTGTCTATGGATAATTACAATACACATTATCTAGCGCGAGGGGATAAATAAATAATTTAAGTTTCTTGTTATCACAATACCTGAATAGCAGGGTTGAACCACAATCCATCTCTGCACTCCCTCTCAACTTTCTCTCCATGCACGCAGTAATAGAACTTTGCACAGTCGCTATCGTGCGGCAAAAGTTGGTGCACGTCAAAGTCAGCAGGGCACCCATTAGGGAGTAATTCTTGTTCAGGCGATTCTGTAGAGATGGTTATGGGTGCTGGGGTAGTAAGTTCTAGGGTAGTGTCGTCAGTCTCTGGGGCAGCGGTGGTGGGTCTCGGAGGCCTAGTGGCTTCAGTGGGTGCCTCAGTTTCGGCCTCTTCGTTGTTCTCGTCACTGTTACCAGAATTGGCACAGCCTGCGTTCTCAGGCCAATCGCAGACCTATAAAATTACGATTAATTTTAATGTGTTACAACTAAGTTATGTAGTATTGGCAGTACAAACGTAGTAAAACTGTAAAATCATTTGCGTAGAAAAAGGAAAGTTGAATTATAGTTTATTTACACTTTGTTCGTGATTATTGAAAAAAAAATCTGTAAACAATTACAAAATAGTATTTTTCTCCAACATGCAATGAAATTTCGTAATTACATGCGTTATAAGAGGCTTCAAGTATCACGTTGCAGGCCGAACAACTCGGGAGAACTGTAAAGGAATTTGATACAAAATTTTAAGCCTAGGCCAAGAAGTAATTTTTTTTAAATTATATTTACAAACATGGCGTCTGTTCAATTTGTAGTGAGTGAGTGGTGTATTTTTTTATTTCATTGCATATGTTTGAGAAAAGCACTAAACAAATCTCGGCGGGAAACGTTGGGCAACAGGCCGCGTATTCCTATCCGGCCTTGCAACGCTCGACCGTCTATTTCTACTTGGCCTCTATAGTAATGTACAGCAACAGCTAAATAATAAGGGTTCTTAAAATTTTAAAGTCGGTTTTCGCTACGCTACGCTTGTTTCGATTTGTTATTAAAGACTCGAGAATTTTATAGTACATTACGATACAAGTGCAGAGAACAGGAAATTTGCAACGAGTGGTGATAAATTAAAATTAAATACGACCGAAGGGAGTACTTTAAATTGACACGAGTTGCGAATTATCTTTTCGCACGTGTATTGTACAACGTTTTACGTCGTACATGGGGATGGCTCGGCTAAGTACCAACTTGCCGCACTCGACTCGGTGGACCGCAGAGCCAGGAGGCTCATTGGCGGCAGTACGGTAGTGGGAAATAAGCTGCAGAGCTTAGCACATCGACGCAAAGTAGCATGTCTGTGCGTCTTCTACAAACTGTACTTCGGTGAGTGTGCTCAGGAGCTCCATGAGCTCATACCGCCTTCCCCCTTCTTCCATCGGACATCCAGACGGACGGCTGGCTACCATCCTTACCTGGTCGAAATTCCTCTAATTCGAACCAAGCGCTTTGCATCTTCTTTTATAATGCGCATTTCTAAGGTTTGGAATTCTCTGCCGGCGTCTGTATTTCCGAGTTCATATAACCTGGACCTTTTTAAGGCACGAGTGAATAGGCATCTTCTGGGTGAGCTCGCTTCATCGTCGGCCTCATCTTTGCCCCCTGGCTAGATGCTGGCCAAGAGCAATCCCATTTTTAATTAATAAAATAATAATAATAATACATTTGGCTCTTTAAAGTTTCGCAACTCGTGTCGATCTGCTGATTACTTACGCACTCGTGCGGTAAAGTAGCACCATATGTACTGTAATAGTACATTACGACCCGTGTTTTGTACACAATTTTACGTCACCACTTGGCCAAAAAGTGGATTTTTCTGGACGCGCAGCAAGGTGTGGTGTAATAGTACATTACGATAGAAGTGCAGAAAACAGGAAGTTCGCAACGAGTGGTGATAAATTAAAACACGACCGAAGGGAGTGTTTTAAATCGACACGAGTTGCGAATTACCTGTTCGCACGTGTATCGTACAACGTTTTACAGTACATATGGCTCTTTAAAGTTTCAACATATGCACGTAATCTGCTGATTGCCGCACTCGTGCGGTAATATAGCACCATATGTACTGTAAAGACCTATTATCTAACTTTACGTACAATATTTTTTCTGCGACTGCAAAATAATTTGATTTAAATTAAAATTCCATATTGTGGCAGAATATGGGCATTTACGTGTACCTCTTTTAAAAATAAAATAATAATAACAGTTGTATATAAATGTATTTATAATGACTTGTTTATGGTGTAGATTTGCATTTGTATAAAATGTTTATTGTTACTGCTGTCAGTCATTTAATTGACAGATTATAATGCTAGAGTAGAAAAAACGTTTATAAGTATATTTGTTTTAAAGTTACCTGTAGTATGGGGTTGAAATAAGTTCCAGGACCACAGTCTCTCTCCACCTTTTTTCCATGAACGCAGTAGTAGAACTTAGCGCAATCGTTCTCGTGCGGCATCAGTTTGTGCACGTCAAAATCAGCAGGACACCCGTTGTCTAGCAAGTCATTTTCGGCACTGTTTCCATTGTCTTCGTTGCTGTTTCCGTTGTCTTCGTTGCTGTTTCCATTGTCTTCGTTGCTGTTTCCATTGTCTTCGTTGCTGTTTCCACTGTCTTCGTTGTTGCTTTCATTGCTGGCTTCGTTATTTTCGTTGCTGTTTCCTGAGTTACCGCAGTCAACGTTATGCGGCCAGTCGCATACCTGAAAAACGATAATTTCTTTTCAGAAAAAAGTTTATTTTTTAGGGTGCGTTAGCGTGCCAACCAGCGCCATCTGTAATAATTACTGTGAGCTCAAAAATAAAACGGTTGTTTGTACTTTAGACGCATAGATCAACAAGTCGAGCAACGCAAAAACTAGTTTGATGTATTCCAAAGTTACTTAAATGCAAAATACATTAAATAGTGCCCTCCTTTTTAGGGTTCCGTACCCAAAGGGTAAAAAGGGGACCCAATTACTAAGACTTCGCTGTCCGTCCGTCCGTCCGTCCGTCTGTCACCAGGCTGTATCTCAAGAACCGTAATAGCTAGACAGTTGAAATTTTCACAGATTATGTATTTCTGTTGCCGCTATAACAACAAATATTAAAAACCTGCCAAGTGCGAGTCGGACTCTTTTTATAGATCATGCGGTAAGGAACCCTTAGTGCGCGAGTCCGACTCGCACTTGGCCGGTATTTTTCAATATTTATTTAAATAATTTAATTTAAATTTAAATAATCACTATTATTTACGAGTGGCGCTAGTGGACTCGTTAAAGGTCTCTTAAGAAAAACGTATTGAATGATGCAGTTGTGGTAAAATAATTTTCGATAGTCCATGGTTAGAAAATAAGATGGATCGTGTTTGTATTACTGTTGGATCGTAAAATTTTAGTTTGTAGTAAATCAGCTTAAGAGATCTTACAAATCAAAATGTCATAATTGGGATGTCAGAAGCAATTTAATAATAATTGAAAAAAAAAACACATCAAACAGAGAAAAGCCTAAATAGATGAGAGTTTTGTCAGTTGACGTTGACAAGAACCCTTAACAGTATATTTGACGCTGAAGGAAAACATAGTGAACGAACTTCTAATCTGAGCATGGTATAGAATTTCTAGCTTTCTATCCGGGTGTGAAGGCTGGCGCCAGTTCATCCTTCATGATGCAACTGTACTAGGATAACGCTAGGATGATGATTCGGAAAATATCCGAAGCTGATTTACTACGCTGGAAAGACGCATAATTACTGGGCGCGTCGATGGAAGGAGGTGCAGAGGACGTGCACCATGGAGATGGACAGATGCAGACCAAGAAGTTGCCGGGTCCACATACACGGGCGACTGTACAAAAGTGGTTGAAAGAGGGATGGGTGATGACCCATAGCAGTCACGTCCCTCAGACATGAGGTTACGACCATGAAAAAGAAGAAAATTTACTACGATAAATTTTGGGATGAGGTGCTAGAACGGACACCTTTAGGATACAACTTGGAACACGCTAGGAAGATGACCTTCGGGCCTACAGATATTATTGAACTTGCACTTGATTGACCTTTGGAAGTACTTACAGTAACTGCGAATACAATAAGACCTTCCTTTTACGCATGTATGCGATATAGTAATAGATAATCCCTGTATTAACATTATCGAAATAATTCTTGCAGAAAATTTATGATAATGCAATCGGCCGATGATTTCTATAATCCAATTAAATGATCGATTAGGACGACGGAAAATTTGAATTTTTATCTTTGCTTTGTTTGAGGGTGCTTTCCGAATAGGCAGGTAGCAGGTACTTCAATCATCGTATAGATAAAAAAAAACTTAAATGAGGTTCCTCTTGTAGGTGTATATAAATAAACAAATAAAATAATTAAATAAATATTATAGTACAATTTTTTACACAAATCGAACTAGTCCCATAGTAAGCTCAATAAGGCTTGTGTTATGGGTACTATACGACGATATATTTAATAGATATATACTTAAATAGATAGGAAACTTCCAAGTCTCAGGAACAAATGTTTCTGCTCACCACAGAAACAAATGCCCTTACCGGGATTCGAAACCGGGACCTCTAACTTAGAAGGCAGTGTCACTACCAACTAGGCTAAACAGGCCGACAGTATATATATATATAGACTAAAAATAATAAAAATAAAAATAAATAAAAGCTAATTATGACATCTGAATTTGTAAGGAATTTATTATTATTATCTATTAAAGGGCGTTCTAGGTGAAAAACTTAAGTCCTTAAGGCCCCTATTGCATACAATACAGGTATTAGGGAAATGTTGGAGTATATATATATGAATAGACATTACATTTAAATTATGTAACGCAAACAAATGCTTACTCAAACATTTCCTTAAGTTATTCACCTAGAACGCCCTTTAATAAATAACTAGTTACCCACGCGGCTACGCCGCGGGTTCTTGTACTAAGAAGAACGCATGCGAAGCCACGGAAATATAGCCTATCTATTTGGCATTGCGTACATAAAATACCTATGTTATTAGTAACATTGTACTTTACATCCGTACAATATTTCTGCAAGTCGTTTTGCGGCAGAAGCTCACAATTCCTTAATCCAACGTCTTCTCTTTGACGCCTTTTACACAGTGATTACCATCACAGTACTGGGATTTCAATATTATCACAGATTTCAAAATAGTTTGGAGTTTGCTTCAATATTTATAAATATCCATGTGATACATATCGTGATATGAGTGTATTAAAGAATCCGTAGATTGCTGCTTAAAAAATCCATAGTTCTATTGATAGGTCTACAGTTTTTTTTTCTGCTTTATTTGACAGTACTGAACCTTAAAAAGCTTACTGTTAGGCCCTGTTTACATTATCCGATCCGATATCGGCGTTGGAGCCGACACGGTTATGTATGTATTGCTTTATTGTACATAAAACACGGCAAAATGACAAACAAACAAAAAGTGGAAGTAAAAAGGCTAGCTTATCCCTATATGTATTGAAAACTGCCACAGATATCAAATCCGCTCATTTAATTTGAACAATTTCTGAACATCTGATCTATTCTCTCTAATGCATAAATCAATAAGTTTGAGAGAGACAGATAACTAATATCTGACAGGTGTTCACATGTCAGTGCCTCCGCTTTCAAATATGCAAATTGTACTGACCTGACATTTGTGACGTTTTTGATTATATGGGATTTGAAATTTTGGTGTGTTTTTAAGAGGAGACAATTCGTTAGCAGCCGAAAATGATCCGTATCTGTTCCGGTCTAACTCATCTTGCTTAACCATAAGGATTCAAAGAGACAACTATATGAAAAATCGTCTTGCTTAACACAACGGATCTGTTGGTATTATTAATTAAGAAAACTGGTCACTGTTCACATTGCACGACACGATATCGGTCACATTTCCATACATTTGTCGGAGCCGACACCTTTATCAAATCGGATAATGTGAACAGGATCTTAATTTAGGAAATGAATAGGGCCCTTTACACGATTAATATAATGACAAAACTGGGATGTCAATATTATTGCGGTTTTCAAAAAAAATTGTTCGTATTTTGATTCAATATGCATCAATATTCACGTAAATCGTATGGTGATATGAATGTATCACGGGATAATAATCACCTTGTAAGAGGCCCCCATGAAATAAACGGATCACTAAAATTAGTATTGCCTTTATAGACCACAATAATATTGACACCTCAGTATTGTGATAATATTAACCGTGTAAAGGGCCACAATAAAAAATAAGTTAAACGTTGACATTGACACAATACGTCTTTCATTCATGTAAACTGTAGGTAAATACTTAGACCGAATATTATGTATTGCCTTGTAAACAAATTAGTAATTTTACTTTCGTTTATAGTTTTAGAGTAATAATATTGAGTATTTCTCGACTCAAAAATTTTATTTCGTAATGCTGTACCAGATATTTCTTACATGAACATTTTAATTCATATATAATTTTATGTCATCCGGAATCATACCATAGCTAGTTCCCAAGTCACGTGTTAAACAAAATAAATTTTGACACCTCGTACAATTCTACCAAGGTAAGCTGACCCCTAGATTGTATGGGGCGACATCGTACACTATTTCGAGGCTTATATTTGTCGGGGCATCCAGGATTTTTCGTAAATATAATTTTATTAATTTTCCAGGATAAAAATCAAAAAACTAAGACCTTATTGCACATCTGCAGCATGGGACGTATCCTATGGTATATAATTTATCAAAATCGGTCCATAACTGTAGATCTGATGGGCATTATAAAGATCGGCTTCGCGTAATATATATATAGATAGATAGATAGATAGATAATAATAAATTCCTTACAAAAACAGATGTCGTTTTTAGCTAGTAGCAAAATGTAAGCAGTGGTTTCATAATTATGGCTGCGATTTTCTGCAACTTAAAATTTCCCAAACCGCGCCTAATATTAAGACTGCGCAGTACTTTCGGTTCTCCATACAAACGTATTTATGCTCTCATTTTAAAACGCCAGGCTAGAATAACATGAAACTTTGTATACACAATGGGATCCGGCATATCTAGGTCGGACCATAGTTTCTGTTGCTTGAAATTATAATGGAGAAAAAATACAGCGATTATTAAGGTTTTCATACAAGCCGTAAAAAACAACTCAAAAAGCCGCTGTATATTTTTCTTTTACAATTTCTAGCAACAGAAACTATGGTCCGACCTAGATATGCCGGATCCCATTGTGTATACAAATTTTCATGTTATTCTAGCATCGCGTTTTAAAATGAGAGGGTAAATACGTTTGTATGGAGAACCGAGTCAGACCGAGCGTACTGCGCCCTCTTAAGTAAGCTATTCGGCTGATGTGCCTTAACTCTCTGAATCGCTTGACACCAGCTCATATAATGCAAGTAGTGTATAATGGCAATGGCTCACCTGCAACTCAGCATTGAACAGCGTCTCCTCTCCACACTCCCGTTCTACAGTCTCTCTAAGAATGTAATAGCAGAACTTGCTGCAGTCGCTCTTACGTGCCTATAACTAATATAATGCAAGTTGTATTTAATGGGCCACCTGCAACTCAGAATTGAACAGAATCCCCTCCGCACACGCTTGCTCCACAAGATGCGCGTACAAGACGCACAAGACGTCCGCTCCAAAAGCGCAGTCGCTCTCATGTGCCAATAACTTGTGAACTACGCATGAAACATGCTAATCAACACAATCTCTCCAAGAACCAAGAACGCAGTAGTAGAACTTGCTGCAGTCGCTATCTCATTTGGCAGTAGCTTTTGGACTCCGAATAAAACAAGTAGTATTTAATGGCTCACCTGCAACTCAGAATTGAACAGCGTCCCCTCCGCACACGCCCGCTCCACAGTCTCTCCAAGAACGCAGTAGTAGAACTTGCTGCAGTCGCTATCTCATTTGACAGTAGCTTTTGGACTCCGAATAAAACAAGTAGTATTTAATGGCTCACCTGCAACACAGAATTGAACAGCGTCCCCTCCGCACACGCCCGCTCCACAGTCTCTCCAAGAACGCAGTAGTAGAACCTACTGCAGTCGCTTTCATGTGGCAATAGCTTGTGGACTCCGAAGTCAGCAGGGCATCCGTTAGGGAGGAGTTCCTCATTGTCTATTTCAGGGTCGCCACTGCCTTCCAGGTCCTCCTCCGAGGATTCGGAGGAGTCGGCGTTGATGCAGTCCACGTTTTGGGGCCAGTCGCAGACCTGGGGATTAATATGGTATTTTTTTTTTTGTTTACAAGGGTATGTTTTCTAGTTGGTCCCATTGTCACCAAGTTCTCGATCTGATGACGGGATCTTGGAAAAATCGAGGGCACTCCTCAAATTATATAGCAGGAAGGGCCGAGTGTAAATATGGAAAAGTTTGGAGTCGGTGTTTTTTTGTTAAAAATTTACTTTTCCGAGTATAATGTTAAGTTCTGTTTATTAGTAACGTAAAAATATTTTTGAACGTTTTTAAGTAAATACCGTACTGTGAAATATACAATAACAATGATTAATGACTTATCTTAGGTTGTGATTCAATTATTTTCCACATATGCCATTGCCAGCTCATTCGGATAAAACTACGATAAAGTGCATATCGTATTTAGATAAATGAAAACAATACAGGTGTTTATCTATGATCGCAAATCATCAAAAAGAGGACTTCGTCATCAAAGTTAGTTCATTATATTGGGCCTTTTACGCAAGTACAATTTACCCATTTTATTTTATACCACATCGGTGGCAAAGTGTGGCAAAGTGTGGCAAACTTGCCTACGACACCCCCTGCCCAACTAAATAGCAATAGGGTTTACTGTCATATGTTTTATGTGACGATTTAGTATCGAACATTTTTAAATCGAACCCATCCCTCTGGTTTGCCGGACTCTGGTTCACAGCTAACCGTTGCCTTGCAGTCTCAGTCGCTACTACTATACTTTTTTTAACTATACATATAGTACTGCCGAGACTAAAATGTACGGCACGCTCATTTGTTTCATACGTAAAACTTGTATGGCATAGTACTTACAGCCTTGCCTTTTTGACGAGTTAAGGATGATTCACAGTAGGCCGTTCCATGTCCTGGCCACCCCATTTTCTATGACAGGAGACGCCGGCCTCGTCCGTGCCCGGTGACTCTCGGAAACGTCCTATCCCAGCCCCTTTTAGTCAACACAAACGTTTCTCTATCTACGGCCGAGGCTCGGAAGCAGCCCGATCTCGGCCCGGCCCTGAAACGGAACGGTCTAGTGGGAATCATCCTTTAATGTGCCCAGTCTATTATAACACTGACAGCCACGCAATGACAAAGTTATAGCTAACGCGGCCAGATTAAATTCACTATTCTCATTTTGTCTGCAAGCATTTTTTATCAACTTACCTGAACAACAGGGTTGAACCACAGTCCACCTCCGCATTTCCTTTCAACCTTCTCACCATGGACGCAGTAATAGAACTTGTCACAGCGTGTCTCGTGCGGCAACAGCTGGTGCACGTCAAAATCAGCAGGACACCCGTTTGGGAGTAGTTCCTGTTCCGGTGCCTCAGTTTCTAGTTCAGTGGGTGCATCAGTGGGACCATCAGTGGTTGGCCTTGGAGGTCTAGTAGGAGCCTCAGTTTCGGGTGCCTCAGTAAGTTCCTCAGTGGTCGGCCTTGGGGGTCTAGTAGGAGCCTCAGTGGTTGGCCTTGGAGGTCTAGTAGGAGCCTCAGTTTCAGGTTCCTCAGTGGTTGGCCTTGGGGGTCTAGTAGAAGCCTCAGTGGTTGGCCTTGGAGGTCTAGTAGGAGCCTCAGTTTCAGGTTCCTCAGTAGGTGCCTCAGTGGTTGGCCTTGGGGGTCTAGTAGAAGCCTCAGTGGTTGGCCTTGGAGGTCTAGTTGGAGCCTCAGTTTCGGGTGCCTCAGTAGGTGCCTCAGTTGTTGGCCTTGGGGGTCTAGTAGGAGCCTCAGTGGTTGGCCTTGGAGGTCTAGTAGAAGCCTCAGTTTCGGGTGCCTCAGTAGGTGCCTCAGTTGTTGGCCTTGGGGGTCTCGTAGGAGCCTCGGTTGCTTCACCCTCAGTTTCGGGTGCTTCAGTTAACTCTTCAGACTCTGGTGGCACTCCTGATAGCTCGCAATTTGCCATATCAGGATGAATACAGACCTAAAATTATTGTCAATTTTAATGACGAATCATAGAATACGAGTATGAACTTACAGGAATTTTTCACAAAAGCTCATCATCATCATTGTTTCACTTAAAGCAACAAATGAGAAATTATAGGCACTACTTTGCAGATGCTGATAGTCTGGAAAAACTGGTCGTGGGTGGTGGAGTGGAAGGCAAGAAGGCCAGAGGACGCTCACCAACTAGATGGACAGACCAGGTTAAGGTAACCACGTCCTCAAGCAAGTTTCACCGAGGAGTGAGGGCTACCACGGATTGAGACCGATGGAGAGAAGTCATCAAGTAAGCGACATCCAACAGTGATCACGATCCTCAGGAATGAGGGACCAACTGAAGAGAGAGAATTTTTGCAGTAACTTATAGGTCTGGTGGTATTGTAGTATTAGATTTTAATGCTTTTCTAACATATAACAACTTACCTGAAGAGCATAAGAGAACTCGGTCCCAGGCGCACAGTCCGTCGGATTCACCCTCTTCTCTCCGTACTCACAGTAGTAGAACTTCGTGCAATCCCATTCATGGGGCAGAAGGTGGTGGCCCACCGGTGGGCAACGGTCGGACGGAATCATCTCGTGTTGTTCCACATCCACGTGTCTTGCGTGGGATATGGCCACTAAGGCGAGAAGGAAGATTTTACCTGGAGGAAGACAAACACAATAAAATATAAATACTCTTTATTATACTCTATACAGCAGTGAAAAAGAGAATCATAAATTTCTGGTTAAGAGAGAGACTGCTTTAAAAGACCTATATGTGTGCTGAAATGTTCCTGAAGCTGAAAAGTAAAAGTAACAGCAATTTATTCTTCAAATTAGGCATAATTACATGCACCTATGAACGTCAATAAACTACCACCGGCCACGAGAAGAACCGGCGTAAGAAACTCGGCGAGGTGTCATTAAAAAAAAATACATTGTATAGTTAAATATAAAATTTAAATTTACAGTGTCAGCTACCACAAAACTACAATGCTACAGTAGAAAACCCATTTTCGTGATAGAATATCTGTGCAGGACGCTATCACTGCCAAACATCCCTATCCATGATGTAATCGTTAACCTTATAATATGCTTTTCAAATAAGTGTTCGTTTTACTGACATGTCAAACAGACCAAATGCCAGAATAATGGTGGCCCAGCGGCGCTCGCGTACCGCGTGCGGTATACGAGGTTAAGCAACGTGGGCTCAGGTGAGTTCTTGGATGGGTGACCGCTTCGAGTGGTTACAAACTAGCGCTCCCGTGCTTTGGGAGGCACGTCAAGCCGTTGATCCCAGCTGTTGTCTATGACACCAGTCGTTAAGCCAAGTTAGAGGCCTTCGGGGTGGCTTGAGAACTTCTAACAGTCAAGTTGCCCACTCACATGACAAGGGGGTTCGAAGTTGCACCACATCCGTCCTTCTCATGACCCCCGGGTGGTGCTAAAAGTGCAACAAAACTGGCAACCGTACGGTGTCTTCTCGAGGTTCTCACGGTTCGAAAAACTAAATGCCTTACGAATGCGAATCTAACCGTACTCATCATATCAACCGACAGATGTGTTGGACAAAAGGCCTAAGGCCTAATCGTACTAAATGATATTATCATCGCTCAAGTCCCTCGTGAGCATATGACCAAGATATTTAAACCTTTCAACTACTTTTTAAGGGTACTCCCCTACCTCAGCAATGCAACCCATTCCGCTGGCAAGCCCGTACATGTGCTAATTTGTCCCACCGTATATAGTACACAACCAGGTCAAACGCTTTTGACAAATCAAGAAAACACCCAGGGATAGGTCGTTTCTGTCCTTGTAATATATTAATCACTTACCTATCATTTTAGCGTCAAATAAGACGCACAACAACTAAAAAAGTAACTTCAGCTCTTAAGAAACACTTCAGTGTCTTCCGTTAAGAACCAAACTGAATTCTTAATCAGATATCTACTTATATAGCTGTAATTCTTTTAGATATTAGATCGATAAGCTTAATTGCTTGTAAAGATTAGTTTTGGTGTTGTAAACAAGTGTATCTAAGCCTTTAGGGGTATATTTTATATAGTTAGGTAGCGATTGTAGTCCGGCTTCCAAGTTTCTACTACCTACATATACACATATACTACATACTATAGTTACTAGTATAGTTTCATCCTTGTTCATATTTGCAGATTTGCCCAGATGTTCACTTAAGGCTTCTATTAATCTATCGCGAAAATATATTTTCTACTGTAGCATTGTTATTTAAGTTATTTTGTAGTAATGTAATTTTATATTTAACTATATAATGTATATTGTTTTGAAAAAATGACACCTCGCCGAGTTTCTTACGCCGGTTCTTCTCGTGGCAGAGGTATATTTTTCCGAACCGGTGGTAGTTTATTGACGTTCATAGGTGCATGTAATATGCCTAATTTGAAGAATAAACTACTTTTACTTTACTTTTACTTTTATTGACAAATCGACGAAAAAATTAATAGTTTGGCAACAATTTTAAGGTATGATAATCTGCAGGGTATAAAGAGATCAGCGGTTTTTCTCAAACAAAACTCATAATAGAAAAAATGAATTAGAAATATTAGTTTATGAATTCGCCCTTATTTTTCCACTATACCGCTTCATTTTTTAAGTACAAAAACATTTAAAACCACATAGCCGAAGCCCATACTCCTATGCTTTTAGTCGCCGTGTACGACAGGCAGGGGTTACCGTGTTGGATATCGTAAGGTCATTTATGCATGGGCTAATAACCTGGTGTTCTTACTTTTTCGAAATAATGATCTGCTTTGCCGAAAAACTTATTTTAGCCCGATTTTCGCATGTTTCAGCGCGCGGCTGAGGCAGCTGGCATATTGAGCTAACCCAAGCGAGCTAGCAAGTAAGCATTGGTCAGCACGGCATTGAAGATACCGCCCAAATTGAGTAAGAGAGTTTCGTGGAGAAGTCTCAGGATACGATTGGATACCAGGATACCCGGAGCCTTCCTAACACGAAGACCCATTTCAGATAAAGATTTGTGTTGACTAAAATTCACTGACTTTCTTAACCGACACCCAAAATCTTAGCGACGCACGAGCCTTGCAAGATACTTTTCAATTTTGAACATCGCCATCTTTTGGTCTCCCGTTTGGTGCCAGGTAAGAATAGCACAGCACCACCCCCTTTTTCCCATAGGAATAACGCAAAACTATATATAAACCTACTACGCGTAGTAAACATTATCGACATGATTTTTCATGATAGGTACTCATTTCTATCAGATTGTTGAGAGGATGTTGGAAAGCAGACTGATTAAGAGGATTTACGTTCAGGAGATGGATGGAAAGGTCGATAGGGGCGACCAACGCGAGGGTATCTTGGTCATATTTCTACGACAGTGAAATAAGGCCGAGTCAGAACTAACGAGCATGTATGAGGAGATGTCTGGATGTGATTGAAACGAGAGATCAAAGATGTATTTGGCATTCTCTGGTCTCTGCCTACCCCAATAGGATACGGGCCCAAGTATATATCACATCTATTAATAACATGATCCGTACACGACTGTGAACTCGCGGCTAGTATAATATGATATCTAAATTCGCATCAACTATAGGTAGATAAACGGAGGTCAAGCTTATAGTGGACTGTCGAAATGGTTGTTAAGCTTTATGGATTGCCGACGAGCAAGTTCATATCTAAACATCGTTAGGATTAAGGATAAGATTAGTGTAAAATGTAATGTCCTGGTGGCAAATAGTTAATATTAGAATAATACCTATTAGCTAACAATAAAATAATAATATAATATTATCTTTCTACGTGGATTACTATTAACCTTTTGTTTATGAATAGATTTTTACTAGTGGTGAAAACCCTAGATTAGATTCGCAGTACAAGTAGGGTTCCCGCCGGACCACGTTTTATGACAGTTTTAAAATTAACTCCCCACTCCTTAGTGATGTCTCATAAGTGAGAGTGAGTGGTCCAACTTTTTTCTTTAAGATTTCTGGAGTTATTTGTATAAACACAAAGTAACTCCGGCTTATCTAATTACACGCCTAGCTTTTAACTGAGACGGTCCCCGCGCAACGCGTAGCGTACGAAAGGATATCGGGACCTATGGAATACCCCCAGAACATAAAGCCACAGCGTGTAATTGAGCTTTAAAACCCGTGGTAATCAACGAAGATTATTTAAAGCCCATATTTTTATACGCGAAGATATTAAATTACAAATAAAAATTACCTTTCTTTGTCTGCCCCTGCACCCATTATCTGGCGTCGGATCTCCTCACACCTCTACGCCAGGCTAATCTATCCGGGATTGTAGTTTTTAACTCTTTCGATATTAGACCATCAGGTTAATGGTGGGTGTCCTCTTAGTCTCTAGGTTCTTAAGTTCCGGTGAGTTTAGGGCGACTATTACCACATGGTCTTCGCTGCGTCTTTCATGTCCGTACCATCCAAAGCTGAGCTCTTTCATTTTGTCTGTGACAGGAGTGACCGAAGCTTGAAACGCTCAGAGCGCGGCGCAGAGTCGTTGCGGGGCGGTTTTGCGGTGAAGCGAACGTGGTCCGGGGCACGTCGCACCAAAAACCACGCTGTATTCGGTAGCGCGGTAGAGCCGTGTGCGAGAGGACAGGGACGTGTGGGACATGTGAAGCAATAATCGACAGTCAACTGTTTCGGAAAAATGCAAAACCGCCTCCACCCCGCACCGCGCCGCGCCCGCTCTGTGCGTTTCGAGCTTAAAACTGCCCCGAATATACTCATTGCGCACTTTGTCCATCCTGGTCAACCCTTCCGTATACCGCAACATATATCTAAAAAATATAAGTATATTATTTTATTTTCCCCGCCCACGGTGGACTGATGACCTGGTAAGGGTCGCGGGTGTCCGCTGGATGCGGGTGGCGCAGGACCGGTCATTACGGAAGTCTTTGGGGGAGGCCTATGTACAGCAGTGGACGTCATTCGGCTGAAATAATGAAATAATGGCTATTGTTCATCTAAGTGGCGCGCTGAAAGTCGTACATTTCAGCTATAGAGCAGAAAAGTACTATTTTTTGCATATTGGCATATTTTTAGTTTCCTCGTATTCAAAATGAAATCCAGAGTATGTAACTCGGGTGCGACCACCCGTTGCAGCCTCGAACTATTGGCACTGGAACGGAGCCGGAGTGAGGAATATCTCGTTTGAAAAAAGCCCTTGTACTAGTGCATATAAGATAAACCAAGCTGAAGTGGCAATGGGCGCGTGGCATATTTGTCGTAGAGCCGATGGCCGATGGGGCAGACGGGTTCTGGAGTGGAGACCGCGAACTACTCGCCCTGTGGGACGACCTCCCGCCATGGACTGACGACGGAAGCGGTTGGATGCGGAAAGCTGAGAATCAGGTGTGGTGGCGCGAATTGGGGAATGCCTACGTCCAGCAGTGCACAACTGCGGGCTAATAATGATGAAGATGATAATGACTATTGTGCATTGTCGATCACATTTAGGTTTCCATCCCAACAAAAAAAAACAAACAAGAAAAATATAAATAGGAAGTAATGCATCAAAAAATATCTAAACCGTATGACAGTGATAGGCCAACCGATTTTAACACTTAATGTAACACACTTAAAAATCAGTTTTGTATGTTTAAATCGTTTGAGTATCTACCTACTAAATACATTCTTTTTCAACTATGCGATACAGACATGTTGAGATTAAAAGTAGATAATACTAATATATACCTACGTAATCCTTCCGCAGAAATGGATTACGATTTATTTTATTGTTAGTCAGCCAAGATAGCGAAATCTCTGTGGTGCAATATATGGTAAAACATCCTTAATACTGTCCCTACACTGTATTCATAAGGATGTGTTAGATAGCATGATCGCGTTTAAGTTGGAAATAAAGCATTCGTCCCTCTCACACTTTTTTTTTAAATCTCGATAGTTTTGCGCTTGACCACAAATCACGTAATGGTAAGCAATGTTGTGGTATAAGGATGGAGCTCGCTTAATACCTAGTAAAAACCGATTCAGTCTCGACTTGAAGACCGTAAGGTTGCAGTTTACAGGTAACAAGGATTCCAGCGAGGAGTGCCACAGCTTCGTTGTTTTCACAATAAAAGTGGAAGTGAAACGCTTCGTGCGAGTTAACTTACTTTGCTAGTATTAAGAGAGAAATGCGATATGTCCTACCTAAACTCGACATATTAGCTAGGTATTCCGGTATTCGGAGTCCTGCCCGTCCCTACACTGTTTTTTCCGAATTCCGGACAATCGAATAATATTAACAGATCGAGATAGGTACGCGTATAGACACACTTTTTAACCGACTTCAAAATTTCAAAAGAGAAGGTTATCAATTCGGTTGTATGTTTTTTTTTTTTTTTAATGTTTGTTAGTCCATAACTCCGTTATTTCTTAACCGATTTGGAAAATTCTTTTTTTGATTGTAAGTATATATATCCAACTTGGTCCCGTTTTTGTCAAAACGCAGTTCTGATGATGGGATCCATGAGGAATTGAGGGAACTCCTCAAATCTTTAAGGCAAACATATAGTGATTTTTATGTTTTTATCAACAAGTCAAGCATTTTCATCCAAAAATGTGACATTGGATGAAGTGGAACTGCTCATGATGATCAGAACAGAACTCTTCAACGACGAAAAGTTCACGTTTGGCGATTTGTCCTCCTAGCTGTGTTTGTTAAGCAAGTTCTATTTTCACGATTAATTTTTGTCATGCTTGATTTCTGATGATGGGATCCATGAGGAATTGAGGGAGCTCCTCAAATCACGAGCCTCACGAGCCGTCAGCCATAGCCAATGCGTTTCGGAATCATTTTAGGGTGGAACCCCCGGGAAAGCCGTTGCTTCATCTGTGCGATGCTGAGAAGCGTACCGAGGTGAAATTAGTTAGTTTCTCGGCGAAAGAGATATCCTCTGTAATTAACAAGATGGAGCGAGGAAAGTCACCTGGTAAAGACGGCCTTAGCATCGAGCATTTGAAATTCGCGGGGGTACATCTTCCTAGAGTACTTTCGATGTTTTATAATCTCTGTTTGAGTCATAGTTACCTGCCAGATGAGCTTATGCGCACAGTAGTTGTCCCAATTGTCAAGAATAAAACTGGCGATGTCTCTGATATGTCCAATTACAGGCCTATTTCTCTGGCTAATGTCGTAGCCAAGGTGCTGGACAGTCTGTTGGATAAGCAGTTAGCGAATCATATGCATATAAATGATGCTCAATTCGGCTTTAGACCTTGCTTATCCACCGAAGCCGCTATCCTGTGCCTGAAGCAGACTGTCCAGTACTACACAGCTAGGAAAACACCTGTATACGCCTGTTACTTGGACCTATCAAAAGCATTCGACCTTGTATCTTATGACACACTGTGGCATAAGTTACAATCGGAGACGAGCGTCCCGTATGAGGTCACGTCTTTACTTAAATACTGGTATGGTAACCAACAGAACTGTGTAAGGTGGGCCGGAACGCATTCGGAGGTATACAGGTTGGAGTGTGGGGTGCGGCAGGGAGGGTTGAGCTCGCCGCGCCTCTTCAATCTGTACATAAACCGACTGCTGGAGGAGCTCAGCAGTGCCAATGTAGGCTGTTCAGTGGACGGAGTTCGCATAAATAACATCTGTTATGCGGATGACATGGTGCTGCTGAGTCCGTCGGCGGGCGCTTTAGTATGCTTGTTGCGTAAATGTGAGTCCTATGCGGCGGCCCATGGGCTCAAATACAATGCTAAGAAAAGTGAGATAATGCTTTTTAAGGCGGGTAAAAAATCTTACGCTGTACCCCCTATAACCCTTGACGGATTGCCTTTAGTGCAGGTAAAGCATTTTAAGTATTTGGGCCACTGGGTCACCGAGGACCTGTGTGACAACATGGACCTGGAGAGGGAACGCAGGGCGCTGGCCGTGCGCTGTAACATGCTGGCTCGTAGGTTTGCACGGTGTAGCAAGCAGGTTAAGGTGACGCTTTTTAAAGCATTTTGCCAGTCCTTCTACACATGCAGCCTATGGGTCAGCTACACGCAGCGAGCGTACAATGCCCTGCGTGTGCAATACAACAACGCGTACAGAGTGGTGTTCGGGCTGCCGCGGCACTGCAGCGCCTCAGGTATGTTCGCGGAGGGGCGAGTCGATGGCTTCCATGCTATCATAAGGAAGCGATGTGGCTCGCTACTCAGCCGCTGGCGCGCCAGCTCTAACACCATCCTGCGCGTGTTGGCCGACCGGTGGGACACACCGTTGCTGCAACACTGGGTGCAGTTACACGCACCTGCAGGCGCATAATAGTATTATGTAATAAGTATAAATATTTAATAATTCATAATGTATTTTTTAATGTATTATTTAATTTAATTTATGTAGCTATTATTAATTATTATTATGGACTCTTGTCTGAAATAAATAAATTCAAAATCTTAAAGGCAAACATATAGTGATTTTTGTGTTATTATCAACAAATCGAGCATTATCATACAAAAATGTGACATTTGATGAAGTGGAACTGCTGATGATGATCAGAACAGAACTCTTCAACGACAAAAACTTCACGTTTGGCGATTTGAACTTCTAGCTGTGTTTGTTAAGCAAGTTCTATTTTCACGATTGATTTTTGTCATGCTCGAGTTCTGATGACGGGATCCATTAGGAATCGAGGGAACTCCTCAAATGTGAAAGGCACACAAATAGTGATTTTAGTATTTTCATGAACTAATCAAGCATTTTCATTCATAAAAGTGACATTTGATGAAGTGGAACTGCTGATGATGATCAGAACGGAACTCTTCAACGACGCGTAGTTCACGATTGGCGATTTGTTCTCTTCGTTTTGTTTGTCAAGCAAGCAAGGCTTTTTCATGATTCCATGAGGAATTGAGGGTACTTAGTCTTCTACCATTATAAACATATATTATAGTCATTTTTATTTTATTGTATATCTATCTAAGAGTGCACCATCTAAGTAAGTATAATAATCTTTTACCGGCCTCCCCCATTGAAGTCGGTTTTTTTTTTCTTAAAAATTATTATTTTAATTCCTGGCCCGGCCATTTCCTTGTAGATCCTAGTTCTTACGATAAGAAGACTAACCATGCTGCAGGTGTGACTGACATCAACATCAAAGTGCATTTCCCGGTTTTTGAAGTCGGTTAGCAAAACTATTGACGTGTTATATATACCAAGTGTTACAAAGCGTTCATGTGCAACGGTGACCACTTATGGATGATTCACAGTAGACCGGTCCGTGTCCGGGCTGGCCCGTTTTCTGTGACAGCAAACGCAATGGCCGGCGTATTTTTCTAGAAGGAAACGGACCGGCCCGGACACGTAACGGCCTACTGTGAATCATCTTTTACCAGATGGACTGTCAGCTTGTTTGCGACCGATGTGGCATAAAAAATGCTAGCATAAGAGATGCAGAATAAATTTATTTAATAAACAATGGAAAATTTAAAGACCACCGGGGAATGGGCAGCAGCATTCCTAGAGTGCGGTGGAGATACTGCGCTCGCCAACCCGCATGCCAAGCGTGGCGATTATGGCATTTACCCCCCATGAAATTGGGGGAGGCCTATGTCCAGCAGTGGACGTCCTAGGGCTGATATGGTGGTGGTGGAAAATTTAAAAAAGGAACAAAACTTTTTATAACTGTACGAGTAACTAGAAATAAACAAAACTAATGCTGGGGATCTACTCTGAAATTCGAATTGCGTATGGTGCCGTCCCTTTCACTCATGTAGTGTATGACAGGAGAGTAAAAGAGACAGCACCATAAGTTCGAATTTCGGAGTAGACCCCCTGGTAAGATAAAAATAAATTACAAATAAAATATTTGCCCCAACTCGTCGTCGCTAGGTAAAACGAGCCCTTAATGTTGGCAGAATTGCCACGTTGGATGGCAACGCTTATCCTCTGTGCAAGGTTTACTCCAGCCCTCCAGTCACGCGTAGCGCCGGTGACACGCTTCGAGCACTCCTTGAAGACCCTGTTAGCACTTTCCTCACAAGGTCCCATGGTCTGGACCCCAAACGTCTCAAATATGCAGCCACTATTTATGTTTGCATACTTGCGCCGCTTGAGATGCTCGGCCGAATTAGCTGCAGAGCCAGCCTTCACAGAGGTGCCACGGTGATGGGAGGATGCTAGGATGTCGGCGCATGTCACTTACCATACCAATAGCCGCCCCATCTTCCATGGCACGAGAGTTCATGCCGTCGGGCCTCTTGCCATCATCACGAGCAAGGCTGGAAGGTTCTAGGATAGCAGGCGTTCCAGCGCTGGCTAGGGACCGAAGGATGACATCGTTGAGGCTCGCCAGCCTGTGTGGACACGCCTGTCGAAATGCACGTCTGCACTTCTGCTGCAAGATAAACCATGGTAGCCGAGCTGGTCGACTTGATCACCCCAGCGACAGCGATGTGGGGCAACGCAGGTCACTCCTAGTGCGACGTGTGTGTGAATGTGGATTCTGCCATTTCCGCCTCTCCGTCGCAACACAACCGTTGTAACACGAATATTTGCAAAAATACGGCCAAGTGAAATGCCGGCATTATGATGCGCATGCCCTAATGCAATAAGCAATAACAAAACGTTATTATTTTGACAATGACAGCCTTCGGAATCGCTCATAAACCAAAAAATATATTTTAAAATTTTATATTTTTGTGTTTGGTAATAAGATAAAAATAGCATTTTCCAAATACTCTGATAGTTTTATATATGATTGATATTGTAGGTTCCACTTGGACTGTTTTCGAAATGCTTGATATATATAATCGTGTTTACTTTTTTACTTACCTCTTCAATTGATTAAAGTTTCCGAACAACACGTTGCTTGCAAACACTTCTCGACTCGAATGAATTAAGTTTTCATTGTTAATTCCAATAATTACTGCAGTGTAAATTATTCAATTTTCCGTAATAAGCTGTACTTTGCGCTCAGATAATGTTCTGTCACCTAAAATAAGTATAACTGTGCTATATTTTAGTATAAGATGTCCGACGCAGAAGTTGAAGTTCCATCTACTTTTAAGAAGAGAAATATTAAGAACAGAGGAGGCAGAAAGCGTAAAACTTCTAGTTCAGAAGGTAAAAGCTACTTTTGTGGCACTATTTAGATTGATAATACACTTATAGCAGCATACCATTAGGTTAGGTTTTTGTGTCAACATTTCCAATGACGTCGCATTTCACCTCAAATTGACAGTATTTACTAACTTTAAACCTTATTGCACAAATCAAATCGAGTTCAACGGCCAAACTTAATGCCACAATACCACAAAGTATCTTGGGAATTTCCATAAAAGTGCTAATTTAACTTTTTTCTCAGAATATGGACTTATCGGGAGGCCGCTGGATGCGGGTGGCGCAGGATCGGTCATTGTGGCACTCTTTGGGGGAGGCCTATGTCCAACAGTGGACGTCCTTTGGCTGATATGATGATGATGATGTTTCTTCTGTTTTTTAAATTCTAATCTTGTATGCCTCTTCTTGGGTATAGGCCTCCTCAGAGATGTCTTTACCTATAGTGCAGGGTGCGCGTTGCACACGGGCGCAGTGGTCCTAGGGGGCGCCGAGCGCTGCTCTCTACTGAGCCCCACTTACTAGGGGGCGCTGGGGTTAATGTTTGTACACGGGCGCTACATCGGCTAGACGCCATTTGCCCCTGTTTTAGGCGATATCCCTCCATTCCTTTCCTGCGGACGCATGTCATCAACCCAGTATTTGCTTGGTCGAACTTTCAGTCTTACCACAAGGCCTTGTTGATTATTTTTAGAAAAACTATATTTATAAAAAAAACAATCCTTATATTATTTCAGAAAAGAACAGCTCAGATTCAGATGAACAAACAGTTGTTTTGCCGTCAAAGAGGCCTCAGAAGGCCAACCCTAACATCCAGTCTACCAGCGGCCCGAAGAGGCAAAGAGCAGAAATACATGATGAAAGCAGCGGTGATGACGATCAAGTAAGCTAAGAGAATGAATGTACTGTAAATTAAATATATTTATATGACTGTTTGTTTTCTAAATAAATTAAACAATAGAATAGAAGAAACTTTATTTTTAAAACATGCTTAAATTATAATTATACACTTTTACTTGTACTGATCACCAGATCAGTACAAGTAAATTCTTTAAATAGATAATTAATTTTCGTTAGAAGACATTACTGTTTCACCGATATAGCCCTCCGAATCGCTAACTTAAGTGACAGAGGACGGGGCTCATAGTACATAGAACGGAAAGGTTCTCGAGTGGCGACCACGTACCGGAAGGCGTAGCGTTCCGAACACCATGTATAATGTTGGGTTCCAAATAAAGAGAATTCTTGCGACAAGAGTTGATTTTTATGCTTAGAAAACTTGACAGGTCACTAACCTTCGCATAACTGCATTAAACATTTTGTTGATTTTATCTCTAGTTTTGAGTTAAAATTTGTCGCTAATAAAAAATAAATAGTCTTAACTAAACTAAACCTATTTTTGTTTATTCCAGCCTAAACAGAACTTGACACTATCGGTGCAACAACAGCGAGAGAATGCCACAGCCACATATGAGTTTGACACAGAGAAGGACCGGGATGCACAAGCTATATTCGAGAAGGCGCAGAAGATTAATGAGGAGTTGCAGGGACAAGCGGATGATAAGGTGCGTCAAAAGAATCTAAATAATAATGAATATTATTTTTTAAATAAATATAAATAAATATTAGGGGACAATTTTTTACGCATATCGAACTAGTCCCATAGTAAGCTCAATAAAGGCTTGTGTTACGGGTACTAGTCCACGATATATTTAATATAAATATATATTTAAATACATAGAAAACATCCAAGTCTCAGGATCAAATGTTTCTGCTCACCACAGAAACAAATGCCCTTACCAGGATTCAAACCTCTTAGCTTCGAAAGCAGTATCACCACCAACTAGGCTAAACAGGCCAGTGGCGGAACGGCCTTAAAAGCCCAAAAGCCAGGCTTGCGTTACTAAAATTAGCAAAAACCAAATATATGTACGACTAATTCTTTTTTCCATTTCAAACTAACTTAAAATCGCGACGGCGCCTGATCTGTATATTCTATTCACCTTGGTCGGGGTAGTAGTACAAAATTCGACCGTAGCAAGTAAGTGGCGCTACTGCCGCGCGAAACGAGCGGTCTTAAGACGATAGAGTTGAGACAGGGGCTAGTCATCTCGCTCGCACACGACGCTACAAAACGTGAGATACGTATCTATAGCTAGATCTAGCAAATAGTTTGTGACTAGAAGCCCGGCTTTCGACGTGAAGTTATCAACAGATGTTAGTCAAATGGGAATTTAGCGCGTGCGCGTTCATGACTGGATGGATTGTGATGCTAACTTCATTGATTACAATTATGTACATTACTTGAAACTGAACAATTTGTTTGAGCGGATAGTGTTTTGTATTAAAAAGTTTATTAAAGTGGAAAGTGACGATGGATGAAGTCGTTCCGTGTGACGATTTAAAATGTGCACAAGTTATCGGCGCAGAAAAGGTAGGCACGCTAAACTTTGCACAAAAAAGCAACTTATTTTTTCACCGAAACCTACGCCTGACTTGAGTATTTCTCAGATAAGCAAGTCACATAAACGACAATTTCAAAGATCGGTGCGATTGATGAGATGTCTGTACAATTTATCTAGTAATAGCATGCCTTCAGTGTGTTTTGTTGGTCTGTCCTGTCTACGCCACACCAGTTAGTGATAATGAAGAGTAAAGATTTACTAGTATGGTAATATGGCAAGGTATCAAGGTAGGAGATAAATTTAATGATATTGTGTGTGAAGAAAAATACAAAAATGTATTCCTCGGCTTGCCCTTCTCTGCAACCCTAGGCACGCCACTGAAACAGGCCGACAAATCTGATTCCTAACAGGAGGGAAGGAGATACCCGAAGTACAATCACCAGATTTTTACGTTCAGGAGAAGGATGGAAGGGACGGCAGTGGGCGACTAAGGCGGGAGTATGTTGATCATATTTCCATGATACTGAAAAAAACCGGCCAAGTGCGTGTCGGATCACGCACAGAGAAGGGCTCCGTACCTACACCTACTAGTTCATATTTACAACCACTACCTATACAATTCATTGAATTAAAAAAAGTATCTTCATAGGGAACTCACGGCACATACGTCCTTTTGTTTGGCTAAGACAGTTTTGCATCGATAACTCAAAAACCGTTATACCTAACCTGTTCAAACTTTGGAAATGACAGGGGGGAGGGGGGCGGCGACACACTTTTTACAACTTTGACTGCTAATATCGTAATATCTCACCAACTTATGACTTAATTGAAAAAAAATTTAAGAAACCTCTATAACATTTTCAAAGGCCTATCCATACATACCCCACACATTTTGCAATTGTGCATTGAATTTTTTCTTCACCCCTAGTTACATGTATGCCCCCCCCCCCCCCCCCCCCAAATTTAATATTTTTTCGTAATTGCAAATCATTTTTCTATATCTGTTCATAGAAAACACGTCCCTACCAAATTTCATAATTATAGTGCTTATAGTCTCCGAGTAAATCGGCTGGTACATACGGACGGGCGGACAGACATGACGAAAGTATGAGGGTTTTTTCGCCATTTGGCCACGGAACTCTAAAAAGAAGGTCAGAAGTACCCGCAGTCGACGACCATGTATGTATAAGGGGATGTATGGATGTGATTGAAGTCGTCAACGTTACCTTATGCACCGCACGCTGCGTACCTAGGCACCGTCTAAGTTAATCGTTAAACCTAGATCCAACACAGATTTATTTTCCCACGTCGGTGGCAAACACGCGTACGGCCCGCCTGATGGTAAGCGGCCACCGCAGTCTACGGACGCATGCAACTACAGGGGTGACACATGCGCGTTGCCGACCCTTTAAAAATGTATTCTTTACTCCATCTTGAAGAACCCTATTTTTTATGACATAGGAGGCAAACGAGCAGACGAATCGCCTGATGGTAAGCGATTAGCGCCGCCCATGGACACTCAGACAAGTGCGTTGCCGGCCTTTAAGATGGGAGTACGCTCTTTTCTTGAAGGTTTAAAGGTCGAATCGGTCCGTAAATACCGCAGGCGACAGTTCATTCCACAGTTTAGCTGTTTAGCTCATATTTCATAGTCATAGTCAATTTGTCATAGTCATAGATTTTTAAAAGCAAACATATCATATTTAGGTGTATCGAGGTCTGAATAACTACGCCCAATACTACAAGAAGCGGGACACAGCGGCTGGCAATGCGAGCTCCGGCCTTGTGAGGAAGGGGCCCATCCGAGCGCCGGCCAACTTGAGAGCCACCGTCAGGTACCACTACCCTACTCATATGTCCAGGATCAATCGTTGATTATAGCGTCATCTGTTGTCTGCGCTCTGAGGCATCAGAACACTGCGCGAAAGATAAGTTACTTTTTATTATAGAGAGACAAGTAAGATAGAGTGCTCACTCCATACATCAGTTTTGTTATCAATGAAACTGATGTCAGTTTTGTTATCAAAACTACGGGTTATTTTGTAGTCGGCATCTAGCGTCAAATAGCGGAATTAACAGTACTGCTACTCGACAGACGCCGTGACGAACGAACAATCGAATGCTCAACCATTTTTAGCTAATATTATAACTTGATTAACCGGAACTCTGTTTTGAACTCATTCTGCTTTAAATATTAGTATTAACTTGTTGAGCAATACACTTTTCGTCAGTAGCGACATACGTAACATCTAGTATCTTTATAGCAGTACTAATAATTCCGCTATGTGGCGCTAGATGTCGACTACGAAATACCCGGTAAAAACAGATGTATGGAGTGAGGACTATATTCTTACTTATTTCTCTATGCTTGTTATAAGTGTGCCGATTAGAAGCATTACAAGAAGCGAAACAGCGGCTGGTAACGCGAGCTCCGGCCTTGTGGGAAAGGGGCCCATCCCAGCCACAGCCAATCCAATAGTCTATACTTAATATTATAAAGCTGAAGAGTTTGTTTGTTTGTTTGAACGCGCTAATCTCAGGAACTACTGGTTCGGATTAAAAAAAAATTGTTTGTGTGGGATAGTCTATTTATCGAGAAAGGCTTTAGGCTATATAACATCACGCTGCCACCAATAGAAGCGAAGACGCGGACGAAGTAAGTAAGTAGTATATTAACACTATTAACTCGCACGCTCGGCTGAACTCGATTCTCCATACAAAGATAGTTTCGTTCTCATTTTAAAACGCCGTGCTGAAATAACATGAAACTTTGTATACACAATGGGAGCCGCCATATCTAAGTCGGAAATTAGTTTCTGTTGCTAGAAAATGTAATTAAATAATAATACAGCGAGTTTTTGCGTTTTTTACGTCTTGTATGAAAACCTTAATAATCGCTGTATTTTATCTCCATTACAATTTCAAGCAACAGAAATTAATTTCCGACCTAGATATGCCGGATCCCATTGTGTATACAAAGATTCATGTTATTCCAGCATAGCGTTTTAAAATAAGAGCGAAACTACGTTTGTATGGAGAACTGAGCATCCTGCGGACTCTTAAGAGGTATAATGATAAGCTTGAAAAGTCGCACATTTGCGGAGTTTTTTAACACTTTGATGGAGATAATTCCAGACACAAGAGAAATAACAATAGAATTACGCCTATATGCGTCTACTGTCCATCAATGCGTTAAGAAGACTTGGAACTCCTTCCTCTCTCTCGGAACACGAGACGTTGTGTCCTCGTAACGCACACTTTATAAAAATTTGATCAGTGAAATTTGAATCATGCCATTTAGGACATAGAGTTGAATTCCATTCGTTCCTAAATTGAATGGATTAAAAGAAATACTCGTACAACGTTAAAGTAGAATAAAAGTGTAAATTCTATTGAAACCGAGTGTACAGTCAATAGCAAAAGTAAAGTAGGTGATCATTTTACCTTGTACTTACAGTACCTTGTCACTTTAACTACTTTGACGCATCCCAACTGTTACAGTATTGTTATGTTCTTAATGTTAATGCGATAAAGTACTAAAATGATTATCTTCTTTCGCTGTTGACTGTACATTCTGATTCTCATCGAGTCTTACGAGGTAATGTTTTAACTTTTTAAGCCCACCTTATTTTATTCCGTAACAAATCCAACAAGCGGTTAGTTTGTTACATTGGTCAATATCTGTATTTCACAGGTGGGACTACCAACCAGACATTTGCAAGGATTACAAAGAAACCGGATTCTGTGGTTTTGGAGGTTAGTTCAGGCATTAAAGTTTTTTTTCAAACTTAAATTGCTATTTTCACGCAGATTTATAAAATGATAAAAAATAACAAAGGCTCGATTTTTTTAATTACAATACTCCTAGAAATACAGGGTTCGAACCTGTGACATCTTGGCATACGCGGCCAATCGCTCTATCCAACTGAGCTATCGGAACCATCAAGCTCAGGAACGAAATCCTTCACTATAGTTCCCTCTTTAAGGAGGCGTACAGCGATATCTACCTAGAAAACTTAGGCTTCTTTTAACGGCACCAACGTCTCTAATTACATTGAGAAATCGTCAGTAACGATGCGCCATCCCATACTAAACTCGTTGATATCTCTTAGGACTATACAGGTTGTCCTAAAACTTCAGCATACGGAGGGAAATTACTTTAAATGTTGACTATGGACCCGGGTATGTCCTTAAACTACGACCAAGACCACCGGGGAATGGGCAGCAGCATTCCTAGAGTGCGGTAGAGATACTGCGATCGCCAACCCGCATGCCAAGCGTGGCGATTATGGCATTTACCCCCCATGAAATTGGGGGAGGCCTATGTCCAGCAGTGGACGTCCTAGGGCTGATGTGGTAGTGGTGGTGGTTGACTATAGGAAATAGTACTAAAAGAAGACTACATTTTATTTAAATAAAATAGGAACTAGATTTTAAATTTTTCGAAAAATCATCCGCCTCAACTATGACTTGGACCCACCAAAAATATGAAAAAAAAACTTATTTTTTTATTTTTAAGATACCGAACGAAACTGTTGCTCATTGGGATAATTTTTTCTTGAATAACATAGCATCTAAAACAAGAGGAACATCATGAAATTTAACATTAAAATTGTAATTATCACGTATTGTATGGTGTCATATACGATTTTATCAAAACTGTTTGAATGCAGTTCCATTTATTACTACCCCTACTACTACTAAAAAATTAAATGAATTCTTCTTTTATTAAAATGTCCTATCGTCAATATTTAAGGTACTTCCCCTCCATATGACATAGCATAGCCTTGGGACAACACGTTTATAAAATTAAATTGTATGTCCTCAGATTCGTGTAAGTTCCTGCACGATCGTTCGGATTACAAACACGGTTGGCAATTGGAACGCGAGGAAGCAGCTCCTGAAGGCGGCGATTCCGACTATGAGGTATTTATTCTATACTAGCCGTGCCCGCGGTTTCGCCGACGTATTACAACGGGCAGCCGGAGCCGCGGGATAATAAATAAATAAATAAAATTTTATGTATCAGGAAATACAGACGGCGGCAGCAAATTCCAGTCCTTAGCTGTTCGCGTTAGGAAAGAAGGAGCAAATCGCTTCGTGCGAATAAATGCTAGACTGACAACGTAAGGAGGTAACCGCTTACCACGTCTGCACGTCCGGTTTATCGTATGGCTTGCATAGTTCTCTACATATTGTGCTCCCACACTACGGTGCCCCAACATAGTGTGACAAGGATAAGGCTATGTAAAACTATGATGTTGAAGATAGTTGATGTTATGTAATATTTATAACAGCCAGTATCCATATCCATACTAATATCTATGAAGTACTATTGGACTACAATGAGGTAGCAAAACCGCACAATAGGACAATGGATTGGGCACAACCAGAACCGAATAAGTAAAATCTGTCAAGCTTCCGACTAGAAATATTATTAGACTTTGACAGTCTATTAGAAATAGAAATAGAAATACATTTATTATTTTATTAGAGTTTCTATCCGTCGGAAATATCTGCGAGCCTGACTGGGAACAATTTTATCCCAGCCAGGTTCACTGATATTTCCGACGGGTCGTAATTTGTCTCTTTCTAACTTGTAACCATCCATATTTATCTACACAGGTGCACAGCGACGATGAGCTGCCTTTCAAGTGTTTCATATGTCGCGGCAGCTTTACAGACCCCGTCGTTACCAAGTTAGTATACACTTTAGTTTTTTTTTTTAACTGAGCTCATCCACTCAAAACAATAAACAATGCCTTACCCCCTTATTTTTTTTTCTCGTCATTGATGGCGTCTTGCTGCTAAGGCACTTTGCTAATGTCAAGTGGAGGGTAGTCTCTTTACTGGTCTTTACGATTCTGTGGAGTGCACCTACTAATTTTCCCAAGGGGTCTATTTATATTTACTAGTAATAGTATCTATGTATTAAGGTTATATTATATATATTTAATACTCGAATTTGAATTTATAAATATATACCCCCTTATTTATAGACGTCCATCAAGCCTATATTAGTTAACAAGCCGCTAAAGTTGGTAGTTGGTTTGTCCTTAATCATAATCATAATGGTTTATTGCGTTTCATGTGTACATTACATTGTGATCTTAAAAGTTATATAGTGTGTCAACATGAACCCTGTGAGGGCATAACAATAGATCTAAGACTAGGTACTCAAAAACTAAGGCACTAATACATTATACAAAATAATAGTGATATCTGTGTCTTACTTATTCATTGAAAAATTCTTGGACGGAATAGTAAGCCTTACTGATAAGGCGCCGTTTTAATTGTATTTTAAATCGATGTATATTACTTTGTTCCTGTTAATGCCTTCGGAATTTTATTAAATATATTGATTGACATAGCAATCTGCTAGCTTATCTGTCACCTTGACATTTATGTTTTCACTTTATTCTCTTCACAGCGGCGATCCATTTATACCTTCAGAATGCACGGAATTGCATACAATTTAACTATTATCCACACATGATGTGTTTTTTTTTTAATTATGAATTACTCAGATTGATCTCTGTCAGAATTATACTGACATGCGTTATGAATTCAGGATATGAAAATTCAGATAATGAAATCCGAATGCACCACTTTCTATACTATTAGTACGGACGAGCATACACATACTGGATTCAGATTATGAATCTGTCAGTTGATAATGCAGACTCCTTTGACAACATTAAAAAAAATTACCAGGCTTTTCTCCGATGAAATCAAATAGAGGACAAAAAGTTAAGTAATACCACATTTTTAAATTCTTGAAAATATCCCACCACCATTTCTACCATATCAGCCAAAGGACGTCCACTGCTGGACTAAGGCCTCCCCCAATTCCATGGGGGGCAAATGCCATAATCACCACGCCTGGCTGGCTGATTTATTTTTATAAAATATCCCAATTTTATAAAAATAAATCAATTTCATAAGTGCCTCATTCTAAAAGAGAGTAAGTGACAAGTAAGGCGTCACAGCGTAACCAATTATACAGAAGCACTGTTACTAAGACAGATTTACTAAAGAAAGTGAACTGCTGTTCATTTTGTGCGCTGTGACTGTCACAATTTCATAATAGTGACGTCATTACTACAATATGGGCTTTCTTCACATTTTCGTGAATATTTAGAAAACTAATAGCTATAAAAATATAAAAAAAATATATTTTGGGGTTTCTTGTTGACAAATTAATGAAATGAGTTAAGATTTCGTTCTACTTAAAAAAATTAAATGTCAATTCAGAATATGAATTCAGATTCGGATTCAGAGTGTGTAAGGCCAGCCTAAGAACCGAGTATCGGTTTGAAACAAGTCAAGCAATATTCGATGTGACGTGAGTGACTAGTTTATTATATTTTAATTTGAGGCGTGTAATTTAATTTCAGATGCAAGCACTATTTCTGCGAGAAATGTGCACTAGACAACTACAAGAAGTCGACCCGTTGCTTCATCTGTAACACTCAGACTAACGGAATGTTCAACCCCGCCAAGGAACTAGAAGCTAAACTGAAGCAGCGAGAGAATGGTGATGATGATGATGATGATGATGGTGATGATGATGATGACTGATAATAAATTATATAAATATCTTCTGATTTTTTTTATAATTAGGTATCCTTTTTAGGGTTTTGTACCGAAGGGTCCAAACGGAACCCTATTGCTGTCACTCGCGTATCCGTCTGTCGTCTGTCACACATTTTGTTCCGAAGAATATTTTAACTTGCATTGACCTATTAAGGGTTTCGTACCTAAGGGTCCAAACCCAAACGGAGACCTATTGCTGTCACTCGCTTGTCCGTCTGTCCTCTGTCACAGATTATGTTCCGAAGAATATTTTAACTTACCACTAACCTATGAACTTGAAATTTGGTGATAATGTTTATTATTACGTATATTTTGCCAACAAATACCAAAATATTGATAAATCACATTTGTTTTTTTATTTTACGGAACCCTCGGTGCGCGAGTCCGACTCGCACTTGGCAGGTTTATTATACGACGACGGTGGGAAATAAGCATACAACCTGCCTGGTGGGCAATCAGATACGAAGCCTATGAATGCCCGGAACTAGAGTCATAAGCGCATAGCCGAGCCTTTTGTAGGATATCCCTTTTTATTTTTCTTGAGTCGAAAACGTCCACAGTTTCTGCTTATCACCAAGATGGGCCGTATGTTTGTTTGCCACCGTCGGAGACTAAATAACTATAAGAAGTCGACCTGTTGCTTCATCAACACTCAAGACTAACGGAGTGTCCAACCCCGCCAAGGACTGGAAGCTTAACCGAAGCAGCGAGAGAATGATGATGATGATGACGGTGATATTGATGATGATTGATAATAAACTATTTAAATAACTTCGGATTTTCATTAAATCCGTTTCCTCCTTTTTAGGGTTCCGTAGCCAAAGGGTATAACGTTATAATTGATTTACTCAACTTACAACATACAGTAATACATGATATCACCAAATCGTTGTAAAATTTTAGACATACATAATTTAAAAATGTGTGCCAAATACTACTCGATATTGGTAGGTACTATATTTCGTCGTAATCATCAATCAAACATTTATCTCGCTAGCTCCGTCATGCATTTTTATTTTTATACTTAAAACACTTTTGCAGGTAAAATAATGTCAAGGTAAGACGTGGTTATCCATAGAAAAGTGACTTACTCACCTGCGAACTGTCTACAATGGTCTATAGTGGTCGGCGGTTACGAAGTCAATACTGACACCTGTCATTTCCATACAGTTTATAACCTCAAAGTGACTTTTAGGTTATAAAATCTATGGAAATGACAGGTGTCAGGATTCACTTCCTAACCGCCGACCACTATAGTTTAAATAAAATGTAAATCCGTAATTGGTCAATGACAATATAAGATGAACCCTTTTCTAAAGATACCTACTGTAAATTGTACTGTGGAGTTTGATCCGTTAAGGCGAAGGGGTGGGCAAGCTCTTTCCATACAAACTTTGTGCAAGTTTTTCTTCGTTTGTGTATGCACTCCAGCCCGGCTACCGTCACGTTATATGGCCAAAATGTACTAAAACGTCACATAAAACGTGACGGTATAAGCTATCATACTAGCCGGGCAGTTACTATTTTTGGTCCATATGCTTATTTTTTTGTTAGCTATGTCTTGATGTTTTTATTTTTTAATTTTAATTATTTTTTGTATTTTTTATTTTTATTTTTTTTAAAGTAATGCATAATTTCAACATCAAGTTCTGCGTATATCCAATATGTACCAACAAAATATAAAATTAAATGCTGTAGTGCCAAATCTAACGCAACAAACTTGCACAACCTTTGCATGGAGAATGGCTTGCCCTACCCTGCGCCTTAAATAAATAAATAGTTAAATTGTAAAAAGGTGGATAGTCAGGCAATGTCTGTCAAAAAGTTAAATCCCCAGGGATGACCAGAGGTATATTTAACGTTGCATAATATGTTTTTTAACAATAATAAGAACGTTAAATAATATCGTGTAGAATTTTAGTCAAGTGCGAGTCGGATTTCAGTTTTCCCATACATCTTGAGACCCAGCGCCTGATGAACACAACAAGCAAATTTTCAAAAGTTTTTTTGTATGGGGGCTCCCTTGAATAGTTATTTTATTTTGTTTTGTTTTTAGTATTTGTTGTTATAGCGGCAACAGAAATACATCATCTATGAAAATTTCAACTGTCACGTGTCACTGTGTGTATCACGGTTTATGAGATACAGCCTGGTGACAGACGGACAGACAGACAGACAGACGGACGGACAGCGGAGTCTTAGTAATAGGGTTCCGTTTTTACCCTTTGGGCATGGAACCCTAAAATCAGCTTTCATTTTGCTTTTTACTCCGACAAATTAAGGGCAATCCACAAAACCAAATTGAATATGTTTTTACATTTTTTATTATCAAAAAAACAATAGGTACATATAGTGAATCCAGCACTATCTCTTAAAAACTAAATTATAACGGAGTGTAAATATTCTACAAAAATATAACATTCATCAGAAAATCTGAATATAACATCAAATTATTTGCGAATAATGCTAAGTTGACATAAAATAGATCAAATTATTTTTGATCTAATTTTTATTTGGCTTATTAAGTTTTTTCTAGTAACTCTATTTTATTTTAAAAAAGATTATCACATTAGTCTCTGTTAAATTATTATTTTAAGAATCTTGACAAGCTTCATCTGTAAAGGCATTTTAGGTCAAATTAAACATTAGGTTTTCAGAACAAACGAGTAAATCTTCGCTACTATCGCTCGCCAACTGTTTTTTTAGATACAGTTTCGTGATTTTTGAGGCGCTGAATGACTCATACCACCCTGATCAAAGGCTTAGGTCGCTGCTCACTGTGCTACGTCAATTTACTTGTACTCGATGAACTCTCCTCCGAGTTCGTTCGGCTGGGTGTCCACGCATTTGCTGTTGGCTTCGAAGTCGCACTGTTGCGTACGCTCGTTAAAGAAGAGGCCGTCAGAGCAGAAAGCCGCCTGAGGTACGCCGTTGGAGCAGCGCCAGAAACGCTGGCAGTCCCCACTGAAATCAACAAAACATTGTCCAATGACGTGAAACGGATGGGACTCGGTTGCCGCACAGCGAGAGAGGGGGAGGAGTATCCAAATGTAAGATGCTCACCTGTACGGCAGCTGTCTGGCCGCTGACTGCAGGTTGTTGCAGTCGAGGACGGTGCAACGGGTGAGACTCGGTCACAATCTGTGGGACGCAGCGCGAGAGAAACTTGTCCAAATATAAGATGCTCACCTGTACGGCAGCTGTCTGGCCGCTGACTGCGGGTTGTTACAGTCGAGGATGGCATGGAACGAGCGTGACTCGGTCACAGTCGGTCGGACGTCGCTCGCCGCGCTCAGGATGTCCAGGACACCTGACATAAGGAAATAAGGTATTAAACTAGCAATATCTTGGTCTGATATCTGAAATTTGAAAATATCAGCGTCTACAAGGTGGACTGATGACCTGGTAAAGGTCGCGGGAGACCACTGGATACGGGTGGCGCAGGACCGGTCATTATGGCACGTATGTATGTACGCCCGTGGGACTTACTTGCGCGTTTGCAGCTAGCGGGTAGCATGATATTAGGTTTTATGGTCACGTTTTGGGACGAGAACATGACCATAAAACCTGTCACGTTTGTTAGGATAAAGAATAACAGAACTGTCAAAAGCTCTTACCAATTTGGGCTTCCTCTGGCTTGACAGTCCACTCGAGATCCTCGCCCTCCCCCGATCCTTCAACATCAGCATCACGGAGCTGGCAGGTGGTCGCCCACGACCAGTTGCAGCCCTAGAGAAAATATTATAAACATATTTCTTATAATGGCGTCATGTTCACGGGAACATATTGCCAGTGCCGTTATTCCTGGGAATAGGAACATTGGCAACGGCACATCAAAAATCAAAATCACACGTTTCGCTGGTTCCGTCAACTATTGACAATGGGGAAGGATCCAGCCGTCAACAGAGCGTACGTGGGTTGACCTTGTCGCCCAATAGAGCAGCCTAGGCATCACTGGGAAGACAGTAAAGCGTCAACTTCATGTCGCCAATTAACAAGAAGCGACGCAGGATCGGGAAAAGTAGCTTGCTCTTATTTCGAAGGCCAAGATCCTCTTTGGGTCCACCACCATATCAGCCCTAGGACGTCCACTGCTGGACATAGGCCTCCCCCAATTTCATGGGGGGTAAATGCCATAATCGCCACGCTTGGCATGCGGGTTGGCGATCGCAGTATCTCCACCGTACTCTAGGAATGCTGCTGCCCATTCCCAGGTGGTCTTGGTCGTAGTTTAAGGACATACGCGGGTCCGGGTCTTTGGGTCACTGCACCAAAACAGTTAACTAGTTTTAGTTATATCAGTAGGACTGCAGAGGCCTGATGAAGTTTATGGTGACGGTAATGGTGCTCATTGTTTACAACACTGACCTGTAGCGCGAAGTCGAAGATCGTATTCTCGGAAGGGCATCTTTGTTCGACCTCCTTGCCGTGAGCGCAGATGTAGAATTTGTTGCAGTCTTCAAAGTGCGGCAGGAGGAGGAAGATCTATAAGCAAGAAGCATATTGAGTAGGTACATAAACTCACACCCGAATTCTCAAAAACAAGTGGAGGAACCCGAAACCGCGGCTGCGTACCGGAAAGCGTAGCGTGAGTACTGAGCAGGCCCCCGACACGACATGCGGGTGGCGCAGGACCGGTCATTGTGGAAGTCTTTGGGGGAGGCCTCTGTCCAGCTGTGGGCGTCCTTCGGCTGACATGGTGATGATAAAGTGGAGCAAACTTCTAATCTTTAAGCGATTATGTGTGTCGTTTTTGTCGTTCGTTTATGTTTGTTTTAAAACCAGCACCTTTACATATGCCAAAAATGTTGTAAAAATCTATTTCTGTATAAATAAATCAGCAGGTTTAAAGGTAAAGAAAATGTGATATTACAGTGATAAGGATAAGTTACTATATGAACGCCCCTAGTACACTTGAACCTATTTATATTCATCCTATACCTGAGTATACCTAATGTTGCCAGCTGAGAAATAGGGTAGGTAAGAGAGGTACGGCACAGCACATTATCTCGCGCATATTAGGACCTGCCCAACTGTAACACGGAACCTGCAACACGGAACGGCCTACTGTGAATCATCCTTTACTCGCCACCAGGAATCAACACCTCATACCGAGGTGGTGTTATTCTGGCTGCTGTCTTCTGTAAGGTGATCTTTAAAATCGTTAGAGTACCCTAACTCGCCACGCGGTCGTTCGGCGTTCACAGGATTCGCTTACCATCAGGTAGGCCGAATGTTTCATTGTCATGGTCGTGTTATAAATAAAAACATATTTACATGGCCCTCGGGGTCACAAGACACGGTGTTGGGGTCGACGCCCTCGTAGGGTCGGTACGCTACCGCCGCGCCAAACGCCAAAAGGAAAGTGAAACTTCTGGCTGGAAATAAGCAAAACATTCATACATAAATCAACAACATTCACCTAGTAGAAAATTCGGCGGTAGTCGGTGGGCCTTAATGTGTTCTACACACGTATCAATTTGTCACAACAACTTAGAAACGCAGCTATAAGACGGAAAGAGACGGGAATTATTGATTCATTCACCGTTAAAATACCTAATTTAAATAAACTAAGAATCATTTTAAATTTGACTTTCCTTGTCTTGCCAAACCATACTCAAACTTTCATTATTTACTATCACGTTTTAAGTACAACTTCGATATAGTAACAGTGAAGTGTCTAACCCGGGACCCGGGGGGACCCGGGTATGTCTTAAAACTACGACCAAGACCACCGGGGAATGGGCAGCAGCATTCCTTGAGTGCGGTGGAGATACTGCGATCGCCAACCCGCATGCCCAGCGTGGCGATTATGGCATTTACCCCCCCCCTGAAATTGGGGGAGGCCTATGTCCAGCAGTGGACGTCCTAGGGCTGATATGGTGGTGGTGGAAGTGTCTAAAGCGTGAAAATAGTGAACACACTATCATTTCTTGATACTTATATTTTACTTTAATCCTCTTTACTCCCGGGCTCTGTGGTTTTGATAAGACAGGCGTCATAAAAATATTGCAACATAACATAAACAAGGAGCGTTGCATTGTCGGTGGAAATGCAACGATCTTTCATTGGCACGAACCTGGCCGATTCCCTGTTTGTAGCCGCCAGTTCAGCCAATTTCGTTAGCTCGAGGTAGACCCTCTATCTGCAATGCATACCCTGCACCAAAGGCGTCTTTGCCTATGGTGCAGGGTATGCATTTTTCGAACCGTGAGATCTTCGAGAAGACAGTACGGTTGCCAGTTTGGTTGCACTTTTAGCACCACCCAGGGGTCATGGGTAGGGTAACGGTGGGTACTCCCTACGAACGTGGTGCAACTCCGACCCCTCTTTATTAAGTGAGTGGGCAACTTGACTGTTAGAAGTTCTCAAGCCGCCCGAAGGCCACTAACTTGGCACGACTGCTGTCATACACAGCAGCCGGGATCAACGGCTAAACGTGCCTTCCAAATCACGGGAGCGCTCAGTTAGTAACCTGCACTCAAAGTAGCTGGGCTACGAACGCTCGCCGCCGCTGGTGGCGTGATCGTCTAGTGGATCCCTATGTTGTGTATACATGCGCATGAACAGCCTAATACGTACATGCGTACACCAAAGGCGTCTTTGCCTATGGTGCAGAGTATGCATTGCACACGGTCGCAGCGGTCCTAGGGGGCGCTCGCTACGGAGCCCCATTTATTAGGGGGCGCTAGGGTAATGTTTGCACACCGGCGCTACTTGAGCTAGAGACGCCTTTGACTCTGTCCTGTAGTTTCTAATCACGCATGTACGTATTAGGCTGTTCATGCGCATGTATACACAACATAGGGATCCACTAGACGATCACGCCATCAGCGGCGGCGAGCGTTCGTAGCCCAGCTACTTTGAGTGCAGGTTACTAACTGAGCGCTCCCGTGATTTGGAAGGCACGTTTAGCCGTTGATCCCGGCTGCTGTGTATGACAGCAGTCGTGCCAAGTTAGTGGCCTTCGGGCGGCTTGAGAACTTCTAACAGTCAAGTTGCCCACTCACTTAATAAAGGGGGGTCGGAGTTGCACCACGTTCGTAAGGAGTACCCACCGTTACCCTACCCATGACCCCTGGGTGGTGCTAAAAGTGCAACCAAACTGGCAACCGTACTGCATGTCTTCTCGAAGATCTCACGGTTCGAAAAATAAATTCCATACGATTATTATTATTATCCTACATATAGCGGACTTTCCTTTATGACATGTATTGACGGATAGAATTAATTTTCTTACACCTTACTAGAGCCTCTTTAGATAACTAATCCCAATCAATAATTAAGGGATTAAAACGTATAAATGATAGTAGAGTGACGTGAATTCCGACGAAACGCTGCGTGAAATTATCGTCTCCCTGTTTTACAAATGCCGACGTTTTCTTTACTATCTACAGAATAATAATTATCGTGGATTTGAAATATCACCTTCCGTGAGTAGATTTGCGTGCAAATTATTATCTACCTGATTGTTTGGTTAGTTCCTTATTGTTAGTAGCTTATTTACCATTACCAACATCACCCTACACTAACATACATATATGTTTAATAATCGTATTTTTTACCGACTTCAATAGAAGGAAGGAGGTACTCAGTTCGTCTGCATGTTTGCTTGTTTTTTTTATGTACCTACGTATGTTCCCCGATAACTCTTTGGCCGATTTTGATAATTCTTTTTTTTTTGTTTGAAAGCAGGTACCCTGATATTGGTCCTATATAAATTTGGTGAAGGTCTGATGATGGGATCTAGGAGGAATCGAGGGAACTCCTCGAATTTGATAGGCACGCATATGCCGATTTCGGTATTTTCTGTAGGTAACCAACCACAAATTGTGGCATAGCAAGTACAAAATTAGAGTCGGTTTTTTTTTGGTTAAAATAATTTAAATAATTATCTAATTTCCAACCATTATCGTCTTCGATAAAATCTTTTCTCTTCTGAGCCTGAGTAAAAGGATTCGAAATCGGTATTTTGTTCTCTCTACTGATTTTACTCGTTTGATCCTCTCGGCCGCCGGAACGTCCGGTCGTCTATAGGAACCCTAAGGCCATGTTCCTAGCCTGTGTATATTATTTGTAGTGTGCGTGGTTGCTGCGCTTGAGTGGCCAGTTACACTTATTTTTGGTCCACTTCCAATCTATATCTCTTAAATGGCTTAGTAAATACTTAATTAAGGTTTTCTTTTCATCCTGAAATAGTTTCAAAAAATTTCAGGGAAGCTTTCTAATTTATCAAAGAAGTTGTAAAATCCCCCTCAATATCTCGGACATCTATTATGGGGTGAACCCAACATTTTTCCAATCTATTGTATTTTCTACATAAATGTAATAAATATTAAAGGTAAAGTTTTCTGTTACGCGCCGGCATTGCAAACGCATAAAACGCAACTGGCAACAAAATGACTGTATTGGACCGATATTAACGGACAATGTGAACAGAGGCGCTACCGCGAAACGAAAACAAAATATCTGCCCCTCTGTCGCACTTGCATATTCGAGCGACAGAGAGGGAGATACTTCGGTTTCGGTTCGCGGCAGGCAGTGATTGTCGGCTGTCGAAACTAGACGTCATGATGAATAATTACAATGTTGACACCGACTACTTACCACCAGATCTCTCAACATGTTCACCGACCAAAATGAAGTCTAAGGACAAATCTCTGGCAAAAGCAAAGAGAAAGAAATCCACAGACTCCTGCAGTAGTAATTCTATAGATTTAGAAACATTCCGCAGCGCCTTCCCATCGATAAACGACGCAAAACCGAAACGCAGAACTAGGAGTGCAGCGAAAAAAAGCAGTGCGCAAAATTCGCCGAATCTGGCTGAAATTCAAGTCATTGCCTAAGCGAAAAAGAAAAAGAGGAGCTACGGAATTGGCGGGTAATGCTAGCGAAACTGTTGAGAATATTGTACATCCTACTCCATCAGCACGCGGGAGAGGGAGAGGGCGCGCTAGAGGTAGAGGTAGAAGCAGTACGAATTCTAGGCGGAGTAGGTCTTCTGGAGGCCCAACTGTTTTAGACATTTTACAATCAATGATACCTGTCTACAGTGTCGGAAACACAAATGAATACCCCGACCAGTGTGATAATCAACAATTTATCAATTATCAGTAATAGAAAACCCGATGATGTTGTAGAGATTGAAGATTTAAATGAGACTTTAGAACAAAACGAGTTGATGTCAGTGAAAGTAGAATGGATGAGCAGAACTAAAAAGAAAATAATTTTTAAGAAAAAAAAACCGACTTCAATGGGGGAGGTCGGTAAAAGATTATTATACTTAGATGGTGCACTCTTAGATAGATATACAATAAAACAAAAATGGCTATAATGTATGTTTATAATGGTAGAAGACTAAGTACCTTGCTTGCTTGACAAACAAAACGAAGAGAACAAATCGCCAAACGTGAACTACGCGTCGTTGAAGAGTTCCGTTCTGATCATCATCAGCAGTTCCACTTCATCAAATGTCACTTTTATGAATGAAAATGCTTGATTATTTCATGAAAATACTAAAATCACTATTTGTGTGCCTTTCACATTTGAGGAGTTCCCTCGATTCCTAATGGATCCCATCATCAGAACTCGAGCATGACAAAAATCAATCGTGAAAATAGAACTTGCTTAACAAACACAGCTAGAAGGACAAATCGCCAAACGTCCACTTTTTGTCGTTGAAGAGTTCTGTTCTGATCATCATCAGCAGTTCCACTTCATCAAATGTCACATGTTTGTATGATAATGCTCGATTTGTTGATAAAAACACAAAAATCACTATATGTTTGCCTTTAAGATTTGAGGAGTTCCCTCAATTCCTCATGGATCCCATCATCAAAAATCGAGCATGACAAAAAATAATCGTGAATATAGAACTTGCTTAACAAACGCAGCTAGGAGGACAAATCGCCAAATGTGAACTTTTCGTCGTTGAAGAGTTCTGTTCTGATCATCATCAGCAGTTCCACTTTATCAAATGTCATATTTTTGTATGAAAATGCTCGATTTGTTGATAAAAACACAAAAATCACTATATGTTTGCCTTTAAGATTTGAGGATTTCCTCAATTCCTCATGGATCCCATCATCAGAAATCAAGCATGACAATAATTATTCGTGAAAATAGAACTTGCTTAACAAACACAGCTAGGAGGACAAATCGCCAAACGTGAACTTTTTGTCGTTGAAGAGTTCTGTTCTGATCATCATCAGCAGTTCTACTTCATCCAATGTCACATTTTTGGATGAAAATGCTTGACTTCTTGATAAAAACACAAAAATTACTATATGTTTGCCTTGAAGATTTGAGGAGTTCCCTCAATTTCTCATGGATCCCATCATCAGAACTGCGTTTTGACAAAAACGGGACAAATCCCGGGTTCGAATCCCGGCCAGGGCATTTATTTGTGCGTTTTTCACGGATATTTGTTCTTGGGTCTCGGATGTTTTCTATGTATTTAAGTATGTATTTATCTATATAAGTATGTATATCGTCGTCTAGTACCCATAGTACAAGCTTTGCTTAGTTTGGGACTAGGTCGATTTGTGTAAGATTGTCCCCCAATATTATTATTATTATTATTATATAACTTGGATATATATACTTACAATCAAAAAAAGAATTTTCCAAATCGGTTAAGAAATGACGGAGTTATGGACTAACAAACATTAATAAAATAAAAAAAACATACAACCGAATTGATAACCTCCTCTTTTGAAATTTTGAAGTCGGTTAAAAATGGTGGGTTATCTTATTTTCAGTAAGTACCAATCGTTATTGAATTAAAATTTGTAGGACTCGTTATGTTATCATAGCGTAATTTGACAATCTCCAGGAATAAAATATCTGTGGAGTAGCTAAGTATCCATCATCAGCAGTTCCACTTCATCAAATGTCACATTTTTGGATGAAAATGCTCGGCTTGTTGATAAAAACATAAAAATCACTATATGTTTGCCTTTAAGACGTGAGGAGTTCCCTCAATTCCTCATGAATCCCATCATCAGAACTGCGTTTTGACAAAAACGGGGCCAACTTATTGTAACCACAGTGGTCACAGTATGCAAATAATTATCCTATATAAATAATAGGTAATTAGAAATTTAAACACGAATGCCTAAAAAATGTTCCCACGACAAGTTTTCTTTGAAATCTAACCTATTCAAAATACAGTCATAAATTTCTAAATTTATGGTACTTCTTTACTTTGGAGTGTGTTGACGTCTCGAGTTGCTAGCTGGGCGCAGACTTCAAGTGGATGGCTGTACTTGAAAAAAATCCAATAACTTTAAAAACAAAAGAGCTTAAATTAACTGTAATAATATAGCACTTGCGTCTATTAGCTATATTATTGATTACGTGTATAGTTTTTGAATTAAAATGACGTAAGTTCATATGCATTATAGACTAATTGCTTCATTTGAGAATGCGTAGGAATTCATGTGGGATATGGTGTTAAAATAGTTCAGGCAGTCGGGGTTCTCATTCCTTACGAAAAGGTCGATAATTCTAAAGAAATCCCTTTTCAATTAAATAATTTATTGATTAATATTAATATCTAGCGCAAGCGTCTCGCGGTTGTTAGTTTAAAATAGTGGTCCTGTAATATAATTTTAGTGCCATTTATAGAAATTTTAGACATTTCTTAGTGAACAGATAAGTGATTTTAATAAGTAGGGAATTTTATAGTGACAATTGACATTGAACTCAGTGTGTAAAGACTTTAAGTGATTTGATTTTATTTGTTAATAATTATAAGTGTGTTAATTTGTATTTTTCTAATTAGCGTCAGTGCTAAGGAAGTACAATATAATGTATATATTTTTATCCCTTTAGGTATCTCGTCGCGTCGGGTGAACTCGAGTGTTTTGATAGCTAGTATTAGGGTTCAATAGCTATTCAGCCACAAAATTGTTGGTGGGACTATATATGTAGTTTTGTTGCAATATACAAGGGTGTGTTAGATAATTTCTGCATAATCACTGGGGCTGATGGAGTGTTCCAGAGAAGATTTATTAGGGACCACTAGGGTCAAAAAAAATTAACTCTATCTTCATATTATATTTTAGTATGTACTTGAATGAAAGTGGAATCAAAATACTTAGCTCTTGTTTTTATATGCATTATTTTAAATAAAACTGCATGAATTAAATGTTGATATTGCAAAGTAAATGATTTTTAGGAGAGAGTTATTATCACATACATCTCTTACGTTCACTAGCTCTTTCCAACACTTTTGAAACTTTGTAATATCACGCATTTGATTGCTTTTGATTCTATTATTTGTGACAGGATAGTGAACTTACAATAAAAAACTATTACATACACACACATTGTAATCCGTGGCATAGCCTGGATACAATGAACACACATTCGCGTACTCACCACATTACACTTACATACACAAGCTGACACACTACACGTTTAGTCTATTTTTTATACATGCATTTAGGTACACTCGGCAGAAGGTAACTTGGCTGACACTAGGTCCTGGGTTATTGATGTAGCTGAATCAGAGGCCTTACCTAAAGGTTCTAACGCGTTAGTCCTTTAGAAGCTAGGGTCCGTAACATTACACACTAGGTATACAACCAAGGCCTGAGTTATTTATGTGTTCTGTAACATTTCGCTCTGTCTATTCTGGGACGTACTCGCTCGATTATACGGACCTTTGGCATCTGCGTCAATTAGTGGAAGTAGAGTGACAATGCTATCCAATTTAAGGGATAGGCAGTACAGTGAATGTTATAGAGCATAAATAATATTCAGAGTACCTTGTACACATTCGACAACAATCACTATCTTTGTTACAGATAAATCGCGGCTGCATGACGAAGTAGGGAAGCGTAAATTCAGCAGCGCGTAAAGCTTAGCGTAAATTAAGTAAAATAAATAAATTATTTGGCATTTTGCGTAAAGTACATTTTTTTTAAAGTGTGACAGATTGATGAGGAATGTGTAGGTGGGAAGGTTTGAATTTAATAGTAGATCAGGATTGATAGGTTGAACTCATCAAGGTTTTGCGAGATGGCGGGGGTGTAGGTGTGAAGGTGAGCCCCCTTAATATCAAAGACATAGCCTAGGACTAGGTCCCATTTTCAAGACCTAAGGTCTAAATTCTCAAGGTCCCCTCGTAGTCGGGTTTTTCAGGTCATCGTTGTTATACACCGTGTTGGAGTTCGTATTATAATATAAAATTAGTAATATTAAGTTAGAAATAAATGTATGTAATTAGTGATAATAATAATTCTAATTGTAACTTATTGTAATCAATTAATTAAATCAATTTTGTTTGTTCGAGCTGATGCTGAAACGGGTGAGTCGCATGTTCACTTATGTAGATAGACTTTTATTGCTTTTCACGAATGCAGATTATTTGATTTCAATTTCCATGTTTATCTTATTGTGGATGTTTTATATTTTCTTTCGTTTAATATCATTTGCGGATAATTTAATCAATTCCCGGTCATGATTTTCATGTATCGAAATTGATTATTGACAATAATTTTGTACGCGTTTTATTTCGTGATTTTGCGGCATTTTAAAAACTGCGTTTACTGTGTTTTAATTTATTACAAGCAAAATTATGTTTTTATTATTTTAAAAAGTTTATTTTACATTATGATTTTAACACAACGTGAAGGGTTCTAACCGTAATTATTTAAACTAGACGATCACAACAATTTATTTATGGCCAATTCATTTGATAATTAATTGAATAATATTTTAATTAGGTAGGGCTAAGAAAGCTTTTACATTATGGAGTAACAAACATAAAAAAAAAAACATACAACCGAATTGATAACCTCCTCCTTTGAAATCTTGAAATCGGTTAAAAAGTAGAACTTTTTTGGAACATGTTTGAAATGTCTGACATACCTTAGGTATAGACTATTGGTGGATTCAAGAGACATTTAATTGTTGAGAACTGTTTTTAAAATATAATGAAATGGGTCACTCACGTCTTTAAGGTCGAATATCGCTCGACATGTTTCAGACCGGTTCGCGGTCCTTAACCAATCGCGGCGGCGGTTCTTTTAGCATTGTTTTTATTTAAGAAGTAAACTATTTGTACGTGTAATTGTTTCTCAGTGCCACCAAATACCAGAGTTTAATTATATTATTTTATTCTTCCAGGTAAAAGTACTCCAAGGGAGCTGGAGCTTGAGGATGGAGGGTGCATTGATGTATAGGTTTTAAATTGAATGTATTTTAAAATATACATTATTTTTAAACACTGTCTTTTCTTACAACTAGACTAGACCCTGATTATGGGCGGGTGATACGTACAACTGCCGGGCTAGTATGATAGCTTATACCGTCACGATATATGGCCAAAATGTACTGAAATGTCACATAAAACGTGACGGTATAAGCTATCATACTAACCGGGCAGGTCCTTTTCTTAAGTTTTTTACCTATACCTCTTTCACTTCAGTCACATCCATACATACTGACTCATCGGTTGCGTTGCTAGGTACCGACGTATTTATGTTATTTAAATAAATAAATTCTTTAATAAGAACTACTACACTAATGTGTTCATTTACTTCACTTAGAGTTTTTTAGGGTTCCGTACCTTGAAAGGAAAAAACGGAAACCTTATAGGATCACGTTGTTGTCCGTTCGTCTGTCTGTCTGTCGAGACTCTTTTTCTCAGGAACGCATGGAGGTATCAAGCTGGAATTTATATCAAATACTCAGGTCTACTGTCCCTTGGAGCTGTGAAAAAATCGAACTTGTAAGCCAACACAATCAAAAGATACAGCCGTTTATGCCGCAAATTTTCGACACTCGCAAGGGATTCAAAACCTACAGGATACTCGTGAACTCAGAATCTTAAAAATTTGGTACGAAGCAACGTCTTATAGCCAAATTTTGAGTTACATCATATAATAAAAATATTTTCATGGAACCCTCGGTGCGCGAGTCCGACTCACACTTGGCAGGCTTTGTATTTTGGTCTGAGCAACAGAATTTTTATTTAATCAGTAGAGCGGGCTGTTTGACTTACCTATATGTATGTTTATTATGATTAACTTATATATTGTTTCTTGCCTGTTTGTTTCCCTAATAAATAAATATTACGGGACATTTTTTACACAAATCAAATTAGTCTCATAGTAAGCTCTATAAGGCTTGTGTTATGGGTACTAGATATTTTTTGTTATTTTTTAACCGACTTCAAAATTTCAAAAGAGGAGGTTATCAATTCGGTTGTATGTTTTTTTTTTGTTTTTTTTTGTATTTTATTGTATGGAATCTAAGAGTGCACCATCTAAGATTAATAATCTTTCACCGGACTCCCCCATTGAAGTCGGTTTTTTTTTCTTAAAAATTATTTATCTTACCAATCATTGTATTCTATTTTCTAACTGGTAACACTAAACACTTGTAACACAACACAATGGACAGAAAACAGATCAACTGTTCTCTACTGTCTGAAAAAAAAATTGTATGACCAACTTATATAAACTTTAAGAACTCTGACAATCTTTAAGAAAACGACAAGAGAAATACAAGGCATTATAGTATTTATTGCGTTTGTCATAGAGACGCGATGTTACATGTAGGATATCTTTTAGAAGCTAGGATTAATTGATATGGATTATGGCTTGATAAAGAATTTTCTTATGATATTGATTAGTTCAATGGCTTATTGGCAATGGGTATTGCCAAGTTTAAGGTTTGACCAGGTATGACATAAAAGACGACTAAAAGGGGGTCCTTGGGGTCGAAGACGGTCGCAGTTGGGGGCTGAGATCGTCTATGAAAACAGACGGTGGGACCCACAGAGGTGTGACTCTAGGGCGGCACTGGTGTGTTCCGACGAAGATCCCAGAGCCGACCGAAATGAGTTGAGGAGAACGAACGGGGGGCTTTTATTCGGTGCAATTCCGACATAACCTCCGCACTGTCCCCGCGGTGCTGTGGTATCCATAATGGATTTTCCCCCCGGAAATAAATATCAGCCGAAAGATGTCCACTGCTGGACAAAGGCCTCCCCAAAAGATCTCCACAATGGCCGGTCCTGCGCCGCCCTCATCCAACGGCTCCCGCCACAGGAGCATTATTCTTGTGGCACACACATCACACAAAAACCCATAACTCCCTCCTGAGTAATTAACATCCATAACTCCCGCGGGAGGTAAATCGGCTATAACTGCTCTATACGCCTGCGTAAAATAAGACCCTTTACGAGTAAGTGTGGTGGTTATCTGTTCAACAAGAGAGCAAAGTAGATTTTTGCTGCGAGTGTTGATGTTGAGTCCCGAGCAAGCGAAAGATTCAATTATAGAATCTTGAGCGTAGCGAGGGACTCAAAGACACGAGATGCAAATATCTTTGCTCTCGTTATTATACATAACTTTTCACCTCAGCGGCGAGAACATATAACGCAAAGGAATAGTGATAGAGAGAATGAAGTTACTTAAAGTAACCTACGATATGAAAATTAAATAGTAAGTTTTATGCACGCTCGCAGCAAAATTGCATTTGCTCACTGTTTTCAAGCAAGAAAAGTCGTTTTCACGCTCGCAGCAAAATTGCATTTTGCTCACTGGTTTCAAGCAGCAAAATCGCCTTTTTCGAGCGGCTGAGGTGAAAATAACTTTTCCTTTTTTTACACGCATCAATTACTCGTTGAGACTGTTCCAATGAGCCCAGTCACGGGTTTATCTTGTGTAGTTTAGGTGTTGTTATGGCCATCTGTTTCCATCATTCGATCAGCTCGGTGGTACAGTCAGGATCATAAATATGTATACATTTCGGAACTAATGTCTGGGGAATAAGATTCAAAATTGTATACATATTTATGATGCTGACTGTACCATATTATTGCATTGTCACCGAACTTACAGTATGCCAAATCTCAGCTAAATCGGATTAAATACCGGCAAGTGACTGAAAAATCTGCCAAGATCATGTTGGGCCATGCTCAGTGTAGGGTTCCGTAGCTGCCCAAAATACCTTCGCAGCGTTTCATAAGTCTTTTACTAAGAAGGGAAGACTTATTACGATAACTCAAAAACAGCTCAACTGATTATATCCGTTATAGTTTTCGTTGAAAGTCTTTATTAAGCTCTACTTTCATGTTTTTTTTTTTGGACCCATAGTTCAAAAGTTAAAGGGACACAATTTTTTTTCTTTTGGATTGAATATTTCCGAAAATATTCACTTAAAATGTTAAATAAAGGCCTCTATTAATTTTGAAAGACCTATCCAACAACACCCCACACCAAAGGGTTAAAGCAAAAAAAAACATCCCCACTTTACGTATAGGGGAGGTACCCTTAAAGAAATCTCAGTTTTATTGATTTACATATCCCTACCAAATTGCAGCTTTCTAGCACTAACAATCACAGAGCAAAGCCTCGGACAGACAGACAGACGGACATGGCGAAACTATAAGGGTTCCTAATAGTTGACTACAGAACCCTAAAAAGGATTGCAAATTTTGGAGACAACTTACATACGAAAACAGTGCCAGTTAAATAAACCCTTTTAAAAAAGACCGACATAGATAAACTTGATTTAGTTTTGGAAAAATAGCTTGCATTAGATGGTGGAGGAGCGCCAAATTTGGCGGTTTTGAATGAACTTCTTAACCGCTCCGGCATACAACTTCCTCCATCTATTTCACCTCCACAGGGAATAATTGGCTATGTGCACGTCAGAAACGTCAAACGCCATGGGTCCCGGGGCAATGTCAAACTCAGAGCTGTCAAATAATAACACATGAATATTTTATTTATTTTAGTAAGCGAGAAAGACCCCTTACTGGAAATTTGACTGAAATAAATAAGAAAATAAATAAATAAATACAAACGAAACGAATCGTAGGAAACCAATAGGAAACGTCGAAGTAAATTTGACATATAGGTCCCCGGAAATTGCACATTTCTGCCATGGTGTGCGCTGCGATCGCTTAGTTTACCCCCACCACCTACTTCGCACATAGCCAATAACCGGGATGAAAGCCCTAGGTAGGTATATTCTTTCCCGAAATACGAACTATTCATACAAAATTTCACGAAATCGGTTCAGCAGCTTAAGAGTCGGCGCACACTCGACTGAACTCGATTCTCCATACAAACGTAGTTTAGTTCTCATTTTAAAACGCCATGCTGAAATAATATGAAACTTTGTATACACAATGGAATGCGGCATATCTAGGTCGTAAAATAGTGTATGTTGCATGAAATTATAATGGAGAAAATATACAGCGAGTTTTTGAGTTTTTTAGGTAAATATTTTATGAAAACCTTTATAATCGCTGTATTTATTCTCCATTGTAATTTCAAGCAACAGAAACTAATTTCCGACCTAGATATGCCGGATCCCATTGTGTATACAATGTTTCATGTTATTTCAGCATGGCGTTTTAAAATGAGAACCAAATTACGTTTGTATGAAGCATGCTGGTACAGAGTTATTTCGCTTTTGTTATACATATTTATTTATTTAAATGAATAACCACGGAATCCCCAGTAATCTGAAAGCAACAATCGGCCCATCAGCAGTGAACGTCGCCAGTCTGTTGTGCTATATTAGTTCAGGGTGGTATTCCACTTATCCAATAGGTATCGTCTTGAACTCTTGAATTTGTTTGTCCAATATTTGATCAACGTTAATATCTATAAAAATTTGATGACGACTTGTGAAATTTCTTTGATTAAATGCACATTGTACAAAGATATCGGATAAGTGGAATACCAGCCTCAATTATGCTGAATTGATGGTATCAAAAAAAAACAGGAAAAGTCGCCAAATTCCTCAAATATTTTGTAAAGTGCAATCACGCGATGTATGTTTTTAATTTACATCAATGCTTGCATCGTGTGTTTTCATCTAGATGTTATCGTAAATTGATGCATATCGATCGATAAGCAGGTATTAACATAATATTTTACTCAGACTGATATAACAAAGTAAGAGATTATTTGTGTTACTATTAAGGAAAACGATACATAATTAAACCAGAATCCGCCCGTACACTGTCTACGGGAAAATTAAAAAAAAAATTGTTCCGGATGAAAGCAATATTTTTCGCCCCCTTACCCTGTATTGTAAGCAAAGACTACAATGTGTTGTTTGCAAATAATTACTAGAGAGCAAAGTGTACCGTTTAATTTTTGCTCCTAATATACAGGCCACTCCAATCGCTAAACTTAAGTGGCAGTGAGCGGGGCACATTGCACGTAGAGATAGAATCGATGCCCGTTGGGGCGAAAAGGTTCTCGAGTGGCGACCACGTACTGGAAGGCGCAGCGTGGGTAGGCTTCCACAAGGTGGACTGTTGCCCTGGTAAAGGTCGCAGGAGTCGACTGGATGCGGGTGGCGCAGGATCGGTTATTGAGGCACTCTTTGGGGGAGGCCTATGTCCAGCAGTGGACGTCTTTCGGCTGATATGATGATGACAGGCCACATGCTGTAGATGAGACAAAAGTATCTTGTTTAAACTTTTCAGTTCGCATTGCCTAAGTCGGGTCGGGTCGGGTGTGGTGCTCCCACACTGGCTAGTAAAACTGCGACCCTAGAGCGCACGAGCCGAGCGAGCGTGCCGCGGCAGCGGCCGGCGAAGCGCCAGAATCGAACATATTCAAACTACCCAGAAAGTCAAAACTCCGTAGGAAATGTTCGGTTCTGGCGCTTCGCAGTTTTACTAACACTCCTCGGTTTGCTCGTCGTCGTACCTATTAGGTAGAATTATTTTTCTTGGAAGAAAAACCTTCTTTAAAAGTAACTAGTTTCGTAGCAAGATAAGCAATTCTTCATACGTAACTGGTCGAAGCGATCGTGCTGGGCCAGCAACCGAGTTCAATGGTTAAGAAAGTTATAATTGTAAAGCGCCGTGAACGTCAGCTGAGATTCCATTGGTGGGTTGAGGAGCAGCAGCCTCCCAAAAGACGCAAAAAAATCAGTCATTTCCTCTCGATTGAAACTTGTGTCAAATGATAGTTAACACATTATACATACAAGAATGACACGGTTTCGTGTCACCGGCACCGAATGTGTTAAGCTAATACATTAAGCATAAAAATTCGTCAGCTGCTCGTCTGTCATGATCTAGCGTATACCGTCACGGTTTATGCGACGTTTCAGTACATTTTGACCATATAACATGACGGTATAAGCTATCATACTAGTCGGGCTGGTGGTAGAGCGGTGGAATACCTACTTGCCAGCTGGTAACATGAACAAGAAAAAACAATTTTTTTTTCAGTCAACGAACATATACTTACTGCTACAATGATGACCCTTCCTTTTGGTGCTGCCGTCGTTGGGTCATAAAATAAATACAGGCTATTTAACTTAGACGGTTCCTGCGCAGCGCGCAGCATAAGAGCTATGACGTCAAAGGCTTAGTATAAGCCATCATCATCAGCATCAGTTATTATTATTATATATCAGCCGATAGACGTCCGCTGCTGGACATGGGCCTCCCCCAAAGAGCGCCACAATAGATCAGCAAACTCCCGCGTCTTTTACAGTCATCACTGTCATCAGTCCTTGTGGGGGGTCTACCCAAACTGCGCCTTTTGGTACGTGGTCGCCACTCCAGAACCATTCCGCCCCAACGGCCATCGGCTCGACGTCCAAAATGCCTTACCCACTGCCACTTAAGTTTACCGATTCAGAGGGCTGTGTATGTAGTAACCGTACTGTTTCTGCTGCAGACATCCTAATGTCTGATGTGTTCACGCCAGGTTCACGCAGAGAAACTCCCTCTCCATTGCTCTTTGGATGACTTCGAGCCTTCTTATGAAGCCTGTAGTAAGCGACCACGTTTCATTTCAGTACAGTGCCATACGTGATGGCCATGCCATGCGTCATCTATTTTATAGGTACTGCTTAGTATTTTAAAGAGGAAAGATTTGTTTGTTTGCATTGAATAGGCTTGGAAACTACTGAACCGATTTGAAAAATTCTTTCACTGTTGGGAAGCTACACTATCCCCGGGTGACATAAGCTATATTATATTTTCAATAAATTAGGGATTCTTACTAAAACTCTAATAATGTAACGCAAGGTGTAATAAATTACCTAAAATATCTTTTTCTCAAACATGCAATGATATATTGATGTTATGTTCCTTATAATAGGCTGCGAAGTATGACGTTTCAGGTGCGGCTAGGACAAGAGGTCGTTAATGCAATTTCATACAAATGTTGCAGGCCTAGGCCGGCAAAGTCCTCTTTTTTAATTTCCATTCCACATAAATTTGTGGCACAGGCATCATGACATTCTGCCACTATGCGTATAAAAAAAAAATGATTTTTTTGTTATTTATTTCATTGCATGTTTGAGAAAAGCACTATGCATACCTCGGCGGGAAATATGGGGTTGCCCGCCTGAGACCTATCCGACCTCGCTTCGCTCGGCCGTCTATGTGTCTTCGGCCGGCAACCCCTTTCGTCCCGGCCTCTGTAGTAATGTACTATTACATCGCGTGCGCTACGAACACTGATATAATACTTAATTATTTGTGTTTTATAATTTTTAATTTTGAAATTTTGTAAAAAACCCGTGCGTAGCCGGGGCGGACCGCTAGTAACTTTATAAGACGACATCGATGGGAGTAAAACTCATCAGTTTAATGAACATCACATGCAAGTCCTTGCATCATTTAAAAAATGTCGGAATCTTTTTGCCAGTGGAATATTACCAAATAATAAGATAATCCGATAATAGTCGTGTTAACATCTACACATTAGATATTAAATAATTAATGAAACGATGATAAATCTTAGATTGTAATCAAGATAAGTTAATTCAATTAAAGGATCTATTTGTAATCATTAAATTATGCAATTATATAATTGCACATTGTAGTCTCTTGTTTACCTTGGAGCGCTCGTAGCTCAGTGGCGCTTGCGTACTGCGTGCGTACGCGATGTTAAGCAACGTGGGGCCAGGTCAGTTACATGGAGCGCTCCCGTGCTTTGGAAGACACGTTAAGACAAGTTAAAGGCCATCGGGCGGCTTGAGAACTTCTAACAGTCAAGTTGCCCACTCACTTGACAAGGGGGGTCGATGTTGCACTACGTCCGTAGGGAGTATCCACCGTTACCCTACACGTGACCCCCGGGTGCAGTTTCTCGAAGATATCACGGTGCGAAAATAAATGCCATACATAGATATTTATTTATTTATCTGATCCGGCTTTATTTACAGTAGAATATCCTGTGCTTAAATTTAATCCAGGGTATTAGCGAGTAGGTATCAAAGCCCTTTAAACAGGACCCTATTTTTTTTAAATGGCAAAACTGTATGATTTATTACAGTAAATTATTACTTTGTCAGTTTTCATTACGATTGTTATGACCGTAAGTTAATTTATAGGTAATCTAATCTATTTGTTTCGACGAAACCCTTAAATCCGTTTTCGCCACTTAGATAAATTTACATACCGTCTAATGATCTGTTTGTCTATGGAAATACAAATGATTTGCACACGTCAGTACGATAAGATTGATTAAATCTAATGCGTGTCGTACACGTGGTTATAAAATGATCAAATGATTTTTAAATAGTGACTACAACAATAAATGAAATGAAAAGTTTTTATTCCAGACAATGTCCATAAATTGATGTTATATACATTTACAAGTTAGATAATAATTTAATTATAAAATTTATTCACATTTAAATACGATAAATCAATGTTAAACTACCTAAAAAAAACCCTAATTACCTACCTAATTTACAAATAAAAAATGGGTTCGAGCGCGGAACTCGACGGTAGGGTGCCCAGAAGGCTGGCCGAGTTAGATTAATTAAAATTCAAAAATAAAATCAAATAAAATATCATTAATAGGTACATAAGTCAAAAACAGGCTACGTCCAAAATTGCGGGTTACCCCGATCCCCCGATAAAATACTAATAAAAAATCACATCTCAATTAGTCAGATCGGCGCCACATACACTTGGTTAATGTTTTCTCAGTGTACAATTGTACACACATATAATTTACCTGTCTTACTTTTAGTCACTAGTGTATACAGTCAACAGCAAATGTAGATGATCATTTGAGTACTTTGTCGCACTAACGTAACAAGACTGCGACAGTGGGATGCGTCAAAGCAGTGAAAGTGACAAGGTACTAAAATGATCACCTACTTTTACTGTTGACTATACAATACTACTTTTTAAAGAGAGGTTAGGCACAGCAGAATGAACGTTATCTCATTCATACTTATTTGAAGCAGCCCAACTGGGTAACTAAGTACCAATCGTAAAACGGGGTGAGAAGATACGGCGGGAGAGGCGAATCCAGAATTTATTTTTTCAGTTGCTATAGACTACCGTAATTTTATTATATTTCTAGACATATTATTTCTTCTTCTGGCAACAATGAGTAGCCAAATCATTAAATAAAAAACCACGGTCTATGTTGATGTTCAAAAGCGGCGGAATTTTGTCTGAATTTTAATTAATTTTAATGTGAGATTTGACATCCGAAAGTGTCAACCCTAACGATGAAACGACAGATAATCATTAGAAACTAAAATTAATACGGGTGGAGTATTTTTTTAAAGACCTATTGTTATTTAAGGAAATACAACGAACTAATAAATAAACAGTACAAATAAGCTTAAAATAATACTTAAAAATAAACTTAATATTAAATAACTAAAAACAAGTGTCGCCTAAATCGCCGCTGCTGGGTATGGTTCCCAGAAGGCTGGCTGCGTTACCTCGTTGCACCGCAATGCCTATTTTTTATGTATAGGTAAAAGAAAATTAACATGCCACATGAAAAAATAAACTTTCATCGAGGTTTGAATTTCTGTTTTGTCCCTACTCTAATCCCCCCTTTTACTTTACCTCCACCTTAAAGGAGAGAACTACTGGTAGTTTCAGAGCGAATTGGCTGTGACAGACGACAGACGGACGAACGGATAGACACACAGATTTATAAAAAACATTGCGGGCGATGGCTGTAAGAAAAAGCAGCACACTAAATAATTAACGTAGATAGCCTGTACATAGGCCGGGTTTATGGTGACTATAATATAAACAAGTAAATTTTTAACAAAAAAACACAGATTCCAAACTTTGCCAGACCCTATCCTCCTGCTATATAATTTGAGGAGTTCCTTCGATTTTGCCTTACCCTATCCTCTTGGTATATAATTTGAGGAGTTCCTTATTTTGCCTTACCCCATCCTCCTGCTATATAATTTGAGGAGTTCCTTCGATTTTGCCTTACCCCATCCTCTTGGTATATAATTAGAGGAGTTCCTTATTTTGCCTTACCCCATCCTCTTGGTACATAATTTGAGTTCCTTCGATTTTTCCAAGATCCCATCATCAGATCCAGACTTGGTGACAACGGGACCAACTAGGAAACACACCCTTTCAAAAAAAAGGAATTTTTGAAATCGGTCCAGTAGTTTCCGAGTAATCGGTGAACATACATAAAAAAAACCGACGAATTGAGAGCCTCCTCCTTTTTTTGGAGTCGGTTAGAAATAAAAGCTATTACTTTTATATCTGAGTAAGTATATAAAGTTATGCTTTCCATTTAGTTATGATTATACAGGGTGATTCAGGAGACGTGAGCAGGACCAACACTACATTCATAGTAAATGGCAATGAATCGTTCACCATTGTATTTAAGTGAAACACCCATACCTTTTTCCTGTTTTTTTTTTAAATTTTGTTAAGTGAAAGTTTAATTCTTTACAATCGTGGTCACCCTACAACACCTGGTTTATAAAGATTTAAACCTCTAACTGTTATGACAGCACTTTAATTACGAAGAAAGTAAATTGTCACATTGAGAGAGATACGATATTTCAAAAGTAATCGGACTAAGATGACATTCAATTTGAAACATATCACTTGACTGAAGTATTCTAATTCTAGAGTGACCATGAATTTCGTAAATAAATTAAAACATTTTGTTTTCAACACCAAAGATAAATGAACGTTAATTTCACTAATAGCGGTACGAAGCAGTAGCTTATGATCTACTGAATGAGTGTTGAGCTTGCTCACGTCTCCCGAATCACCCTGTATAGGTAAGTAGGTATCTACGATTAGCTACTGTAACATGTGTTGTGTATGATACTATTGATCGATGACTTGATTGAATAATTATATCTAATGCCTAATATCCATTTTCCTGGTCTATGATTTGTAGATAAGTTAATCGAACACTTGTCTGATAAACCTCATTTATTTGTCAACCAAGTCAGCGGCATCACTAAGGCCTGTTACTCTCGTACTCGTCAGAACGTGACGAATATCTCATCCACGACGATAAGTGATAAAATGGCAACCATCATACACCTGCTGGGTTTGCCCTAAAGGAACCCTAACTAGGCTGTCATCATTGTTAACCTTTTCACCGCCAATCGGCAATACACGACATCGTAATGTGACTAAGACGCTACGTCCACAGCTGCCGACAAACATTTAATTTCATTTTTACCTTTGGTACCGTTTAGTAGCCAAGTTATGTAACTGGCTACGAACAGGGATTTTCGGATTCCCATTTTGTAGCTGGCTACCGGATGGGCCTGCGTAGTTCCGTTTCGTAGCCAAGTTTTGTAACTGGCAACAGAAAGGGAATTTAAAAATTCCCTGTTTGTAGCCGGTTGCGTAATGGGCCTGTCTAGTGCCGTTTGGTAGCAAAACGTGTATAAACCCTTTATTGTAACCAGTTACAATACGAGTTTTATTTTTCCTCTTTCGAAGCTGGTTCGTAACCACGGTTACGAATCGGTAATGGAAAAGTCCCGTTTTTAAGCCAGTTAACGAATGGGATTTTTTCCCGTTTCGAAGTAGGTTACGAACTTTTAGTTACCAAACGGTACCAAAGGCATTTTTATATCGCTGTGGCGTCATGAAGCAGCATTATGTTTCGTGGCATGGCGTAAAAATAAAATTCTCGGCATAGGCGACTTCTAAAACGAATAACTAGGTATAGGTCGATTCACAATAGCAGGCGCGGAAAATGTATGAAACTGTCATAAATTTCATAGAAATTCCGCGCCAACTCTTTTGAACCGACCTATATCGGCTGATATGATGGTGATGAAGTGCCAGAGGGACGAAAGCGTTATATCAGAAAAACGCAACCATGCTAGCAATGCTGTTAGGGTCAATAAAACAACATTAAAGTCTGTCAGTATTTTAATGGGTAAACATTCGATTATTGATAAACTAAATCGAAAACAATTGATCGACTATCTTACACTAGTCACTGATTACGGCAACTCTACAACTGTATGTAATACGTACATAATATGTACATACATATGTACTTATGATTTTTTATACAATAACAGAGACAGACAGACACTCATACCATTTGTCTTATGGAAGGCGGACACGCAGGACCAAAGATAATTTTTAATTACGCAAATTTGACATACAATTTATATGCGTAAACTATCGTGTCACAACGAGATCAATTAAATTGTAGACTAATTAAAACGTAAACGTTAAACTTTTCAGCGCTCTGTCACATACTTACAAACGCTGTCACTCACAAAGCCATACCATGAGAATGTCAAACGTGATATTGAACCGTATAGAAATGCATGTAGGACACATACTGAACGCCATGACATATATATGCGTCGTTGACGACGAACCGTTGATGCGCAAGTATCGTCGTTGGCGTCGAAAAGGTTAAATATGGCAGCGGGAGCTGTGAATGACAGCTCCCGCTCTCTACAAAACTGTCAAACTTCACATACAGATTTTAACGGACGAACTTAACAACCATACCATAGAAGTATTCCATACAATTGTAGAGTGTCATACAAAAATTGGCTTATCTAAGTAGACCGATTAGCTATTACTTAGAAAAACGGTTTTCATTTATTTTACAGCGTTTTTAAGGTATACATTAAGTTTGGAGTTGAAAAGGATTATTTACAAATGCACTCAATACACAATTTCATATTATGCGTCCATGTCATTCTCGAGCAAATGAACCTTCTTTATCGATGTACTTAAGGTCGATTTTAAATGGCATTAGTAAGAAAAATGCGCCTTGTTTACGCCACCTCTTTGTTAAACATTGACACAATTATGAGAAGGAATGAGGTACTTCCTTGAGGACTGAAGTAGCTATAGTATTGTGAATTAGCGCCTAATTCTAGCCTTCCTAGGTTTAGCACTAATTTCACAAGATAGATTTCAGCATTTTACATGATGCTTTTCTCGTTGACATAAAGGAGTTTCCAATAATCTTAAAATTAAAAAAGTTATAGGTAGTGAAATCGTCCAAAAGCAGTCTTCTAAGCGATTATTATGTCGATGACAACATACATCATGTTACGCGCAAAGGTTTTTCATTAGAGCAAGACAGATGCAATTTGTCACCCAATATGTCAATATAGATCCTTGATAAACAATTGTTTCGTAGTCATTTAGACAAAAAAACATACATCACAAAATGTATTTATTTTTAAAAAGACACAATTAAAATTAGTTTTAATACTTGTAGGCGGCCCGATAGACAAAATGGGGCAGAATAATGGCTGCATTATTATAACGCTTATAGGCGTATTCAGAATATTCAGATGCATTCCGACGGAGATCACAGAGCCGTCCGAAATGAGTTCAGGACGATCTGGGGGTTTTTAGTCGGTGCAAGTCCAACATAACCTCCGCGCGGTGCGGTGGTACCCATAATGGATTTTCACCACGAGGGAAAAAAGGCGTATCCAGATATAAGAGGGGAAGGCCATAGATAAGGTGGATGGATTGTGTGAGAGACGATATGAAGAGGTAGGATGTGAGTGACGAGATGACGGGCGATAGAGGTATGGAAGAAAAACCATGGTGCGCGGACCCCAAGTAAATGGGAACAGGGCAAGAGCACGCGAATGATGACGATTACGCGTACCCAGTTGCTACGCCAGCGTCACTGGATCCAAGCCACTCACTAGTAAATCTGTAATTACTTTTAGATAACTGGTATCACAGCACTGAATGGGTACTCCCTACCCATTCAGTTACCCTACACGTGACCCCTGGGTGGTGCTAAAAGTGCAACAAACTGGCAACCGTACTTGTCCTCTCGAAGATCTCGCGGTTCAAAAATAAATGCCATACGATTATTATTATTATTAGTGAATGGATGCTGAGAGACGAGGTTCATTTTAAGTAGGTGTTTGTATTTGTTTTTAATAGGAAAGGCATTTGTTTTTATAGTTTTGGCTGTCAACCGATGGTTCTAACGGTTGACGTTTCTAAGGAATTTAAAGAATGCCTAGTTTAATTTTTTTTTCTCAGAATATCCATTTTTTTGGGCTCATTCGATTCAGAATCAATAACGCTATCGATTCTAGAACAAGAAAAAAGGTGCCCTCGGAAGTTTTTTTCCATACATTTATATGTTATGGTTAATTTTGTATGTAATTCAGGATGACACCTTTTTTTTCTAGGATCGGTAGCGTCTGCGATTCTGAGTCGAATATGCCAAAAGTCCATATTCTGAGAAAATATTGGAATGCCTCATTTTTTTATTGTATATGACGACGGTAAAAAATAATTAAAATAAATATTAAAATAAACGCGTTTAGTGTCAGTTTCTTTGTATTTAGGTTACTATATATTTAGCATTACTAAATAGTATAGCCGATTTGCCCCATTTTTTAGTGAAACATTTAAGCTTAAAACGCTCAGAGCGCGGCGCAACCGTGTTGCGGGGCGGAGGCGGTTTTGCGGCAAAGCGAACGCGGTTCGGGGCACGTCGCTCCAAAAAACCGCGCGGTATTCGGTAGCGCGGTAGAGCGGAGGCGGCGTGTGTGACATATGAAGCAGTAATCGACAGTAGACTGTTTCGGAAAGATCAAAAATGCAAAACCGCCTCCGCCCCGCGCCCGCTCTGTGCGTTTTGAGCCTTAGTGATTTAATTCGAATAATGTCAATAGTTTTGACAAATTATAAATTCTTTCTTGGAAAAATATTAATAATAAGTTTTGATAATAATTAATTAGGCCAATAGATTATTTTTTTAGCTTCATATCAGTATCAGTTCAGTAAGTGACGTGAAATCACGTCTGCTCCAATGTGTCTTGTTTTGCAAATCAGAACAAGCGTCTCTATCACTTTTGGCATTTGGTCGTACGAGCGAGCGAGTCAGCGATTGGAACATTTGGAACTCAGTAACATCGCCTACTCAGTTTAAGAATTTATTATTTTAAATCTATAATTAGACTAGCTACTTATTCTAAATGTTGTAATTATAAATTTGACCCCACGCCTAGTACCGAAGTATCAATAATTTAGATTATTTACATAATTTTACATTTTCCCAACTAGTCCGTGTAATACCATGCCTTAATGGGTAATTATTTTTAAGTTCAATAATAAAAAGTTGAAGACATGTTTTTGGTCTAACTTAATTGTCAAAAACACCTAATTTCAAAATTTATTAATTATTAACACTTAAATGCTTACGTTTTTCCTTTCAAATATTATTATTTAAAGAAATACTGATACACATTTTGTAGGTGCTTCGCATTTAAAGTGTTAAAGTTGTATTTTCTAGGCATGGAGGTTTGTACCTTATTTATTATTATTTATTCTCGGATTATAGAGGGATTGTTAAGCCAAAACATACAACAAATAACAATCTAATCTAAAACAACCGAATTTCGAATAAAATATAATGTTCCTTTCATCTGACCAAAAAAATTACACGGCTATTTTTGTAACAAAATATAATGGACGTACAAAAATACTTAAGGACTTACAAAGTATTTTGTCTAAAAATGAACCCCACCTCCCAATGTAATTGTAAAATAGCCTGATGTTTAAGTTAGTAGAATTATATGACGCACTCTCTTTTTTCTCCTTTTACTTTATTTTTAAGCCTGTAGCAGACACCGTAGCCTATGACCGTATGCCCGCAGAGACGTTACAAGCGCGTCCGCGGGGGTCGAAGTTGCACTACGTCCGTAGGGAGTACCCACGGTTACCTACACGAGACCCCTGGGTGGTGCTAAAAGTGCAACAAACTGGCAACCGTACTGTGTTCTCGAAGATCTCACGGTTCGTAAATACATGCCATACGATAATAGTACATTACACAACTAGGGTGGTAAAGCAAAGAAAGGCTGAGATCGCAGATTTTGCGGCCCGAGCTGTAGGCGAGGGACGTGTATACATGCGATCGAGGGCTTTATTTATTGCCTCCCGTGTTGTGAACATCATTTTATTACTACACTTGGCAAGAAAGCGGCTTTTTTCGTACGCGTAGCGTGCGGTAAAAGCCACTTTTTGGCCAGGTGTGGCATAAGTAAATAAACAAACGCGTTACTGGCTCTTTATTTGACTGCTTTTGGAATTAAATTCAGAGAAAAGTTTTGAATGCGTCGATATCAGAACCTTCCTACTATATGTTTTGGATTCAGGCATTCAGTTTGATATGAATTTGTACTTCGCCACTATTATAATCACATATTACTCGTCTATTTTTTAGTATAAGTAATCTAGACTGTCTGAAAAAACTATAGAAATAAAAAAACTTAAATATAATTAATTTTTAAGGGGCGAGGGCTCATTTTTAAACAAAAACCATTTCGCAGTAATAAAAATTATATTCTAAAAAAATAAGCACCTGCATTCGCGAGAAAAACTTAAATCTAATTAAAGTTATGTAATAAAATATTTAATCATATAAAACAATTTAAATTTTTCGTCTTATTATATTATGTACAATCAATATTTAATTAATAAAAACATATTTATTACAAAATTAAAAGCAAACATTTCAGTCTTAATAAAAAAAACCGTTCATAGGTAATTACCTAATAATTTAAAAAAAAACTGTTACATGATATCAGCATGATAATGTAGCAATTATTGCTACGTATATTAGCTCGCATGCAAAATATTAGAAAAATACAGATATGTTAACAAAAAGAAAGTAATACAATTATAGTCAATACGTAAAAATTATTAAATTGCGATAATAGTTAATTATTTCCATGCATATAGGACATAGACAGACGGCATATCGTATATATGCCATTGATAATGTAGCAATGATTGCTATGTGTGTTGAGCTGGCATGCAAAATATTAAAAATAATACAAATATGTTAAAAAAAAGTGATTCAGTCAATATGTAAACATTAATAAATTGCGATAAATAGTAAATTATTTCCGGTAAATGTATCTAGACAGGCGGCATATTGTACCATAGCATTTTGAAAAAGTGAATAATAGTAATGAGACGACGATATATATACTTAAATACATAAAAAACATCCAAGACTCAGAAACAAATCGTTGGTCTCGTGTTCATTACACAAATGCCCTGACCGTGATTCAAACCCGGGATCTCCTGCTCTCAAAGTAGTCTTCTCTCGAGCCTTAGCTCTCAGCTAGTGAAAGACCACTATAGTCTATGGTATATCACTATGGACATGACATTGACAGACATTTCAAATTTCCAAGTAGTATGAAATCTCAACTCATTTCGTTAATTTGTTAACAAGAAACCTAAAAATATTTTTATAGCTATTATTTTTCAAGATTTTAATGAAAATGTGAAGAAAGCCTACCATCGTCTGTATGACGTCATAAGTCATAAGGCTGAATTGTGACAGTCACAACGCACAAAAAGTACAGCAGGACACTATCTTTACTTCTGTATGATTTTACCCCCCATGAAATTGGGGGAGGCCTATGTCCAGCAGTGGACGTCCTAGGGCTGATATGGTGGTGGTGGTGGTGGTATGATTTTGTACGCTGTGACGCCGTACTAGTCACTTACTCTCACTAAGAATGAGGCACTTTTTAAATCGATATTTTTAATCTATATGAAAATGGGCCATTTACGAGAATTTAAAAAGAGGATAAAAAGTTATACTTAATTTTTAGGGTTCCGTACCCAAAGGATAAAAACGGGACCCTATTACTGAAAATTCGCTGTCCGTCCGTCTGTCACCAGGCTGTATCTCAAGAACCGTAACAGCTAGACAGTTGAAATTTTCACAGATTGTGTATTTCTGTTGCCGCTATAACAACAAATACTAAATACAAATTAATAATAATAATTAAGGGGGGCTCCCATACACAAAACGTGATATTTTAGCCCACTTTCATGGCTACCACTCGCCGAGCTAGATCTCAAGAACCGTAAAATAGCTACACAGTTGAAATTTGCACAGATTATGTATTTCTGTTGCCGCTATAACGACAAATATTGAAAAACCTGCTAAGTGCGAGTCGGACTCTTTTTATAGATCATGCGGTACGGAACCCTTCGTACGCGAGTCCGACTCGCACTTGGCCGGGTTTTTTTCATGTGACTTCGTTATTTATCCTCATTTGATTTCATCAGAAAAAAGCCGAATTAATAAAATGAGAAATTGCCAATTCTATTCCTTTTGCGTCTTATTGGTACGAACAAAAGTATTATCTGTTTAATGTAACCAAATGAATAAGCAGTAAAGATAACATATTGATTGTACATAATCCTTTAATACAAGCGTTTAGTACACTGTCCTCAAAGACGTCAGCATTTTGTAAAAGTTGTTTATATGGGTGTTGACTATACATACGAGGGCCGAGGGCTGTTCCGAAAGTTTTTAGCTGCTCTCACTCTATTCATGCGATATATGTTTTAATGATACCATTATGCGGGTAATTTCGACACATGTGTTGGGGTGAGACTGTTGATGAAAGTCGCTTGGGTTTTTTTTTATTGTTTTAAGTACGACGTGTCAACAGCCCTATCGAATATGCGATGAACGGGTCACAATACCAATTTTGTGTTGCGGGCCAATATTAATTAATACGTCACCACAACTAAACGGAATTTTATACACCGCAAACTACGAATCTTCCCTGTCTCTACCCACGTAATCTGTTTCGATTGCATGAAAATCAGCGACAATGAGCAGGTGTGTCGAATATTAGTCTAGGTCGCAAGACTAGGGACTGGTCAACATTACAAAAAAAAACTTAAAAAAATGAAATTATTTCGTGTTTTTACATTAAAATCAGCAACACTAAGTTAGGAAGTCATCCCGGGCATTTTCCTCCACAGTTGTTAGGGATTTCGATGCCAAAACTATTTTTAGGTATCAAAAATAGTACTATTTTAGCAAATTTTTAAAAGCCCATACTAAAGGCTTTTCGGTAAAAAAAATACTTGCTGCTTACTAACGATTTTATCCCAGCTCATAAGTATTGAAATTACCCACATAATGGTATAAATAAAAAATATATCGCATGAATGGAGTGAGAGCAACTAAAAACTTTCGGAACACCCTCGTATACTGAAACGTAGAACTGAGTAATATCAGGCTCAGTACGATGACGAGATTTCTTTGATACCAACATGATTACAAACACATATGTCGTGCTACAATTAATAGTTGTTTGTTCAAATGTTCAACAAGACAGCAAAGTAGATTTTTGCTGCGAGTGTTGATGTTGAGTCCCGAGCAAGCGAAAGATTCTATAATTGAATCACGAGTGATTCAAAATTAGAATCTTGAGCGCAGCGAGGGACTCAAAGAACAAGAGGTGCAAATATCTTTGCTCTCGTGTGATACATACAACTTTTCACCTCAGCGGCGAGAACATAACGCAAAGGAATAGTGATAGAGAGAATGAAGTTACTTAAACTAACCTACGATATGAAAAATTAAAAAGCAAGTTTTTTTTACGCTCGCAGCAAAATTGCATTTTGCTCACTGGTTTGAAGCAGGAAAAGTCGTTTTCACGCTAGCAGTAAATTGCATTTTGCTCACTGGTTTCAAGCAGCAAAACCGCCATTTTCGAGCCACTGAGGTGAAAAATAACTTTCCGTCAAAAATGACATTTCCGTTAAGAGCTTTTATTGCCGACTGTACTTTTCCACGATCATCAACTACTCGTTGAGACGGTTCGAATGAGCCCAAACACGGTGGGTTTATCTTGTGTAGTTTAGGTGTCGCTGGACCCGGGTACGTCCTAAAACTACGACCAAGACCACCGAGGGATGGGCAGCAGCATCCCTGGAGTGCGGAGATACTGCGATCGCCAACCCGCATGCCAAGCGTGGCGATTATGGCATATACCCCCCTGGAATTGGGGGAGGCCTATGTCGAGCAGTGGACGTCCTTTGGCTGATATGGTGGTGGTGGCCACCTTCTGGAGCTGGTGGTACCATGGAGCCGATCTGATGGAGACGAAAGGTGGCCAGCCACACCTAAACTACCAAAGATAAACCCGACGTGTTTGAGCTCATTGGAATCGTCTCAAAGATTAGTTGATGAAAATTTAATTTTTGTCAGAAATGTATTTTTTGGCACGAACAAAGTTGGTCTCATAGTATCAATATCTCATATTGTTGAATATCATGGACATCTTTTTTTTTTTTTTGTATCTCCACTAACGTTTCATCTAACTAACCTAACATCTAGGCATCCGTATTAATTACTCTAAATTGCAAATTAAAGGGAAAAATTGAAATCTATTGCGCTCCGAGCAGGATTTGACCCTGCGACATCCTGGCGTACGCGGCAAAACGCTCTAGCCAACTAAGCTATAAGAACATTCAAGCTCATGCACGCCTAAAGCGTTGTAAGACGGAACTAGTGAAAGATTTCGTGCCTGAGCTTGATTGTCCCGATAGCTCAGTTGGCCAGAGCGATTGGCCGCGTATGGCAGGATCTCTTAGGTTGGAATCAATGCTCGGATCACAATAAATTTAAAATTTTACCCATGATTTGCAATTTAGAGTAATTAATAATGATATATTTGGCCATCTTTGCTGCTACTACATATGTATATGATACTGCTGGACTCTATAAGGACCGTGTACTAATCATACATATCAATTTAAAAAAAAACAACTAAAAAAATCACAGATGCCGAATTCGAAAAATATAGATTTTATACTTCACTTAAATAATAACTTAAAAAAATAAATTTTCATTCATAATACTCATTGATATTCAGTTTGAATCAACATTATTCGTTTCGTACATAATTCATTATTATATTTTTAAAACTGTAGTCAGATTCTAATGTTCTTATAATAATAATTAATATAAAATTATCAATATTTGCTGTTTACAAATTAACTTTCAGTCTATAATGATCTTAAAATTATAAACACTATTCTAATTATAAGAAATATTAAGAAAATTATATCGACCTCATACATGTTCCACATGCTGACTAGCCGCTCATATAAGCCATTTATCTCTTTCTAACACGTATCGAACGCGGACGTGAGAAAGAGACGAACGTTTTAAGTTGACAATATACGGTATCATGACAGTTTATTATTTTTCTCCATTAAAGTACAATTTTGTACGCGTATTTTGCATGCATAATTGACAGTGACATTTCATAAAACTAGCAAATATTCGATAATTTTACATTACACTTAAAACCATATTCAGACATTTAACCCGTCCACTGCCGGGCCACGTCTAGGAACTTGTATGAACGCATATATGCGTCACCGGCACTGAACGCATCTAACAACTTGCACTCCATGATATGTCGTAATCTTAGACAACTTTGGGAGATTGAACAATGATATAATCTTGTATTTTTTTATAAAACGACGGTGGCCAACAAGCATACGGCCTGTCCGATTGTAAGCAGACACCATAGCCTAAGGACGCTTGCGATTTTACAAGAATCAAGAGCGCGTCGCCGACCCTTTAATGACTTGAGGACTCGTTGGAGCCTTTTACACGACTTATATTATCACAATACTGTGAATACTGCGGTGTCAATATTATCGCGGTTTTCAAAATTGTTTGTTTTCATCAATATTCACGTGATATGAGTCTATTGCGTGATAATAATAACCGTGGAACAGACCCCGTTGTGATGGATCATAGAGACTGGTTTTTAATTATTTGCTGTTTTTAGCAAGGTGGATTTGCCGGCCATGGTTTAAGGAATACAAGTTGTGATATTCCGGGTTGGGACACAAGCTTACGTCACTGCTGAGTTGTACTACGTTTTTTTTTTTTGGGGGGACAATCTTACACAAATCGACCCAGTCCCAAACTAAGCAAAGCTTGTACTATGGGTACTAGGCGACGATATACATACTTATATAGATAAATACATACTTAGATACATAGAGAACATCCAAGACCCAAGAACAAAATCCGTGCTAAATGCACAAATAATGCCCTGGCCGGGATTCGAACCCGGGACCTCTAGCTTCGGAGGCAGTGTCACTACCAACTAGGCTAAACAAGTCGTACACCGTACCGTACCGTACCACCGTGTCATAGTCGTACGTCTTTACAGTAACATAACAAATAATAAAGGAATATTTTCCGGCGTCATCATGCAAAATTCTAAAAAACTCATTACAATTGTTATTTGTTTATCCAAGCAAACAGAATAGGTCAAAAAAACACGAATTCTCGTAATTCAATTCAAAATTTAAAATATTTATTTGGTATTATGCTGGTCGCAACAAATGAATGTGGCCGACCCCTCCAGGTAAATATGACGATACTTGTGTTAGGAGAAGCCGCTAATAATCTTATAAAACACTCAGAAAATACATGGAAGTCGGGGAGTATCATAATACACCACTGGCAACACAGCAACAGACTGCCTAACACTTACGACCCGCCAAAAGAACGCAAAAAGAGTGACGATAGTGATAAAAAATGTGACGTCATTAAGCACATTTCCCTACAAACTTCATATCAACCGAGAGTTTCTGACGTTTCGTAAATAGGTGCTGATTTGCCTATCAGTAAAACACCGTGTTCTATCCAGGGGCCTTTCAGCTCTAACTACGATTTTTTCCATGGAAATGTTAGTTTAACTTGTTTGTACCAGATGTCACTGGGTGCTATCTCTATCGCACTTGCATATTGAAGTGACAGAGATGCAGCGTTCGTGCGGTTAGTTCTTACTAAATACACAATATACAAGGTGGGCCCTGTAACTGGAGCAAATATTTAAAAGGACGCTGCCTTAGGGCATCTGTAGTAACACCTGGTATACAATTTTTGTTCAAAATTTTTCGTTTCGGAGAAATTTTGATCTAAAGTTATGACCTCCGAGTAATGGTTCTTAACACCACGAGATTATAGCGCATCAGTCAATGCAGTGTTTGAGGTAGTATCAAGTTATGAGTCATAACTGTTTTTGAATTTTTTGTTCTCAATTGTATTTTTAGTATTATTTTTTTTAAATTTTATTGACTTTTTAAAATTAATTGACATTAAGTGACATTCAAAAAAGTAATAAAAATACACGTAAGCCATCTTTGACGAAGAAAAAAAATCGATTTTATGTTTTTCTACTCAAACCAGTTTTAAATAATTGCTGGTCCACTGTTAAATTTTTTGCTCCTGTTACAGGGCACGCCCTGTATATATTGTACTTTGTGGTTCTATCATCGTCTCAACTCATGACACACCAGAATGTTCGGTCTGATTTGGCTTTTAGGGAAGGATATTATGCAATATACAGCCTGAGCACAGTGACAGCTTACTTCCAATACGGATTATGCCGTTTGCAGTTTTAATCAACAGCTATATGATATGACAGTTGACGCCGACCCACGCTGTATTATGTAAGATCACAGACATGAGAGAAAAGCAGACTCACGGTATTAAGCCAGATGATTTTTCATATAGTTGTCTCGTTTAATCCTTATGGTGCACCAAAATGAGTTGGAATGCAACAGATAGTACGATCATTATCGGCTGTTAACGAATTGTCTCCAATTGAAAGCACACCAGGATGTTAAATCCCATATAAACATAACACACCACAACGTCAGTTCAGTACAATTTTCAGTTATCAAGGCGGAGACACTGACAGGTGAAGACCTGTCAGATGTCACTTGTCTATCTCTCTCAAACTTTCTGATTTGTGCATTAGTGAGAATAGATCAGATGTACAGAAACCGTTCAACTAATAAGCGGATCTGCTTGACTCTGTGTCTAGGATTCACATCAACCACCTGGTTGGCGCATCTCTATAGAAATCATTACAGCGTTAATAATATGTTCAATCAAGTCGCATTTTGACAGGGTTTATATCAATGTCAAATCTCCCAAAGTATTGACCCTCGACAGACACATCGCAATTCGGGTTATTCTCAAGAAAATGGTAACATTTTATTATTAACCCTTTACCGCAAATTGTATAAAATTGGGTACAGGGTATAAAAGAAGCAGGGTAAATATTGGACATGTATTTTTTCTTTAGTCTATCTAACAAAAAATTACAAAGATAAAGCGCGTCGGTGATAAAAACGGCAACAGGACGTGACGGCACGCGAACCTATAACGGTCTATATCTTCAGCATTTTTTTGTTCAATTGAAATAAGAAAAAAAATACACGTGTCATATTTTTTGATAATCTAACTGACTGACTAATTACGTATATGTAATAATCATTGAGGACACAAGTCTATTTGTTGTTAAAATTTGAACGTTGACAGCATGCAACAAGGTCTAGAATGATATCTGCCCTATATGGCGTCGCAGTAACGGGTTAAAAATCAAAGTAATAACATCAACAAAGGGAAATTTTACTTGAGATTAATTTGTGCAAGTGATAAAACAATAAATACGATGAGTTCAGCAAGGGACTTTTCTCTTTCACACCCAACCTGTCTTAACAGAAGTGACAAGGAAGGATAGTTTTGTTGCTAATGTCTGAATATATTTAGTTATATTTACTGTAGTTTATCCGGGAGGCAGGTAGCTGAAGAGTCTATACTTGTCTCTAATGTGTGGGCGGACATCGTCTTTCTGCAAAAAAGAACAAGAATGTCAACAAGATTTTTAACAATGACAATACAATTCTCTAAAGATAACCTGATCATCATCATACGTATGTATTACATACATATACATATAATCACGCCTGTTTCCCAGAGGGGTAGCAGAGATCACGGATTTCCATTTGCTAAGATCCTGACATACAACTTTTACTTCATGAACTCTCATAACATTCTTCATGCATGCGCGCCGATTTAGGGTACTCTTGACCTGGCCTATCTGCAGAATGTCTCCGATTTGGTCGGAGTACGTTCGCCGAGATCTGGAAGGGGAAGCCCTTCCAACTTTTCCATCCACTCTTTCTTCATACACTCGTTTTGTCAATCTTCTTTCATCCATCCTCTCTACATGGCCAAACCATCTTAACATACCTTTCTATGTATGTTCTAAACTATTAATATAGACATAGGAACTAATATGATGCCAGGTTAACCAGGTGTTGAAAATGTGTTTTTATGTGTATCTTTTGAGTGTATGATTATGTGTGAAAGGGTACGTAAAGTCTGTCGAAATGGGTGTCGAGATCGTGAAGGATGGATGAGTGTCAATTTATTTATCATGGGTTTCATGGGGATGGCCGTGTAAGAGTCGTACATGGCTAAAGTGTTGAAAATGTGTTTGTGTGTATGATAATGTGTGAAAGGGTATGTAAAGTTTGTCGAAATGGGTGTCGAGATCGTCAAGGATGGATGAGTGTCAATTTATTTATCATGGGTTTCATGAACTATTATTATTTTGGGTTATGTTGTCAGAATAGCTTTGTAAGTCAAACATACTTCAACTGTTGAGAATGTGTGTGTTTGAATGTATACGTCACGCACCGTAGCCAGTTTCTGGAGGAAAGGCAACAGTTTTAACAGCTCGTTGTCACTGCGGTCCACAACCTAGCTGCCTTATTGGCTATGTGCACGTTTGAAACCGGCCAGAGGATTATTTGTGCATTTAGCACGGATATTTGTTCTTGGGTCTTGGATGTTTTTTATGTATTTAATTATCGTCTAGTACCCTTGTACTATACAAGCTTTGCTTAGTTTGGGACTAGGTCGATTTGTGTAAGATTGTTCCCCAATATTTATTATTATTCTACTCAAGAAAATAAAGAATTTAATATACATACCTAGCCGGGTTGGCTCGATTGGCATGGTTGTGTGATTGAGAAAAAAGAAAAGGTACCCAAAATCTGTCGAAATGGGTGTCAACGTCGTGAATGGGTGAAAAACTGTCAAGGATATCTATCCTCCAAGAGAGATTGACACGCATCTGGTTGTCAATTTTTCCATGAATGTTTGAAAACCTATTAATAAATGGATGTCTATGTCGATAATGGGTCACTTTGTCGAGACTGGGTGTCTATATCGAGAATGGGTGTCAGTCTTTCAAATGGGTGGGTTAAATTATGGGTAGGGTTACATTGTCAGGATGGCCGTGTAAGAGTCGAGCATGATTCAAGTTTTGAGAAAGTTGTGTGTGTATTATGATGGTTTTTTGCTGGTTGGTATGTGTGTGTGTGTGTTCGTGTGACGTCACTCACCGTAGTCAGGTTCTCGAGGAAGGGAAGCAGTTTCAACAGCTCATTGTCGCTGCGGTCCACGAACCAGCTGTCGATTGGAATGCCGTTCTCCAACTGGTACCCAAACGCCTGGGGACAATGAATATACTATTAATCATATCGTATTAGGGACTCAAGGAGCCGGCCATAGGGCTTAACAGCTGGAGACATCTGCGGGGTCCCTCACTCTCAACACAGCGCATCTCCAAGTCAATAAAGGGTCGGCAACGCACTTGTGATTCCTCTGGAGTCGCAAGTGTCCATTGGCTACGGTGTCTGCTTACCATCAGGCAGGCCGTAAGCTTGTTTGCCACCGTCATTGTATAAAAAAGACCTATTTAATGGCCTAACTCCCAGCTTTGTTGGTTTCAGGACCATTTTGACGCATGATCCTTTGTGTTGATCGGTATGGAGTGGTTCTACATACCTGTGGGCTGTTGTCCACTATAACAGTCTTGCGCAGATCACGACCCAGGATCGACAGGTCTTTGACGTAGTTCCCGTTGACCAGCAGGCAATGCTCCCGGAACAATCTGGAACAATGATTCATACTAATATATATTATATTATTATTATTTCTGATATTGATTATATTATATTATTATTATATACTTTAAAAAATCATAAGAGATACAACGGTGATTGGAGTTGCAAGCGTCCATAGGCTATGGTGTTAGCTCACCACCAGGCATGCAGTACGACAAAAATTGACAAAAACACCTATTTTTTCAAGTCCTTATGAGGAATCCCACGCCCCGAGATCCATGGATATCGTCATCAGATCTACCAAAAATTATATGGAACCTCAGAGTACCCCAGAGAAGACGTCAAATATTAATACCGCTTTCCAGCGAGATGAGTCATATACTAAATCGAATAAGAGCGACAGAGAGGGATCATGTGTCGTCCTTTTCACAGTTCCGCTTTTCTTTATTTGCCTCAATGTCATGTCAAATAGTTTGAAGCAAAAAAAAACTTCTAACAGTCAACAATGTGACCCCCAAAAGCGCCTACTCAAAGATCTCACGGTTCGAAAATAAATGCCATACAATTTTTTTTAATGAAGACTAAGAGTTTTGAGTGCCTTAAGCTCGCCTCAAGAATATATAGCCACACCTAGTGTTTGATACAAGACGATCCAAATACTGCAAACTGTAAGTTACTATATCATTGTGTCGGGCGAAAGACGTCCACTGCTGGACGGGCCTCCCCCATAGAATTCCACAATGACCGGTCCGGCGCCACCCGCATCCAGCGGACACCCGTGACCCTTACCAGGTTATCAATCCACCGTGTGGGGGGGCCTGCCCATCTTTGCCGGAGATCCTTCGCACCCATGACCCCGCTAGTACCCTGGCCGCTATCATAACCAGAAGAGAAGAGAGGAGGAGAGAAGTTACTATACCTGTATTTGATCCAGCGACGCTCCGGGTCCAGTAAGTTGAGGAGCCGATCAGCATACACACGCTTGCTGGCGGTGAAGAGAATCACTTCGTACGTGCGCGACACCCGAGACAGAAACTCGGCGAAATGCGGACGAGTGCGGACGAATACCTGGGAAACAATCAATCATTAACCTTTTGACCACCAAGGGCGGCAAATTACGCCATGACGCCACCGACGTCAATTGACGTACGTTCAAAAACTATGATATCCCACTCCCAGGACCCTTTGTGATGTTTTGCCATTATTATTTAGGCTATCTTTATTTAACCTGTTGTATGCCGCGACAGCCGAAACGGTGTTATGGTCATCTGCCGGGAAAAAATCAACGTTCACGCGGCTACGCAATTATTTTTCAACTATAACTTTTACGGAAAAACGAAAAAAATCGCTTGAGCTCGTCTGAGGGTGGATCCACGTTCCGGCAGTATAACGCGACTTCGCGGATCCACGTTCCGGCATACGAAAGATGTTAGTTTTGAGCCGAATAAGCAAATCACGTGTCCATTATTTTTTTAAGTTCACCAACATATATTAAAACTAGTAATTATGAAAGCAGTTTGCTTAAACATAACTCGTTTCCGAAGTTAGAGGGTTTCGCCATTTTGCAGTACTTTGGAGGACAATATCTCCCCGATAGGTTGTTTGGGCAGCTAATAAGAATTACGTGTCGGTTATTTTAGACTACTCTAAAATCATTGAAATCGGCGCCGTACAATGGGTTTCCTGAGGTATGAGAGGGACAGTAAGACTGACGCCCGACGTAAGTTACGCGTTGTTTGACGTTCCGTAAACACACCCCTCCCGTACCTCTCCCATACCTCAAGAACAGACTCAGTTATGCGTTAGGCCTGTACTTGAACTGAGATGAACTTTTTGAATAGCATCTACCTCTTTGCTCTGCTGTTAAAATGTAGATTCAGAGTGGTAAACCTTTAAAGTTACAATATAAATGTAGCATAAATTAGAAAATAATATTAACATTTAAAATATCGCCTCTATCAATGTGGTACCTTTTCACTGAGAGCGTCCGTAATATATCAACGTTTCTGAATAACAGCGTTAGTATTAGATGCAAATACTTAGATTGGACTGTTCCAAAGAATAGACAGAAAATACTGTCCGTCAGCTTTTAGAACTGTTCACAAACTGTACAAATGTTAAAATTGAGAACATTAAAAAAAAATGTTAGGTGACAATTTTTAGAAATCAAACTAGTCCCATAGTAAGCTCAATAAGACTTGTGTTATGGGTACTAAACGACGATATATTTAATAGATATATACTGAAATACATAGAAAACATCCAAGTCTCAGGAACAAATGTTTCTGCTCACCACAGAAACAGATGCCCTTACCAGGATTCGAACCCGGGACCTACAGCATCGGAGGCAGTGTCACTACCACCAGGCTAAACAGGCCGACAAACCAAAAAAAAAACTTATATGTTATCCAGTGAAAGCTAGGCTTTAAGTTAATGTACAGTCAGCCGAAGAGAAATCTGCGCCTCTTCATAGAAGTTTGTATGCACAGGGGGTAAAGTTTCTCTGCAACTGATTGTACAAGGAATTAGAAAAAAATGTGTGCTCACCGTATATCGGCAGTCCTGGAAAAGTACTGGGAAGTGGAAGCTCGCGTCAGGAAGCTCCTGCAGGGAGCAGTGGACCAATGTCTCGTCTAAGTCCAAAACCTACAACATACATACGTGTGAGAATAAATATAAATAAATATGTTGGGGGACAATCTTACACAAATCAACCTGTATATGGGGATTAGCTTTCGGTTTCAAACTCACGAACACAATGCAACTCGTCAGAAACAGTTTTGAAATAGGTTCAATATCAGCAAAGTGTTTGGGGGAGGCCTATGTCCAGCAGTGGACGTCCTTCGGCTGATATCATGATCAGTTTCAGATCAGTCAAAGTTTTGAAGCCGCTCAAAGGCATCCATAACTTGGCTTAACGGCTGCTATCAATGGTAACAGTAAATATTACCCATATACAGGGTGTTTTTATTGATTTCCGTTCCTTCAAGCGTATAGCCGTGTATAGCCATAGAAACGACGTTGAATATTTAGTTTTCCGAAACTCAAAAAAAATTTTTTTTTTTCCTACTCATACAAAATAATTATATCACCAAGGGTGAATGAAAAACGGCCTTAAGAGTTAACGTGGTGTTAAGGAAAAGTTAATGTCAAGTATGACAATTCGGAATTCGAATGACATGCACGTCAACATTGTTTAATTGTTAAGGATCTTTTATACTATACTAGGGGTGTTACGAGGCTTGCACTGAAAGTGGCGGGAATCGAATACTTATTAATTTATTTTTAACATGTATTATACCTTTTTATAATCTCTGAAGTTTCCTTATCTCAACACACTGGCCACTTAGAAAAAAAAAGTATGGTTCGGTTTCAATTGTTTATTGAAGTCGTCGAGTCACTGCTTAAAATGGAATTGTGCCGTGAAAATTTCAGAGCTATGATTTATTATGACTTTAAAAGTGGACTAACACAAAAACAATGTGAAGAGCGGATGGTTGCTGCTTTTAATATTGAAGCTCCTTCAAAGACTACAATATACAGGTGGTATTCAGAATTTCAACGTGGCCGTGTATCCCTCACCGACGAAGTGCGTGAAGGTCGACCAAAATCGGCAATCACGCAAGAAAACGTCGATGTTGTGCGTCGTCTGATAAATGAAGACCGACATGTGACATATCGGGAAATTCAAGAGCACCTGGGTATTGGAATGAGTCAAATACAAATTATTTTAAAATAAGAATTAGGCGTGAAAAAGTTATTTTCCCGTTGGATACCTCACCTATTGTCTGACGAGCAGAAAATAGTCCGTGTCAATTGGTGCCGCAAAACTTTGAAAAGATTTAACAAGGGACGCTCAAATGCTGTTTTTAGCATAGTATCAGGTGACGAGTCGTGGATATACGCTTATGAGCCTGAAACTAAAAACCAATCCCGAGTATGGGTCTTCGAAGACGAGCTCAAACCCACAAAAGTTGTTCGTTCTCGCAGTACGGCTAAGAAGATGGTGGCTACGTTTATCTCTAAATCTGGTCACGTAGCTACTGTGGCTCTTGAGGATCGTAGAACAGTCAATGCTGATTGGTACACCACTATTTGTTTGCCGAACGTCTTTGCTGAACTCCGAAAAACAAACCCTAGTCGTCGCATCATCCTTCACCACGACAACGCCAGCCCACACACCGCTCGGACAACAACTGAGTACCTGGACGGTGAAAAAGTCGAAATATTGGACCACCCTCCATATAGCCCTGACTTAAGTCCCAACGACTTTTTTACATTCCCCAGAATCAAGGACAAACTGCGTGGTCAGCGGTTTCAGACGCCAGAAGAAGCAGTGGAGGCCTATAAAATAGCCATTTTGTCGACCCCTACTTCAGAGTTCAAAAAGTGCTTTATGGACTGGTTTGAACGCATGCATAAGTGCATGAAATACAAAGGAGAATATTTTGAAAAACAATAAAAATAAATAAACTCACTTATACTGCATATTTTCTTCTATTCCCGAAACTTTCAGTTTTACCCTCGTAACTAAAGAAAATGAATTCTTGAATATCTTCGAAATGGTACGAATTGGGATACTAGTGTCTTAGAGAAGATTCCTTTATTTCATCTCAGGATTGTACCTTCGCAATTGTATTTTCATCTCTCAACCGAATCAATTAAATTGAAGATGAAAAGCTTCAACTATGGTCCAAAAAGCTCCACCCTTATATGAAAATCGCTTTGTGGTCAACCATTGCTTAGAAGCGTAGGAACTATAGTTGGCTAGGGAGTTGTTACTTACCAGACTGAAATCGGGGCTGGTCCTTGTCTTCAGCGGGAGAGCGGGATAGCGTGCACGCAGCGCGCCCGTCGCTACCGTCTCCAGTGGGGGCAGCTGGGAACATATCCATATATTACATTTGAGGAGTTACTGTTGCTGTGTGTGTTAATATTTAAGAGTTCTTGTGAAAAAAGTAAAATTAAATTTCTAGTTATGAGCATATGATTAATTACTAAGTATGTTATTTTATTTATTTGTTTGTTGTTATACGTACTACATTATACAAACTAAAGTTTTTAATTAAAATTACCGGCTTTACTCGATATCCATAATTTCTTTTGCCATAATCGTTATTTGCCAAAATAGTACATTTCGATACAAGTGCGGAAAGTTGAGGGTCAAGACACAGGACAAGTAAAAATGATACTACCGCACGTATATCGAACAACGTTATTTAATACAGCAGGCAGTGCTAAAAGAACCGCCGGCGCGATAGGTACTCATGATTAAGGACCGCGAATCGGTCCGAAACATATCGAGCGATATTCAACCTTTTAGACGTGAGCGACCCGTTCCATTATATTTTAATATGTCTGAAACTCACGGGAGTTTTATATATAAAAATTTTCATGCTCATCACAGAAATAAATTCCCTGATAGGGATTCGAACCCGGGATCACCAGTGTCACTACCAACTAAGCTAATTGTGACGTATGTTGCGTGGTTACAGTTGAAAAGTAGAATAACAACTCGGCTGTCTAAATTATTAGCCTAGCCTGTTTAGCCTAGTTGGTAGTGACTCTGCCTCCGAAGCTAGAGGTCCCGGGTTCGAATCCCGGCCAGGGCATTTATTTGTGCATTTTTCACGGATATTTGTTCTTGGGTCTTGGATGTTTTCTATGTATTTAAGTATGTATTTATCTATATAAGTATGTATATCGTCGCCTAGTAACCATAGTACAAGCTTTGCTTAGTTTGGGACTAGGTCGATTTGTGTAAGACTGTCCCCCAATATTTATTTTATTTATTATTTTTATTTATTTCCTCTCCGAATAACATATTTCAGTACGTTGCACAAACGCCTCTTCTAATCCATAAAGGTAAGACCTGTCCAACGTATTTTTCCCTGAAACTTCATGACATGTGTATACTAGACTCGACTCCGCAACAACGTGAGACTGAATTAACTGAGCATGCTGACACTACTGATAACGCACGGTCAAAGCGAACCAGGAAGCTGCCGCAGCACCTGTTCGATTATGTTTTAGAGTGACAAGGTAGCCTCTCGGTTTTTCCCTCTTGGGAGTGTGTCGTATGTTGCTTGGTTACAGTTGAAAAGTAGAATAACAACTCGGCTGTCTAAATTATTTTCTCTCCGAATAAAATATTGCTGTACGTTGCACAAACGCCTTTTCAAATCCATAAAACTAATGTAACAGAGTAGGAATAGTAACTGACTCCCTTATTCATAAACGTCAATCAAGCCTATATTAGTTAACAAGCCGCTAAAGTTGGTTTGTCCTTATCTGTCACTTTGACATTTATGTTTGTGAGAAAGGGACAAAACAAATTTTAGTTAACAGACCTTTGTTAAGTTTTATGAATAAGGGGGTGAGATCTTACCTGTTTGATGAAGAGATAGGGATCAAAAGCGTCGACCCACGAGATCTGCTCACTGACAACCCTGTTGCTACAAGATGATATCACGTCTGCTCCTTCCTCCTAAACAGACAAAGAAATGTAACATATTTTTCATCACATTAACTCGTAAAGGGTTTTATTTTACGCAGGCGTATAGAGCCGTTATAGATGATTTAAGAAAATCCACAAGTCCCGAGGGAGTTTGAGTGTGATCGGATTGGTTTAAAAAAATCTAGTTGGGCGCGCTCCACAATACTGCTCCGTAATTGGTTAAAATATTGAATCTGAAAAATCTAGTAGGCCGCGCGCCGCAAGAATACTGCTTTGTGATTGGTTGAAATATTGAAGCTGCACACTCCTCTCGCAAGGACGCCCCAGCGATCATGGACTGATACTGGAGGTAAAGTTTTCGATTTTTTCAATTAGGATTGGTGCTGGTGTTATTTCCTCGCAAATGTGATTGAAAAACATTGTGAATAACTCGGGCGTAAGAATATTGCAAACTCGAGTCATCAAAAGCTTCTGATAGACTCTCGTTCTCAAGTTTCCGCTTACGCCCCTCGTCAAACAATGTATATTTAAGTTATTTAAGTTAGGTTGGATATTTATGAGAAGAGCATTTGACTTTGGGACTCTTAAGTATTAGCTTATACAAGCAATCCTTACCTCTAAATCTGAAGGTGGTTGTTCATCATGACAAGTAAGCGATGATTCGTCAGCAGTGATGTCTGAGGTGCTCTAGAAATAAAGAAAATATTTTTCTCAAATTAAATCAAAACTACATTTTAATAAGTATAATAAACTAACATGGTTCTCGAACAGTGCTACAGGTCCCACAACACCAGTCTACCCCTATTAAAGGGAGTTTTCGGTACCGCGCAACAAAATGTTGGAACAACATACCTCTGCCGATGCGCCAATAAAAAAAACATAAATTCTGATTAAATTCTCTATTATACTTACAAATATATCGCCTAAACTCCCATGCTTCTTTCACATTTTATTTTATTTATATAAACCCCATTTTAATCATACTCTGCCTGCTTCAAAGGTTGCTTTTATCCAAACATCAGGATGTTGTGTGCACCACTGAATACTCTTAATATACTAACACCACACACGCGCACGCACACACACACGCACACGCAAGTTCTTCTAGCCATCCTGCTCTAGCTAACAGTCCGTGCTGTGGAAGAGAAAGACAGTTCACTCACCCATCCAGCAGCCTCGGCGACCAAGCTCTGCGTGATCTCATGCAAGAAACCCTCGCTGGGACTCCTCGCTGACAAAGCCTCTAGACTCTCAATGGCTGTGCCCTGGGTATCGCAGGTTGATGAGATCTCGCACTCGCTGTCGCGGACGTAGCCGTCTTGCTCTAGCATGGTCACGAAATCCGGCTGCGGGAAAGAGATGGGGTTAGGGTGTTGTATCAACAATATTTCTCAGTCTAACTAGTAGGTATTTAAATCAAATTATTGTTGCGCCCACCATTATAAAGGCAGAGTATAAAGAAATTTCGGTAGCAAAAATATGTATGCTCCGTCTGATATTAAAATGTTACCATAGCCAATGGCCGCTTGTAACTCCAGGGGATTCGCATGCGCATATTCATGTGGTTAACACGCCAATAATCTAAGTTTCTTTTTATCCCATGACGGCGACATACAAGCCTAGTGGTAAGGTCACCGCAGCCTATGGGCGCCTGCAATTCCAGGGGTTTCACATGCTCGTTTTTTCTTACTTTTAAGAAAGTTAAATCAGCTTAAATTTATTTTCTGCCACATTATCTTTAGTATCTTTCACATGTTTCCATTGTACCTATTTTTGTTTCCATTGTTTTTTAACCCTAATGTAGTGTAAAAGCCTCAAACTCTTTAAGTGCTGTTGCATACTTGTTATTGGTACATAAATATGCTGTGTCCATAAATGTTAATACTTATGCCATTTCGATTGTATCGTTTATATACTGTTGGTGTGTCAAATAAATAAAGTTATTGGTGTGGGCAATAATGTCTATTGCAAAAATAGATTTTCAGTTTATTCATAGGTGCATTAAGTATACCTTATTTGAAGAATAATATAATAATAATATATTGCGGGACAATCTTACACATATCAACCTAGTCCCTAAGCAAAGGTTGTACTATGGGTACTAGACGACGATATACATACTTATATTAGTGTTGGGTTACTCACTCGTGAGGCACCTCTTTTGTCATACTCATTTCATTAAATTGTCGCATCACTTCGCGTATCAAAAATGTCACACTTCATAACTCACGAGGTACCAACTCACTCGCTCGTCCATCAACTCGCGCTTCATTTATCCTTCAAACCTCAATCACACCTCAATATGCCTCGCGCCTCCTGCCTAACTTCACATGTCCCACTACAACACTCCTACTCACGCCTAACTTCATTTGTCCCACTGCCTATCACACCGAAAATGAGCGCGTGAATGAGGATGTTTACTCTAATATGACAACGAGTGCGATCCCCAAAATGTACGGTGTGATGTGAGGTGGGACATGAAACACCTCAACCAATGCTCAATGCGTTGACAAAAACGTCGTAAGCGCCGCAGGATTTCATACATTTTACGCGTTTACGTCAAACGGTCAAATTTTTGAAACTGACGGAACGTTTAGAAATCTTTTTACTTATTGTATTTGTGGATATGGATATGGAATGTGGTTCTTATACATACTTAATAAAATAGAATAGGATTAACATCTCAACCATTATAAGAGTGAAATTCTAGGTAGTTGGATTGTTAAAAATAGAGTTTATTTTAATGTTGGTGTTGGTGCAGAGTTAATGGTGAAATGGCGGGACAAATTCTATCTTCAAAAATCGAATCATTTCTTATTAGGTACTTAATGAATATCTTTAAGATGTTATTTGAAAATTGTTTTTATTTATTTATGATAGGTAATTACTAAGGAATGAAACAGTTTTCAAAATTGTAACGAAAGGGCGAGAAATTAAACGCAACTCAATTTTGACAGAAGTCAAACAAGATACCTATGACATTGACAATTAACCGACAAAGTCGATCACGTTGAGAATGGTGATGAGATGTTTGTTTGTTTATTTACTTTGTATCCGGATTAGGTTAAAAACATCTTGCCGACACATGAATGTGCCTGGCTGCCTTGTGGTTGTGGTGTGGTTATTGTTTGCGTGTTAAACTGAAAAGCCAATACGCGGGAATAATTTTTAATGTTGCTTTTATTCTATACATATCTCATTGTTGTTAATATCATTGGTAAGTTAATTATATTTGTGCCAGTCCAAATCTTTTTTAAGGAATCTTATTATGAGTTTAATTTATATACGTGAATTGCTTCTAAATACCCAAACAAACTATCAAGTTGGAATAATAAATAACTAAACTACACTGGTGTACATGCTTACGAGTATTATGTTTATACACGTGACATTATACTCTGGTTCAGTTGTAAGCGTCAATATTAGATTGTCATATTAAATGAAGTTTCTGGATGACAAAATTCTGCTATGCTGTGGTCTAATTTATTGTTTTAATTCATCTGACTGTAACTGAGCATGCAAAATTAAAAACAGCCCGGTAATTCATTTTTTATATGAAGAGGAGGAAGGTGAATATAAATAAGTAAGAATATAGAACATGAAAGTACTCAGTGCTCGGTTACAACACTACACTTAATTACAACCATGTTTTTGCTGCCAAAAGATACTAAGTATATACTGTTACCTCACCTCATTTGAAGTAGGGCATTGTACCACCTCATTTTTGGAAATGAGGTACTCCCTCAAACTCATTTTAATTTCATGTCCTACCCAACACTAACTTATATAGATAAATACATACTTAAATACATAGAAAACATCCAAGACCCAAGAACAAATATCCATGCTAAATAATGCCCTGGCCGGGATTCGAACCCAAGACCAAATAGGCTAAACAGGCAATGTTTTTCAATAACTTTGACTTTGGCTACAAACCTGCACATATTTGTCTGGTTGGGCTAAGAAATCCGCGCCAGTATCCGCATCATCAGTGGTGGACGTGGGTTGATACATCTCCAAATCATTGCTGGACTTGCGCCGTTTCACCCTCTTCTCTATGCTCTTACGCTCATCCTTGTCTGTGGTCATCACCTTTGGAAGATGGAGTCAGTTTATGAGCAAAGTCTGGTAGACAGGGCTTGTAACTGGTTACGAATTCAACAGTAATTATTGGCTCGGTAAGTGTCAAAAAACCGTTTTAATATTGCTCGTAAACCGTTATTATTCCATTCATATACCGGTTATTATCACAATAACGTTTAATGAAATAAGGAAATCATTACGGTTATCAGTATACAAGAACGAAAATGTAACGAACGAAAATTCCGGATAAAACTTATAAAATCGGTAACCGCGTAGAAATTTATCGCCCTGTCTGTGCCAAGCAGTCAAATTCGAGTGATATATCACTGATATAACTTATACTTAAAGCCATCCATTTCCAGAAAGGAAGTGGGAAGGAATGACTCAAAATCTTTGTCAAATTAAAAAAAAACTGTTAATTTCGTTCAACAGGACCGAAATCTGCTATAATTCGGCATTTTCTATAAACCGGTATAAATAGCGGTAACAGACACCCAAAACACTATCAAAAGCGGTTTTTAAACCGGTATTCAACCCCTGATTTATTTCGGTTAAACCGGTTAATTATTTAGGTTACATTTTCGAATGAATTTATTTGCGAACGTTCTTTCGAACCGCTTCCTAACCGGTGGATACGAAATCAATAACTGCTGTCGCGCCGGCCGTGTCTCAGTTCTTGTGTGCAAGTTTGAGTTTTTGCTTGCAAATAATGAACACACGTGCGTCCACTGCTAATAAAACAACGAAAGTCATCTAAATGAAAAATCGAAACAAACACCTAATAATAACAAGTCTTTTTTTTAAATTTATTTATTTCAACAAGAATATTATCATCTTAAGCATCTGCACAGCAGTTTGTCGGCAGAAAATCCAGTTGCCCTCCACCACATATGATAATTAATATAATTATAGTTACTACTTACTAGTAACGTACGTAGTAGTAGTAGTAGTAATTATAGTTACTAGTATCTCTAACCGGTAAATGGATTTCGTTCCCTGCTTGCACTCAGAGTTATTACCCGGTTAGAGTGTCGTCCTTGCGAGCGTAACCTTTTTTATTGGTTAGACTCTCAAAGTGCGACTCGACCGAACCGGTACGTAAAATTAAACGGGTTACAAGCCCTGGTGATAGGTGATACACTATAATAATGAAGATTGGCACAATTTTGAGTTGCTATCAATTTATTAGACTGCACGGACCAAGACGTGGACTAAACTAGTATCAATACAAGGGACTTACCTTGGCAGCTCTATCAGCTAAGTAGTTAATATCCTCATCTTCTGCTGGCAGGTCTTGGTTGATCAGCCTAGCACATTCCGCAATAGCTATGAAGTCATTTAAGCAGTCATTTGGAAGACACAGCGAAGACTCTACTTGAATCTCAGAGTCAGACTCCTCGCCTTTCCGAGTGGGGAAGTCTACAAATGTGGTTGTATGTGGCTCATACATGGTTACATCATTATCCTCTGTGTTCCAATTGGTTTGTTCCGGAACAACAGCTGCTTTGGTCTTAGTTTTCTTTTTAGGGCTTTCATTAGTTGAGCTGACAGCGATTTTGATTTTCGCTGACGGTATACCAAGTTGACGGACTTTGCGAATCGGTGAGCTGTTAAGAGAAGCAGATTTCTCATTTTTGTCCATGCGCCTGGTTTTGCGTGGAGAGCTAATTTCGACCGATTCAGCTTTCTTGTCACGGTTAAGTGAGCTATGTCTGAGTTGTACACTCTTAGTAGTCCTAACATCTTTGAGTTTGGGCTTGGAAGTGGTGGTAACTTTATCATTTTGCGTTTTGTCACTCCTTAATTTGGTAGTGGAAGTTACTATGTCCTTATTAGTGCTACGTACGACAGTTTGGAAGATCGGTTTCTTTGTGCGTTCTTTCAGCTTCTCCGTTTTGTGCTCAGACTTCTCCATGCTTAACTTGATTCTTACTGGCCTAGTTTTTAGATTCTGTGACCGAGTGGTGCAGGTGTCTTGTAAGCCATTTTTGGCTGTGTCCCGCTTGAGAACTTTCTTCCAAGTAGTGTTGGAAGGAGACAAACGGCTGTTCAACGGTTTTACCTTTAGTTTTGTTACTTTGGATGTGCTCCTCTTGACACTGAGGGGCCTCTCCCTCTTTCTACTTCTTAACCGCATTGCAAGTTCAGGAGAGAACTTAACCTGCAATCAAAATGTCAATTAATTTAATATCATGTTATATTTTTTTTATTACAAAAAAGTGGGTAAATGCGTGTCTGGACACGCGCAAAGTAGGACTCCATTGCTTTACAACCGTGACATTATATGGACTTAAAATGTCACAAATTTACACAATTTTTTTTATTGTGTAACTGCGAGGGCACATTTTAAATTTTTATCGTACCGTTTTGTAGTCATGATTGATATGTATAACTATGCAAAATTACAGCTCTATAGTGGTAATGGTTACTGAGCTAAGTCTGCAGCTTATATATGGCGGCTACGGCTATAAGCAGATATGGCAAAACTATAAGGGTTCCTTGTTTCCTATGGAACCCTAAAAAGGAGTTTATTTTTATTTGTGCATTGGATACTTATCCCTTATCTTTGTCTTTCAAATCTGAATACCACAAACAATACAATATAATAATAATAATAATATTGGGGGACAATCTTACACAAATCGACCTAGTCCCAAACTAAGCAAAGCTTGTACTATGGGTACTAGACGACGATATACATACTTATATAGATAAATACATACTTAAATACATAGAAAACATCCAAGACCCAAGAACAAATATCTGTGAAAAATGCACAAATAAATGCCCTGGCCGGGATTCGAACCCGGGACCTCTAGCTTCGGAGGCAGAGTCACTACCAACTAGGCTAAACAGGTCGTCCTTTTTATGTCTTTTTCTGTCAATTAAGATGAAAAGAATTGTGGCTCAGTATTTTATTTTAATTTTGTAGAGAGACCATTAAGATTTAACTTATTGTGAGAAAATAACACTAATCACTTTCTGCATTATAATGACAACTGTTTAGACAGGCATGTTCTTCTCGGACTGTTCTAACACATCATCTGGTGTTCTTCATGAACACACTAAGTTTGAAAGAGGGATGCCATGTTTTGAATTTTCTAGCTATCAAATATTGGTAGTTGGACAGTTATCATTATCCCCCCCTTTTAAATAAGCAAAATTATACCGAACAATCTCCTTGTGTGTCAAGTACATCACATCACAAAACCCTGATATTGGCAAATTCTCCTTGCTAAGACAACCTAGGATTAAAAGCAATCTTTAAAAAAGTTAACCTTATGTGTTTTATTACTCTGTGGTTCTGGTTACATATATTATATATTTTATATAGTTGTAGGTTATATATTTTATATTTAGAACACTACGAGGGTTGCATGGTCAAACCCGATAAGTCGCATAAAATATTTTTTGAAAATAGAACTATATGTTAGGAATATAGTTTTTATTTCAAAAAGCAATTACTTCGATTTATCGGGTTTGACCACACAACCCTCGACTAGTGGCATTGTATCGCATTCTATCCGAGAGAAATATATTGTGCCTGTGCCACAAATGTATGTGGAATGGAAATAAAAAAAGAGGACTTTGCCAGCCTAGGCTGCAAGATTTGTATGAAATTCCATTAACAACCTCTTGTCCTAGCCTCACCTGAAACGTTATACTTCGCAGCCTATTATAAGGAACATTACATCAATATTTCATTGCATGTTTGAAAAAGTATATTACAGATTGTAATATTCTTTCATAAATCATTATAGTTTACCTTCATACTTATGTTTTACTTTCACTTGTGTATAGTAGAGCTATGTAAAAACTAAATAAGAAAATGGTATAAATTTTGAAAGAGTTCTGTTGGTTACGTTTTTTCTTTCTCTTTACATTGGGCACCTCAAAAATCCATAAAATATGATATAATTGAAAAATGTATAATAGGCAAAATGTAGAAAAACATACACAGCAACTTAAGGTTGTTTAATTATGAGTGAAATCAAAACTGGAGATTAAATTGTTACTTACATGAACCTAATGAGCAGACAAATACTATTTCCACGCCATATACTGCCACAAACGTTACACAAAATTGAGTATAACACTAACAGAGTTTCGTAAACATAACGCGAAGCTCTAATGTCTTTGTTTCGGACAAACACTCAAGTTTTATTTTCGTCCCAAAAAATCACAGCGGTAAAAAGCGTTCGCGCCTTTTTCATAACACATATTTAACGTTATTTCACAGTTTATTCTTAAAGAGAAATAGTCATATACACAGTTCCTTACATTATTTCACTTAATTAAGCACTTATTCTATTAGAAATATCAAATTTTATACGAAATAAGCATTTAGAAAATAAAAATGCGGCACCAGCGAATTTATCGATTGATGCGCTGCTGAACCGAAGCGGTCATCACTGATTCATCGTATTTCAGCAATCGGCTAATAAGCGAAACTGTATTGAAGCGAAAATGTAAACATAATCGCTGTTACACGCGTAATTACATGGTAATTTATATTTATTAAGAACAAAAGCCAAACAAATGTCAAAATGGCGGCGTTTCTTTTTTTACCTCTTCAATTTTTCTGCAGAGGGCGCTTTGTACTATCGCGCATGCGTTTTGCAACTGCTTTACGTGATCGATAACTAGGAACTGGAATTTTAATTTCCTCCTTGCACTTCCGCAAATGCAGTTTCAGCTATTCGGTTGAATAATTACATAAAGCGTATTTTTCAATCAATTGCCGTAGACTTCAAATAGTTGCGCGTTGCATACTCGTATTCTACGGTAATTGATTAGGATTATGTTTTATTATAAGAAACTTATGTTTTCTGGCTGAACCTTATTACATGTACCTATTTTATAAATTCATGATTATTGCACTATATTGTAATACTGTGGTTATTGCGTAACTGAAAAGTAGTTAAATTATTATGTAAGATATATTTGAGTGTATTGTCAAGAATATTACTGCAATTTGAATCTTTTCTTCCATAAAGTAAGGTGGCTATTTGAACGAAATAATATATTCTGTTCAGTCATGCATCTGCCCGGCTAGTATGATAGCTTTTACCGTCAAGTTATATGGCCAAAATGTACTGTAACGTCACATAAAATGTGACGGTATAAGCTACTAGTCGCGCTGAAATCTGAAACAGTCAAATAACACAATCGGCAAGATTTCCATTATGCATATTTCCGTGTCGGATAATTAGGTGTGTGGCTGATGTAGCCACGATGTTGCTCAACCAATAGTAAAATCAGCTATATTAAGCCGGGTCCACAGCGCCATGTTTTTCGTGCTTGCAAACATTAAACATGTTTTTCGAACACAAAATAGGCGTGGCCTCAATGTTAAGGCCGGTCCACTGCAGCACTGCACCAAAAATCCAACAAAACATGTTTGTAAAACATGTTTGATGTTTGCAAACACGAAAAACATGGCCCGCTTCAGAAGGCTTATAATAAAATCCAAGTCAAGTCAAACAGAAAGGCCAAAAGATTGACAAATAAGGCAGTATGGCCTATGACCTGTCCTTATGGACGAATAAAAAAAAAACATTGACAAATGTCAAAGAGAATATAATGACACAAACGTCAACCAACCCAACCGTTGATTGAAAATAAAAATAGCGTTAAGTTAAGCGACAAGCGTTAATATTTTTTGTCTGTGTTTTTATTTTTGAAATTACTCTCCAAAGTGTGGTTTGTCGTTAACAGATTTTAATAAATAGTCCAATAATGTCGAGTGCATCAGTGTCATCGTCTAAGCACGAGGTTAAGAATAACACACAACACAGTTATTCTGCGAGATGTGTAATCGTCCAACCAATTCATCACAATCTATTTTATTTCTAGAGAGCTGGATCCGAATTGCCTATGGAGCTAGAGGCTGCTCGTTCACTAAACACCTATCTGCGAACGTATTTGAGCAACATACAGATAACGAAGAAGAGTATTATGTTAGTCAACAGCAAACTGATCGAGATGCACAAAGTGAACAAGCAATGGGTTGATGTTGGAAAAGTCAGAATGAAATGATTGTTTTTTAAATGGTCCGGTTTGACCTAGGACTTCGTGAAGTTTATTATATTTTCATGTTTAATAATAGCCTGGATGCTTTTATTTATCCATTTTTTTTTTAAATAATGTCGGAGACATAGTTTATATACTTGCTATGATTGTCTATGGTGTGAGTATGACAACTATAGCTCTCTTCCTTTTTCTACTTCTGCCACAATGTATCGCTCTTTAATATATTCAATTCTATAAATACATACACAGTCGTTTCCTTGACATGGTGCCGAAAAAGTTGTTCAGTGTAATATAATCTCTCGCGTGTGATGTTATTTCCCATAAATATACAAGGATTAAAACGTAAAATCTAAATTAAAATCTCCAAATTTTTCTCTAAGAAAATTGCATCTTGTCAAATTTTGACAATCACAATTTGCACCCGAAGTCGCATTAAAACTCCTTCGATATAATTTGTAAACACGCATTGTCAAAAGTGTCAATTCGAACTGGATAGTGACACAGACATATCCATATACAGTAGTGCAACTTCATACAATTGCACATGCAACATGGAGTTGGAAAAAAAGAAATGGGCTGCGGCTAAAAAACAATACAAATCTTCTATAGAACGTGTTGAAAGAGCGTTAGCGCGACACAAGGACTTAACAACGGAGGATTTGGAGATTCGAAAAAATATTTTGACGGAAGCGTACACAAATTACAGAGAGTCGATCATTAATTTGCTTGCCTTAGAAGAACCCTGCGAAGAAGACGATGATACCGAGGACTGCTACATTAGTACACTAGCAAATATCGAACGTCAGCTAAAGTTTAAAGTCGGTTCAGTCAACTCCAAGGTAACAGAAAGTTCACAAGGTATGGCGAAATTACCATCTCTGGATATCCCTATTTATGACGGAAAGGACATATCCAGTTACAAGCCATTTATTGAAATGTTCCGCGCTGTAGTCCATGAAGACACCCGGATTTCTAACATCCAAAGGCTTTGTTTCTTAAAGAAGTATTTGAAAGGAGAGCCATTACATATTATTGACAGCCTGCCGATTGTTGGTGAGTCATATGAACCTGCCCTGCAGCTGTTGGACAAAAGGTATGATAACCCCGCCTTACTTATTAACAGCCACGTCACCAGCCTACTGAATCTACAAGGTTTGCATCGAGGTACATCCCAGCAACTGCGAGATTTTGTAGCATTAGTTAGACAGCGCGTCAAAGCACTTGAAAACCTAAAGCAGCCTGTGAGTGAGTGGAATGCATTATTGTCATGCATTTTAATACGCAAGCTTGACCCGTTTACTGCAAGGTTATTTCACAGTGACAGGGATACCACAACAGTAGCTACTGTTGATGAGTTATTAGAATTCCTTGAAAAACGTGCTGCCACTCTAGAGGCCAGCCCTGATGTCAACGACAAGTCACACAAACCAGTGAGTAAGCCAGTGAATTTTGCGACAGTTAACAAGGTGGAAAGGTCACAAGTGTCAATGCAACAGTGTTGCTTTTGCTCTAGGGACCATAAGTTATTTAAATGTCCCGATTTTACTGCTCTCAAACCAGAGCATAGGAATGAATTCGCTGTGAAACATAAGCTGTGTCAAATTTGCCTTACCTCTCATGTCAAAAAATGTAGGTATAATTTTAAGTGCAATATTTGTCATTCCAGCCTGCACAACACTTTGCTACATCTTCCTGTCGACCAGCCTGCACCAAGAGTACTACAGGGTGAATGTGAGAAACCTGTAGTAAGCATGCATGTTACTCAGCCTGTCAGCAGTTGCGTGCTTTTACCCACAGCCAAGGTAATAGTAGTTGGTGCAAATAATAAGAGGCACGAAGTGAGGGCACTCTTAGACAGTGCTTCTCAAACGTCGTTTTGTACAACTGCATTAGCCAATCAGCTAGGGTTGCCACAACATGATCTCAAGAAGAATATAGGAACATTAGGGGGCATTTACAACAACAGCACAAATAAGGGCATCAATCTGACCATAGAGTCAAAGGTTCATGATTTCAAAATGAGCGTCACATGCTCAATTATACAAAAAATTACATCGAAGTTGCCTCAAAAACAAATAGACCTGAGCAACTTCGCAATTCCAAAACATGTAGCGTTAGCAGACAAAGAGTTTCATATTCCAGGAGGAATATCACTGCTTCTAGCCGGTGATATTTTCTTCAAGATTATGCAAGACGGTAAAATTGAAGGTGGACCAGCGGATCCCATCCTGCTCAACACTCAGTTGGGATACATCGTGTCATCCACCAGCCGAACCGGTACCGCTTCAGCCATTGCTATGCATACAGTCATTGAACCCGATCTTGACCACTGCGTTCGTCAATTTTGGGAGGCAGAGAAGATTCCTGACACGTATCATGAATCACTGTCAGAGTACGAGTATAGCGAAAAGGTATTTTAGGAGTCGGTCACCACAGAAAATAATACATTCGAGGTCAAATTTCCGCTCAAGGTTGAATTGCAGGATGTTGACCTATCCAACTCATATGCGCTTACTCTGCAACGTATATACAGCCTCTTGCTACCTCGTACTTTGTCGTTATTTTTAGCAAGAAGGTGCCTCATTAAACTGGCAAGAAGGAACAAAGGGGAATACCCTCTTGCTAGTGCGGCTATCATGGATTGCTCTTATGTTGATGACATCCAAACCGGCAATGACACCTTACAGGGCGCAATGCAGCTAAAGGATGAGCTCATCTCAATTATGAAGCTAGCTAATTTCAAGCTTCATAAATGGATCTCAAACAGCTCAGAGCTGCTAAACGACCTGCCTCAAGAAACCTTAGGTTTCAAAACTAAGGAAATAGATCAGGACAAATCAGTAGTCAAGATATTGGGCTTATCTTATGACGCGAATGCTGATGAATTCCAGCTGAGTGGTCGCGTTGTTAATCCCGTTGAATCACCGACAAAACGAAATGTTCTGAGTGCTATCAGCAGATTGTTTGACCCGATGGGATACGTTGGTCCCGTGACTATGAAGGCCAAACTTATTTTACAATTACTATGGCAAAACGATCTAGATTGGGACACACCATTACCCAGTGAATTAATACAGATATGGGAATCATTTTATACAAATCTTACGAATATGCCAACTATTCGTATTCAACGATATATACAAATTGCAGATGCAGATGAAATTCAGCTTATAGGTTACTGTGATGCATCTGCTCAAGCTTATGGCTGTTGCATTTATATTAAGGTCAAGGTTATGGGTGTCACTCACATTCACCTGCTTTGCTCGAAGTCCAGGCTGGCTGGAGTTAATTCTAAGCTGACTATACCAAAATTAGAGCTCAATGGAGCACTTCTGTTAGCAATGCTTATGCGAAGTGTTGCTGCTATTTTAAACACTGCTGACATACATTTGTTTTGTGACTCAAAAATTGTGCTGAGCTGGTTGGAGACTCAATCTGTAAAGGTTCCTGCTTACATAGGCAATCGGGTTCGCGAAATAAACAAACTGGCTGTAGGTATGTACTCGCATTTCACACCGGGTTTACTGAACCCAGCTGACATTCTTTCGAGAGGATCAGATCCACAAGATATTGCCGAAAATTTGCTATGGAAGCATGGACCTGAATATTTGGCTGATTGTGGCAATTATAACTTATATTTATCCGAAGTGGAAAAACCTTTTCCAGCTTACAGTGCCGAATGTGATACATGTTTGACAGTCGTGGATGGCATACCTATTCATCCACTGCTTGAAAAATATTCAAGTATGTACAAAACTACAATTGTGATGGCGTATGTACTGAGATTTATTAATAAGTGTAAAAAGAATATCACTGATACAGGAAAGGTTTCTCTCACAGAGTATAGAGCAGCGTTTTTGATGATTATCAAAGCTGTCCAAGTTCACTACTTTGCTGAAGAATTGAAATGTATAGCAGATAAAAGACAAATTAAAGGGCAACTTTGTCGTGTTTGTCCATTTGTAGACAAGAATTCAATATTAAGAGTAAGCGGTCGATTACAACACTCTGATTTGGATTTTTCAAAAAAGTTTCCCATTATTTTGCCTAAACATTGCCATGTCACCGCCTTGATTATAAGAGAAGAGCATTTAGCAATGATGCACGGTGGGTTAAAACTTATTCTAGGCAATCTATTTCAGAAGTACTATATTGTCAACTCTGTACGAGAGGTAAAGAAAGTAATATTTAAATGTGTTGTATGCTGTAGACATAAGGCAGAGTCTTCAAAGCAGTTAATGGGTTCGTTACCCAAGGACCGTGTTACACCTGATCGGGACTTTAAAAGGGTGGGATTGGATTATTGCGGCCCATTTGACATTAAGCAGTCCTCAAAACGGAACAGCATCATCACTAAGGGGTATGTTGCTCTATTTATTTGCTTCGCCTGCAAAGCTGTACATTTAGAGGTAGTCTCTGATATGTCAACTAATACTTTCATGGCAGCTCTTAAAAGATTTATCGCTCGCAGAGGCGTACCCTCTGATATTTACTGTGACAACTCATCTACCTTCAAAGGTGCTAACAATCAGTTGAAAGATTTGTACAATTTGCACAATCGTGAAGAATTTCAAAGTGCAGTTCACAATTATTCACTTCAAAAGGAAATACGTTTCCACTTTATTCCTCAATTTAGCCCTAATCATGGTGGTATTTGGGAGCGTGGAATACAGTCTTTTAAATTCCATTTGAAAAGAATTTCTTCATGTAAAATATTTACTTACGAACAATTTAACACTATAACCATAGAAATTGAAGGTATCCTAAATTCACGGCCGCTCATGCAGCTCACCACACAAGACAGTTCAAACTTTTCCTGCTTGACTCCAGGGCACTTTTTAATAGGTACCCCTATTATGGCTGTTCCTCAGCATGATTTATCCGAGATACCTACCAATCGTTTACACTTCTGGAGGACTTGCGAACAAGTAAGACAGCACTTCTGGAAGGTTTGGTCGAAAGACTATTTATCTTCTCTAAACGAACGCACTAAGTGGTATAAAGAACTGCCTAATCTCAAAGAGGGTGCTGTAGTTTTACTGGTAAATTTAAACACTCCACCTCTTCATTGGCCTCTGGGAAGGGTCACTAAGATATTTAGTGGCACCGACAATAGAGTAAGAGTAGTAGAGGTTCAAACAGCAGATGGTAAACTGCATCGTAGGGCTGTATCAAAATTAATTATTTTGCCAGTGGAATAAGTGTTGTTTTAGTTAATTCAAACTTAAAGAAGTATTTTAAGTTCTAATAGTTTCTTTGTGTATTTAGTACCACAGTATTAAGTTAAACTTTGATGTACATTCATTGAAAACGATTAATAATCCTTTTCTCCGGGGCAATTATGTCGGAGACATAGTTTATATACTTGCTATGATTGTCTATGGTGTGAGTATGACAACTATAGCTCTCTTCCTTTTTATACTTCTGCCATAATGTATCGCTCTTTAATATATTTAATTCGATAAATTCATACACAGTCGTTTCCTTGACAAATAATGTAACTTAGGTACTGAGTTAACTTTGTCAGAAAGTGTTCCAAGTGCAAATAAATTTGTTGCATTTTTATAAATAAATAAGAATAAATACAATGTCAAGTAGGTAAATGAATTATTAACACAGCACTGGTTGGATAGTTTGGTGATTTTTCAAAACTAATAGTATTTGAACTGTATAAAAAACTAACCAAGATGATTGGATATCACTGTCCTAATAGACTTTGTTTCATTGTGTGAGTTCTGGTGTATTGTATCAATATACTTATGTTGGATGTGAACGGAGACATGTGAGGGGTTTTCAGTTTAAGATTGGTTTACTTTTACTATACTATTGCAGTGTTTGTGTAAAAGCGGGGTCCACATTACGTGTGGAACGCTCGATTGCAGCAGCCGCGCGCAATGTCGACTACTTTTGCATGCAGCTGTGTGGTATGTGGACCCGGCTTAAGACCAGAAAGGTGCCTTGGAAAAATCTAAAATAAAATAATATCATTTAAGAAATATAATCCGTTTATTTCCATTATTCTGATATATTATATATACAGGGAGGATTAACTTAAATGCAATGAAATATTTACTGAGATCACACATACCTAATATATTTCTATTATTTCTTATAAAATATATTATGAAATCTAACACAACACATAAACAGTATTAGGATGAGTGTGTAGCACTAAAACTAAAATATGTTGAATTAAGAATATTAATTACCTACTTCAAAGTAGAAAAGCAATTGATATAAACATTTTAAAAATCGCTATACATTTATAAAATTAATACTATTTACCTTACCTACTAAACCTAATAAAATAGACTTTCGATATGAACTACGACAATCGATAAATAACAGATAGTAATCATAGTCCATATAAAAAAATTAACAATATTATTACAAAATTAAAAATAATTTACGTTAATTTCTTTTCATTTTATAGTCAGGCTACGAGACGGCAGATGGCGCTGTACGCCATAACAGCCGATTACATTTTATTCCTCTTTGAATAATCCTTCGGAACGAGGAGCTTCCTGCGGAAGCTCAAAACCCCCCACTTCAGCGGCCGCGGTAGAAGTGGCAGGTACATTTTCGAACTTCAACACGCGCGGACTTTTCTCTGAAAATAAGTACAAATTCTTAGCTAATTTGATAACGACGGTCACTCACGTTTTTAAACGTAAATGAATTTAAAAACAGTTTATCACAAGAATCGATGATGGAGAGATGAGACTGCAATATACATTATATTTCATTCTAACTAAAGCTGCGTCTCTGTCAATTGTTGTATTCTATTACAACGTGAGTCGCTCAAACAGAACATAAATTATAGCGTGCTGCATATCTCGCATGTTCGCGTTTATGTCCCTCGTGCACTTACGAAAATGCTGATATGGGTCAAGTGCTATCTATATGCCCCACATAAACGCGATCATGTTTGCTAAGCTAGGCTGGTGTACCTATTTAACTATACAAAAGTTTACCTACCGATCATACAAATTGAGTATTGAGGTGTATCACACGGCAGTCCATAGATTAATCCTTTCAAATGGTCCTGTCTGTCCAAGTTCAAGCAAGAGTTGTCTCTTGTGAATTCTTCATCTAACCAAGGCGCCATCTACCCGTGAGTAGAAAAAGTTTTGATAAGTAACAGTGTTAACTAATTTTAAACTTTACCACTAGATAGCGCTTATGAAATACACCGGAATTCTGCAAGTAGATGGCATTGTTAAAAACCTCTACCTCGTAATCTTTACCTTGGTTCTACATTTTTACACGACTGCCCAAAAAGGAGTGTAATGTTTGCATGCATTTACTTTTGATAACATAATTAACTTACATAAGATCCTTTCGTACTCTTTCGAGTATTCTTTGGGTCTGCAATCGGCTTGTTGTTCATGGGGTTATACCAACCGTAATTAATATCTTCAGTTGCTACGTTTTTTGTTATATTTAACCGCCCGGAAATCCAAATGTGTTCAATTGCTGCACAAAGAAAAATGTTACTTTCAAATGGTTATGCTAGTCGACGCTAGATGGTACTGTAGTAAATAAAATTAATCAACTTACGTTCTTCCTTATTTTCGCCCATAATTAATAATAACTGAGTCATTATTTCCGACGTTTCAGGATATGCTAAAGTTCCGTTCATTTTGACGCAGTTCTCGAAAGCGTGCTGCCAGAATAGGAGTTGTTTGACTAACACATAGTAATAATTTTCATCACTAGGTGGCACTGTTGCTGTTCTTAAAGCCGGAGAACCTAAAAAAGTTCATTTCGTTACAAATATTTCCCACTATTTTTAAATGACTTGATTTCGTGATATGCTTTTCCCTTAGAAATAATGTATTCATAAACTAATTCAAGAGTTATGTAAAAGAAAATTATAATATATATTTTAAATAGAGTGTTCGTAATGTCCGCTAGGTGGCGCTGCTACCAAAAACAACTTGAACCTTGTGCACTATTGTACCTTGGTAGCAAATAAACTGCATTTTCCTTTCACAGCGCGCCTCCAGAAACACAGGTGCGTGTGTTGCGTGCCGATCCAGCTGTAGGCAGCCATTTTGTTTAATTGACGTTCTGTCCCTGAAAAGGAATGCCTAATCGTCAATAATTCAATAAGGTCATCGTGTCTTAGGCGTTATAGTACCTACGAAAGGTAGGTAACTACTAAAGCTAATCGCAATTAGACCATTATGAGGTAGAGAAGAGTCAGTTCCATATCAGCCGAAGGACGTCCACTGCTGGACATAGGCCTCCCCCATTATCATGGGGGGTAAATGACATAATCGCCACACTTGGAATGCGGGTTGCCGATCGCAGTATCTCCACCACACTCCAGGAATGCTGCTGCCAATCCTCCGGTGGTCTTGGTCGTAGTTTCAGGACATACCCGGGCCCAAGCAGAGTCAGTTATTGTTACTTTATTCACCTTCTCCTTGGCTTGATCTATAAACGCAGTCTCGTATATATGTCAATCAGGTGACCATAGAAAGCCCCTTTTAAAATGAACGCATGTGTATTGCGCCTACATGCAAACATCAGATATGAGCGGAAACCCTGGATGTGCGATAAGTTTAAGATCAGTTTTACTCTACTTCCTTTAAAGAGACTCCTAAGATACCTACTCTCTATACCTTTTCGGCCAACTACAACCAATAAGACACCTAACTCAGACGCTCCAGTTGTGGAATGAGCTCCCTGCCCAGATTCCCTTCAAGAAAGGAATGTATACATTTTTAAAGGATCGGCAAGTGTGCAGGCGTTCATTTAGACTGCGGTGACCGCTTACCATCAGACTCTGTTTATCACCGACGTGATATAAAAAAAATATCCCAATACGAGAATCGACTGTATCACCTCCAAACTTGTACTTTCTCGTTGGCAAGTCGCCTTCTTATGGGGATGTACCACCTCCACTGGGGCATGATCTCCCTCTCACCTCATTGGCGGCCACACGGCCTTATCCACGTCGCTGTACGGACTTGGCACGAAGATGCTGGCTCCCGAGTCCACCCATCGCCACTTCCCCAGTTCACCTCTGGCCCCCACCCACGCGTTCTCGATGCCTGTGCAGTTTTCAAATGCTGACATAATGTTACTACTGCCCACTAGAGGGCACTATTATCAAAATCAAATGCAACTTTGGACTAAACGCAACATTGTCTAGTGTCACAAAAATTTCAATCGATAAGTAGTATTTGCGAAGATATGTTAATAGCGGAATATCATTTGGCATTTATTGTTGGCTTCTCGGTAAAAGAAAACATCGGGAGGAAACGTGCATGCATCCGCGAAGAAAGTCAAAGTTGTAGGTATGTGAAGGCCCCAACCCGCAAGCGGATTCAGAGTGCTTTTCCACCAAAGACGTGCAACTATGCTGAGAGGATGTGAAAGGTACACTACGACAGAAACCCCTTTCCACCAGTGCTGGGCTATGTGGACCAATGTATATGATTGGTGGATACCAACGCAACCATAGCAACGTAGCATAGCTCATCTCTGGTGGAAAGGCACCCTCAACAGGGACCTGACTTTCGCTTGACCAATAAAGACTCTTCATTGGACCGGTACGTGTTACCATTTTAGATTTGGGTAATTGTAACTTCGCAAAACGGCATTACGAAACTTTTCGAACGTACGATAGGTAGAACTGACATTTTTACTAAAGAAAATTACAGTTAGATCAATCTTACACACGTTGCGTTAATACCCCGCGCCCACTTGTCTCTTTCACATCGCTACTATCGTTAGCGGCGTCTTGGCAATGTTAAATTACATTTGAATGTCTCAGTTCAGTGTCTCTGGATCAGGACTCATCATCAACCCATCTTAAATTGACCAGGATTTAGCATAACAGGACTTACTGGGTCTGGTCTTCAACATCGTGGTGCCAAGTTTCCTCAGACACTTCATCGTTGCAATGTTGGCTAGGCTGAAAAGTAGACAATGACAATTACCTAGGTAGTCAGCTACACAAGTAAATTGAATTAATGGGCTGTGATCTCAGAACATAAAAATCTTCCTTTCTATGATCTGAGGCTGTGATTCATAGAAAAGGATGAGCAGATTCGTAAAGGGTCAGAAATGATAACGGCGCTGAAAGCTTGGGTAGGTTACAGCGTCATCGTTATCGCCATCGTCATTATCAGCAACAGCAATATCAGTATCATCGTCAATTCGTCATTATCATCACCGAAGTTACCTCATCTTCCTGAGCACGCAGTAGGCCGCCGCCTGGTGCCAGTCTAGTAGACCGTCATACATCCGATACAGTCCGGTCTGGCACCGGACGGTCTTCAACTCCTTTATCAGCTGACGCGTTTGGGCCTCTGTTTACAAAGAAATTTCTGATGTTGGTAGAAAAGTAGCTTTACTATAGTTTTAAAGATTTTTTTAGTTCGAGTATACTATCTGCACAGTTAGTACCACCACCGTATACTGCCACCTGATTTCCCTAATGAAATAGAATGTCAAATCAAATCATTTTGAATATAACGAAATATATGCACGATGCTTCTATTCTCAAGAGAGAGTCTCACTCATTCTTAAAACTTAATCGTTCATGTTTTATCCAATGGGGAGGAGTCCGGTGATTTCTGGTGGATTGAACGCAGGCGGTATTATACCAGGGCATAGCTACCGCCGTATCAGCCGTATCAATAATACGGAGCCCCGGGCTACAGAGGCCCCTAACGTATGTAAGCAAAGCCCTTCGTTTGGGCCCCCGAACTAACTTTGATACAGGGCTCCTCCAAGGCACGCTACGCCATTGTATAACGTTAATATAAAAAGGAGATTACTTATCACCCATCTCGCAAGCGGAAGGTCTCTCCAGCTCCCACTTCACCTCACCACAATAGCTCACTCACAAGTAATAGTCTTATAGCACCCAGTCTCACCTCTTTCGCCGACAAAAGCCCTCAAAAGCTGGTATGAGAGATCCAGGAACACGCATCGATTATGGGGCATTCGCTGCACAGTCACAGTCTGCCCCCGACTCAGATACTATCCGCATAGGTACAGTCTCTCCTCTCTCGCAGATGAAAGACCTCTCCAGCTAGCACGATAGGTCCAGGAACACGCCTCGATCACGAGGACTGCTGCACAGTCACAGTCTACCCCCGACACAGGTCTTATTTACAGTCTAAACTCTGTCGCAGATGAAAGATCTCTCCAGCTCGCACGGTAGATTCAGGAACACGCCTCGATCGGGGCACCCGCTACACAGTCACAGTAGGTACCCATGCCCTCGACTCAGGTACCATCCTCATAGTGTCCCATCTCACCTCTCTCGCAGACAAAACGCCTCTCTTACTCGCACGGAAGGTTCAAAAATAGTCGTTGGACACTCGCTACACGGTCACAGTCCGCCTCCGACTCAGGTACTGTCCTCACAGCGTCTAGTCTCACCTCTCTCGCAGACAAAAGGCCTCTCCAGCTCGCACGGAAGGTCCAGAAACACGCCCCGGTCGTGGGACACGCGTTGAACGGCCACACAGTCTGCCCCCGAATCCGGTACTGGCACGTGCGTTCTGTTTTGCCACTAGAAAACAATTGGTAAATAAGATTTATCATTGCAAAGAAAAATTAAATCATAGTGTGGCGTCACTTCTGTCATCTGTAAAATCTGACGTATTAAATTTCATTTAATTTTCATTTATTTATTCATAACAAAAATATTGTGTAGAATATATTTATGAATATATGCAGCTAACTAGAAGTAAAAATTACAGCAATTTAATAATAATCCTAATGTCAAGAAGTCAATACATAATCTAATTAAATTATCAATGTCCACTTATTTCTAATTAACATTTCAATTTATAATAAATAATTTATATTAATATCGACAAGACTAGATCAAATACACTTCAATGATCAATTATCATCTATAAACTCAGTTACAGAATAATATGTATTAATTGTACATCGCGCTATCGAATTTGATCCTCGAGCAACTATAAGAGGACGACGATTCACGAGCATAGCGAGTTATTCAAAGTTAGAATTTGGAAAGTAGCGAGGGTCTCAAAGCCGAGGACAGCGGATTCTTACAGCTGGATATTGGTCCTGGTCCTGGTTCCGGCGGATGTCATCAGCAGTCCGTCGCAGCTCCAGCAGGTTTCCCCACCGGTAGCCGGCGGGGTCGTCTCCGCCGTGTCTGCGGGCACCCACCCACACTGAGTCTATCACTGAAAGAACGATAGTAGGCACAGTTAGGTAAATGAAGAATTCTCGGTCGTGGGAATATTAATAAGCATGTGTCTATTGAAAGTAAAACTTGGTTCTGTTTTTATTAGCTATAAAGATAGGTACAGCAGCGTGTAATGTTTCCCTTTTAACTCGCAAAAATGTAACTGAGAGATAGGGTGCAGGCTGAAAACCAGCGCTGCGCAGCTGCAGCTGCTGCATAGGTGCAGCAGCTGGTCAGCTGACCCAGCTCGCAGCATATACCTGAGCCCGTTGTCGCAGAATCAATAACCTGTAAATATGTCTAGATGTGTGGTACTGCTGTGTATTTTTTGATGTGGCAATAAATCATTTTCTATTTATTGTCGACAGTTAATCACGTCAGCACCGATTTTTTTGTCGTGACAACACGGAAAAAAAATCTGGTAACCGAAACCAGAATTTGGTATCGGTAACTATGTTTTTAAGTTGCATATGTGACAACTATACAAATAGTAAACTCTACGGTTCACTTATAGTTAAAAAAAATAGTAAAGTCAAATATGCATATTGCTATGCTCACTATATTATAATGAGAATAACAATCCATAAATAAATAAATAAATATAGTAAATATTAGGATTCAATTTCATAAACACAACGATACTATTGTCTAGTACCAACTAGAATTAAATATTATCAACTACTAAATGAATTGTAATAATTACAAAAAAAAATATTAATTATAAATAAATAATTATTTATAATTAATACATACATACATTATATATGTATTAATTATTAATTGTAAAAATTACGTAAAGTTGTATGGCTGTACAGTAAAATTTGTTAGGATAACAAAATTTCGTTTACTAAACATTCTCGTAAATCTTATTTTTCCGTGTAGTGCGAAAATTTGTGTGACCATAATAAGCTTACCTCACGCCAAATATGAGATACCACATACCGATCCCGTGCAGTGAATGCAAAAGTCGCCTAAGGTTATCCATTAAAGCTTGAAACGCAAAGAGCCCGGCGCAGCGTCGTTGCGTGGCGGATGCGGTTTTTCGGTAAAGCGAACGCGGTCCGGGGGACGTCGCACGAAAAAACCGCGCGGGATAGCGGAGCGGAGGCAGCGTGCGTGACATATTATGAAGCAGTAATCGGCACTATCAACAGTCGACAGTTTCAGAATGATCAAAAATTTAAAACCGCCTCCGCCCCTTGAGCTTAAATCGGGAAAATCGCTTAAGTCTAAACTTACCAAATTGGGATTCAGCTAAAGCTTCAGCGAGAAATTCCGCCTTTTCCTTCGTGTCAAGTATAGCAAGTGTTCCGTTATGGTGTCCGCTGTAATAACATTAATTTAACAATCAACATTAATTTACCTAGATGGAGAAGCTATCTAAAAGTGTACATGTAGAGTTCCGAGCTTCCGAGCCACGAAATCACAGAATAGTGTAATGAAGATTATATACCTCCTACCAACACGTACAGATTTAATTTAAGGATGATTCCCACTAGACCGCTACGTTTCCGGGCTGTTCACGAACTTCGGCCGTAGCTCGATCGGCCATCAAACGTTTGTGTTGACTAAAAAGCGGCTGGGCTGGGCTTGGCCGCTTCCGAACGTCATCGTCACCGGGCCCGGACGAGGCCCGACCGCGCAACGGCCGGCGTCATCCTGTCATAGAAAACAGGCCGGCCCGGACACGGAATGGCCTATTGTGAATCAACCTTAATCTGAGGGCCAAGTATAAGCTTTGTTTGGCCTGCTGGATGACCAGTAACAAATATAGTAAGGACAACCTTCCTATATTCGGCCTGTGGCCACAAGGGGGAAGAAATAAGTAGAAAAGCGAAAGATAAAAGACGAGTATGAGTACAAGATGCAGTGCTGAATGAACATAATCAGATTAATATCTTTTCTCCTCAGCGGCACGAACATGGTGGTTTTGCTGCTTGAAACCAGGGAGTGAAATGCAAATAACAAATAACCTAGACCTTTTTAAGGCACGAGTGAATAGGCATCTTCTGGGTGAGCTCGCTTCATCGTCGTCGGCCTCATCTTTGCCCCCAGGCTAGATGCAGGCCAAGAGCAATCCCATTTATAATAAATAAATATATATTTGGCTGCGAGCGTGAAAAAAACTAATTTTTCACACGTAGGTTAGTCGCAGGTCATCGTTTCATATTGCGGGGTGTAATACAAACTTGGAATTTAAACTTCATCCTTTCTGTCATTATTCCTTTTGCGTTATATGTTCTGGCCGCTGAGGTAAAAATTTGTAATCACACGAGAGCAAAGATATTTGTATCTTGTGTCTATGAATCCCTCGCTCCACTCAAGATTCTAATTTTGATTAAATTGAATTTGTTATTTGAATTATAGGATCTTTTGCTTGCTCGGGACTTAACATCAACACTCGCAGCAAAAATCTACTTTGCTCTCTTGTTGAACAAATAACTATTGCTATTCAGAAGCTCGTTTACCGGCACATGATCTTGGCATTCTCCCAGGTTATCGGCAGGTTCTGGATGACATATTCCTTGTCCTCGTAGATGAATGACTCCCATTTGTCTGTGCAAGTCTGGGGCACTGAAAAATACATCGTGCCTACCTTATAAAATAATGTTAATTATTAAAAGGTGAAACATAAGACAATACAATAACACAAATGTTTCTTACAAAGACATACCGACGCCTACCCGCTTTAGGCAGGCTACTCGCTTTGGGCACACTTCTCCTAATGTAGATTATATGTGTCCCCTAACGTAGGCCTAGCTGGCATCCAAAAAGCTACTTAGGTGTGCTCAATAAAGCAGTACTTCACCCCGGAACAGAGACTTCTATTATATAAGTCGCAAGTTCGTCCCCATATGGAGTAAGTAATAGTTCGTCCCCATCTCGCGTTTGGCTGAACCGATTTAGATGCGGTTTCCAGAAAAGTAGTTGTTACATTCTGGGGGTTTCGGTATACATACGAAGTTTGGTGATTGTGATTCATTAACAGATGAACAGATGAAAAGTCAGTATACATTCTGGGAACCGGCAAATTGTAGAATTTCATTTGATTTTGGCAAAAATAAGGATCGAAAACTATTATCATACATTTCCGAAAGGCCGAAGGGGAAAGAGACGATGAAATATAAGCATGTCTTAAATGGCCCTTAGTAGAAGTATCTGTGTACTACAGTAACACTAATAGAAGTAACGACCAAGCAGCGGTCGTAAACTCTGGTCCTTTGAAGTACAGAAATCGGCTAATTCAATATCACGTGTAACCCTTATTTTTTCCTAAATTGAAATTTAATAGGTAGGTTTTGCCAGTTCCCATTGGAGCATCCAAAAAGAAAATACTCCTTACTATTTACTCGTATACTGACTTTTTTTCATCTGTTAATGAATCATAGTTATTCCTGACTAACCCCTCTAAAGCTATCACATCATACCCACAAATATGTTAGGATACGCGGGGCTCGTTCCGTACCTCAAAATCAAAAGAGACCCGTATTCCTAATTCACGTGTGGCTGTCTGTCAGTCCGTCTGTTACAACCGATTTGCTTTAAAACTACCGGACCGATTGAATTGCAATTTGGCACAAGCAATCAAGAATTTTCATGTCCATAATACTGAATTAAAATCGGCCAAGTGTCGAATCACGCACAAAGAAGCACTATAGGAAACTCACGGCACTTAAGTCCTTTTGTTTGGGCAAGACTGATTTTCAACGATATCTCAAAAAATGGTACCTATCTTGTTGAAACCAAAAGTCGATGAAAGTATTTACTAATACGCACGATCTAAATCTTTTTAGAATCTTAAACTTCATAGTTTGGAAATTACTGTGAGGGGACTCAATTTTTACGACTAAGACAGCTAATCTATACTAATATCATAAAGAGGCAAGATTTTTTTTTTGCATAGAATAGGCTCCGAAACTACAGAACCGATTTGAAAAATTATTTCACTGTTGGGAAGCTACACTATTCTCTGGTTTTTCAGGATTCTTACTAAAATTCCAATAATGTAACCCAAGGTGTAAAAAATTACCAAAAATATTAATATTAAGGTTGATTTAAATGGAAAAAATATAGAAAGCTCTATGTCGTTGTTAAAAGCTAATCCATAGATATCCCACACGCCTATATAGTAACATAAAACTTTTTTTTTACAACCCCTGGCATGTATGGAGTGCCAAATTTTACCTCGGATTCGTATTAAGAGACCTCTCGGACACTCAAATATCGAGTTTGAACAATATCGGGACGGAAATGAAGAAAATCAATATGGCCGCCTCTTTTTCTAAATTTTACATCGGATTCGTATAAGAGACCTATCAGAATATCAGACTCTCAGATATCGATTTTGAACGAAATCGGGACATGAAGAAAATCAATATGGCCACCACTTTTTCCAAATTTTACCTCGGATTCGTATTAAGAAACCTCTCTGACGACGCTCAGATATCGATTTTGAACGTTATCGGGACGGAAATGATAAAAATCAATATGGCCACCACTTTTTCCAAATTTTACCTTGGATTTGTATTACGAGACCTCTCAGACTCTAAGATATCGATTTTGAACAAAATCGCGACGGATATGAAGAAAATCAATATGGCTGCCACTTTTTCCAAATTTTACCTCGGATTCGTAGTAAGAGACCTCTCGGACACTCAAATATCGAGTTTGAACAATATCGGGACGGAAATGAAGAAAATCAATATGGCCGCCTCTTTTTCTAAATTTTACATCGGATTCGTATAAGAGACCTATCAGAATATCAGACTCTCAGATATCGATTTTGAACGAAATCGGGACATGAAGAAAATCAATATGGCCACCACTTTTTCCAAATTTTACCTCGGATTCGTATTAAGAAACCTCTCTGACGACGCTCAGATATCGATTTTGAACGTTATCGGGACGGAAATGATAAAAATCAATATGGCCACCACTTTTTCCAAATTTTACCTTGGATTTGTATTACGAGACCTCTCAGACTCTAAGATATCGATTTTGAACAAAATCGCGACGGATATGAAGAAAATCAATATGGCTGCCACTTTTTCCAAATTTTACCTCGGATTCGTAGTAAGAGACCTCTTGGACGCTCAGATATCGATTTTGAATGAAAACGGGACGGAAATGAAGAAAATCAATATGGCCGCCACTTTTCCCAATTTTACCTCGGATTCGTATTACGACATTACGAGACCTCTCGGACACTCAGATATCTATTTTGAACGAAATCGGGAAGGGAATGAAGAAAATCAATATGGCTGGGACTTTTTCCAAATTTTACTTCAAATTCGTATTAAGAGACCTCTCGGATGCTCAGATATCGATTTTGAATGAAATCGGGACGGAAATGAGCAAAATCAATATGGCCACCACTTTTTCAAATTTTACCTCGGTGTCGTATTAGGGGACCTCTCGGACGCTCACATATCGATTTTGAACGCAATCGGGACGGAAATAAAGAAAATCAATATGGCCGCCACTTTTTCCAAATTTTATCTCGGAGTCGTATTAAGGGACCCTCGGATGCTCAGATATCGATTTTGAACGAAATCGGAACGGAAATGAAGAAAATCAATATGGCCGTTACTTTATTCAAAGTTTACCTCGGATTCCTATTAAGAGTCCTCTCGGACGCTTATATATCGATTTTTCTCGAAATCGTATCGGATGGCACTGAATAATAAAACCACTTATGATATACTGATTAATAATTCATTGAATCAAAAACGTATCTTCATAGGGCAATCACGGCACTTCATGCACCTTATAAGGAACCTACATGCCAAATTTGGTATCTCTCGAACCAACAGTTTGGGCTGTGCGTTGATATGTCACTCACTCAGTCAGTTTCTTCTTGCAATTTGGCACAAACTTTTAAGTTTTAATGTCCGCAATATTAAATTTCAAAATCAATGCCAATTTCGAAATTATCGCCCCAAAAATACCACAAAAAAACACCCATATTAATATTTAGACATTCCAACCCCCTCGCACCCCAACAGAGGGGATGGTGTTTCACGTTCTCCACGTGGGATTTTAAAATCATTGTTGTTTTCGTAATCAGCGACCCGATAAACCATAGAAACAATACCCATATCGATTTTCAGAATTTGTTACCACATTTCCCCCTTTTAGGGGTTAATTTCTCAAAAAACCTGAAACACATGTTTACTCATTTATCGTTAGGAAATACTACTGTGAAGTTTGGAATAAAATAGTCCAACTAATCTTGATTCCCCATACAAACTTCAGACCTCCATTTCACCCCCTTAGATATTGAATTTTGAAAAATCCTTTCTTAGTGCACCCCTAGATCTTATAAGGAACCTACGTGCCAAATTTGAAATCTTTAGGACCAGCGGTTTGGGCTGTGCGTTGATATGTCAGCCAGTCAATCAGTCAGTCAGTCAGTCAGTTTCTTCTTTTATATATTTAGATGAAATAATAGTTCACTTAGTTTATTAGGTATTCAGGCTAAAACTTTTGGAACACATTACGTAACATTACGTTAGTTGTATCTGTTTCCTGGCTATTTTCTATTGTATCTTGAGGGTGGTTCCCGATACATCTAATGGAACATTAGATATCTATTGTCAAACTTTTGCTACTAATAATTTATCATTTATTTATTTATTAACTCACCTCTGTATTGTTCATGAAAACTGGCCCCACACAGCGCTACCATAGACAAAATAAACCCCAGCACCATGCCCACGTCTTACCATAAACTAGAGAGAAAGAGTTATGGCCATTTTGAAATTATTTTCGAACTGGTTACAGGTTTTCTTAAGATTATAGTATGTAGGGTGACAATCGTGTTTAGAAACATAGGACATTCTGCAATAAAGGTCTACCGTTTAGATTTAAATGCTTGTAAGGCGCGTGGCGTGGTTTTACCTATGTATATTTTTATTTCTATGAATATAAAAATACGTTAAAAATTAATTCAGCATGTAATGCATTCAGCAATAATTTCGGTAACAAGTTAACAAATCATTGTGACTGACATTAAATTGTTTCTAAAAAGTGTCAAACAAATGTTAGTAAGTATGTAGGTGACATAACTTTGCTGCTCGGGAAACTTTTAAAATTAATTTATTATGCACAAAGACATATACACAATAGTTATATATTTTTTATAAAACTGTTAATAATACGTTTGTATGGATGACATACACTGTATTTTTTGGGCTAAGTATGTTATGTTTTTGATTAACTTCGAGTTTTTATTTAAATTTATAAATATATTTTATAAGAACCCTTTGTAGTTTTTCTTAATTTTCAAATTCATGTGCGTCACATACTATTAAAGTCATACTTTCTTCCCGTGTGTGTGTGTGTAAAATAAATGAATAATGGAACTTTTTTCAAGAGGTGGGGCAAAGCGGAATTTCATCTAGCTCATAATTAGCTATCGAGCAAAAAAATCTAAACTTACCAATGTGAAATGGTTCCATCTCTGCATGGTGCTGGCATGATCGCCAGCGCTGGTCTTCCGATGGGACCATTGGGTATGTGGTATGTACTTCGTTCGTTCGTTGTATTCCTAGTGGTGAATACGGTCGCAAGAGCTCCCGAATGATACGCTGAGAGAGAGCTGTTGAGAGTGCTGGAACTGCAGTTGTCAGCACAACCTTAAATCAATAAAGGGTCGACAATGCGCTTTTGATTGTTCTAGAGTCGCAAGTGTCCATAGGCTACGGTCTTATACCATCAGATAGACTGCATACTGCATGTTTGTTTGCTAAAAAATAAATGAGATTTATAAATATATTGGTATTTGTTGGTAAAATATAGTTGGTAAAGTTAAAAAAGTATATGTGTGATAGACGACAGACGGACACGCGAGTGACAGCAATAGGGCTCCGTTTGGACCCTTCGGGTAAAGAGCCCTAAAAAGTAAACCAATCGCCACTTCGTCAATTCTTGAGACTAAAGGCTGGGTTGCACCAAACCGCCTGTAATCGTAACCGGTGTTCGTTAAAACCTGAATGTATGGAAAGTTTGACAAGTTTCTATGAGGTGACAACTGCGGGCGCCATATTTAACGTTGATCGGTCTGTGATCGTAAGTTGGTGCAACTCAGCCTAAGTAGCAAATGAACCCTGCGCTCCATTAAAAATATTAAGCGGTGTCAACGGGGGGAGACAAAATAAGTGATACGGGTATAAATATTAATCCTCAAAACCAGACCTGACTGGCCACCTTAACATAGGCGCGTGAGTGGCCTATTCATGTTATTGTACAAGTCACGTATTTTCACAACAGAGGGAGGAAACGACTCTCAGATGTTTTGAGATCCGATCACAGAGGTTTTAATAAGCTGACAGAAACCCTTTTCAAATCTATAGTTCTGTGATTCAGTTGTAGATGAGGCTCACAGGTTAAGGGTTAAGAGTCCGTGTAATTATAGCTGTTGGTTCTCCTTATATAAACAAATAAATACAGTTTTGACTCAATCAAATTTTTTAATATCGAATGGAAATATGTATATTATATTTTCGTACCTACACGCGATTGAATTTACGCAGACTAATAATAATAATAAAATAATAATAAATATTGGGGGACAATCTTACACAAATCGACCTAGTCCCAAACTAAGCAAAGCTTGTACTATGGGTACTAGGCGACGATATACATACCTACTTATATAGATAAATACATACTTAAATACATAGAGGACATCCAAGGCCCAAGATCAAATCCGTGCTAAATGCACGAATAATGCCCTGGCCGGGATTCGAACCCGGGACCTCTAGCTCCAGAGGCAGTGTCACTACCAAATAGGCCAGGTCGTAATAGGTTTTGCGTATACATTTTCCTAATTAAGTAAATTTTTATATGTTTATTTTTATAAAATGATGTTTACTTTAGGTTAAATATTAGCAATCTTTATTCGATTCTTATGAAATTAGTCCCCGTCATTTATTTATTTATTGAAAAAAAAAGATCGAAAGTAGAAAAAAGTGCTCCACTGACACGTATACGGAATTTTAATCCTACGCGCTATCTCGAAATCTTCTCTTCATCTTCATATCAGCCAAAAGACGTCCCCTGCTGGGCATAATCCTCCCCCAAAGTGTTTTGAGAGCCTGAGGTTCTGAAACTAAGCGGCCGTAATTCTCATAATTCTCTAAAAACATGTCTGTAAGTTTGGTACCTACACGTTGTTTGTAAATAATAATTTTAGAGCAATAAATACTACGATATAACAAATATCAAAATGAGGATATTTTGCAACTTAAAATTCATTCTGCATTTAAACTACACGTGATTATTGACCGTTTGGGGAAAACAATAAAAATACAATTAAGTTACAATTCATTTCCACACAGGAAAGGTTCACATTGCGAAATATTCCTTGTAAACAGTTTTCAGTAGAAAGACGTAACCTTTGTATGTATTATAATAATTCGAACTATTAGAGGTCCACACCTAATGACATGGCCATTGCAATCTGAATCTTCTAACTAAGACAATAGAATTGCTATTTGAAAGAACCATTTCATTAAAACCCAGCTACCCCAATTCCAGTTTCAACTACGGGCACTACGGGTATAATCATACCCAGTATGTTATAAGTTTGTAACATCTGCCTTGTTAACATTTAGAGGTCCGATAACTCCTTAGATTGTAGTTAATTAACGTGTTCATGTCTTGTAGTGGGCCTGATTCTAAGAGAATTTTTTGAATGAAACATAGCCCTGAGACATTTGATATACAGTTTGTTACCCGCATGCGGGCTTTTCTTTAAGCAGGGTATCGAAACGTAGTTCCTAAAACTAACCATGAACTTCGTTTTATGGTAAAACTAATATTTCAATTTCCTTTGTTTCCGAAAAAAATTCAATTGCCAGCAATGCAAAGTCAATTGTCAAGACAGTACAAATGAAATGACACCTCTTAATGTTTTGTTTACTACGACGTCATCTTAAGCAAGTGCACCTAGTATATTGAAGGTGCAGATTTAAGAAGTTTAATTGTATAGTTAATTAAAATATAATTATGATTTGTTAATACATGCAAATAACAGTTGCTAATAAAACATACAATTGTCCGTTTTGAAAAAAGCCCACTTGCTGGTAACGCACTGTATAAAATTTTGATATTGAACACCTAACTGGATATGGTACAACAGCACTATTTGGGCCATACACAGTTGAAAAAGCGAAAGTTGTCCCTCATGTAGTCAATAAATAGTTTAACTTAATTTACAGTACATATGGTGCTACTTTACCGCACGAGTGCGGTAATCAGCAGATTACGTGCATATGTCGAAACTTTAAAGAGCCATATTACTGTAAAACGTTGTACGATACACGTGCGAATAGGTTATTCGCAACTCGTGTCGATTTAAAACACTCCCTTGGTCGTGTTTGAATTTATCACCACTCGATGCGAATTTCCTGTTCTCTGCACTTGTATCGTAATGTACTATTACAGTACATATGGTGCTATTACTTAACCGCACGAGTGCGGTAATCAGCAGATTACGTGCATATGTCGAAACATTAAAGAGCCATATGTACTGTAAAACGTTGTACGATACACGTCATCATCATCATCAGCCCACTGCAGTCCACTGCTGAACATAGGCCTCTCCCAAGGCGCGCCACAAAGTGCGGTCCTCTGCTTTACGCATCCAGTCACTTCCCGCCCTCCGACATACGTCGTCTCGCCACCTGGCCGGCGAGCGAACCACACTACGCTTGCCGAGGCGCGGCCGCCACTCCAGGACACGCTTACACCAGCGGTTGTCAGTTCTACGACAGGTGTGGCCAGCCCACTGCCACTTCAGTTTGCTAATTTTAAAAGCTATGTCGGTTACTTTAGTTCTCTGACGGATTACTTCGTTCCGTATTTTATCCCTGAGAGAGACCCCAAGCATAGCTCTCTCCATAGCGCGCTGAGCTACTTTTAGTATGTGGACTAGCCCCATAGTCAGTGACCACGTCTCGGCTCCGTAGGTCATAACGGGAAGTACGCACTGGTTGAAGACTTTCGTCTTTAAGCTTTGCGGTGGCAAACAAGCGTACGGCCCGCCTGATGGTAAGCGGTCACCGCAGCCTATGGACGCCTGCAACTCCTAGGGGTGTCACATGCGCGTTGCCGACCCTTTAAGACTTTATACACTCCTTTCTTGAAGAACCCCATACTGTAGTCCGTCGGGAAAACCTCGGCAGGGAGCTCATTCCACAATCGGAGCGTCCCAGGGAGGAAATTCCTCTGAAACCGTATGTGACGCAACTTCCCAAACGCTGCCCAACCTAACTGGATCCTACTATCGGCTTCCTTCTCGAAGTTGTTCCTGCCTAATTGCAATAGCTGCCCCAGGTATAGATACTCCGAGACAGCTTCGAGAAGTGTGGACTGGACCCCCCCCCCTTATATACGTCACTAGGGGCCCGGTTAGAGATTCACAATATGATGTTCCCGGTATGTCATAGTGATATCGCTCTCTTGTTTCGTAGAATAATTTTTAAGAAAAAAAATCCGACTTCAAAGGGGAGGCCGGTGAAAGATTATTATATAAGTACTTAGATGATGCTCTCTTAGATTCCATACAATAAAATAAAAATGGCTAAAAGTATGTTTATAATGGTAGAAGACTAAGTACCCTCAATTCCTCGTGGAATCATGGAAAAACCTTGCTTGCTTGACAAACAAAACGAAGAGAACAAATCGCCAAACTTGAACTACGCGTCGTTTAAGAGTTCCGTTCTGATCATCATCAGCAGTTCCTATTCATCAAATGTCACTTTTATGAATGAAAATGCTTGATTGGTTCATAAAAATACTAAAATTACTATTTGTGTGCCTTTCACATTTTCATTCCCACGATTCCTAATGGATCCCATCATCAGAACTCGAGCATGACAAAAATCAATCGTGAAAATAGAACTTGCTTAACAAACACAGCTAGAAGGACAAATCGCCAAACGTGAACTTTTCGTCGTTGAAGAGTTCTGTTCTGATCATCATCAGCAGTTCCACTTCATCAAATGTCACATTTTTGTATGATAATGCTCGATTTGTTGATAAAAACACAAAATCACTATATGTTTGCCTTTAAGATTTGAGGAGTTCCCTCAATTCCTCATGGATCCTATCATCAGAAATCGAGCATGACAAAAATTAATCGTGAAGATAGAACTTGCTAAACAAACACAGCTAGGAGGACAAATCGCCAAACGTGAACTTTTCGTCGTTGAAGAGTTCTATTCTGATCATCATCAGCAGTTTCACTTCATCAAATGTCACATTTTTGGATGAAAATGCTCGATCTGTTGATAAAAACACAAAAATCACTATATGTTTGCCTTTAAGATTGGAGGAGTTCCCTCAATTTCTCATGGATCCCATCATCAGAACTGCGTTTTGACAAAAACGGGACCAACTTGGATTATAATCAAAAAAAGAATTTTCCAAATCGGTTAAGAAATGACGGAGTTATGGAATAACAAAAAAAAAACATACAACCGAATTGATAACCTCCTCTTTTGAAATGGAATCTTGAAGTCGGTTAAAAAATAGAAAAGCATTTATCGTGACACACTCATAAAAGAAACAGGAAAAGCAGAATACAACAAAATAACTATCACGAAATGGTCCCAGCCCACACCCTAGCTGGCACCTAGCTGGTTTTATATGGTACTAGCTTTTGCCCGCGACTTCGTACGCGTAGAACTCGTTAATTGCCTTGAATTGACAGTTAAAAAAATCAATTAGACTTCCATATAGGTATTCAATGATCGTATGGAATCGAAATGTTCCAGGCTATATGGTGAAAGTGATGGACTAAATGCAAAACACCGAGGGAGAACTAATTATTTCATCTTTTTGGAGCTATCCGAGGTTACGTCCAATTCGATTCAGTAAGTTATGCTCAGAAATGGCTCGAGATGGTGACGGTCGATAATCAACCGTAAATGGTTCTATTCATCAATTTTGTCATTATAAAGAAATCCGGAAATAATATTATTACAATTTTTTGAATTTTTTTTAGAACTTATTTTATTGAAGTATACTTATATAAACTATATTAAATGATGTACTCGTATTCGGTCAGCAAAAACATACAAATGTGTGATTTGGAAATACGTAAGCAAGCCACATACAACCGTCTATGAGAACAACAGGGCGTGCCCAAATGTATTCCTACTACTTTTAACGTTTGCCCCTGTGATTTATTAATACGTAGTAGAAAATACAACTTTTAATGGAAAATGTAAACGTTTATAATTAAATGGTATATTATTCGGTATAATTGGAATAGGTGGTATCAGTACACTTTTCTCCCTTGGCTTCTCCCGTTAAAATCGTACCCTTCACAATCATCATCATCATATCAGCCGAAGGACGTCCACTGCTGGACATAGACCGGGAGGTCTACTCTTTGCGCCACCCGCATACAGCGGACTCCGGTACGTGGTCGCCACTCGAGAACCTTTCCGCCCCGACGGCCATCGGTTCTACGTGCAATGTGCCCCGCCCACTTAAGTTTAGCGATTCGGAGGGCTATGTCGGTTACTTTGGTTCTACTGCGGATGGCCTTATTTCTTATGGGATCACGCAGAAATACTCCCAGCATAGCCCTCTCCATTGCTCTTTGTGTGACTTTGAGCCTTCTCATGAGGCCCATAAAAACTGGCGAAGCCCTTCACAATGTCACAATTCGTTGATTATCAATCTACTTAGTGCCGTTGCATAATTTGGGTGAGTCTAAGTTGCGCATTTACAAAACTGATACCCCACCTTTAGTTCTCAAGCGTGTGGGATGGCACCCCGGATAGCTCCAAAGAGTTCAAAAATTAAACGGTAGGTAGTGGTGTCATCAGCGGACATGTCAGTGTCGACGGAAATATATACTTTTTTTGCGTATAAGTTATTTTGTTCAAGATATTTTTGTCGATTATAAAAACAATATCATTTTATGGTACCAAAATGGTTCTTTCACACAGCCAATTGTTGTCATTAATATTTAATTCTCTCTCTAATTTCAAAATATGTCAAAATTCTTAGCCAGACATTATCAGTAATTATGACAGTTTTTAGGGTTCCGTACCTCAAAAGGAAAAAACGGAACCCTTATAGGATGACTTTGTTGTCCGTCCGTACGTCTGTCTGCCTGTCAAGACCCTTTTTCTCAGGTACCCGTGGAGGCATTAAGCTGGAATTTATATCAAATACTCAGGTCTACTGTCTCTTGGAGCTGTGAAAAAATATAACTTCTAAGCCAACGCAATCAAAATATACAACCGTTTATGCCGCAAATTTCCGCAAAAATTTTTGACAATCGCATGGGAATCAAAACCTAGTAGTACTTCCTTCCCGTGAACACAGAATCTTGAAAATTGCCACAACGTCTTATAGCACAGATAAGGAAAAATTGCGAAAACCGTAATTTTTTAGTTACATCATATATTTTTTTTTTACGGAACCCTTTTTCGCTGCCTATAATAATAAATATAAATAAATAAATAAATATATTGGGACAATTTTTTACACAAATCGAACTAGTCCCACAGTAAGCTCAATAAGGCTTGTGTTATGGGTACCAGACGACGACATATTTAATAGATATATACATAAATACATAGAAAAACATCCAAGTCTCAGGAACAAATGTCTCTGCTCACCACAGAAACAAATGCCCTTACCGGGAATCGAACCCAGGACCTCTAGCTTCGGAGGCAGTGGCACTAACAACTAGGCTAAACAGGCCGACAAATATACCCCTTTCTATTATACGAAAAGACAGCTAGAAAATAGTGTCCGGCGGGCTTAGTGAATGGAATCATACCTTTGGCCGGGGGAGCCAGGACGGGTATGACGGACTCCCGGGAACCGCCCGGACTACCGTCTAAAGTTTGTAACGGACAGAGCGCGGCGCAGTGTCGTTGCAGGGCGGAGGCGGTTTTTCGGTAAAGCGAACGCGATCCCGGGGTCATCGCGCCAAAAAACCGACCGTGACTAGGAGCGGAGGCGGCTTGTGTGACATATGAAGCAGTAATCGACACTATCGACAGTCAACAGTTTCGAAAAGATCGAAAATGAAAAACCATCTCCGCCCCGCACCGCACCGCGAACGCTCTGTGCGTTTCTAGCTTAAAATAAAACCCCACGGTGTTCTTCTCGCTGTTTATGGTGGAGCCACAGGAACGCTTACACACGACACTTCCGCAACTCTATCACCAGCTGTCTATCATTGTTTGGAACCATCACGAAGAGGGAATCGGCCCTTTCCCTAAAAAAGGACCTTATTCCATCGGGTGACGAACGTCCCCGTATCTGTCACCCGGAGGCCCTCCTAATACAATCATACCTATTTCGTCAGTTTCTAACCGACCGTTACCAATTCGAGCAGTTTCTGAGCATGCGCACCGGATGCATCGTTAAATAGTTTTTTTACTAAATTAAATGTTAAGGTTTCAAGTTCCTAGGCTTATAAAAATAGTTTTACTCCGCGCAATGAAAATGTTATCACTAAGATTTAAAAACATCAAAACTAATTTTGTATTAAGTAGTAACGCTGCTAACAAAAATTCCAAATTTCAAATTAAAGTGAAAATTAAAAATTTAGTGCTCCGAGCAGGATTCGAACCTGTGACATCTGGCATAATACTTGGCCAATCACCCACAATTTTTTTCATTTATGTTCACTTTAATTTCAATTTTAATAACATCAAAAAGTGCCGGATTCGAACCCGAGTGCATCGTCTTTGCAGATCATATGCCAAACCAATGAGCCACGGATGAGTTGTGAACACATGGCGAATTTTTGACTTAGTACCTTGATGATTTAGGTATCTCTATGTCAACAAAACTGTTATATCTCCCGTCACATCAATATTTTCTCTCCATATAAAGTTTCATCCCCTTTTATGCCCCTAAAAGGGATGATTTTTGACATAAATTATAGCCTATGTCCTATTCTGATATATAAGGTACCTAACTGGAGAGTGTCATAAAGATTCGTCCAGTAGTTTTTGAGATTAAGAGGAACGTATCTACATAAATCCAAACTTTCACGTTTATAATATTATTAGGATTAGGATTAGGATTGTTCTTGATTTTAATCAAGAACATTGTAAATGTATATATGTCTCTAGCTCTAACAACGAACAAGTTTGTGATTTTTCTTGATCAAGTGTCTATAAGCTATGGCATCTGCTTACCATTGGATGGGTTTTGAATTTGTTGCCACCATCATTAAAAAAAACATAGCCGCCTGGTTCGTAGCGTGTCATGTAGCTCAGCAGTACAGTCAGCTGCAGAGAAATCTGACCCATGTACAGTCAGGTGACCTACGGATCACACCGTGATCGCGTGATCCAACTTTGTGGCGTGATCAAAGTCAGGGGATCTCAACGTGACCTATTAAGCGTGTTGTTATGGCAAAATATGATTTATTGTGGAGTATTTTCTGCTAGGAGTTTTTCCTTTCTCATAACGTGTAATTGTAAAAAAATCGTTCTCTGCTCATTGCCTCTACATCACACCGAACTGACTAAGGAAAGATTTTAAAAGGTTTCTTCGTTCAAACAATGTACAATTTTTTTTTGTTTTTAACCTAAGAATTTAAGAATACAATTTCATTGGCTATAAACCAAAAGTATTTTTCATTGTTTTGACAAACACTTTTGGTTTATAGCCAATTGGTTCAATGACAACAATCAACATACCAACATGATTCTAGATGGATTGTTCGTACTTACAAGCTTTTTCGCTTGTGCTGGATGGAGCCTATTTTCAAAACTTGCAAGTTTTTGAGACAAAGTAAATCTCGGTACAAGGCCCTTAAGGCATTGTACCGAGGATGCTGGCGGCATTTCCTCGCTGTATCGCAATGCTGATACGTTGAGCGAGGAAGTCGCCAGCTCTTCGGTCATAGAGCTACAACTAACGTTAACAATTTACCCATTTAACTTTGTATAATTTTTATATTGTGCAATTTGTAAATTTAGTTTATAACTTATTTCATATGTTATAATTTTTTTTATTGTTTATTTTATTGGGGGACAATCTTACACAAATCGACTTAGTCTCAAACTAAGCAAAGCTTGTACTATGGCTACTAGGCGACGATATACATACTTATATATAGATAAATACATAGAGAACATCCAAGACCCAAGAACAAAATCCGTGCTAAATGCACAAATAATGCCCTGGCCGGGATTCGAACCCGGGACCTCTAGCTTCGGAGGCAATGTCACTACCAACTAGGCTAAACAGGTAGTCAAATATTTGTATAAAATCTCAACCAAATTATCTTAGTAACAACCTTATTATATTGTAAAATGATGTGTTCACCTATAATTGGGGTACGTAAGCCCCCTCACACTTTATGCCATAAACAAATATTACCTTACCTTATGTACCCTGTTGGTGTCCCGTGCAATAAAAAATCAAATAAAATAACGTCAACCAGACGCTTCGCAATTTCTGCAAATAACTTGTGCGCGCTGGGACCCCATGGACCGAGAGTTTCGACCAATTTTCTAATGTCCGATCGAGCTGGGCATACTTATGTAAGTACGGTGGCAATGCAATATTATGGCTGGTGCCAAGCTGATCTGATAAAAGAGACAGAAGGTGGCCATAACAATGACTACTCGTAAACTACACAAGGTTAATTCATCGTGTTTGGACTCATTGAAAATCCAAAGCCGGAACAGCGGCCAAAAAGCTGAGCATCCTAAATAAGGTCAAGCGATACTTCACCCCTGGGCAGTTTCTATCTTTATATAAAGCCCAAGTCCGGTCTTGCATGGAGTATTGTAGTCACCTTTGGGATGGCTCGGCTAAGTACCAACTTGCCGCACTCGACTCGGTGGACCGCAGAGCCAGGAGGCTCATTGGCGGCAGTACGGTAGTGGAAAATAAGCTGCAGAGCTTAGCACATCTACGCAAAGTAGCATGTCTGTGCGTCTTCTATAAACTGTACTTCGGTGAGTGTGCTCAGGAGCTCCATGAGCTCATACCGCCTTCCCCCTTCTTCCATCGGACATCCAGACGTACGGCTGGCTACCATCCTTACTTGGTCGAAATTCCTCTAATTCGAACCAAGCGCTTTGCATCTTCTTTTATAATGCGCACTTCTAAGGTTTGGAATTCTCTGCCGGCGTCTGTATTTCCGAGTTCATATAACCTGGACCTTTTTAAGGCACGAGTGAATAGGCATCTTCTGGGTGAGCTCGCTTCATCGTCGGCCTCATCTTTGCCCCCTGGCTAGATGCTGGCCAAGAGCAATCCCATTTTTAATAAAAAAAAAAATTGAAACCCTCTCAGCGACTTTACCCTTTGGGTACGGAACCCTAAAAATCATCTGGCTTAACACTACGGATCTGTTGGTATTAGTAATCTAAGATTGGATCAGCGTCGTACACTAGAGCGTTTACCTTAGCTCCCGAAAAGGCATAAATCCCGGAATCAAAACCAGGTAATTAAGAGGCGGTACGCGATGTGCTGCGATACGGGTAATCGCGGCTTAGGGATGCTCGGAGTCGCTGTTAACGTTCTAAATTTTAAATTTTTAGGGAGATTGATTTTACCACCACGTCTCGTCACCGTTGAACTACGTACCTCTTGTAATAGTTTTTTGTATTCATACTCAGATTTAGTTATTTTAAGTAGGTTAAGTATTTAGTTGCTTTGTGTTGTTATTATTTTCTACTACAGCATTATAATCTGTCAATTAAATGACCGACAGCAGTATTAAAACAATGAACTTTTTATACAAATGCTTGTCTACAACGTAAACAAGTCATTGTAGGGTAGAATCAAACTGGATTTGCATACATTATTATACAACTGTTTTTTTTAAAGAGGCACACGTCTATGCCCATATCCTGCCACCATATTGATTTTTAATATATATCACATTATTTTGCTATCGTAGAAAAAATATTGTATGCAACATTACATAATTAGATCTTAAAATTCGAGAGTCGAGCATAAAATACACCAGTTTACTGGAACCAAACTGAACTATCATTATAACATCCTCATACAGTCTACTGGCGTCGTATAATTGTAATACGCTTTTTCTCGACAGTATAAATTAATATATAATAGACTCTGAAGGCGTGCTAGAGAAGTAATAATCTGAAACCTGTAAGGCAGCAGTGAGAGAAGACATGCAGATTTACAACCAGGTCGACCCAGGACTGACCAACCAGCAACGCACGATTAGGAGGGCCGATAAGTAACGCTAGTAATGGAGTTTCATACAATAATTGCCAGCCTCTTATTACTAGAAGGCCTCACTAAAGCTCGCCTATCTATTTCACACTCGGCGGACAGTCTTCTTTCCCAGTCTCTATACTTACTCCGTTGGCTGAGCAACCCAAAATGAATCTTAGCCTCCGGCGCGAGAGTGCCACTTTTCTTGGTTCTGCGCTTACTCTTGTCAATTGCTGATATGTATTGGAGTTTACGCAAATCCACCTTCATAATGTCGCTTCAGCGATACCTTGAGCATCATACGCCCTATATATGACGCCTATATGACCTACCGGACGGACGGCCATGGTATACTTTCTTCACTTGGCCAAGCCAACGGAGTCTGTGAGTTATTGTCTCTCCAACCAGGTCTACAAAGTCACACAATGTTTTTTTCGATGGAAGACGACCAGATGGAAGCTGCATGCGTATGATGGTTGCCATTTTATCACTTATCGTCGTGGATAAGACGCCTTACTCTCCCACTCGCATACTTGTCAGAACGTGACGAATGTCTTATCCACGGCGATAAGTGATAAAATGGCAACCATCATACGCCTGCGGCTTTCATCAGGTCTTTTTCAATCGAAACAAATATTGTGCGACTTTGTCCTATTAAAAAAATCAATTTTTTATAAACCTAATTTCCTCCCGTCGACTCCACATCTGCCTGAAACCCCGCCCACCTGTTGCCTGCCTCGCTATAAAAGCGACGCGGCTCTGGCCCGCTGGCAGTCCGCACCGAGCTTTACCGAGTCAACTTAACCAAACAACTAACCAGGGTAAGTTTAAAAAACCATATAATCATTAAGGCTTGTCCTTCGTCGTCGTATCGATCGTTAATATGTTTCCGACAAAAAATCATTTTTGATAGAAATTTTTTGAATGATCGTAAATGAGTTACTATTTTTACAGTCATATACCTACTACTCGTAGAGAGGGTTCCAATGAGCTCGAACACGACAGGTTTATGTCCATCTTCTGTCTTCAACATCAGATTATGTTATGAGTAGCTTGATGATACCTACCATAATATTTTATTGTCACGTAACATAAGTTGGCACACTTACATGGATGTTGAGAAAAACAGCTTAAAAATTGAGTTGCAAGATACGACCCGCATATAAATACAAACTTTGCAAGTTACGAGTAACCCTTTATTTGGCAATGTATTGACAAGATAACGATACTATTTACAATCTCTTTGTTTTTTTTTCTGACTGAAATTGTTTGGACTATCCACTGCCACCGACGCTTGAATTGGGGGTGATTGCCCCCAATTATTTTATGTCAAAAAAGGGTTAAATTAAAGCTTATAAGTAGTTTTGTAAAAAAATTATGCAATGAACTATTACAATGTATCATAATCTGCAGGAAATCCATAGGTATTAATGTAAGTACATTAACTCAACAAGTCCCTCCTAATAGTAACCTATTAACTTCCATTTTACTAATACTGCGTTCTTATCGGAAAAACATGAAATTTGTGTGTTTAAGTTTTTCTTATACATATTTTGTTGGCTTTATGGGGCGGTATAATCGCCTAGCAACAAGCCCTTTTTTATCAATAAAAAAAAAGAAATTATGTAATTTTTATTTCTTTATCAATGTAAGTACAATCACTTGGTATTCTTACTTTTTTAAAACAGTTCGTTTTGTCAAAAAACTGGTTTTATGCTGATTTCGCAAGTTTCCGGAGGATTGAGCTAACACTATGTACAATTACTTATTCTGTGTTAACACCACTTAATAACACTAGCGAGCGGGTAAGTAAGACAAAAGTTTGGCTACGGAGCCTTAAAAAGGGATTCCACGCGTTTGTCATCGATTTCTGAAGTTTTGAGTTCATATTTATCCGTCAAACTACAGATATATTTATGGCACAAACGATTATTGCTTCTTCAATCCTTTATCTACATTAACAAGAGCCGAGTTTTGAAAAGAAAAACAAGATTAAGAGTTAATCAAAAATAGTCCAAAAAAGCTATATTTTCGTTATTAGTATGTTGTTTATGCACTTATCAAGTATGAAATCTGCTTATAACTTTTTCTTATTGACGTCTCTAACGGTAAGAAAGATATTTTTACTAATATTTACAAAAGTTACACTTTACTAAAATTGCCAACGTTTGATCCCATATATCTCAAAGACGGTCAGTCTTGAAGTAAATATGGGGTGCTGTTTTGATAAACCTCGTTGTTGTTAATACGATAAGCCAAAAAAACCACAGTTTGACTAATGGTTTTGTGAAGTTTGAAGGAAATATGACTAATGACGTGACACATTTCTGTAGTCAAATTGCGTCCTTTTTAACCGACTTCAAAAAAAGGAGGAAGTTCACAATTCGTAGGAATATTTTTTATGTATGTTCACCGATTACTCGGAGACTATTGGACCGATTTCGAAAATTCTTTTAATGTCTGAAAGGGTATGTTTTCTAGTTAGTTCCATTGACATCAAGTTTGGATCTGATGACGGGATCTTGGAGAAACCGAGGAAACTCCTCAAATTATATGGCAGGAGAGGCCGAGTATGAGTGGAAAAGTATGGAGTCGCTTTTTTTTGTTAAAAAATCACTTGTTTATTTATGTATTAATACGCTTTCAGTATTAATACGCTATTCGCGTTCATATCAGTATTAATACGCTAAACTATTGTTAATGCGGATCGATCCGTGCAATTCCGCCAGCTATCACATAAACCTACTAAGGTTTTCAATAGTGGCTAAGTATATAATTTTCTTGTAATTAAACATGTTAGATTTAATAAATTAAAAAAAAATGTGTATTTGTATAATCTGAATTCGATGTTTTCCTAGTATATCCGTAAGTTTTGCTTATTGGTAACGTAATTTTTTTTTGTGTTGTAAAATACCATATATGTCACCATAAAATAATTCAGCACGTAATGTATCTCATTTTGATTTATCTATTGAAAGCATATTTGAAATATTAAGTCGAGTAGCCATATTGATCACATTGATCAAGTATTTAACACTAATAAGTAAAAATGAAAAATACTAAACATGCTTCTTCCATGTGTCAAATAAGTGTACGCAATACATTGCTGCTAGAAAAAAAAAACAACATTGACTATGCTCTGGTAGTTACCACTATCTTAACAATTTGTATTAATATCTGTTCATATCACTAAAATTAACGTCTGGTTTCAGTTTGTGGCTATATCAACAATAAACGCTGTAAACATACGAATGTACGTATCACGTGGTTGCCGAAGGTAAGACCGGCAAATAAAAAAAAGACTTCAATGTCCGACGGATTTGGGTAGTCTTGATAAGGAAGTAACCAGGAGAGCCAATGTACTCCTAGGTAATTTTCATAAAAATCAATATCATTTTATTATTTTTATTACCGCTCGGTGCTTTAATTTAATCAAAATATAAAATCGCTCACACTGATCACGTTTGTTCGGCAGCTGCAGCAAAACAAAAGAACATAGCCGTTTGAATTTTACTTTTTTTATTGCGCACTTCTAAGGTTTGGAATTCTCTGCCGGCGTTTGTATTTCCGAGTTCATATAACCTAGACCTTTTTAAGGCTCGAGTGAAGAGGCATCTTCTGGGTGAGCTCGCTTCATCGTCGGCCTAATCTTTACTCCCTGGCTAACCAACTGCTGCTGCTGCTGGATACTGGCCAAGAGCAATCCCTTTTTTAATAAAAAAAATATATTAATGATTGACACTTACCGGCCAGTCTTAAAACAAGGTTTAAAAGATTTCGTAGTTAATTTACATTTGCACCACAAAGAGTTGCCATTTATTACGGCGGTACGGCGGTAACTGAAAGCTAATGTAACAAAAGAATGAATTTATTAAAGGGAAGCTTTGAACAAAACTAAATTAATTACAAACTATACCTAAGTAGCTTATTACTAGTTGTTGTCAGGCGCCAGGAGGGATTTTTTTGTGACAGTGGAACCCTGCCTATCCATATGCCACCGCAGAGGTGTTGAAAAAAACTTCCCCGAAAATTAATAGAAGTTATTGACTATAAGTATAAAGCCAGACTCACCACAATGCGCTGTGGTTACGAATAAAATCATTAGGTGACAAATGGAAAAATAAACTGAGGATAACAGAAAAAATATCACGGAAAAACATAATATATCTCACTCTCTACAGCATTTGAAGATTGCAGATCACCCGATATCCAATCCTATAGAAAATGTATGATCCACGGTTAAAGGATAAGTCACAAATAGAAGCATTTCTCTAAACACTAATATTATAAATGCGAAAGTTAGGATGTTTGTTGCTCAATCACGCAAAAACGGCTAAACGGATTATGATGAAACTTCGTATGTAAATAGTATGTAGCCTGGATTAACATATGGGGATATGAAGTAGAAGATTACGCGGACGAAGTCGCGGGCAGAAGCTAGTTGTAATATACTTATATATTCTGATCGACATAGCGTACCTAAGGGTCTTTGTTGAACATTCGAAGGTAGGCAGGAACTGCTTGAACTATTTTATTGCTGACGAAGGTTGTGTGTATGTAGATTAGAGTTTTGGAGTTTGGGGTGTAGATTATGATGTTTACTTATAAACTAGCATGTTTCTTATATACGCTAAGATGTTAGGATGAGTATATTTAATTTTGAAGTGCCTGCAATATTCTTCGTTTTTAATATTACTGAGTGTGTTACTATTACTATGCATCTCTTTCGAAGTGCAGAATAAATCTTTGACACTATTGCCCCACAGCACCATTCCATATTGGAGCCATGACTGGACAAAAGCATGATATGCACAGACAGCCGTCTTTTGGAATGTGTTTATTATTATATATCTAAGGACGTATGCAAACCTAGATTATCTAGCATAACTGGCTTTATTCAACATTTTCCTTTATAAGTCAAAAATTAACAAATAATTTTTAAGAAAAAAAAACCGACTTCAATGGGGGAGTCCGGTGAAAGATTATTAATCTTAGATGGTGCACTCTTAGATTCCATACAATAAAATACAAAAATGGCTATAAGTATGTTTATAATGGTTATAGAAGACTAAGTACCCTCAATTCCTCATGAAATCATGGAAAAACCTTGCTTGCTTGACAAACAAAACGAAGAGAACAAATCGCCAAACGTGAACTACGCGTCGTTGAAGAGTTCCGTTCTGATCATCATCAGCAGTTCCACTTCATCAAATGTCACTTTTATGAATGAAAATGCTTGATTAGTTCATGAAAATACTAAAATCACTATTTGTGTGCCTTACACATTTGAGGAGTTTCCTCGATTCCTAATGGATCCCGTCATCAGAACTCGAGCATGACAAAAATCAATCGTGAAAATAGAACTTGCTTAACAAACACAGCTAGAAGGACAAATCGCCAAACGTGAACTTTTCGTCGTTGAAGAGTTCTGTTCTGATCATCATCAGCAGTTCCACTTCATCAAATGTCACATTTTTGTATGATAATGCTCGATTTGTTGATAAAAACACAAAAATCACTATATGTTTGCCTTTAAGATTTGAGGAGTTCCCTCAATTCCTCATGGATCCCATCATCAGAACTCGAGCATGACAAAAATTAATCGTGAAAATAGAACTTGCTTAACAAACACAGCTAGGAGGACAAATCGCCAAACGTGAACTTTTCGTCGTTGAAGAGTTCTGTTCTGATCATCATCAGCAGTTCCACTTCATCCAATGTCACATTTTTGGATGCAAATGCTTGACTTGTTGATAAAAACACAAAAATCACTATATGTTTGCCTTAAAGATTTGAGGAGTTCCTTCAATTCCTCATGGATCCCATCATCAGAACTGTCTTTTGACAAAAACGGGACCAACTTGGATATATATACATACAATCAAAAAAAGAATTTTTCAAATCGGTTAAGAAATGACGGAGTTATGGAGTAACAAACATTAAAAAAAAAAAAAAAAATCTTTCTTTTCTCTTTTGAAATCTTGAAGTCGGTTAATAAGTAGAAAATGAGTTTCAGAATTTGCAACTCAAGCCCTTTAATATTGATACCCCACATGACGTCATAACTAGAATTTAATTGTTTTTCACAAATCGGTAACTTTTCATAGAAAATAAAAATATATAAAAAATACGTAAGTGGATACATTTCATTATCTCTACAATAATAGTCCTATACGTTATTTGGCGGAATAGCAAAGGATTATTGTTCTAGAGATTTCACATGGAATTCCATAAAGTAACGACTGATTCAATTCACGTAAAATATATGATTACAAGCTGATTTATAAATAAAATTAAACTGCCTTCAATTTACTTGGTAATAGTCAATTTACCATCGTAATCGAAATATCCTATCACTATCCATGAAAAACTGTTTACTGAGGATTTCAGGTGAACACTTTTGGTCTTCATCATCTTTACTTCACTACATAGTACTTTTCGAGAGCAAATGCACGTGTTACTTTAAAAAATCGCCGTAGTAATTAAAAATTGAGGATTTCCCTTAATTTATCCAGAATCCCGTCATCAGATCCTGGCTTGATGACAATGGGACTAACTAGAAAGCATACCCTTTTAAACGATAATATGTCTCTGAGTAATCGGTGAACATAAAAAAATAAAAGAATAATATTCCAACGAATGAATTTCCTTCTACTTTTTTGAAGTCTGTTTAAATATTTATAAATTTTTTATACACTTGAGTTGATTTAGCCTTATTTTCACCTATCCAATTCTCGGCTGCCAGCGGGTTTCGGAACGGCTTGACTCCTTGGCGCTGCGTAGAAATGTAGCCTTGCTCTGCATTTTCTACCGCATGTATTACGGGGAGTGCTCCGAGGCATTGTTCGCATTAATCCCTGCCGCTTCCTTCCGCCATCGCCCAACGCGACAAAATTTCCATCCTCACCACTTAGATGGTTGGCAGTCCTCAACTGTGCGTTTCTCCAGAAATTTCTTGCCTCGCCTGCGGTATTTCCGGACCGATTCGACCTTCAAACCATCAACAAAAGAGCGTACTCCCATCTTAAAGGCCGGCAACGCACTTGCAACCCCTCTGGTGTTGCGAGTGTCCATGGGCGGCGCTTATCGCTTACCATCAGGCGATTCGTCTGCTCGTTTGCCACCTATATCATAAAAAAAACCAACATTTCAAATCGATGATCAAAAGAATTACATGTATTTATGCATAGTTGTGAACATGTGACAAACCAAAGTGCCTTTGTGTTCTAGTAAAATATTGATTGTATGTACGAGTGACAGAGGCAGTGAAAATAATAGATTTAGATGTGCTTGTCGAATGCCATGGAAGTATGTTAAACCCTACAATACAATAAGGTGTACCAGACCACCGGAGGATGGGCAGCAGCATCCTTGGAGTGCGATGGATATACTGTGATCGCCAACCCGCATGCCAAGCGTGGCGATAATGGCATTTACCCTCCATGAAATTGGGGGAGGCTTATGTCCAGCAGTGGACGTCCTTCGGCTGATGCCACGCTCGACTCAATACTGCAATCACCGACCCTCACGCCAAGCATGGCAATATTGGCAACTATGGCATTTTACCGCCCGAGCAAGGACCGGACATTGTGGCTCTTTGGGGAAGGCCTATGTCCAGCAGTGGACGTCCTTGGCTGACATGATGATAATGCCACGCTCAAGCAAAATATTTCTTTGTAACGATGTTCAATAAGGATTTTATTTATTTATTTATTTGATTTATTCGTATAAACAATTACAAAACGCGCCATTAGTATTTTAATGAAATAAACTATTTTGTATTTGTAGTAGTGGCGTCTTAGAGAGAGCTATACTGGGAGCATCTCTGCGTGATCGCATCAGAAATGAGGCCATCCGCAGTAGAACCATAGTGTAGCCCTACGAATCGCTAAACTTAAGAGCCAGTGGGCGGGGCACATTGCTCGTAGAACCGATGGCCGTTAGAGCGGAAAGGTTCTCGAGTGGCGACCACGTACTGGAAGGCGCAGTTGGGTAGGCCCCCCACAAGGTGGACTGATGACCTGGTAAGGGTCGCGGGAGTCCGCTGGATACGGGTAGCGCAGGACCGGTCATTGCCGCAGTCTTTAGGGGTCTCCTATGTCCAGCAGTGGACGCAATCGGCTGATTTGATGATAATGATTGTGTCAGTAATGAATTGGCGCCTATTGCCACCACCAAAAAGGCACCCTTTTGCTTCGAGAAAGACACATATTAAAAAACATATATATATACATATACAAATATTTTCGAAGTCGATTAAACTGCCAACGATAAGTTTTCCTAAATTCACGGCAGATTTAAGATTGAGAGTTTCGTAATTTGCTCTTAGAAGTTATAGTAAAGGGTGAGATTTGATCTTGGTATCTAAATAAGTTAACAAGATTGCTTTAAAGATTGAAGTTTGTTACGTCACTTCTGTGCCTTTGTAGAATTTTATATTACACCACACCTTGCCAAAAAGCGCGTTTAGTCGCACGCTGCGCGTCCGGATAAACCCACTTTTTGGCCAAGTGGTGACGTAAAATTGTGTACAAAACACGGGTCGTAAAACAGAAAGCCCTCTCTCGCATATTTATGACCCTCGCCTGCGGCTCGGGCCTCAAACATCTGTGATATTGGCCTTTCTTTGTTTTACAATCCTTGTATCATAAATAGCTATTGTGAGATTGTTACTTTTTGTAACGTAAACATGTCATAGAGTAAAGCCATTTTTAAAAGTACCTAGACATTGTTTCAATGGTGTTTGTTTCGTCCGTAAGGGGCGTCCATTTTGTTAAGAGGGTTTGTAACACTAGATGGTTGTTGTAGAAACGCAAAGATTCTTAAACGCACCAGCGAATAATTCTGAAAAAAAGAATATCAATGTTTTACCAATAATTTGAACGTTTCAATTCCTTGTAAGACGCTAGAGCGCAAATTAAAATAGACTTTAAAATTAGGCCGTTAATAACTTAAAATTTGCTACTATGTAATACTTACTTCTAAACGTCAAGTGATATATTATTACAGACAAAGTGAGGAAAAAGGAGTCCTTAACCATAACCATTTTTTTACGACATAGGAGGCAAACGAGCAGACGAATCGCCTGATGGTAAGCGATTAGCGCCGCCCATGGACACTCGCAACACCAGAGGGGTTGTAAGTGCGTTGCCGGCTTTAAGATGGGAGTATGCTCTTTTCTTGAAGGTTTGAAGGTCGTATCGGTCCGGAAATACCGCAGGCGACAGTTCATTCCACAGTTTAGCTGTGCGGGGCAGGAAATTTCTGGAGAAACGCACAGTTGAGGACTGCCAACCATCTAAGTGGTGGGGATAAAACCATATCTTAATCTCTTCTAAAGACGCTAGAGACCAAGTCCAACATAGATTTTACAATTAGGCCGTCGTTATCAACTTAAAACTTGCTACTACTTTTAAACTTCAAGTGTATATTCTGACCTCTAAATCTCTACCCTTAAATGATTGGTAATTCATTTTAAAATCTGAACGTATCAAACGTTCATTTCCATCATTCGCAAATTATTAATTCATTACTTTTGACTATATGATTCTTAATTCAAATTTCGCAAGTTGGTCCGTGTGCGGGAAAGAGCACGCCATATCGAGCTATGTGTGAGCGAGCAAAACTAAAAACTGGGGGCTACAGTCACATATTTTTTTTGTATACCAATTTAATGTCTCGTCAAATTAGATAAAATTTTCTTTTCTTTTTCAAAAACCACAAGTACTCAAGCTTAAATCTTTGCGGTATGGTAGTAGAAGATACTCGGGACAGTAATTAAACTACGAGTACTAATTGGAAACAATAATAAGCAAACTGTGCACATGATAACATTTATCGCACAAGTCGTTCAGTATTTTTAACATTTCCAATATTCCGTATAGGGAAGTTACCGAAGAGGCCTTACATATTTTAAAATTTTTGAATTCATATTATTACAAAAGTATTGATAATTCCATTAAACTGATTAAACGATGTGATGCTTTTATTAGTGTTTTAGGTAGTAATGGAGTCAAATTATGATTTTATTGTGTTTAGTGGAAATTATAACCGTGTGGTGTCGGGTTGGAATAGTAACAAAGGGTGGCACCTTTCTTCCCTTGGGTGTCGTAAGATAGTAGACACTATGGGAACCAGGTTGAAGTGTGTTGTGAGTGATGGGCTAGCAAACAGTTAATTTCAAGGTACGTGTCAATTATCACAGAGCGGTATTTTTGTACATTTTCCTTCATAAATCAGAATTTATCCACTGTAAAAAAGAAGAAAAAACTGTTTTAGAATGTGCAATTTTAGCCCTTTCATATGGCAGCCCACTTGACATAGTCATTAGACTTTGAACTTTTGCCCGCTCCTCGTATCGGTAACTAGCAACCGTCGTATTTGTCATCTCGAAGATCTCACGGTTCGAAAATAAATGCCATACGATTATTATTATTATCGGTACATTTTCACAGAATATTAAATACTATTATGAGACATTTTAAATATTATGAGACATCTTTTTTACACAAATCGAACTAGTCCCATAGTAAGCTCAATAAGGCTTGTGTTATGGGTACTAGACGACGATATATTTGATAGATATATACTTAAATACATAGAAAACATCCAAGTCTCAGGGACAAATACTTTTGCTCACCACAGTAACAAATGCCCTTACCAGGATTCGAACCCGAGACCTCTAGCTTCGGAGACAGTGTCACTACCAACTAGGCTACACAGGCCGACAGAAAAAAAATATGTTCAGTGCATTCGGGTTAGCCTTCTTTATAATTATTCCAAGTTTCAAATAGATAGCATAGTTCTTAAGATATTTAGCAGCATGTCAGATAGACAGACAAAGTGGCACCATAAGGGTTCCTTTTTTACCATTTTGGTACGGGACCCTAAAAATGACGTACGATTTTTATTATTTGACTGATCAAATGGGTTTTCTGTGAAAGGGTTTGTATGAAACAATTTATTTTTGTTTTTATCGTATCGTGGTTAATTTTCGATACCTACCTGACTTTTTCAACAAGACAGACTAGACAGACAGAGAATAAAAATGTGCTTTTCAAAAGAAAATGCATGGGGTCATCTGAAAAATACTGAAATCGCAATATAATATTTGTAACCTATAATATTTGAGGAGTTCCATCCATTCCTAATGGTTTCCATCATCAGATCTTGACCAAATTTATATGGGATCACCCCTGACGTATACTCTAAATAACAAAAACAGAATTTTCAAAATCGGTCTACAATTGTCGAAGTTGTTAAGTAACAAACATATATACAAAAAAAACAAACAGACGGACATAGGACCTCCTCCTTTTTTAAGTCGGTAAAAAATTGACCTTTCTATACAGAGATTTTCCTTGTAATCCATTTCGTATTTTATATTCCGTTGGCGTTGTTTTAAAATACTAAACAATGTTTACACAAATCGCTAAGTGCCTGATAACAATGATCCATAATGTTGTGTCAATTAGTTTAAACCATGATAGGCAAAACTATTAATCCTTGATAAATCGCAAACTTGCCGGCCACTTCACAGAAAACTTGCATTAGTTTGGGACTAGGTCGATTTGTGTAAGATTGTCCCCCAATATTTATTTATTATTATTCTCCTTATTTATTCTTTTTCACACGTTAGGTTTTTTACAATAAATTTATCAAATGTAATAGTAGATTATACACTAAGGGGATAAAGCACTGTTTTATGTCACGGGAGCGAATTGAATCCCGAACGTAACGAAGGACTCATAATTTAACTCCTGAGTGTAGCGAGGGAGTTATAAGTTAATTCCTGAGCGAAGCGAGGGAATTAAGACTGAGTCCTGAGTGCAGTGAGGGGTTCAACCGCCCAAGACTAAAACAGTCTTATCCCCGAGGTGTATACTCTACTTTTCACACCTTATGCGAGACAAAAAAACAGGCTCAGTAGATAAATAATGTTTATTTAGCAAATTAAAAGTACATAGTAACATTAGACACGTTAGTCCAATTATGGAAAGATAAGGTAATGTTTTTATTTGGTACGTTTATTGAGGTTGAGTTGGAGTTTATTTGAGTTGCGTTCATAGCTTCGCAGATTGTTGACAATGCCTATGGCATCTAATTTGATAAACTCAGGAGTCAAAACACTTTCATCACTCGACATTTTCAATATTATTTTTGAAATTAAATCTTCTATAGGCACCTACAAGAACTCGATTTGTTCGTCACGCGTGAACAAATGAAGGCGCGCGACGTTCCAAATTCGAAAGCACAAGCCGTGGTCCTAGATTCGAAATTCGAATTTCGAACACCGCGCTCCTCCGGACCGGGGTTCACACGGAGGCAAACTTCATTTATTTTGTCAAATCAAGTAGGCCATGGCCTAGGACAATTGGACAAATTGTGTTTAGCAAAATTTAACTTTATGCATATAGTAATAAGAATTATGAAAAGTGAAATCATATTATTAACCAGCGGGTTATAATGAAATTCAGTACAACATTATAACCCGGCTAATACCAAGGGATTTAATGTCTTGCTTTCGGTAGGGTTTACATGACCTATAATTCGGCATTGTCGAGCATGTGGTTTGAAAAATATAAAAATATACATACAAAATATAAAAGCATTATAAAAAACCTAACCTAGAGTGCCGCCGGCAGCGAGGCGGGGCCTAAGCTACCGGTGGTTAGGGCGACAGAGAGAGGAACCTCCTGACTATCCGCGCCGTGTCCAAGAGTACCGCCTTCTGCATCTGACCCTTGACCCAGCCATCTAGCGAGAGTCTCTTAAGATGTTGGTCGAGACTCTTCGCAATTAGACCGTTCGCAGAGACGACTATCGGGACAATGATCGTCGAATCAACATCCCACATAGCGGTCACCTCGTGTGCCAGGTCTAGGTACTTACTAACCTTGTCCTTCTCGGCCTTCACGAGGTTCTCATCATGGGGGATGGTGATGTCGACGAGCACTGCCTGGCGCTTCAATCGATCTGTCAGCACGATATCAGGTTTGTTGGCTATAATAGTCCTGTCCGTGATGACAGATCGATCCCAATAGAGCGTGGCACGACCATTTTCGAGAACTGGCGCAGGTTTGTACTTATAGTACGGCACTTCGAAGTCCACAAGACCGTACAGAAGAGCAAGCTGCTGGTGAATAATCTTGGCTCCCAAGTTATGTCTGTGCAAGTACTCGCCGTTAGCAAGATGACCACAACCGGAAATGATATGCCTGAGCGACTCTCCGGGACGGCGGCATGCCCGACAAATGTCGACCGTACCGTCCTTCAGGATATATTTCCGGTAGTTGTTCGTCATGATAACTTCGTCCGCAATTGCACAGACAAAACCTTCGGTTTCCGCAAAGAGATCCCCGAAACGTAACCAGTTCACCGACGCGAGCAGGTCTACGTCGGGCCCCGTAAGAGCCTTGTAGAACCGCCCATGTAGCTCCTTACTCTTCCATACCGCCCTGCGGTCCTCGGTGCTTAGTACTTTAAGTCTGCGCCAGTTCTCGTTTGCCATGGAGAGCGGGGTGAAAGATGCGTCTACTGCCACTACGTCACGTCTATTATTATTATTATTATTAAGGCTGGGTTGCACCAAACCGTCTGTAATCGTAAGCTGTGTTCGTTAAAATTTGAATGTATGGAAAGTTTGACAAGTTTCTATGGGATGACGGCTGCCGGCGCCATATTTAACGTTGATCGGTCTGTGGTCGTAAGTCGGTGCAACGCAGCCTAAAATGATCTTAAAATAAACGCCTAACTAATAGACATTGTTTTTTTTTTTATACCAAGTCGGTGGCAAACAAGCGTGCTGATGGTAAGCGGTCACTGCAACCTATGGACGCCTGCAACTTAAGGGGTATCACATGCGCGTTGCCGACCCTTTAAAAATTTATACACTCCTTTCTTGAAGAGCCCCATACTGTAGACCCTCGGGAAAACCTCGGCAGGGAGCTCATTCCACAACAGGAGCATTTCATTAATGACTAATGATGAATGATGACGCCCACTGTGGCCTAGTTGGTAGTCACCCTACCTACCAAGCTGGTGGTCCGGGTTCGATTCCCGGTCAGGGCATTTATTTGATGAACGTGAATAAGTTGTTCCTGAGTATTGGATGTTTTGTGTCCTGGACCCGGGTATGTCCTTAAACTACGACCAAGACCACCGGGGAATGGGCAGCAGCATTCCTAGAGTGGCGGTGGAGATACTGCGATCGCCAACCCGCATGCCAAGCGTGGCGATTATGGCATTTGCCCCCCATGAAATTGGGGGAGGCCTATGTCCAGCAGTGGACGTCCTAGGGCTGATATGGATGGATGGATGGATTGGATGTTTTCTACGTATTTAAGTATTTATTTATCTATTAAGTATGTATATCGTCGCTTTTAGTACCCATAGTACAAGCTTTGATTAGTTTGGGACTAGGTCGATTTGAATACGATGTCCCCACAAATAAAAAAATATAAAAAATTACAGATTAGGAGTGTTCGTGGCCAAAGACGGTTTTTTTTGTTAAAATTTTCGATTATTTTTTGTTTTTGGTACTGAACCCTAAAAATGTAGTGAGTTATTAAAATTTGATCTGACATTTGGTCTAACTAACGGATTTTTATGAAACTCGGCCAAAGAGTCCAATTTTACCTACTGTACTATACAGGGTGATTCGGGAGACGTGAGTAAGATCAACACTACGGATTCAGTTGATCATAAGCTACTGCTTCGTGCCACTATTAGTGAAATTAACGTTCATTTATCTTTGGTATTGAAAACAAAATGTTTTAAATTATTTACGAAATTCATGGTCACTCTACAATCAGAATACTTCAGTCAAGTCATACGTGTCAAATTGAATGTCATCTGAGTCCGATTACTTTTGAAATATCGTATCTCACTCAATGTGACAATTTACTTTCTTCATAATCAAAGTGCTGTCATAACAGTTAGAGGTTTAATCTTTATAAACTAGTTGTTGTAGGGTGACCATGATTGTAGAGAATTAAACATTAACTTAACAAAAATTAAATTACAGAAAAATGGTATGGGTGTTTCACTTAAATACAATGGTGAACGATTCATTGTCATTTACTATGTATGTAGTGTTAGTCCTGCTCACGTCTCCTGAATCATCCTGTATTTATTATCGCTGGAATCCATACAAAGCCTTATTGAAAACTTCTATTTGAACCTAACGTTATTTCAAAACGTTAAATGCTCCAGAGCTTAGAAAACTTAAGTGCATTTACCGGTGCTTAGAACGAAAAGCAATTTATGTTATACCTACAACACATGTCGCATGTGTATGTGTTCTTCAAGTTTGATTACCCGTATGGCGGAGTGTAATTCGCTGAGTCTTTTGCTTGTTTCTGGTAAAGCTGTTTTCGCATTTGAACTATCGGTAGCTGTATTCATTATGTACTCTAAACTTTAAAATGTAGATGTAAATCCATTTTTATATTTTCATGTTTTACATTTTTAGGGTTCCGTAGTCAACTAGGAACCCTTATAGTTTCGCCATGTCCGTCTGTCTGTCTGTCTGTCCGAGGCTTTGCTCTGTGACTGTTAGTACTAGAAAGCTGCAATTTGGTATGGTCATAGATATAAATAAAACTGACAAAGTCGTAAAATAAAATCTAAAAAATAAGTTTTTAAGGGTACCTCCCCTACACGTAAAGTGGGGATGCAATTTTTTGCTTTAGCCCTATGGTGTGGGGTGTTGTTGGATAGGTCTTTCAAAGTGAATAGAGGTCTTCATCAAACACTTTTTGATAAAGTGAAGATATTCGGAAATATTCACTCCAAAAGAAAAAATAATGTGTCCCCCCCCCTAACTTTTGAACTATGGGTCCAAAAAATATGAAAAAAATCATGAGTGTAAAGCTTAATAAAGACTTTCAACGGAAACTATAGCGGACATGATCAGTTGAGCTGTTAATGAGTTATCGTAAAAAATCTTCACTTCTTAGTAAAAGACGTATGAAACGCTGCGAAGGCATTCCCGTTTGCTTTTTATTGTCTTTTTTTACGTAACTTTATTGGGCAACTACGGAGCCCTACACTGAGCATAGCCCGACATGCTCTTGGCCGATTTTTTTGTTTATATTTTTTCCTAAGTTAAACCTGATCCGAGCTGACCGAAAACCGCAGCCATAATAATAATAACCTGATTCAATAAGTTGATTCAACGATCATTGTCCCGATAGTCGTCTCAGGAGACTCGTTAGATGGCTGGGTCATGGGTCAGATACAGAAGGCGGTACTCCTGGACACGGCGCGGATAGTCCGGAGGTTCCTCTCTCTGTCGCCCTAACCACCGGTAGCTTAGGCCCTGCCTCGCTGCCGGCGGCGCCCTAGGTTAGGTTTTTTATAATGCTTTTATATTTTGTATGTATGTATAATTTACTTTCGTAAAGTTATTGTAAAAAACCTAGCTTAAGAAAGAAAATAAATACAGAGATAATAATAATTATTATTATTAATAATAATTAATATTTATTTCAGACTATAGATCCATAATACCGCTGCTTGCTCTTTAGGTATGACTCATACCGTACCTACCTACAACACCTCATACCGTATGTGGTGTTGTAGGTGGTAAGTAAGGTCGCCAGAGCTCTCGAGGGTGTGCTATGTATGTTGAGAGTATGGGACACGTATATGTCTTTAGCTTATAGCTATCAACAAAACGAATTCTCAAGTCAATAGGGGGTTGGCACACAGCTTTAGATTCTTCTGGTGTCGCAGGCATCCATAGGTTACGGTGTCTACTTTCCATCGGGCAGGCCGTAAGCTTATTTGCCCCGTCGTTGTGTAAGAACTTAACTTTACATGTCGGCAATTTTTTGAGACACAATTTGTAAGTTTTTACGATGAAATTCAAGGCACTTAGACCCCCCTTCCAAAGTCTAATCGACTTGAAAAGTTGAAATTTTGTGCGCTTATTTAAACCGGTAGAATGTACAAAATTAACATTAAGTCTTTACGACTTGGTTAACTAGTCATAAAAACTATTTTTATTTGTTTGTTTCATAATTTTGTTCACACGAAGCGAAGATTCTCCCGCTTACTGGGACAAGAGCACCTATATCATTATTACGAACATTAACAAACTCCCTAAACTGTCCTCTATATCATCCTTGTCATGATTTTTTCTCGTATTTTTATAACCAATTCAAGCAAATATAACTCCTTCAATTATTTCAAAATGGCGGACATGACAGAGTGTCCTTAATAAAGGGCCTTTAATCTTAAAATGACATAGAGCTCTTTACACAATGGATCTAATCAGCTTTGGAAACGAGACGTATATACAGAATAATGAAACCATGGTGACTAATAATACATTTTACACGCGTTAAAAACACTTATAGAAATGCTATTTCATTAAAACAACTCATGTTACAAATTATGTCGCCAAATGTGAATAATTACAACTTTATTTTTAAATGTGTTGAACTCATCAAATTAAACATTTACATATAAGTGTTTCATGGACTAGCGCGGTGGCGCGGTATGCGCCGAAGTGTGGCTATACGAGTCAGTATTGTCCCGCTTCTGCGCATAATATTACCAGGTAAACTGACAGTAACACATCAATAGACGATGTTAGAATTTTCTTATTTAAAACCTATATTTGCTCACCAAACAAATATGAACCACCTTTTCACCCCTTCAGAGGATGAATTTTCAAATAAGCTTTTCTCACGGGTGGGTGGTATGAGACGATTTTTGTAAAACTCTATAAAGATAGCCTACACGTCATAAAATAATGATGCTGTCCTAAATCAATGTTCCTAACCCTTTTAGGGGATGAAGTATAGAAATCGCCGTACTCAGTATGATTCAGCACTGTATAAATAAAAGGAGCCCGTGAACAAAGTTTCAACTTTCATATCTTGAGAATCTCATGTTTTCCATATGGCCTTTCAACCCTTTTTCAACCTCCTTAGGGATGTACTTTGATGCAAAAGCTATATCAATTATCTTTTTAATAAATCATGATAATAATATGTACTAACTTTCAAATTTCAAACGTTTCCAAATGAACGTTTTCAATACAACGGTACAACCCCTATTTCACCCCTTTGGGAGGTAAGTTTAATAAAATATATTTCTTAATAGATTTATTTACATATTTCCCCGAACCCCGGCCAGCCAGTCAGGCGGCCAGGGCATTTTTTGTGTATTTAGCACGGATATTTGTTCTTGGGTCTTGGATGTTGTGTCTGTGTATTTAAGTACGTATTTATCTATATAAGTGTGTATATCGTCGTCTAGTATCCATAGTACAAGCTTTGCTTAGTTTGGGACTAGTTGGATTTGTGTAAGATTGTCCCCCAATATTTATTTATTTTATTTTTATATTATAATAGAAACATGTTGTCCTAATTTCAAGTTTCTAGCCATACTTTGTCCTTAAATATCACACATTGCTCATGTGAACTTTAAACCCTTGCTTCAGGGGATGAAATAAAAAAAACAACGTTTTTTATTAGGAGCTTGAGAGCGAAGTTTTAAACTTCTTACTTTTTTCTTTCCTTTCAACCCTTTTTGACCCACTTAGGGGATGAACTTTTATACCCCATCTCATTTATTTTGTTTTTTATTTACTAAGAAACATTTATACAAAGATTCTAATCTATAACTTTCCAAATGAATGATTTCCATACAACGGTTCAAAATAAATAAATTAAACTGATTTTGCTCTGCAAGTAGGCACTTTTACACGTCAAAAAACTACCAGCGTTTCTGAAAAAGAAGACCACTGCCGATAAGAAATGCCAGAACAAACTCGACAGTCAGTGTTTTTCTTCCGAAACATGCTTATTACAATAATCAGATGATAAGTGACTGCAACAAAGATGAAAAATATTTACAATGCGTAGTTCAACAAGAAAATTAGACAACATGTCAAAACTGTATTAGATGGGCAAAAATAGAAATAGATATCCAATAATGGAAATAACTTCCACTAGACGTTTAGGGGTTGAATTTTGAAAAATATTTTTAGTACAAGTCAACGTACTTTAAAGAATATACGTCCCAAATTTCATGCTTTAATATGTGCGCTCTCTGTCAATCGTTATCTAAGCAACGAAAGAGTTTTATAAGCACTCAACTGTCCCAACTGAATTATAGTAATTTAAGGTAAATTTAAATTGTATTTTACTAACTTACTTTTAATTCCATGTAGTTTTCTTGTATTGTCTACTTCGAAATAAAAAAATATATTATTATTATAAGATGTACAGATAAATTGGCTTTTATGGGACTTATATAGGGTACTCGTACTAAATTTGTTCACTACGCTATTTTATTTTGTAAATTAATCTCTTAATTATTTAAGTGAATATTAATCATTAATTACCTATTGTGCCAATAATGTAGTACTTAGGAGAGGACACAAGTGAAACTAATGTCCTTTTAAAATCCTAATAATATAAATGATGAAAGACACAACATTTCGCTTATTTTAAATGATTGGTAGAGCTTTTAAGGAATGAATGAATTCCCTTTTGGATTCAACCCCTTCTTCCAAAGAATGTTTTTCTTAATTGTCTTAAATATATTGGATTGTTACTTTTAGTATCTTTGGCTTTGGGAAAATGTTTTTGAAAGTTTCTTCTTGCCTAAAGTAATTGCAGTGATTTATTTTTGGTTATATTTACGTCAGTAGGTATCTGTTTATCAGGCACAGTTTATGTTTATTAATAACAATTACTTTACCGCGTTTTAATAAATAGAGAATAGTACATAACTACAGAGGCCGGGATGAAAGAGGTTGCCGGCCGAAGACATATAGACGTCTGAGAATAGGTCTGAGGCGGGCAACCCCATATTTCCCGCCGAGGTATGTATAGTGATTTTCACAAACATGCAATGAAATAAACAACAAAAAAAAACAAAGTTTTATTTTCAATACGCATAGTGGCAGAATCTCATGAAGCCTGTGCCACAAATTTATGTGGAATGGAAATTAAAAAAGAGAGGACTTTGCCGGCCTAGGCCTGCTAGTTTTGTATGAAATTCCATTAACGACCTCTTGTCCAAACCACACCTGAAACGTCATACTTCGCAGCCTATTATAAAGAACATAACATCAATATTTCATTGCATGTTTGAGAAAAATATTTTCAGCCACTTTAGTTTGCTTTGTGAAATAAAGTTGAAAAGCACGCTGACCTAAATAAATAGAATTTTCTGTCTTCAATTCCACTGTTTATTTTTCAATTTAATGCGTAGTTAATTTTAATGAGTGTTATCTCGTAAACATAGGCCTAATTATCCGAAAATCCATTTGGACCAATTAATAGGTGCTAAAATTTACAATGATTGTTGTTAATTTGGTTAATTGTTAATTAACATTCTAACAGAAGTAAGTGTCTTTTAATTATTTAATTTGTATTGCGCAAAAGAACACAATGGTGATCAAAATAAATATATATAATATATAAACGAATTCAAAATGCACAAAATATTCACCACAAGGTCACCCACACCTTTGGACGCTTTTGTTGGGAGTCTTCCCACGCAGTTAATTTGATATAACTTGACAAATTCAAACTATTTTAAGTATATTATAATTTTAAGTATTATGATAAACCTATATTATGACTTATTTATGATGTGTATACCTTAAAATAGTATGTTGTGTTGCGTTCCGTGGGTCACGTACGGTGCTGTCTGAAAACCAAAAGCGAAGCATTCGTTGTGGCAAGCAGGAAAACTTTAGCAAAAGCCGCGATAACGCTAAGTAGAAATAGTTAATTTGTTCAACAAGAGAGCAAAATAGATTTTTGCTGCGAGTGTTGATGTTGAGTCCCGATCAATCGAAAGATTCTATATAGCCAAAAATGAGATTTTTGAGCGTAGCGAGGAACTCTAAGAAACGAGATGCAAATATCTTTGCTTCGTGTGATACATACAACTTTTCACCTCAGCCGCGAGAACATATAACGCAATGGAATAGTGATAGACAGAATGAAGTTACTTAAACTAACCTACGATATGAAAAATGTAAAAGTAAGTTTTTTCATGCTCGCAGCAAAATTGCAATGTGCTCACTGGTTTCAAGCAGCAAAATCGCCATTTTCGAGCCGCTGAGGTGAAAAAAAAATCTTTGTGTGATTTGTCTTTATTGTTAAATAGCACGTGTAAATTAACCAACATAAATACATATTTATTATATTTCTGGTTGAGCTGAAATCAGCGTCACGACACACCAGTTGTGGCATATGCTGAGTGACAACTTTTTTGCTCTAAACCCATAATTCTGTTTTCTTTTTTTTTGTGTACCATTTTATTTCATTTGCGCCAAAAGATCGTTATATATAGTATGAAATATTTACTTTTTAACACTTTTTTTTTACTTTTCGAGTAAATTATTACTTTAGTCGCGTTTTTTAACGACTGATGTTTTGTAGAATAATGTGACTACAGTACGATTACTTTGAGTTTACCACTGACATATAGTCTTATTCCATTGGATAGTCTCCTTTAACGCTTATGTAATAGAGTTTCTATTCCAAACATACGATTTTAAGACAGTGTCTATGTAATAGAAACTCTATTACATTGGTCTTAAAGTAGAATATCCAATGAAATACGAGCATATTTCAGTGTCATACTTTACCTGTACGTAGTTACTAAAATAATTGACCGAGGCAACAAAGAAAAGAAAAAATAAATGCTTCATCATACAGAGAAGTGAAGGAAAAAGCTGAATGCAGAATAAGCTGGAAATTACTTCACCGACAAGAGCCAACCTCTTAAATTACATGATCTCTTTAACTCTAGATATGTAGTGTGTATATGAACACACGCATTTGTGTGCGTTTACATGAGCATGTGTTAGAATAGAACACCTGATTAATATCATATTTCATTGCACATTTTATTACTAATAAAACCTTGTAATACAATACTCGATACTAATTAATAGCCATAAAGATAATGCATTAAGATTTACCTATAATGTCTAAGGACAACTGTAACAGCCTATATAAGACGATGTAACCTCCATCAAAAACATAAATGTGAAAATGGGAGCCAAGTTCAATTGTCGTTTTCACCGACAAAAGAATTGAGATCTAAATGGGTGCCAAGTTCCGTACAGTCTCTGAAAGGTGCCTAAGTTAGTATTCACCCGACTTTTGAGTTGTTAATTACAACCCTTCAACGACATACACTTCAGATATGTCCACAAAGATTTGAACCTAAATCTGTTTATGACACAGAGACGAGGTATTATTCAAACAAACACCGAAGAATTTAAAAATATTCTTTACGTATTCGGGAATCATGTATTTCAAAGGATTCGTATAAAGCCGTAGAGTTTGCATTTCTTGCCAAGACAATATACGGGGTGACTGTAACTGGAGCAAAAATAAGATTGAAAGCATTGTATCTTATATTGAGTTCAATACATTTTAAAATTTGTAAGACGTCTTAAATTCAATCTTTTTTAATGTCTCCGAATAAGAATAGCAGCCCGGCTAGCACGGTAATCCCGACCAATTATATGCTCCGACATAACACGTCATAATTATATGTGCCACGGAGATTTTATCTCAAATATCCTAAAATGTTGCAACGTAAATTTATCTCCATACACAAAATTTATGTAAAATGATGCCGATTTAAAAATATTGACCGATACAAATTAATACATTCGTTCATTTTGTAGTTTTATCGAAGGAATTGTCATATTGCTCAAACGCAAAGATAAGATAACCCGAAATTCGTTTCAGATCATTGATGTGGAGATTCCGAACCAATTCTCCATAGTGTTAAATATTATGTGGGCGGCGAGTGGGTCCCCGGCATCCAGCGGACACCCGCAGGACCGGTCATTGTGGAAGTCTTTGGGGGAGGCCTATGTCCAGCAGTGGACGACCTTCGGCTGACATGATGATGATGATGATGTATAAATGGTCACGTTTTACGTACAACGGCTTATACGAGTATTCCTGTCATATTTGACAATTCGCGTAAATTTTTTAACGTAAAACGTGACCGTAAAAGTTGTAATTTCGCTATCATACTAGCCGGGCTGGCACTTGACTGCTTTCGTTTCAAAGCTTGTATTGTTTTTCCTTTTTACTGAAATAAATGTATTATTTGAAAGATAAAGTTTCTTCAGGTTTGAAAACGTGATTGAGGACCAATCGGCAAGATTGTTTTACCACTTGCTAATGAAATATTAAATTACAATTCGATAACTCACTTCTCTGATACGCTTTAATTTTATTTTCATGGTTTTTTTGCACGTTTTTTTAAAGCAATTAAAGGATGATTCACAGTAGACCGTTCCGAGCCCGGGCCGGCCCGTTTTCTATGACAGCAAACGCAACGGCCGGCGTATTTCCCTAGGAGAAAACGGGCCGGCCCGGACTCGTAACGGCCTACTGTGAATCATTCTTAATGCAGTAATATCATACATATTTTCTTCTGAGTGGGTACCATGTATGGATTCTTCAAGAAAGTAGTGTATACATTTAAAAAGGGTCGGCAACGCGCATGTGACACCCCTCTGGAGTCGCAGGTGTCCACGGGCTGCGATGACCGCTTACCATCAGGCGGGCCGTATGCTAGTTTGCCACCGACGTGGTATAAAAAACCTACTCAGTAAATAAATGTCGGCCTGTTTAGCCTAGTTGGTAGTGACACTGTCCCCGAAGCTAGAGGTCCCGGGTTTCGAATCCCGGCCAGGGCATTATTTGTGCATTTAACACGGATATTTGTGCGTGGGTCTTTGTTTTCTATGCATTTAAGTATGTACTATATAAGCATATATATCGTCGTCTAGTACCCATAGTACAAGCTTTGCTTAGTTTGGGACTAGCTCGATTTGTGTAAGATTGTCCCCCAACATTTATATATTTATTTATAATAAAATTGTTCCTTAAGCCCGTCACAGACGGAGCTATAATATATATTAATATACCAAAATATATATTATAGCAAGGCATATTAATATTTATTTTGCGTACTAGTTGACAGAGTCCACACACGCAGCTATAATATATATTTCAGTATATTAATATATATTATAGCAAGGCATATTAAGATACCTTGCTATAAATATATATTATAGCTCGGCATATTACGATATATTTTGGCATATTATAGGGTGTTCCTTATCTGCATCTTCGTTTCACTCACAATGTAGATACGCATGCTTGGTTTGCTTGCTTGTTGTGATGCTCGCGCTTGACTAGTCAAAACTTGTTCAGTACTGCGTTGCGGTGCGTGCATTTCAACATTTTGTTTAGTATTTAATTTTAATTATGGAGATCTTAATAGAAAGAACGTGTCCTTCCTTGCTGATAAGGTAACGCGCAGTTCAAATTCCGCATCGGAATCGTCATCTGAAGAGCTATCAATTCGATAGTAATACCAGGGTAAATAGGGTAGGGACAGTGCGGCCGTTAGGAGCAGTTGTGACGTCATCGGTAATAAGTAGTCGTTCGGACGCAGGGTTGTACAAAACGTCTTTGTTTTGACATGTGATTAGCATCATTCCTATATTATTCGTTTGAATAGATAGATAAAAATGCGTGTCTAAGTAAATTAATGAAAAAAAACGGCCAAGTGCGAGTCAGTCTCGCGCACCGAGTGTTCCGTACAAGTAAAAAAAATCTGATTTATTAATGTACTGGTATTTTCTGGTAAAATATACGTAATGATAAACAAATCACTAAATTTTAAGTTGATATGTCAACGGGAATTCAAAAATCTTCGGAACAAAATGTTTGACAGACGGACACGCAAGTGACAGCAATAGGGCTCCAATTCCTCCACATCCCAAACATTCATGATCTAAGTAAGTACATATATTCTATTCAAGAAAGAGTTGTTTAATTTTCTAGTTAAGAAATCATACTATTCCATAAAATAGTATTTAAATGATTACGACATAAAATAATGAACTACTTTATTACGAACTTCATTATTAAGTATATATTTTTCATTATGAAAAATATTATTATCATTAATTTCTCTTTTTAAAATAAGTACTAAGTGTTTTAGGTATTCAAGGTACAACGTGCTCTTACTTGATCCGTTCCTATGTAATTCATACCTAATATTATACACTATTATAAATAGACTCAAGTGGTCGGCAATATTTATGAATTGAAACATGCATAAACGTAACAATGACGGTCGTAACTTGACTTAATTTGTCGCGCGAAGTAATTGCCGGCCTGACTTTACGTTAAACGTGTTGCCGCGACGGCGAGGCGGCCCCGACTTAGAACGGCGGAGACCGGCCGACACGTCAATCATTTAGCGCGTAGCACAAGCGGCCGCGCATACATCGCCGCGTCTATGTGTGCGTGAGCCGCGGATGTACCTTTTGTATGGAGTGTCCTTACCCGGTATACCCTGGTAATACACTCGTCAAATTCATATTTCACTTCGAAACATCCTGTACTTATGCTAATCGTGCGCTCCCTAGGAAAGCAACGTGTTTTATGATGACAAAAATATATATTTCGGTATCTTTGTCGTGTGTGGTGCTCAGCTATACTAAAATATACATTTCGATATCTTACGGTATATTAATATACATTATAGCTCCGTCTGTGACGGGCTTTATTTTTAATTATTTAAAAAAGACAATACAATAAAATACACTTTATTGCACATCACGAAAAATAACACAATACAGAACATAAAGAGTAAGGTAGAGGTAAACAACAGGCGGTCTTATCGCTAAAGAGCGATCTCTTCCAGACAACCTTTGGGTAGCGGAAATAATACAACGTATTAAACAATTTGACAAATTTGTATTTGTTTGTGTGTATACCTTTTTAGTTTAAATATATAAATAAATTCCGTTTTATTTGACAAATGTAAAGATTAAAAAGTTACAAAGTACCAATCGTTTTCCATACAAACGTTAACGGACTCCGATGCTTAATAACAAATTATAAAAAAATAATACTTACAGTTAAGACTTCTAACTAAACTCTCCTGAAAAAAAAACTGCATACAGAATCGTAGTTCAGATCCTGGATTATTAATAATAATAATAATGGGGACATTTTTTTTTACACATTACGTACTGGTCCAGTAAGCTCAATAAGGCTTTGAGTAAAAAAAGCTAAACGGTATTTCATTGTACAAAAATAAAAGCGTGGTACTCGCAAACAAGATTGTCTCGTGCGTTTCCCTCAAAATCGCGTCTAACATCCTGCAACCCTTTGAGGGGAAAATTGCGCTCAACAGGTGTAGGGATGGGACTACGTCGAATTAATATATCGATAGTGTTTTGTTTCGGGCGTTGTAGTGGGCAGCTTCGTCGTCTTAAAATTTACAACAGTGCCGCTTTGTGGATTGTAAACCTTCAAATTGCTACATAATCGTTCTCATAACGATTTCCCGGTTGTGAACTTCAGGAGCATTTTTTATTTTTATAACTATTGGGAAAAAATGTCATCTCTTTTCGTCATTTATATTTTCATATTAGTTTTCAATGAATGTTGGGTTATTTTACTACATACATAAACTCACGCTCATTTTCCCAAAAGCGGTGGGCAGAGCACCCAAAAAAATATTTTTCAGGGGCACTTCTAGCTGTTGTAGGTTTAAAGATGGAGACTTGCTAGCCCATCGCTCAAAACATACTTCAACCTGGTTCCCATAGTTGACTCTTATGACACCCAAGGAAAGAAAGGGGGTGGTGCTATTCTAACCCGGCACCTCATACCCCCTTATTTTACTACTGCTGAATAAACCAGTTATAATATAAAAAGGGAAATTCGTACTAGTAATCGGTTGGTACTTCGTTTAGTAAATAATGCAGCGAGCTGAGTTTTATCTAATTACGTAAATTATTACAACTAGATATAACTACAAAATGTAATAAAAATTTTAAAGGTAGAACTCAAGTTTGGAAGATAATAAAAATATTGTAGGTATCTATATAGTAAGACTGTTTTAGTCCTCTAGACACCAATCTCCCCACGATACGTGGCCGTTTGTAATTATTATTACTGTGCAATAATTAAATAATCTAATTGACTGAGTGAAACTAAGGTTCGTTTCAGCTTCGGCAAAAATTCTTTCGTACGTCTGGATTTTAGGCTATTCTCCTCTACAGGTCGTTTTCTCAACCGATTCTCGTGAAAATTTGAGGACAGTTATACAGAATATTTTTGTCGAATATTTTTTAAATTTCGAAATTTGAAAAGTCAATAGTAAATAAAATTCTGAATAAAGCAGTTACCGTCTTTAGATCTATTTATGCTCCGGGCAATGTCCAGATCTGACCTGAACGTGGGCAATTTTAATGTTTAGTTAATTGTATATGTATGCCTGTATGGATATCGATAAACACGGGCACGTCCCTACGGCCGATTTGCCGGGAGAACAATGGCGATTCGCAATCATGATTGTTTTCACCGGGGGCTCCAATTTTAGCAGAGTTCGTATTTAGACACCCGGGCCATGGACTATTATACTTAAACTATGATATAATTTTAGCTTTTGCCCTGTACTTCGTTCGCTTGGAACTCGTTATTAAATAATTGCTATGAAATTATGCATTTTAGGCGGAGGGTTAATTTATCGCTCTTCCATACAAACTTTCACCCTCTTTTCCTCCTCTAAAGGAATATCTGTGATAAAAACTATGCCAAACTCCATGCGAAATTTCATCTAATACCTACTGTGCCATTGGCACCCAATTTGACGGCGGAGTATTTACGCAACGTTGTCGAGCGTATGTAATACGGTAGATCTAAATGTCATATTCCATAGTAAAAATGACCACCATCCACCACCATATCAGCCCTAGGACGCCCACTGCTGGACATAGGCCTCCCCCAATTTCATGGGAAGTAAATGCCATTATCGCCACGCTTGGCATGCGGGTTGGCGATCGCAGTATCTCCACCGCACTCTAGGAATGCTGCTGCCCATTCCCCGGTGGTCTTGGTCGTAGTTTTAGATATAGACATACCCGGGTCCGTAAAAATGACAGTTATACAAAAATACAAAATACATTTACGTGTACAATCAAAATCATAAATCTCCAAAATGAAAAAAAAATATTACGCTATTGTCATTTAAGTCATATTTTCGATATTACTATTCTAGATTTGCCTTAGCTTGTGTATTTGAAAGAGTGGCCGTTTTTCTCCATAATAGAGATATATGTACATATATCATACATAAATCCTGTCAATATACATTCCACTTTTAGCGCACACGACACGTACTTTTCTTTGACGTGAAGGCACGGACCCTCACGTTCTTTATAGTCCTACCATTTTATTTTCAATAGTTTTTTTTTTATCAAAAATGGGATCGCTCTTGGCGAAATACTTATATGGACAGTGAGAAATAATTTATGAACTAAAATAGTTTTTAGAGTATAATTTCACCATACTTCACGTGATAAAATAATGTTTATTATTTGCCGTATAGAAAAATTGCCTCCAAAGGATAATATTATGCTATTCACCACGTTGATTTCTTCTTTAACTAAGTTTGCACATGGAAAAGCAAAAATAAAACTTAATGCTAAGTAAATGATCTATTTAGCACTAAAATTAAACAAAACAGTAAAGATTAAACTAAAAATAAATTAATAAAACTAATTCATGAATCCCATCCCATCCACCATCATTATATTTTAATATTTGTAACGAATATATCATAAATCTATACTAATATTATAAAGCTAAAGAGTTTGTTTGTTTGAACGCGCTAATCTCAGGAACTACTGGTTCGAATTGAAAAATTATTTTGTGTTGGATAGTCCATTTATTAGACTATATAACATCACGCTGCGACCAATAGGAGCGAAGAAGCGCACGGAGCGGGCAGCAGCTAGTTAAGTAATAAAGCAGACACATTAAAAATAAAAAAATCATGATAAATTCCTGTAAAGACGAAAATATTGCATTACAAGGGAGCAAAATGCAATATTTCATCGAGGGTTAGTGCATTGAATCCCGAACGAAACGACGAATTCCAGAATAGAAACCCGTTAGGTAGCTGTCGGCAGGGCAGACGAAAAAAATTAAAAATAAATCCCGGAAAGCAAAATTGAGTTTTGCTCCTTCTAAACGGGCTATAAAATACTTTTTTCCCCTCACTAGCTCAGAAAGCCGTCTTTTATCCTTTGAAACAAGCGGGTAAAAGCGCATTTTATCCACTAGTGGGGAATGTAATTTGACCTTGGAGCGTGTTTAAGTAGCTTTTGACAGATAACAAAACGTAAAACGCTCATATTAATGGTTGGTTTGATATCATTTATCATTAAATAAATGGTTTGAGAATATAATAAAAAATACCAAAATTAGCTTTATTTATTGTAAACGCACAAGTTGAGTCGATGCAATTTCAAAACGCATCGTCAGAAATGTCATCATTGTCAATGTCAACTAAAATATACACAACTTGTCACCGACTCCGACTCGCGTAAATATTATACACAACTTTCAGAGTTTTCTGTTATAATATCGTAAAAAAAAGTAAAAGTAAAAAGTAAAAGTAGTTTATTCTTCAAATTAGGCATATTACATGCACCTATGAACGTCAATAAACTACCACCGGTTCGGAAAAATAAACCTCTGCCACGAGAAGAACCGGCGTAAGAAACTCGGCGAGGTGTCATTTTTTCAAAACAATATACATTGTATAGTTAAATATAAATTACAGTGTCAGCTACTACAAAATAACTGAAATAACAATGCTACAGTAGAAAACATATTTTCGCGATAGATTACCCGTGCAGGACGCTATCACTGCCAAACATCCCTATCCATGATGTAATCGTTTATCTTATAATATGCTTTTGAAATAAGTGTTTGTTTTACTACAGATTTGAATTTAGAATTACTAAGTTCAGTAATGTGTTTAGGAATTTTATTGTAGAATTTGATACAATTTCCCATGAACGACTTTTTCGCCTTTACTAGTCTATAGAAGGTTACTTTCAGTTTCCCAGTATTTCTCGTGGCTATTGGTTTATCAGCGTTCGTTGGAAAATTGCCCAAATTCTTCCTAACATACATTATTATTTCAAATATATATAGGGACGGCAGGGTTAGAATATCTATTTCTTTGAAAAATTCTCTTAATGACTCACGTGACCCCAAGTTATAAATTGCTCGGATAGCCCTTTTTTGCAAAATAAAAACAGTTTCAATATCTGCAGCTGATCCCCATAAGATAAGACCATAAGTAATTATACTATTAAAATAAGCAAAGTAAACTAACCGTGCCGTTGCCACATTGGTAAGCTGCCTTATTCTCCTGACTGCAAATGCAGCAGAGCTCAACCTACTTCCTATCGCTGTTATATGGGAACCCCACTGCAATTTTGAGTCCAATGTAATACCTAAGAATACAGTAGAAGTAACAAATTCTAATGTTTGACCATTAAGTCTAATATTTGTATATAAGTTTCTGTTTGATGAGTTCGCAAGAGAGAATTTAATACATTTCGTTTTTTTCGGGTTCAATACTAAGTTATTGGCAGCAAACCAGTCAGATATCATGGAGAGGGTATTATTTGGTTCAATGAGTTCAGTATCTCTCCTATTTACCTTGAACAGTAATGAGGTGTCGTCTGCGAACATTACAATGCCTGATCTTCGGCTTACCATATATGGCAGATCATTTACATAAACAAGGAACAGGAACGGACCTAGAATAGACCCCTGAGGTACTCCCATCTCTACCACTGTCTCTGACGAAATGGCTTTATTTATCAATATTGTAAAAAAAATCAGTGATTCCTGTGATGAAAATCATGCCTGTGGAACTGTGTTTTTTTGCATGTTGCACTTTCCTCGCTATAGTGAGGAGAAAAGTTTTGTGTTACACACGGGTGCAAAGTTGAATTTAACTTCTCGTTTGTAGAAACACTCGCTACGCTCAGGATTCTATTTTAGAACCACTCGCTTCGCTCGTGGTTCAACTATAGAATCCTTTCGCTGGCTCGTGTTTCAATTCCACACTCGCGGGTAGTTTAGTTAAGTTTCAGTTTGTGGCTATTCCGGGCTGTTGTGCCCTCGTATCACTGCGACCATCTCTGATCTATTGTGATCGCCACCTACTACAAATCTCGGTCCAGCCCTGCGAATTCGAAAAACTGCAGGATTTTGCTGAACTCGAGAGACTTTATCTCTTCTGGGTACAAGACGTGTCTGCCCAGTATAGAACTACGGCTGCGCATCAGGCAAGGGCAATCGGTTAGGATGTGTGCAGGCGTCTCCTCCGCTTCGAGGCAGAGTCTGCACCGCCTTGTGTCACTCAGTCCCAACGTATGCATGTGCTTGTTTAGGCAGCAGTGTCCTGTGAGCACCCTTACCAGCATGCGTAGACGGTTCCTGCTTAGCGCCAAGGCATCGGATGACGCCTTTTTGCTAAAGGCTTTAATCAGCGCTTTGGAATGATTCAGCCCGGGTGTTGCTCTCCAGGCTTGAATGGTTTTGTAGAAGCAATAGGTCTTCAGGGTGAGCTTGGTTAGGCTTTTGGGGACGCCACAAAACGGTTCTGGCCCGCAGTGCGTCCCCTTCGCCCCCGCTCGTGCAAGCTCGTCGGCTCTTTCATTTCCCTCGATGCCTGCATGCCCTGGGACCCAACGTAAAATAACCTTGTTTTTCACTCCCAGATTATTTAGTACCTCCCGGCAGTTCTCGACCAGCCTTGACGTTATGACGTCAGAGCTGAGGGCCAAGAGCGCTGCCCGGCTATCCGAGTGGATATAGATAGTATTGTTGAGGTAGTTGCTTTGCAGGTTGGTTGTCGCGCATTCCAGGATGGCGTATACCTCTGCTTGGAATATGGAGGAGTACTTTCCCAGATTCAGGCTAATGTCCCTTCTGGGCGATTCTCCATATATTCCACATCCTACCTCAGATCCGGACTTGGAGCCGTCGGTGTACCACTTTAGGCTACCAAGTTTCCAATCTATTAGACCGTTTGACCAGTCTTCTCTCTTCAGGAGTTCCACAGAGTAGAATTTCTGTGTACAGTGTTTTGGGGGCATTGTGTCTAAAGGCATCCCTAAAACCGGAATTTCGTGCACTGAGTCCTTGAGTGATCTCAAGGCTGTAGATAGCCAGTTCCCTTTCTTTGCGATCGCTACTCTGAGCATGCTGGACCTCGCCTCCTGTTCCAAATAGAGGTTGAGGGGCGGCAGGTTCAGCATGGCTTCGAGAGCCGCTGTTGGAGAGGTTGACATGGCTCCAGTGACTATAATGCAGGCAGTCCTTTGTAGACTACTCAGCTTGCTTATTACTGTTTTCTGTGTCGTTTTCCTATACCAGACCACGGAGGCGTAAGACACCATCGGCCTCACTATGGACGTGTATAGCCAAAGGGCGATTTTGGGTTTTAGTCCCCATCTGTTACCCGCTAAACGACAGCAAATAGCCAGGGCTGATTTAGCCTTCTGCAAAACTCCGTTTACGTGCGGGTTCCAGGTCATTTTCTGGTCAAGTGTAATGCCCAGATATTTGACCTCAGAAGAGAACGGAATTGTTTTGCCATTCATCACCAGGGGGCTCAGCTTATCAAGTTTCCTCCTGTTGGTGAACGGCACAACAACCGTTTTGTCCGCATTCACGGATAATTCGTTTTCCCTGCACCACGTGTTTATAGTGTTCAGGGCTTTCTGCATCAGGTGCGATAAGGCACTTTGACAGGTTCCCCTCACGGTAACCACAAGGTCGTCAGCGTACCCTTGGGTATCAATGTGAAGTTCCGCCATCTTGTACAGTAATTCATCTACCGCAAGAGTCCACAGTAGAGGGGATAATACCCCTCCTTGTGGGCATCCTCTTGCAGTAGTTACTTCACGGGTGGTATTGAAAAGTTCTAGCTTTGCCACCCTATTTGAGAGCATGCTCTGCACCCATCGCACAGTGGTGGGATCGACTCCTTTTGACATGAGTCCCGCAACCAGTGTCCTGATGGGCGTATTATCAAACGCACCCTCAATATCTAGGAAGGCTGATAGGGCTATTTCCTTGTCCTCTAACGCCCTTTCCACCCTGTCTACTAGCTCAAGTAGGGCGGTCTCTGTAGATCTGCCACTACGGTAGGCGTGCTGACTGTCGTGGATGGGCTTGTCTATGAGGCAGTTCTCCCTAATATGTTTGTCTATGACCTTCTCTAGTGTTTTTAGTAGGAACGAAGAAAGGCTGATGGGCCTGAAGGACTTTGCCAGAGCGTAGTCCTTCTTGCCCGCCTTAGGTATGAATATAATTTTTACCTTGTTCCACACCTCTGGTAAGAATCCCCAGGCGTAACTCGCCCTGAAGATTTTTACCAGATAAGGAATTAGGACGTCAGCACCACGTTGCAATAGCACCGGGCTTACCCCGTCCAATCCGCTCGCTTTGTAGGGTTTGAAGGAATTAATGGCCCACCTAACTATTCCCGGTCTGATGACCCTGGAGGCTTGTCTCCAGTCCTCCGGGCGTGGTCTGTGCGGATCATTCCCTACATTGGTTCCGCTTGACAAGACAGAGCCCGGGAAATGTGTGCTGGCCAGCAAATCTAAAGTCTCCGCCTCATTGGACGTGAAGGAGTCATCCTGCCTTCTTAGGAGTCCGATCTGATTAGGCCTTGCCTTAGAGAGTAGTCTGTGAAGTCTTGCTCCCTGGGGCGTATTGGTCACCTCCTCACAGAACTTCCTCCACGACGCTCTCTTGGCTTTCCTTATCTGTTTACTATATTCGTTAAGGGCTTTGCGATATACCTCCCACTCATTCGTTCTTTTGGCCCTATTGAATAACTTACGCGTCTTGTCCCTTAGCTTCTTGAGTTTGGAGTTCCACCAGGGGACAATACGTTTTGTGGTTTTAACCTTGGGAGGACAGTTTTCCTCATAGGCACGTACAATGCCCTTTGAGATAACTTCCACTGCAAGTTCCAATCCTTCTCGTGTTTTGACGCTTTTGGCAGCCGAGTCTAGAGTCTGTTCTAGGGCGTTCCTGTAACCTGCCCAATCAGTCCTCCTAGGATGTCTAAAAATGACTGTTTGAACACTGAGAGAAAATTGTATGTCAAAGGATATGTGTCTGTGGTCTGACATAGATTCCACCTCACTTACCCTCCAGTTCCCAATGTGCCTGGCAAGATTCGTTGTGGCAAAAGTTATATCTAGGACTTCCTTCCTAGCCCTAGTAACAAAGGTTGGTTCAAAACCTACGTTTAAAATTTGGAAACCGTAAGTTAACAAAAAGTCATGCAGTAACTCACCTCTATCGTTGATATCGGTGCTCCCCCAGTTGGTGTGGTGGGCGTTGGCGTCGCATCCCACCAGTAATTCTGCGTTGTGTCTGCGGGCGTAGTCGGCCACTGCATCGAGGTCCGCAGCGGGGTTCACCTTATCACCAGGGAGGTAGGCCGAGCAAATAATCACCCTTTGTCCTTTCCATCCCTTTAGGTTTACAAACGCTGCAACCAGATCGTCTGTGCATAGCTCTGGAACAGGTAGGAACTCAATGTTTTTCTTGAAAACAATGCAGGCTCTAGGCTTATGTCCATTGGTATTGTATAGGATTTTACCAACCGAGTTTAGTCCTAGTATGGTTGAGTTTCGCACCCATGGTTCTTGTAGTAAGGCGAGGTCTGCGTGTTCTGCTAGGCGACTTTCCACCACCGCCGTCGCAGCAACGGCATGGTGGATGTTCGCCTGCAGAATCCTCGCGGGTGCTATGAGGGCAGCCATTATTTGGCCCTCTTTTGGAACTGCCGGGCGCCACCCCTGCCCCTTGCTGCTGATTGAGCCCCCCCGCGGGAGGTTCCAGCTGTCGTGGCAGGGCGCTGATCCCGGGTGTTCATTACGCCCCTCGCCGCCCCTCTGTGGGGCCCGGCAGGCCGCGTCCTACCACCACGGCCTCGAGTGCCCTGGGGTATGGGTTCGCGACCGACCGGTCCCCTCGTGCTGGGGCCAGGTTCTGCGATGGGCTGAGGTTGTGTTGCAGTTTGGGGGGCATCTGGCCCACCCCTTAACCTGAACACCACCTTCTTGAAGCCTAGGATGACCTCACACCCACAGGCTCTCAGAGCTTCAGCAGAAGGCTCGTCTATGGAGAAGGTGACTACTTTCCCTCCCTGTTCAGCCTTCTCACCGAGTACTCGCCACAGTTCCGTATTTAGGCCCGTATTTTGAATCCTAAATAGGGATAGAGCATCGCTCACTGAGGCTACGTCGGCATCAGAGATGAAGGTGATAGCCGTGGTTGGTTTGGGCAGTTCACCTTCCGACATCGTCGAAAGGGTTGCCTCCGGCCACGGCTTCAGTCTCGGGATTTCCTCCACAAGCCAGTCAAGACTTGCTTGGTTGGCGCATGTCACCAATATCCAGCCCGTCTTGTGGAGGAAGCCCAAAAACTGTGGTCCACCGCCCTTTGCGCTCTCCCATTTCCTAATTATGGCCTGGTTGAGCTCGCGGCGGACCATCTTCATCTGATCCGCACTCATGGGTTCCGAGTTACGGATCCCCACTCGTGTGGACCCTGCCACTTGCTTGAAACTGAGGGGCCTCTGATGTTCCCCTTCAGCTTCAGTATTGAGCTTCATGGCCTTTTTGACATGACCCTGTGGAGATTCGTCCTCCGATCGTCCCCTCTTGATAGGGGCGTTTATCGGGGCCGGTTTCCCCCCGGGCACCTTGGTCCATGGCAGGCTACACATGGATAGTGCGGTCTCTTTCTCTATGCCGCCCTGCAGGAGGCAACGAAGCCTCTTTCGTGCGGCTCCAGAGAGCCTTCCCCGTTCTTTGGTCTGGACAGATGTACCGGGCGTTTCAGCGGCGATAGATACGCCCCTGTCGACCACGGTTTCCGTCTCCATGACCTCCGAACCACTAGGTACGGGCGTACAGGGGGCTTGTGCAGCCCTCCTCGCCTCGTTACCAACTTCTCCGTCCCGGATAGAATCCAGAACGGAGGATACAACGTCCTCGAACGTTTGGGTATTGTTTTTTTCTATATTTTTCTCCATATAAGTCCCACGAACAGCTAGGGAAGAATGGTCACAGACAGCAGAGCCCCGCTTGCCGCCTGAAGGGCAACTTACTCCACGATTTGCCCCGGTTTCGTGGAGGGACCGTTCGCGACTGGGCTCGCCCCCAGCCATGCATCCATCGGCACGGTGCAACACACCTTGGATTGGCGGAGTGGAAAAAGGATAGGAGGCAAGGACATATTGGGAGTGGAAAGGCCAGGATTTAGACGGGATGTGGCTGTTGGGGAACACAGGATTAGGGTTAGGTTACACCTGGAAAGTGGGATTGCCGTCCAGGTATCGCCCTCATACTCTGCTACTGGCTGGTCCGGGGAAGGTGGTAAATGTGCGACGCCCGTTCAGACCGCCAGTATTACCAGGGTGCACGACCTGCGCGACTGCGTCAGGTTCGTCCCTGGGCTGCATCAGTATCGGCAGACCCCAAGGACGACGGGGACGTGTATGATGGACTTGAGGGAGTAGACCTGTAGCTCAGCGCCGCACACCTGAGCGTGCCCACAACCCCCCTACACCCCACACTCGCGGGTAAAATACAACTTTGCACCCTTGTATAACAAATAACTATTTTTCGAATAGTAGAAGTGAAAACAAATGTTAAGCCTTATTTTATTTAATTTCCACTTCCTCTAAACAACGTTAGATACATCACACAATAATAGACATAAGTGAAGCACTTTATCATATAATTCAGTTTATTTATTTATTTATTTATTAGGAGATAAAAACAGAAACAGTCAAGAGAATACAGCGTATTGTTACGAGTATGTTGGTATAATTACTTAGGTATAGACGTTTCCTTATACATTCTCATGGAAAGCTTGAAGGATTCTAAAGACTAAGCATCTTATGGCCTATGTCCAGCAGTGGACCGTGGACGTTCTTTAGCTGATATGATGACGACACTAACACATGTTATTATACAAACCCTTTTTCTGGACAGCGTTATTATTAGGTTTCCTTATCCAAAGGGTAAAAACGGGACAATATTACTAAGACTTCGCTGTCTGTCCGTCCGTCTGTCACCAGGCTGTATATCAAAACCGCGATAATTAGACAGTTGACATTTTCACAGACGATGTATTTCTGCTGCCGCTATAACAACAAACATTAAAAACTGGCCAAGTGCGAGTCGGGCTCTTTGCCGTTTTTATAGATATTTTTTTACTCCGGATTAGGTTTGCGCTTGACCACAAATCACCTAATGGTACGGAACCCTTCGTTCGCAAGTCCGACTCGCACTTGGCCAGTTTTCTTTACTGTCATCTTGGGCAAAAGTACTGAGCACCGCTTTCCTCCGTAACTTAAAATGAACTTTTGTTTTATCAATTCCGGAAAATACCTACACATCATCTTCCTAGATTTTTATCAGTTGGGGAATTTCAAAAAAATTGGGGCAATTTAACACTTAGATGGACACTATTCCAGACACAATAGAAATAACAATAGAATCACGTCTATAGGTGTCTACTGTCCATCAATGCATTCATATTTCTTCAGATTATGGACTCTCTCGACTCATTCCTGGAAAAAGAAAAAAAGTATCCCCGAAAATACGTACTACGATGTCGGTTTGGTTACCGCTATACATAATAATAATAATAAATAATAAATAATGGGGGACAATCTTACACAAATCGACCTAGTCCCAAACTAAGCAAAGCTTGTACTATGGGTACTAGACGACGATATACATACTTATATAGATAAATACATACTTAAATACATAGAAAACATCCAAGACCCAAGAACAAATATCCGTGATAAATGCACAAATAAATGGCCTGGCCGGGATTCGAACCCGGGACCTCTAGCTTCGGAGGCAGAGTCACTACCAACTAGGCTAAACAGGCCGTCGACATAAATGTATGGAAAGTAACAAAACTGTTTTAGGGACACATTTTTCTTCTTCTAAGTAGAGTCGATAGCGTTATTGATTCTGAGTCGTATGAGCCCAAAAGCTCGATATTCTGACAGAAAAGTTAATTAAGCATTTTTTTTAATTCCCCAGTTGTATCCTAAAGGATCCACGTTAGCACCAAATCCCAAGATTTGGCATAGGCACTAGTTTTAAGAAAGCTACTGCCATAACTGATCAGTGATCACCTAACCCCTTTGGGTTAGGTTTGGGTTGGGTCCCTTTGGAAAACTAGACTTTTTTTAAGAATTAGACTGGTTATGGTTTCCTCAAGATGAAGAAGAATAACCTTCACGTAATAATTTACTGTTAAATAAATAAATGAATATTGGGGGACAATCTTACACAAATCGACCTAGTCCCAAACTAAGCCAAGCTTGTACTATGGACACTAGACGACGATATACATACTTATACAGATAAATACATACTCAAACATATAGAAAACATCCAAGACTCAGGAACAAATATTCGTGCTAAATATACACAAATAATGCCCTCACCGGGATTCGAACCCGGGACCTCCGGCTTCGTAGGCAGGCACCAACTAAGCCAAAGTGGTCGTTAAATATCAATAAAGCCTCGTATGCGATTGCGCGATTTGACAGATCTATTAAACTCATTATTCCACGGTTACCCGCAATGTATAATTTAACCTTCCTTACGAGTCTCGTATGTATGTACAAGGCCTTAGTTTCTTTTTTAACTCTGGCACAAGCCGGGGTGTCAACACGCTAACTATCTCCCGATTGAGATCTTGTTTAACGTCATAATGACTTAATCTAAAGTAACCTATCACGTCGCGTGCATAAATAAAACGTAATTCGCGGCATAATTCTAACCGCTAGGCACAGGTAAACTTGCAGAGTCAAATTGCTCACGTCTCTCATTTCTCGTTACAGTGCTGCCAACCGTGAAAATAATATCCGACGAGACTAGAATTCGCGCCTTTGAGTTGGCAACACCGATCAAAATTTCAAATTTAGTTCGAATTAACGTCGTTTTTTAACGAAGTTTTGAATGCTGGAGCTCTAGATATTAAAAGACGTTAGCGTGAATTTTACATTACACGTTTTTCAAATTACGTATCTTAATTAAAGTAATTGTATAGGAATCCTGGATCTGTGGAAAGAGCACCGGGGGATGGGCAGCAGCATCCCTGGAGTGCGGTGGAGATACTGTGATCGCCAACCCGCATGCCAAGCGTGGCGATTATGGCATTTACTCCCCATGAAATTGGGGGAGGCCTATGTCCAGCAGTGGACGTTCTTCGGCTGATATGGTGGTGGTGGTCTATAGGAATCTACTTTAAATTTGGGCCAAGGGCTCAAACCCCAGTTCCTACCACTGGTGTTTTTTTTTATTTATTTTTCTAAAGCTTTCGTGTAAATCGTGAGGGAGCTGATCTAATCCAAAAGAGGTCTATTTTTGCCTCTGGGATGGAAGTTAGATAGAAGTCATTTTTGTAAAACTAGTGCCCACGCATCGCCTTTCTTAATATTGAACTTGGCTCCCATTTTCAAATTTATGTTTTTGATGGGATTGGATATATGCGGAACTTGATGTTGAAATTTTGCATAATTAAAAAAAATAATAAAAAAAAAACTATCAAGTTATGGATAACAGAAAAATAAGCATTTGGACCAAAAATAATCAAGGATTTTCATACAAAAATGTGATATTTGATAAAATGGAACTGCTGATGATGATCAGAACAGAACTCATGTTTGGCGATTTGTCCTCCCAGCTGTGTTTGTTAAGCAAGTTCTATTTTCACGATTAATTTTTGTCATGCTCGTTTTCTGGTGATGGGATCCATCACGAATCGAGGGAACTCCTCAAATGTGAAAGGCACACATATAGTGATTTTAGTATTTTCATGAACTAATCAAGCATTTTCATTCAAAAAACTGTAGCGCAAAAACAAAAACGAAGAAAAACGTGCACAAAGTTTGTATGGAAAGAGTTTGCCTACCCCGTCGCCTTAATGTATTTCCGAGTGCATATAACCTAGACCTTTTAAAGGCACGAGTGAATAGGCATCTTCTGGGTGAGCTCGCTTCATCGTCGGCCTCATCTTTGCCCCCCGGCTAGATGCTGGACAACAGCAATATATACCATTTCTAATTTTTAAAAAAATGTACTGGATGTTGTTCCGCATTACCGCGTGTTTACCGTTTTCTCGTGCACTCCTGATGACTTGTCTCAAGTGTTGTCTATATAGTTTTTAGTCTCGGTATCTAACACTTCGGCAAGGTCGTATGCAGTGTGTCTGAAATATTAAGAATTTGGTATCACATATTCCTTCATTTGCTGATGAGTTCTATCAATATTGGGCGGCAATATTCTTTTTTACCCGACTGCGCCAGAAGGAGGGTTATTTTTTTAGAGAGTATGTATGTATGTTTTCAAACCACATGCTCGACAATGCCGAATTATAGGTCATGTAAACCCTACCGAAAGCAAGACATTAAATCCCTTGGTATTAGCCGGGTTATAATGTTGTACTGAATTTCATTATAACCCGCTGGTTAATAATATGATTTCACTTTTCATAATTCTTATTACTATATGCATAAAGTTTAATTTTGCTAAACACAATTTGTCCTAGGCCATGGCCTACTTGATTTGACAAAATAAATGAAGTTTGCCTCCGTGTGAACCCCGGTCCGGAGGAGCGCGGTGTTCGAAATTCGAATTTCGAATCTAGGACCACGGCTTGTGCTTTCGAATTTGGAACGTCGCGCGCCTTCATTTGTTCACGCGTGACGAACAAATCGAGTTCTTGTAGGTGCCTGTAGAAGATTTAATTTCAAAAATAATATTGAAAATGTCGAGTGATGAAAGTGTTTTGACTCCTGAGTTTATCAAATTAGATGCCATAGGCATTGTCAACAATCTGCTGCCAGAGAAGTCAAAGGAAAAATACCTAAAAGCCTACAACGATTTTGACAAATGGAAAGCTGTAAAAGGCGTAAAGTCTGTGTCTGAATCAGTGCTTCTGGTCTATTTTGAATATTTGTCAGCTACAAAGAAGCCAAGTAGCCTGTGGTGTATATCTACTGAGCCTGTTTTTTTGTCTCGCATAAGGTGTGAAAAGTAGAGTATACACCTCGGGGATAAGACTGTTTTAGTCTTGGGCGGTTGAACCCCTCACTGCACTCAGGACTCAGTCTTAATTCCCTCGCTTCGCTCAGGAATTAACTTATAACTCCCTCGCTACGCTCAGGAGTTAAATTATGAGTCCTTCGTTACGTTCGGGATTCAATTCGCTCCCGTGACATAAAACAGTGCTTTATCCCCTTAGTGTATAATCTACTATTAATTGTTTGGCACGCTCTGTAGCCTGAACGGCTCGAAGGATTTTAGCTTGAGATGTGTCGTTAGATTCGTATTTACTGTTAGAGTGACAATGGTTATATAAAAATAATGAAAAAACAAGATGGCGGATTATCGGCACCAAGTTCCAAATTACACAGAAACGCAGTCGGGTTTTTAGTTTTTTAATTAATTACGTATAGTCTTGTTTCCGATGCGTTTTGCAGATTCGACGATGCCATTAAATTGGATGTTCGGTATTTCGCTATTTAGTTATTTCAAAAGCATATTATAAGTGTTTGTTTTACTACAATAATATGCTTTTGAAATAAATGTAGTAAAACAAACACTTATTTCAAAAGCATATTATAAGGTAAACGATTACATCATGGACAGGGATGTTTGGCAGTAAGTGTCCTGCACGGCTAATCTATCGCGAAAATAGGTTTTCTACTGTAGCTTGTTATTTTTGTAGTAACTGAGACTGTAATTTTATATTTAACTATACAATGTATATTGTTTTGAAAAAATGACACCTCGCCGAGTTTCTTACGCCGGTTCTTCTCGTGGCAGAGGTTTATTTTCCGAACCGGTGGTAGTTTATTGACGTTCATAGGTGCATGTAATATGCCTAATTTGAAGAATAAACTACTTTTACTTTTTACGCTAAACATATTATTAATGCGAAGGCATATTATATCCGTTTCACCGTAGTATTCGTCCAAGCCATAAAGTTCCTAGCGTTATTCCCAATACAGTTGCATCCTAAAGGATGCCTGGGGTCCGCTACCTAATCCCAAGAATTGGCGTAGGCACTAGTTTTTACGGAAGCGACTGCCATCTGACCCAAGGGGGAAACTAGAACTTATTGGGATTAGGCTTCGTCAAGTGAGTAGGCAACTTGACTGTTAGAAGTTCTCAAGCCGCCCGGAGGCCTCTAACTTGGCTTAACGACTGCTATCATAGACAGTAACCGGGATCAACGGCTTAACGTGCCTTCCAAAGCACGGGAGCGCTCAGTTAGTAACCACTCAAAGCGGTCGCCTATCCAAGGACTGACCCCGCCCGAAATTGCTTAACCTCGCATACCGCACGCGGTACGCGGGTGCCGCTGTGCCACGAACGCTACAAGCCATAACGTTTTTATTTTTTAAGTTATTGTTGGCGTGGGGCCCCTTGTCGTACTTCGCGAACTTGACATATGATCAAAACGAGAGTGAAATTCGTCTAGTTCTGATTTGAGTGCACTATTTTCTTTTTCGAGGGACCCTATTTTATTATTATTTTTAACTGCTGTGCCTGATTCCTTTGTTCAGTCAACCTGTTTAGCCTAGTTGGTAGTGACTCTGCCTCCGAAGCTAGAGGTCCCGGGTTCGAACCCCGGCCAGGGCATTTATTTGTGCATTTTTCACGGATATTTGTTCTTGGGTCTTGGATGTTTTCTATGTATTTAAGTATGTATTTATCTATATAAGTATGTATATCGTCGTCTAGTACCCATCGTACAAGCTTTGCTTAGTTTGGGACTAGGTCGATTTGTGTAAGATTGTTCCCCAATATTTATTTATTTATTTTATTTAAACTTATTTTATTGCTCTTTACGGTATCCTGTTTTAGCTTGTCAACGGCTAGGCTAATTTGTTCTTAAGGTTCCGTACCTCGAAAGGAAAAAACGTAACCCTTATAGGATCACTTTGTTGTCGTCTGTCTGTCTGTCAAGACCCTTTTTCTCAGGAACGCGTACAGCGTCTCAGGAACGGTATCATGCTGGGATTTATATCAAATACTCAGGTCTACTGTCCCTTGGAGCTGTGAAAAAAATCAAACTTCTAAGCTAACGCAATCAAAAGATACAGCCGTTTATGCCGCAAATTTTCGACACACGCAAGGGAATCAAAACCTACAGGGTACTTCCCGTGAACTCAGAATCATGAAAGTTGGTACGAAGCAACGTCTTATAGCACAGATAAAGGACAAAATTGCGAAAAACGGAATTTTTTTATTACATCATATAATAAAAATGTTTTTTCTCAAACATGCAATGAAATATTGATGTCATGTTCCTTATGGCTGCGAAGTATGACGTATCAGGTGCAGCTAGGACAAGAGGTCGGTAATGGAAATTCATACAAATCTTGCAGGCCTAGGCCAGCAAAGTCCTCTTTTTTATTTCCATTCCGCTTAAATCTGTGGCACAGGCATCATGACATTGTGCCACTATGCGTATTAAAAATAAAACTTTGTTTTTTTTGTTGTTTATTTCATTGCATGTTTGAGAAAAGCACTATACATACCTCGGCGGAAAATATGGGATTGCCCGCCTCAGACCTATCCCTATCTATATGTCTTCGGCCGGCCACCCATTTGGTCCCGGCCTCTGTAGTAATGTACTATTACGCAACCCTCGGTGCGCGAGTCCGACTCGCACTTGGTCTGCTGATTTGTTGCCTGCTAAAATTAGATGTTGGCTGTATGAGCGTTTTTCGGGACTTTTGTATCATTTAACACGCTTAAGTTTGTGCCCTCGGCGTTGATGTTGTCTATTGACATATCTGTGTTGTCAACAAGGTTTCAACGGTCTCTGGGCCAGGATTTTATTCTAGCACCCTTTGCAATTGCTACAGAATAGACGTTCTAGTCTTTCTGTTTGTTTATCACATGCTAGACACAACATTTTTGAACCGTTGAAACAGAGTGCCTACCGCGAACGTCGAAAATCGAACTTTGTATCGTACCGTCCCTTCCCGTCATATAGTGTATAACACGAGAGTGAAAGGGACGGCACGACACGAAGTTCGATTTTCGAAGTTCGCGGTAGGCACTCAGGTTCGGAAAAATAAACCTCTGCCACGAGAAGAACGCGTAAGAAACTCGGCGAAGAGGCATTTTTCTCAAAACAATATATATTGTCTAGTTAAATATAACATTACAGTGTCAGCTACTACAGAATAACAATGCTACAATAGAAAACCTATAATACCGGATAAAAGCTATCCTACGTCGTCCTCGGGCTTTCCAACTATCCAAATAGACATTTCTAATTTTCAAGTAGCAAGAAACCCAATTTTTAAAGAAAAAATTATAGCTATTAGTTTTCAAGATATTCATGAAAATGTAAAGGAAGCCTACCATCGTCTATATGACACGTCACAAGGCTGAATTGATTGTAACAGTCTAAACGCTAAAAACGAACAACAATACACTTTCTTTAGTAAATTCGCCTTAGCCTTAATTATAAGTACTTCTGTATGATTTTATACGCTGTGGCGCCTTTCTTGCCACTTACACTAATCTTATCTTATCTTATCTTATTTATATGAGGGCCCTTGCGGATGCACTTCGACCCAATGGGATCTTTTGTGCAGTTGCCCCCTCCTTTATACCTACCTACTCCAAGCTGCTCTCCAACATTTCCACAAACCGGATGATGGAGCTAAGCGGGAGTACTCTGAATTCCTTTGGTTCTGGATAGCCATTACCAAAGTCATTCATTCTTTGTCTGGCAAGGGCGTGACATTCACACAGCAGGTGTTCCATTGTCTCGTCATCCTCGCCACACATCCTACAATCTATGTTGTCTGATAGTCCCATCTTGGCCAATAGACCCTTGACCCCGAAGTGACCTGTAAACACCCCAGTTATAATTCTGAGTTGCTTTCTGCTGAATTTCCAAAGCTTCTTGGTCCAGCTTGGGTCCGCTCCTTCGATGAAGAGCTTTGAGTGCTTTAAGCCCGCCTCAATCCTCCACTCCTTTAGAATGAGAAACTATTGAAATTGTTTTTTTTTTATATGAAAAAGGGATATTTTCGGGATTTTAAATATTTACCCTTTATTTGATGTCATCGGAAAAAAGCCCGCTTGAAAAATGAAATGTTATCAATTTAATCTAAACCCGTTCAGCGTGAAGAGGTAATAAACAGACAGACAGACAGAAAGAGTTACTTTCACATTTATAATTCTGTAGTATGATTAGTAGTAGTACCTAGTATCGATGGGTATGGATGGATCAATAAGTCCTTTGTCAATCCTCAAAGGCGCAAAAATAGTACCCTCGGACGCTCCGGTTCACTTCAGTAAAGGGTTCTTCAAAAAAGGAGTGTACAATTTTTTACAGAGTCGGCAACGTGCATGTGACACCCCTAGAGTTGCAGGCGTCCATAGGCTGCGGTGACCGCTTACCATCAGGCGGGCCGTACGTTTTTATTGCCACCGACGCGGTATAAAAAACTCGATAGCGAGAGTGGGTACTCTTGGAGTCAAAACACCAGAGGCCGTGGGGTGGTGGGGACCGCGACCCCATAAAAACTATGAAGATTTGAATGGGCATCTGGTCGACGCAACACGTTACCAAAATGCAATTTATGTATATTTGGCACAGAGATTAAGTATTGCCATTCGGGGAGCGTTGCACACTGGTAAATTCAGTTTTTTGATTGTTAATTGTTATGTTTTTTTTTTTTAGTTTGTTAGGTTATAGACATAGATATGTGTACATAGACAACTAGTAGATCAGGCAAAAATTTTTTTTTTCATATGTCAAAATTTCCAAAAACTGGCTCGACAAAAAAATCGATTTAATTATCGAAACTGCTCACAAAATTTCGAGAATCGGTTGAGAAATGCGACCTGTAGAGGAGAACATCCGGACAGACATAAGAAAGAATTTTTGTTAAAGCTGAAACGGAGACGCTTTGCTCGCTTCGCTCGCTCGGTCAATTAGACATACTTTACTCTTGCCTTATATACATACATACATACATATAATCATGCCTGTTTCCCAGAGGGGTAGGCAGAGATCACGGATTTCCACTTGCTACGATCCTGACATACAACTTTCGCTTCATGAACTCTCATAACATTCTTCATGCATGCGCGCCGATTTAGGGTACTCTTGACCTGGCCTTTCTGCAGAATGTCTCCGATTTGGTCAGAGTACGTTCGCCGAGGTCTTCCCTTTCCAACTTTTCCATCCACTCTTCATTCATACACTCGTTTTGTCAATCTTCTTTCATCCATCCTCTCTACATGTCCAAACCATCTTAGCATATCTTTCTCAGTTTTCGTCACTATATCTTCATTCACTCCACACCTCCTTCTTACCTTATATTTATAAGAAATGAAATAGAAATTGCATACACAGTGATGATTATTTATAACAGTCACCTAACAATCTATTTTCAGTGTTATCTTCACCCTAGTATCACCGCGATACTAAGTAAGCCCATAATTCATTATTAATTGGATAATCAATATATCCATTCACAATATTTAGAGATATCAGTACTATGACGATGTGATTTTTGTTCCCAGAAAACTCAAGTGGGACTTAAAATTAGGCTAAATATAGACTTACGTGAAGGATTTAGGTTTAAACAAAATAATAACGAAGATACGAGTAGAACTAGAGTTCTGAGTTCAACCTTAGATTAATAATACCAACAGATCCGTTGTATCTTTGAATTCTAATGGTTAACCAAGATGAGTTAGAACGGGACAGATGGTACTATAATTTTTGGCTGTTAACGAATTGTCAACATTTAAAGGCACACAATGCCAAATCCCATACAATCCAAAACGTCACAAACTTAAGTTTTTTAGTTTTTAAGTTCTCCGTTTACAATGCAGTTATGAAAACGGAGACACTGACAGGTGAAGATCTGTCAGATATCACTTATCTGTCTCTCTCAAACTTACTGTTTGGTGCATTAGTGAGAGTAAATAGATCAGAGGGACAGAAAAGCTCTTGTACACAGCTAAATTGAGGCCTGCCCGGCTAGTATGATAGCTTATACCGTCACGTTTTATGTGACGTTTCAGTACATTTTGGCCATATAACGTGACGGTATAAGCTACCATACTAGCCGGGCTGGTCTTAAAATGACTAGCAGTTTACCATAAACAACTTCTTAAATTTGGCTGGTTAATAGTTTATTAACCGACTTCTATATGTCTGCATGTAATTTTTTTATTTGTTTTTTTTATGGAAAGTATGTATGTGCCCCAATAACTCTTGACCACGTTGACCGATTTCGACTAATTCGTATCCGGTTTCAAAACAGGTACCCCCAAGTTGTCCCATATCAATTTGGTGAAGGTCTGATGATGGGGTCTATGTAGAATCGAAGGAACTCCTCAAATTTGATAGGCATGCGTATGGCGATTGCGGTATTTTGCGTAGTTAATTGGATTCGGTTTTATTTGGGAAGAAATTATTTGCCTCAAACTATATGACATGAACTGGATGGAACTATTGGTCCCGGGTATGTCCCAAGACCACCGGGGGATGAGCAGCAGCATCCCCTGGAGTGCGGTTGAGATACTGCGATCGCCAACCCACATGCCAAGCGTGGCGATTATAATATTTACTCCCCATGAAATTGTGGGAGGTCTATGTCCAGCAGTGGATGTCCTTCGGCTGATATGGTAGTGGTGGTGGGATGAGACTGATATTGAAGCAAATAAAGAAAAGCGAAACTATGACAAGGACAGCAAATGATATATCCCTCTCTGTCGCTCTTCATCATCCTCCTAGCGTTATTCCCAGTACAGTTGCATCCTGAAGGATGCCTGGGGTCCGCTACCTAATCCCAAGAGTGGGCGTAGGCACTAATTTTTACGGAAGCGACCGCCATCTGACCTTCCAACCCGAGGGGGAAACTAGACCTTATTGGGATTAGGCTTGTGAAGTGAGTGGGCAACTTGACTGTTAGAAGTGACAAAAAACCTCCCCTGTCGCTGTCTGTCGCGACCTCTCTGTCGCTCTTACTCAATTTAGTATATGACCATCTCGCTAGGCCAGGGGTCGGCAAACTCTTTGGCCAAAGAGCCAAATTCAGTAAAAATATCATCTTTCGGGAACCTCAATGAGCCAAAAATACCTGTTTTAGGTTGTACACTTTTTTTTAAGGAGACCTCGAAGAACCGCAACTGGCCCTTCAAAGAGCCGCATGCGGCTCGCGAGCCTCGGTTTGCCGACCCCTGCACTAGGCTATACGAGTAACATTTATATGGACTCGCACAAATCACTAATCAACGTGTAAACAAGCCATTAAGTCAAATTGTTTCTAATCTGAAGAGTATTTTTTCAAATGGGTTTATTGTTTCTGTAACTCTACTTCTAAATTGAACCTTAAGTTTCCTTAGGGAAGGTTCTCTTTAGAAGTACCACTAATGCAAAATATGTTATTTTGTAAAGACACTCCTCATATGTGAATTTAAATGTATTTTGCCTATTTTCGTCCGATGTGAAACAGAAGGGTCGTTTAGTTTTGCATTTGGTTCTTTAGTTTACAAGTACCTATGTTTTTGAACCTACTTATTTTACTTTCTTTATTGGAGAAAAAAAAAACAAATATAGACCAGAAATAATTTATACCCAAAAACCGACTCAAATTTTACTTGCTATGCCACAATTTGTGGTTTCCGTGAGCCAATGCTGGGTTACCTACAGAAAATACTGAAATCTGCATATGCGTGCCTATCAAATTCGAGGAGTTCCCTCGATTCCTCCTAGATCCCATCATCAGACCTTCACCATATTTATATGGTACCAATGTCGGGGTACCGGCTTTGAAACAAAATAGGAATTAACAAAATCGGCCAACGTGGTCAAGAGTTAATTCGAAGAGTTCCCTCGATTCCTCCTAGATCCCATCATCAGACCTTCACCAAATTTATATGAGCCTACCGAAACCTATACCGGAGACGACGATGCAACGGGGCCACGCCATTTCGTCGCCTAAATAGATATTTTTTTATAAGCTTAAGTTTCATGGCGCATTGGGTTAACTGTAATGCCATGTAAACATTTAGTAATAATAAATAAATAAACGAGACCAATTACGGGGTACCTGCTTTGAAATAAAAAAAATAATTATCAAAATTGGCCAACGTGGTCAAGAGTTAATTCGAGGACTTTCCTCGATTCCTCCTAGATCCCATCATCAGACCTTCACCAAATTTATATGGGACCAATGTCGGGGTACCTGATTTGAAACCAACAAAGAATTATTGAAGACGGTAAATAAATACAGGTAAGAAGATATACACAAGAAGGTTCAGCCTATATTCTAATACAATTTCCACTAAGAGGTATAAAATAGTATGTAATGATATGGCAATGTTACCTAACTAACCGAAATAACCTAGCCACTAGCCCTAGGACAATCGCGCACAAGCGCTATGTGCTTAGCTCTCCATGCCGCCGCTAAATGAAATTACTTCGTCGCCAAATGTCATGTAGGTTTGCCACTTGACAGGCGAACAGCCTAATTATAATTTGGTCATGCGCTTAAAGTTGCTTGTCGGCCAATTTCCGGCGATTTCAAACGCCCGGTTTTATAAGTCCCCCGTACCCGTACGCTCGACTGAACTCGATTCTCCATACAAACGTAGTTACGTTCTCATTTTGAAACGCCGTACTGAGATAATTTGCAATTTTGTATACACAATGGAATATATAGGTCGGAAATTAGTTTTTGTTGCAAAAAATTGTAATGGAAAAAAATACAGCGATTTTTTTGTGTTTTTTAGGTCTTCTATGAAAACCGTAATAATCGCTGTATTATTTCTCTATTATAATTTTGAGCAACAGAAACAAATTTCCGACCTAGATATGCCGGATTCCATTGTGTATACAAAGTTTCATGTTATTCCAGCATGTCGTTTTAAAATGAGAGCGAATGAGAGAAAAACGGATTAAAAAAATAAAATTAAAAATTTTGAAAAACCCACGACGGGTTTACCTAATCGTAAAATAATAAAATAAAACAATTAAAAGCCCCCGACCATATACGAAATAAGTACATAAAGATAAAAGTAGATTTCATAATTTTTAAGAAAAAAAAACCGACTTAATGGGGGAGTCCGGTGAAAGATTATTAATCTTAGATGGTGCACTCTTAGATTCCATATAATAAAATACAAAATGGCATAAGTATGTTTATAATGGTAGAAGACTAAGTACCCTCAATTTCTCATGAAATCATGGAAAAACCTTGCTTGCTTGACAAACAAAACGAGGAGAACAAATCGCCAAACGTGAACTACGCGTCGTTGAAGAGTTCCGTTCTGATCATCATCAGCAGTTCCACTTCATCAACTGTCACTTTTATGAATGAAAATGCTTGATTATTTCATGAAAATACTAAAATCACTATTTGTGTGCCTTTCACATTTGAGGAGCTTCCTCGATTCCTAATGGATCCCATCATCAGAACTTGAGCATGACAAAAATCAATCGTGAAAATAGAACTTGCTTAACAAACACAGCTAGAAGGACAAATCGCCAAACATGAACTTTTCGTCGTTGAAGAGTTCTGTTCTGATCATCATCAGCAGTTCCACTTCATCCAATGTCACATTTTTGGATGCAAATGCTTGACTTGTTGATAAAAACATAAAAATCACTATATGTTTGCCTTAAACATTTGAGAAGTTCCTTCAATTCCTTACGGATCCCATCATCAGAACTGCCTTTTGACAAAAACGGGACCAACTTGGATATATATGCATACAATCAAAAAAAGAATTTTTCAAATCGGTTAAGAAATGACGGAGTTATGGAGTAACAAACATTAAAAAAAAAAAAAACATACAACCAAATTGATAACCTCCTCTTTTGAAATCTTGAAGTCGGTTAAAAAACTGTTGTATGATTGCGAGGTATAGTTACAAACCCAGAAAAATCCGTGGGGGGAAAATGAAGTAAGATTATGTGGTCTGTGTAATAGGCACCTCGATTTAAGTTGCTGTATTATGTAATGTAGGTATCTTGAGTTTTATGAAATTAAAAACAGACATGGCAATGGCAGCCCCCGACGGATTTTTCTGGGTTTGTAACTATACCTCGCAATCATACAACCGTTTTTGAAATCTACTTTTATCTTTATGTACTTACTTCGTATATGGTCGGGGGCTTTTAATTGTTTTATTTTATTATTTTACGATTAGGTAAACCCGTCGTGGGTTTTTCAAATTTTTTAATTTTATTTTATTTTATAATTTTTATAGAATAATGTATATACATTCCTCCTTAACACGCTTCAGTTGTGGAATGAGTGTATACATTTTTAAAGAGTCGGCAACGCGCATTAACAACCCTGGAATTACAAGATGCACGCTTACTGTAGTCCCTTGGGAAAACCTCGGCAGGGAACTCATTCCAAACTGGAGGTTGCAGTAACCGCTTACCACCAAGCGGACCGTAGGTACACTTGTATATCACCGATGTAGTATAAAAAACTATAGTTGTTTCTCACCTAACGCTATATATTCCGGCGAAAGGGTCATAGTAGACCGAAAGTCGAGCTCAGCGTAGGGCCAAAGTTCCGAAATGTTCCATCGGAGAGCACTCTCTACGTGAGCCCGAGGGCCGGAGATCCTAAGGGCGAGCCCACGTGTAAAGGATGATTCGAATTAGACCGTTCCGTTTCCGGGCTAGGCCCAGACCGAGCTGCTTCTGAGGACCTACTCCGAACTTCGAATATCGAACTTCGTATCGTACCGTCCCTTTCCGTCATGTACTGTATAAAACGAGAGTGTAAGGGACTGCACGACACGAAGTTCGATTTTCGAAGTTCGGAGTAGGCCCTCGGAGCCTCGGCCGTAGCTGGGTCGGCCGTCAAACGCTTGGGTTGAACAAAGGCGGCCGGGTCGGACCGCTTCCGAGCATCTCCGGGCCCGGCCGCGCAACGGTCGTCGTTTTGCTGTTATAGAAAACGGGCCGGCCCGGACACGGAGCGGCCTACTGTGAATCATCCTTAATCTCCCTATCCCTACCCCCGAGTGACTTACAAAGAGAACCTGGGGCCTAAGGCTCGAAGCTTCCTTTGAGAGAGTTCAATACGCGAGCCCGAGGGCCAAAGGTCAAAAGGGCGAGCCCACATGGACACTCACTATCTATGAGTTCTTATAAATAGAATTTGAGAGCCGAAAGGTAAGTGGTGAGGCACGTCAAATCAAAGGCAGAGCCTGACCAAAGGCAGAGGTCAGAAGGCCCGAAGGGCCTAAAAGCCGAACGTCTCCAAGTTCCAGTACCTGCCTCCGGTCACGCTCTCTGCGCGAGCCTACGCGGATTCTCACTATCGCTGAGTGTTCAAAGGGGAGCGTCGAGGCTAGTGGGACTGAAAGACCGAAGTGTCTCACCAGGGCGCTTTCTACGCCAGCCGGCGAGCTAAAGGTTTGAAGGTCGAGCCCACGCGTGAGCAGTAAGGCACGTAAGGGTAAGTACTGCGACTACCGCGAGGCCCAAAGTGTCCCAGTATCCCTTCAGTACGCGCTTACTATGCGAGCCATAGCTATAAGACCGAAGGCCTGAAGGGCGTGCCCACATGGATACTTTCTATCCCAAAATGTCTTAACAGAGAACCTGAGGACCACAGGCCCAAAGGTGTGTGAGGAGGCACACGAAGGCGGAGGCCGAGTTCTGCGTAGGGCCGAAGGTCCAAAGATTTTCCCTTCAGAAAGCGCACTACTAGTAAATGCGAGCCCACTATAAATGCAAACCTACTAGAAGCTCGTATATGTCTCTTTCACAAGAACAATAAATTTTAGGTATATTACATAGTTAATTGAACCATTTATTTTCAACTTCAACTAGTGGCAAAGTGGAAATAATTAAGTATGCCGTACATCTAAATTAGTGAAGCCGTTTTGATCCTCAAATTATTTTATACAGCATAACACGATGGTTTACTAGTGCCCCGTGGCATATTTCCGACATGTATCGCCGATATATCACTAACCCCATAATAATACTGAAACCAAAAACATAATATGATTATACATATATTTAAATAGGCAAATGTGTTTGGAGGACATACAGCTTACACGTAACCTTCCGTTACGGGTATAAAGAGCAAAAATTCTACTTTTAGCAGTCCTTGTAGAGAAGCTACTCACTAAACACCTTTAAAAGAGCCGTATTACGGTATTCTATCTATGAGCCTTCATAAAGTTCCTTACTACATTATTCTGTTTCATCATACCTGAAGCCCTAAGCAGTTCGTGCACAGAAGCTACTGAGAAAACACTATCAAAATAATTACAACACGGTAATACACATATGTGTATTCGCAAAGTTCCCTAGGGTGATGTTCTGCTCCATCATCAGGCCTTCAGCATTTCAGGAGAAGAGCCTTCTCAATAAATACTATCAAAAGAGTCAAAACACGGTTTACTCAATAATTACCTGATCAACATTCCCTGCAATATTGTTCTGATCCATCATCAGACGCTCAGCAGATCATGTACAGAAGCTACTCAGCAAACACGATGAAATGAGCCCAAACACGTTCAAGTAGCTATATGCCTTCGAAAGGTTCTGTGTGATGTTGTTCTACTCCATCATCAGACCCTCAGAAGTTCGTTTACAACGGCTGCTAAGCAAACATAAAAAAGCGCCCAAAAACAGACAAAGTTTTTTTATTTATTTATTTTTTCGCAATTTTACACTTTATATGATACAGACAGTAGATTTAGAAAAAAAAAAAATAGAAATTACAATAAATAAAGAGAGCTTAATGCGAAAACGGAGTCCAGTCAGCATAATGTCGATCCACAGAAGGTGAAACGACGCTGGTATTATGTGGATCCACATGTGGTGCACTACAGAACTGCACGTCTACGTCTAAAAATCACAAGCGTCAAGATATCTAACCCCTTAACAGTTCCCTATCATGTTTTTCTGCTCCATAATGATCCTCAGAGTTGAATTACATGTACTCCTCACCAAGCGCTATCGAAATTTTCTATGCATAAAATTCGTTCAAACGCATTTTCAAGAGGACAATGTTAACTGCAGCGCCCCCTGGCGAGTTATGGTCGTAAATATTTGCTAAAATGCCATACAAAAATCATAAACACGACCGTCTTATAGTCAAAAGATAGGGATTAAGACTTATTTGTTTCTTTCACCCTAAACGCATATACTCGTACCTTCTCCGTTCCGTCGTGGGTAAAAAAGAAAAGTTTTTGCTCAAAAATTTCATTTTTGGTGCAAGCTTTTATTGCCGACTGTACTTTTTCCACAATCATAAATCTTGTTGAGTCGGTTCGAATGAGCCTACACAAGATAAACCCATCGTGTTTGGGAATTGCTATGACCACCTTCTGTCTCCATCATCAGATCAGCTCTATGTCATAAGTAAAGTAAAAGTAAAAATCATTTATTCAATATCTTATAAGTACTATTGAACATAGGCTGGTGCCTCTTTGTAAGTATTAACAATACCTGTATTAAGAGTCACCGCTCTTCCACATGTGGTAACTAATGTACGTTATAATGACATGATTTTAAGAAATTTAAGTCTAACAAAAGAACTAAACTAATAAGTACAAAATATAGTGATTGAATATACGCGTGGGTGTCTGTGCGTGTATGCGTATGTGCGTGCGTGCGTATTAGCAAGTGTGTGTGTGTGTGTGTGTGTGTGTGTGTGTGTGTGTGTGTGTGTGTGTGTGTGTGTGTGTAAAGTTTGGCCGACTGTGAAACATGTTGTCTTCTTGCACTGCGCGTGGGCAGGATGGGTATAACTTTAAGCTTTTTTCTTCGTCTGCATGTTGTGTCCGGTACATAAGTCGTGGTTTTATGTTTCTTTATAATTATACTAGCATTTGCCCGCGGCTTCGCCCGCGCGCTAAGCGAAATTTTTAACCGTCTACAAAAAACAGGTTCATATGTTTGTCCACGATTATCTCGCGTTTGGCTGAGCCGATTTAGATGCGGTTTCCAGAAAAGTAGTTGTTACATTCTGGGGGTTTCGGTATACGAAGTTTGGTGATTGTGATTCATTAACAGATGAACAGATGAAAAGTCAGTATACATTCTGAGAACAGGCAAACTGTTGAATTTCATTTGATTTTGGCAAAAATATGGATCGAAAACTATTATCATACATTTCCGAAAGGCCGAAGGGGAAAGGGCCGATGAAATAAAATAATTTCTTAAATGGCCCTTAGTAAAAGTAACTGTGTACTACAGTAACACCAATAGAAGGTCTGATAACGACCAAGCAGCGGTTATAAACTCTGGTCCTTTGAAGTACAGAAATACGGCTAATTCACTATCACTTGTAACCCTTATTTTTCCTAAAATTAAATAAAATAGGTTTTAGGTTTTACCAGTTCCCATTGGAGCATCCAAAAAGAAAATTTGGCTTCACTTCCATTCGCACTCCTTATTGTCCGTCCGTCTTTAACAACCAAGTTGCTTTTACTGGACCGATTTGGCACAAATTATCAAGAATTTAGAGCGTTCGTGGCCCAGCGGCACCCGCCTACCGCGTGCAGTGTGCGAGGTTAAGCAATGTGGACGCAGGTCAGTTCTTGGATAAGTGACCGCTTTGAGTGGTTACTAACTGACTCTTGTGCTTTGGAGGACACGCTAAGCCGTTGATCCCGGCTGCAATCGTTAAGCCAAGTTACAGGCCTTCGAGCGGCTTGCGAACTTCTAACAATCAAATTGCCCACTCACTTGGCAAAGGGGGGGGGGGGGTCGAAGTTCCGTAGGGAGTACCCACCGTTACCCTACACGTGACCCCTGGGTGGTGCTAAAAGTGCTCTTCTCGAAAATCTCACGGTTCGTAAATAAATGCCATACGATTAAAAAAAATCTAAAGGTTGATTAAAATGGAAAAAAAATATCGAAACCTCTATGACGTTTTTAAAAGCAAATCCATAGATACCCCACACGCCTATATAGTAACATTAAACTTTTTTGCATACAGCCATGTATGGAGTGCCAAATTTTACCTCAGATTCGTATTAAGAGACCTCTCGGACGCTCGGATATTGATTTTGAACGAAATCGGGTTGAAATGAAGAAAATCAATATGGCTGCCACCTTTTCCAAATTTTACCTCGGATTCGTATTAAGAATTCTCTCGGACGCTCAGATATCGATTTTGAACGAAATCGGGACGGAAATGATAAAAATGAATATGGCCGCCACTTTTTCTAAATTTTACCTCGGATTCGTATTACGAGACCCCTCGGACGCTCAAATATCGATTTTGAACGAAATCGCTACAAAAAAAAAAGAAAATCAATATGACTGCGGCTTTTTCCAAATTTTACCTCGGATTCGTATTAAGAGACCTCTCGGACTCTCAGATATCGATTTTAAACGAAATCGGGACGAAAATGAGGAAAAACAATATGGCCGCCACTTTTTTCAAATTTTACCTCCAATTTGTATTAGGGGACCTCTCGGACGCTCAGATATCGATTTTGAACAAAATCGGGTTGGAAATGAAGAAAATCAATATGGCTGCCACTTTTTCCAAATTTTACCTCGGATTCATATTAGGGGACCTCTCGGACGCTCAGATATCGATTTTGAACGAAATCGGGATGAAAAAAAAGAAAATCAATATGACTGCGGCTTTTTCCAAATTATATCTCGGAATCGTATTAGGGGAGCTCTCGGACGCTCAGATATCGATTTTGAACAAAATCGGGACGGAAATGAAGAAAAGCAATCCGCCACTTTTTCCAAATTTTACCTCGGATTCGTATTAGGGGACCTCTCGGACGCTCAGATATCGATTTTGAACGAAATCGGGACGGAAATGAGGAAAATAAATATGGCCGTTACTTTATTCAAAGTTTAGGTACCTCGGATTCCTATTAAGAGTCCTCTCGGACGCTCAAATATCGATTTATGTCGAAATCGTATCAGACGGCACTGATTAACAAAACCACTTACAATTCATTGAATCAAAAAAAGGTCGTATCTTCATAGGGAACTCACGGCACTTCATGCACCTTTAGACCTTATAAGGAACTTACATGCCAAATTTGGTATATCTCGAACCAGCAGTTTGGGCTGTGCGTTGATATGTCACTCACTCAGTCAGTCAGTTACTTCTTGCAATTTGGCACCTACTTTTAAGTTTTCATGCCCGCAATATTAAATTTCAAAATCAATGCCATTTTCGAAATTAACGACCCAAAAACCATAAAAACGACACCCATATTAATATTCCAATCCCCTTGCACCCCAACAGAGGGAATGGTATTTCACGTCCTCCACGTGGGATTTTAAAATCATTAACGTCGCTGACAGCGACCCGATAAACCATAGAAACAATACCCATATCGATGGCTGGTATATTACAGTTACTTTCATAGTGTTATGTCCTATGGAATCCTGTTGTGGGGAAAAGCGGCTGACATCCAGACCGTTTTCGTGCTACAGAAACGAGCTGTACGCTCCATCTACAAACTTAAGGTCAGAGAATCTCTCAGAGAAAAATTTAAGGAGGCAAATATTCTTACTGTGGCATGTCAATACATTCTTGAAAACATTATGTATGTTCGAAAAAATATTCAAGAATTCAAACTTAACAGTGATATCCACGACTACAACACTAGAAGTAAACACAAGATTGCAGTGAAGGCCAGTCGTCTCCGGAAGGTTAGCACGTCGTTTGTGGGGAACTGTATACGATTTTATAATAAAATACCCATCGATATAGTTAATTTTCCACTTAGTAAATTTAAGTCTCATATTAAACGTTATTTGTTAAGCCAGGCCTATTATACTGTCAACGATTTCTTAAATGACAAAAATGCTTTTAAGCCAGTGATAGTTAAATCCTGTTACTTTTAATATACCTATGCTTCACTTAGCATATTTCCTTGTATAAATACTTATCTCTGTCGTTGCATTTTATGAAACATGATGCTGTTTCTCGCCGAAGAGTAATTTTAATCTTTGATTTTATTAATGTCCGGCAGCCTGAATATGTCATGCTCGCTTAAAGGGCTTTGCTTACGGTGGCGTCGTTGATCGGGTCGCCACCTTCCCTAACAGATGGTCGAGGGAGGCGATGGCTGAGATACGCGTCATACTCGTGATCGGGTGCTGTTTGTGGAGTCCGGTCTGTTCATGCTTGCAAGGGCATAGTAAATACCTTAATACTAGTGTTATTTTATTGTATGTAGATTGACGAGAGACATGATCCTGTTCTGGATTAGTTTTATTATTATTGACGCTTTGAGACCTTATACATCTCTAACAATATTTTTTTTTTTTTACGGCACCAGCTGTCGGCGAATTTTATTACTAAATATTTGGGATAACATCGCCTTAATTTTAGACACTTTGGTACGGTCTTAGGGTTTAATTTTAACAATATTAAGTTTACTTATTTTAATTTTAGGGCTTAGAGATCATTTACATCTCTAAGCACTTTGAAATAATTGTTATTAATCATATTTGGACGCTCAGAGACCATATACATCTCTGAGATATTAAATTAATTTTATATTTTCTTTTTGTTTATTCGGACACAGATCGTATTCAATACGTCCTTAATATTTGTAAATTTATTTTCATTGTATTGTTAATTAGTATATTTTTTTAAATCATTATTATTAAGTAAGATTGTCAGTTTTTTAAATTGTATAAATTCATGCTTTGACATGAAAAAGTGCCCTTGTGGCCTATTTGCAGAATAAATATTTGATTTTGATTTTGATTTTTTGATTTGATTTTCAGAATTTGTCACCACATTTCTCCCTTTTAGGGGTTGATTTCTCAAAAAAACCTGAAACTTATGTTTACTCATTTATCGTTAGAAATACTCCTGTGAAGTTTCGAATAAAATAGTCCAACTAATCTTGATTCCACACACACACTTCGAACCCCCATTTTACCCCCTTCGGGGTTGAATTTTGAAAAATCCTTTCTTAATGCACCTCTAGACCTTATATGGAACCTACATACTAAATTTAGAATCTCTAGAACCGGCAGTTTGAGCTGTGCGTTGATATGTTACTCACTCAGTCAGTCAGTTATTTTTTGCAATTTGGCACAAACTTTTAAAAGTTTTCATGTCCACAACATTAAATTTCAAAAACCGATGCCATTTTCGTAATGAACTTCCCAAAAAACCATAAAAACGACACCCATATTAATATTTAGACATTTCATCCCCCTCGCACCCCAACAGAGGGGATGGTATTTCACGTCCTCCACGTGGTATTTTAAAATTATTATTGTTTTCGTTATCAGCGACCCGATAAACCATAAAAACAATACCCATATCGATTTTCAATATTTGTCACCACGTTTCCCCCTTTTAGGGGTAGATTTCTCAAAAAACCTAAAACACGTGTTTACTTATTTATCGTTAGAAATACTCCTGTAAAGTTTCGAATAAAATAGTCCAACTAATCTTGTTTCCCCGTACAAACTTCGGACCCCCATTTCACCCCCTTAGGGGTTGAATTTTGAAAAATCCTTTCTTTATGCACCTCAAGACCTTATATGGAACCTACATACTAAATTTGGAATCTCTAGAACCAGCAGTTTGGGCTGTGCGTTGATATGTCACTCACACTTTCGGTCAGTTATTACTTGCAATTTGGCACAAACTTTCAAAAGTTTTCATGTCCACAATATACAATTTCAAAAACGATGCCATTTTTGTAATTAACGTCCCAAAAAACCATAATAACGACACCCATATTAATATTTAGACATTTCATCCCCGTCGCACCCCAACAGAGGGGATGGTATTTCACGTCCTCCGCGTGAGATTTTAAAATCATTGTTGTTTTCGTTATCGGCGACCCGGTATACCATAAAAACAATACCCATGTCGATTTTCAGAATTTGTCACCAGATTTCCCCCTTTTAGGGGTTGATTTCTCAAAAAACCTGAAACACGTATTTACTCATTTATCGTTAGAAATACTCCTGTGAAGTTTCGAATAAAATAGTCCAACGAATCTTGTTTTCCCATACAAACTTCGGACCCCCATTTCACCCCCTTAGAGGTTGAATTTTGAAAAATCCTTTCTTAGTGCACCCCTAGACCTTATAAGGAACCTACGTGCCAAATTTGGAATCTCTAGGACCAGCGGTTTGGGCTGTGCGTTGATATGTCAGTCAGTCAGTCAGTCAGTCAGTCAATCAGTTTCTTCTTTTATATATTTAGATTTAATATATATAGTTTTCGTACCGACAGGAGGTCGCAAGTCATGTATAGTTCACTGGTAGGAAATCTAAATGGCTTAAAGTACATAACCTTATGTAGCGACCTTTGTGCTCGTTCAAGCTCCAGGAATTTAGTTTTTGTAGCTCCTCCCCATATGGGAATACAGTATGCAAGAACTGATTGTGCGAGTGAAATATATATTTGATTTAGTAGACATTTTGTAGCTACGTGTCTTAAATTTTGAAAAATCCAAATAAGCTTGCGAATTCTGGTCATAAAAAGTTCTATGTGAAAGTGCCACGTTAAGCGCTGGTCAACCATAACACTCAAGTATTTAATGCTCTCCACTTTATTGATGGTTGAGCAGGAACAGTTAAATTGTGATGAGTTGTGGCATGTGTGAATCCTGATTGAGAAGCTTGTATCTGGTTGTGTCCGATTGTACTTTGTGAAGCAGATATAGTTGGTTTTACTGACATTTAGGGTACGTAAATTTTCCTGAAGCCATCTTGCAATTTTTGTAAGACCACGTTCAGTAGATGAGCGCACACTGTCCCACGTATCTCCTGCGAATACGATTGCAGTATCGTCAGCATATGTGAAAATATTACCATCTTCAATATGCATGTTACAGAGCTGATTTAGGTATATTAAAAATAGGGTTGGGCCAAGGACACAGGTCATAATAATATTGCATTGTCATTCGATTTATACATGCATGCAAAATTTCGACTCAATCGGAAACCGGGAAGTGGATCAAATTTAACTTGCAAGATTTGATTACAGACCGACAACGGGACAGGTGAAACTAAATACAAGCTTGTAAAAAATCTCTACGTAAATGTTTCTTAAGAACCTGGGTTTATCACATCTTTGCGTTGGAGCACTAATGTATACTCGTAAAATAACGAATGCAAATATTTTGGTAACAGTTAACCTATTATACTTTGGCCATTTTACATAACTTTTGTGTACGTAGATAAATTTATGTTCCAACGATATGATATTGAAATAAATTTGTATAGTTGTTATTTTTAGTTGAAGGTTAATTTGCAAAAGCTGGACTGGCCTGATACGTAACATTTTGGCTGGATAGGACCTCACGTGACAACCCTATAATTGAGTTTATAAGGTATATCACATACAGTCTGGATTTGCCAACGAAATTCAGCCGCCAAATTCAGCCTGGCTGATTTCGTCCTCAGCTGCTTGGGCAGCACTATGGCTTATACCGTCATGCCATATGGCCGAAATGCACTAAAACGTCACGGTATAATCTATCGTGCATCTAGGCTGCTCCATATAAAGGAGGCTTCACAGTAGACCGTTCCGTGTCCGGGCTGGTCCGTTTTCTATGACAGCAATACGCCGGCCGTTGCGTGGTCAGAAGGCCTATTCCGAACTTTTTTACTTGGTCTGAGATCGTGCCGTCCCTTTCCTTCGGGTGGCGGTCTAGTGGCATAACAACTATTGTCATAATATCGATTGTCATAACACTTTACGCATAAAGTTGATGCTCATAATTTTTTTTTGGCATAAATTGTACTATGGCATAATTGTTCCCTGTCATAATTATACGAAGTCATAATTGGTTTAACCATAATGACCAATGTCATACATTTATTTAGTCATAATGTTGATAATTATAAGTATTTTTAGTAATAATTGTAAATGTCATACATCTATCAAGCCATAATGTTGATGATTATAATTATTTTTAACCATAACAATTGTACTGCATAAAATATGACAACGGACTTAAGATGGTGAGGGTTCTTCAAAAAAAGTTCAGGTTTTCACGTAGGCAGTAGGGAATAGTGACTTAGTGGCTAACCCGACTCGGATCGCGGATAGGTTAGAAGAGTTCGTCATCGAGGTTATTTTTTTTATAAAAGAGCGGATAAACTTGTTATTAAAACTTTTGTATTACTTTAATATTTCATATTACAGAGACTTTGTGGCAAAACCGATTCGGATCGCGGATAGGTTAGAAGTCGAGGTTATTTTTTTTATATAAGAGCGGAAAATCTTTGTAACTTACAGCAGAACATAAATCTCCTGTGAATATCATAATAGCAATGTTGTGAATAAGGCAATTTTCTACTAATAAAAACATAGGCTTATGCGTTTTGTAGTTTATGCGTTTATACAGTATTGTTAAAAACTTTTATGACCAACCATTTTATGTCCATTATAAAGTATGCTTAAATAATTTTATGCGCATTACAGAATATGTTCTTCAACATTATGAATAAAAACATTATGCGCATAAATGTATGACTATTTACAATTATGCGGAATGATGAGTATGACGAATCCACGTATGCCTATCAAAAATATGACTTTAAACTTTATGCAACCCGACCCCTACCCCTTTCCTTCATATAGTGTATAACATGAGAGTAAAAGGGACGGCACGACACGAAGTTCGAAGTAGGCCCTCAAGCCGGGCCCGGTCGACGCGCGGAAGCGGCCCGGCCCCGCTTAGTTGGCTTATTATTGTCGTAGAAAACGGACCGGCTCGCACACGGAACGGCCTACTGATAATCATCCTTAAAATGAATGGCACTGCCGCAGAATTCAGCCCGCCTGTCCATGATATCCATACATTCTACATGGAGCAGCTGCGAGCAGAATCAACCCGGCTGATTTAGCGGCTGAATTTTGTCCTCGAATTTAGTCTGTATATGCGGCGGCTCTTAAAAGTCAAAAACGCTCTCTATACGAACGTCGTCGTCGTACGTATGTACGTACGTACGTCGTAGTATTAGTACGTTTGTACGAGTAGGAAAATCCAGAATAGTGACGTCACATATTTCCATAGTTTACCAGTTGCTATTTTTTTTTGTATTAAAAATCCTTAATTATTTCAAATATAAGTTCACTTTACAAGCATCCTTAATTCTTACGGTAACACAACCAAATACATACGCCAATAAGACACTATGTAGAATTATGAGAGTTCAAAAGAAAACTAACCTGAAACTTAATGAATGAAAAAAATGTCAAAGAAAAACCTAACAGAGTTCGAGTCAATTGCAGTTAATCTGAAGTTACGTCAAAGTTTAAAATTAGTTACTATTTTAAACTTAAAGAAAAGTACAGAAATACTTTGGTATAATTTGCTTGATGGGAGCCAGATTGTAGTTAGAGAAAACAAGAAGTTGTTTATACATTAACTATAGTGGCGCTGTGAGCTGTAGAAAGTCTACAGCTTACAGCGTTTTTTTTTTTCAAATTTCAAAAACTGACTGTAATATACTCCATTAACAGGTTCGCTGTTTGACAAGTCAAAATGCACAAATGTTGCCACAATTTGGCCAGTGATGTCACACTATTTTACCCAAAGTGTCAGCCCAATTGACAACATTCCTTTTTTTGTCCGTCCGTCTGTCACCAGGCTGTATCTCAAGAACCGAAATTTTCAGTTTGTGTATTTCTGTTGCAGCTATAACAAGAAATACTAAAAACAAAATAATAATAATAATTAAGGGGGGCTCCCATACAAAAAACGTGATATTTTTCATGGCTACCACTCGCCGAGCTAGATCTCAGGAACCGTAATAGTGTCTGTGTCAAGAACTGTCTAGACGTGGTCTAGACAGTTGAAATTTGCACAGATTATGTATTTTTATTGTGGCTACAACAACAAATACTAAAATCAAAATAATAATTAAGGGCGGCTCCCATACAACAGAGTAGTTGCTGGCGTTTTTTAGGGTTCCGTAGTCAACTAGGAACCCTTATAGTTTCGCCATGTCTGTCCATCCGTCTGTCCGTCCGTCTGCGGATAATCTCAGTGACCGTTAGCACTAGAAAGCTGAAATTTGGTACTAATATGTATATCAATTACGCCGACAAAGTGGTAAAATAAAAAGTGGAAAAAAATATTTTATTAGGGTACCTCCCCTATACGTAAAGTGGGGAGTGTTTTTTTTTTTCATTTTAACGCTAACGTGTGATATATTGTTAGATAGGTATTTAAAAATAAATAGGGGTTTACTAAAATCATTTTTTGATAATGTTAATATTTTCGGAAATAATCGCTCCAGAAGTAAAAAAAAAATGTGTCCCCCCCCTCTAACTTTTGAACCATAAGTTTTAAAAATATGAAAAAAATCTCAAAAGTAGAACTTTATAAAAACTTTGTAGGAAAATTATTTTGAACTTGATAGCTTGAATAGTTTTTGAAAAAAATATAAAAACTACGGAACCCTACACTGAGCGTGGCCCGACACGCTCTTGGCCGGTTTTTTTTTTCTGGTACAGAACCCTTCGTGCGCGAGTCCGACTCACACTTGGCCGGTTTTTAAGCGGGATTTTTCCGATATAATCAAATAGAGGATAAAAAATTAAATACAACCACATTTTTTTTAATGTCCCAATTTCATATACAAAAATCGTTTTCTAAAGTTCCTCATCTAATAGAAGTAAGGCGACACAGCGAACCAAAATCATACAGAAGGGCCATTACTAAAGAAAGTGTACTGCTGTTCTTTTTGTGCGTTGTGACTGTCAAAATTCAGCCTAGTGACGTCATATAGACAATGGTAGGCTTTCTTCACATTTTCGTGAATATATTGAAAACTGTTAGCAGCCTTGCGCTAGTATCATAAGGCCTGAATCACACTGGCGCGGCCTGCGGTGGCGGTCAATAGTAAATTTGACAGCTAATGATAAGTTTACTATTGACCGTCGCGTCCAGTCTGTGAGAGGCTTAATGCCACTCGCGGCGCTTTATTTATTTACTAGCATTTGCCCGCGGCTTCGCCCGCGTACTAAGCGAAATTTTTAACCGTCTACAAAAAAACAGGTTCGTATGTTTGTCCACGATTATCTTGCGTTTGGCTGAACCGATTTAGATGCGGTCTCCAGAAAAGTAGCTTTGTTACATTCTGGGGGTTTCGGTGTACGAAGTTTGGTGATTGTGATTCATTAACAGATGAACAGATGAAAAGTCAGTATACATTCTGAGAACCGGCAAACTGTTGAATTTCATTTGAGTTTGGCAAAAATAAGGATCGAAAACTATTATCATACATTTCCGAGGGGCCGAAGGGGAAAGGGCCGATGAAATAAAAGCATGTCTTAAATGGCTTAGTAAAAGTATCTGTGTACTACAGTAACACCAATAGGTCTGTAAACGACCAAGCAGCGCGCAGCGGTCATAAACTCTGGTCCTTTGAAGTACAGAAATACGGCTAATTCAATATCTCGTGTAACATTTATTTTTCCTAAAATTAAATTTATTAGGTAGGTTTTGCCAGTTTCCATTGGAGCATCCAAAAAGAAAATTTGGCCTCACTTCCATTCGCACTCCTTACTGTCAGTCCGTCTGTTACAACCAAAGTTTTCATGTCCACAATAATAAATTTCAAAACCGATGCCATTTTCGTAATTAACGTCCCAAAAAAACATAAAATCGACACCCATATTAATATTTAGACATTTCATCCCCCTCGCACCCCAACAGGGGGGGATGGTATTTCACGTCCTCCACGTGAGATTTAAAAATCATTGTTGTTTTCGTTATCAGCGACCCGGTATATCATAAAAACAATGCCTATGTCGATTTTCAGAATTTGTCACCACCTTTCCCCCTTTTAGGGGTTGATTTCTCAAAAAACCTGAAACACGTATTTACTAATTTATCGTTAGAAATACTCCTGTGAAGTTTCGAATAAAATAGTCCAACTAAACTTGTTTTCCCATACAAACTTCGGACCCCCATTTCACCCCCTTAGGGGTTGAATTTTGAAAAATCCTTTCTTAGTGCACCCCTAGACCTTATAAGGAACCTACGTGCCAAATTTGGAATCTCTAGGTCCAGCAGTTTGGGCTGTGCGTTGATATGTCAGTCAGTCAGTCAGTCAGTCAGTTTCTTCTTTTATATATTTAGATTTATTTAATCTTTATTGCACAAAAGTAAAACTTATAGTACAAAGGGCGGACTTAATGCCATAAGGCATTCTCTACCAGTCAACCTTAAGGCAAAGCAGGAAAATTGTGGGCGGTGCAACTAAGATAATAAAAAAATAGCAGGTACTTACAAAGACTGGAAAGATATATGCAAGCTTCCTAGTCCGACGTTATTTTTGACATATCAGCGTTTATTAATTGTATGGATTATAAAATAGCTAACACTTACCTACTGTCTTGGGCCAAGCTGTCAGTAAAAAACCGGCCAAGTGCGAGTCGGACTCGCGCACCGAGGGTTCCGTAAAAAATATTTGTATTATATGATGTAAGTAAAACTTTACGGTTTTCGCAATTTTTCCTTTATCTGTGCTATAAGACATTGCTTCGTACCAAATTTCAAGATTCTCAGTTCACGGGAAGTACCCTGTAGGTTTTGAGTCCTTTGCGAGTGTCGAAAATTTTTGGAAATTTGCGGCATAAACGGCTGTAGCTTTTGATTGCGTTGGCTTGCTTTAGAAGTTTGATTTTTTCACAGCTCTGAGGGACAGTAGACCTGACATAAATACCAGCAGCAGAGTATTTGACATAAATACCAGCTTGATACCTCCACGCGTTCCTGAGAAAAAGGGTCGTGACAAACAGACCGACGGACGGACGGACAACAAAGTGATCCTATAAGGGTTCCGTTTTTTCCTTTCGAGGTACGGAACCTTAAAAATAACCACCCAACAAACATTTTCCTCATGCAAGCAACATTTCAATATTTACCTACTATGCAAAATAAATAGAATAAACGTTCACCGAGGATGAAGCTGAATATCAACTATGAAAGTTTCCTGGATCGCTGATCAGTGGTACGTGACAGGCATCCGTCTTGAAATTGTATTGGCACATACGTAACAAGGTTTCGGATGATATAAATAGTCAATATTGTTGGAATACCTGGTTAAGTTGGATTATTTCTACATTGATACAATATACCGGGTGATCAATCTAAATGGGTCAGTAGGGAGAAATCAGAAACTATAACAGATAGGGTATTTTGTTCTTAGGAATCATGGCGTCGATCTTAGTGACAAGAAAAACTACAATCATAGATTTAAAAAAAATGTACTCGGTTTAATAATCAAGCCTGATCGTCTTGGAGAAAACAATTACATTATTTCTATTTCGATATCGATTATGTAGATCATAAGCAGTATAAACGTTACGATGAATGAACCATTACGATAATTATCTAAAATGAATAAAATGCAGAATCGAAATAGAAATACTGTAACTTTATTTCTTCAATAAGACCGGGTCCAATTCCTGAATTTGAGTAGGTACAAGTTTTTTTAAATCTATGAATGCACTTTTTCTTGTCACTATAGTAGTCGGCGGTTAGGAAGTCAATCCTGACACATACCATTCCCATACAATTAATAACCTAAAAGTCACTTTGAGGTTATAAACTATATGGAAATTACAGGTGTTAGGATTGACTTCTTAACCGCCGTCCACTATAAAATCGACGCCATGGTTCCTAAGAACAGATTTCGCTATCTCTCATAGTTTCTGACCTCTCCCCACTGACCCATTTTGATTGATCATTCTGTATAATCCATTCTCATCTCAACGTGTTCCGCAAGGCAATCGCCTAAGTTTGAAAACGTACGATAGGTAAACCCTTAGAGTTCATAAAATTTATACTTCATACGTTTTCACCCAGACCGCAGCCATAATAACACCACTATGTACGTACAGTACGTATAGGTACGTGGTGTTGTCGCCAGGATAAGCTGTATTGACTTCTAGTCTGTCTCTAGCTGCTGGGCTGCTGGGCTAGAGTCTCATCCGCAAACGGTACGAAAATATAATTGTCACCTTATAACATATATTTGCGGCGGTTAGCCGCCTCCGCGTTTGTGGCAGCTCCACCTGGTTTTTGACATGTTATTGCAATGTGTGACGATGCCAAAGTGTCTACACAGGTGGAGTCCCACACTAAGGGCCGCCGCAACCGCCACGGTACCTACTAACGTCATACCATCGGGTCTTTTTCCTTCGTCCCGTGCGAGGCCATTGGGTTCGAGTACCGCAGGCACTTGGACGCTGACAAGGGCCCGACGTATGATGTCGTTGAGACAAGCGTGGCGGAAGAGTCTACCGGCGCTTTTGGGGCAGCTATGGCCATGGTGGTGACCTGTGATCCTGTTGTGTTGTTGGTTGATACCAAATACAAAGTTGTTTTTAAAGAGTTGAATTACTAACCTACACAAAACACGATATCATGAGCACTTCAAGAAACCTTGCATTTGTAATTCTAACACTATTTAACTATATCTTCTACCTTTTACGTTCCAGCAAAATGCGACTACTAGTAGCGGCCATTTTGTTCGTGTCCGCCATCTTGTCGAGCGGCGCGTTGGAGCTCAGCCCACGCCCTCGGCGCCCCGAGCGCTTTGACACCGCCGAGCAGATCTCGAACTATCTCAAGGAACTCCAGGAGTACTATTCCGTACACGGTCGTGGACGGTAAGATATTTAAAGCCTGCCAATTTTTATACCACGACCCTCACGAGTACTTAAAGATATCTATAGAGATCGTATACGCGTTCCACCAGCAGGGACAAAGAACGGCTTCTCTTCTCTTCGTCTCGGCTGGCGACTTACCATAAAACAACCTCGTTTATTTGCCTCAAACATGACATTGAGAAAAACAAAGAAAAGCGGAACTATGTCAATTGGCCACAACCGCATAGAACCAGGGGCCTTTCAGCTCTAATTACGATTTTTTTTTTATGGAAATGTTAGTTTAACTTGTTTGTACCAGATGTCACTGGGTGCCATCTCCATCGCACTTGCATAAGTAATATAAGTGACAGGGATGCAACGGTCGTGCGGTTAGTTCTTACTAAATACACAACGGCGCTACGATCTATGTGGAGTATTTCACTGGTATCTCTATCTCAGTTTATATATTGTACTTTGTGCATAGAACGACTGACTCAAGTACCCCAGAGAAGACGTCAAATATTCATACCGCTACCGAGCGAGATGGTCATATACTAAATTGAATAAAAACGATATCATTTGTCCGTGTCATAGTCCCGCTTTTCTTTATTTGCCACAATATCATGTAAACGTCGTATCAAATAGTTTTTGGGGCAAATAAATTATAAAAAAATTAAAAGAAGTTTATTCTTCAAATTAGGCATATTACATGCACCTACGAACGTCAATAAACTACCACCGGGTCGGAAAAATAAACCTCTGCCACGAGAAGAACCGGCGTAAGAAACTCGGCGAGGTGTCATTTTTTCAAAACAATATACATAGTATAGTTAAATATAAAATTACAGTCTCAGTTACTACAAAAATAACAAGCTACAGCAGAAAACCTATTTTCGCGATAGATTAGCCGTGCAGGATACTATCACTGCCAAACATCCCTGTCCATGATGTAATCGTTTACCTTATAATATGCTTTTGAAATAAGTGTTTGTTTTACTACAGATTTGAATTTAGAATTGCTAAGTTCAGTAATGTGTTTTGGAATTTTATTGTAGAATTTAATACACTTTCCCAAGAACGACTTTTTCGCCTTTACTAGTCTATAGAAGGTTATTTTCAGTTTCCCAGTGTTTCTGCTGGCTATTGGTTTATCAGCGTTCGTTGGGAAATTGCACAAATTCTTCCTAACATACATTATTATTTCAAATACGTATAGGGACGGCAGGGTTAGAATATCTATTTCTTTGAAAAATTCTCTTAATGAGTCACGCGACCCCAAGTTATAAATTGCTCGGATAGCCCTTTTTTGCAAAATAAAAACAGTTTCAATATCTGCAGCTGATCCCCACAAGATAAGACCATAAGTAATTTTACTATTAAAATAAGCAAAGTAAACTAACCGTGCCGTTGCCACATTGGTAAGCTGCCTTATTCTCCTGACTGCAAATGCAGCAGAGCTCAACCTACTTCCTATCGCTGTTATATGGGAACCCCACTGCAATTTTGAGTCCAATGTAATACCTAAGAATACAGTTGACTTAACAAATTCTAATTTTTGGCCATAAAGTTTAATATTTGTATCTAAGTTTCTATTTGATGAGTTCGCTAGAGAGAATTTCATACATTTAGTTTTTTTCGGATTCAACACTAAGTTATTGGCAGCAAAGGTATTATTTGGTTCAATGAGTTCAGTATCTTTCCTATTTACCTTGAACAGTAATGAGGTGTCGTCTGCGAACATTACAATGCCTGATCTTCGGCTTACCATATATGGTAGATCATTTACATAAACAAGGAACAGGAAAGGGCCTAGAATAGACCCCTGAGGTACTCCCATCTCTACCACTGTCTCTGACGAAAGGGCTTTATTTATCGCTACCTTTTGATTTCTCTGTAATAAATATGATTTCATAAGATCCAATGCATGTCCTCTGATACCATAGAAATTAAGCTTACAAATTAAAGTTCCATGATCTACACAATCAAAAGCCTTGGAAAGGTCACAGAACACTCCAATGGCGTCATACGACTCTTCCCAAGGCTGCAAAATAAATTTTATTAAACTTGCACCTGCATCAGTAGTTGATCTACCTTTCGTGAAACCGAACTGCTGTGCGAGCAAAATATTGTGTGAATTAAAATGAGAAACCAATTGCGTAAGCATTATTTTATCGAATATTTTGCTAAACGCTGGTAGGATAGAAACTGGACGATAATCAGAAGGATTATCTCTATGACCTGATTTGAAAATAGGAACTACTTTACTAAACTTCATTAAGTCTGGAAAAATGCCATCGTCTACACAACTATTAAAAATGAGTGCTAGAGTAGGTGCAACGACCTCGAGAATAGATTCCATTACCCGCCCAAATTAAAAAGGTTGTTTATGGTAAGCCGCCAGAGGTTTAGACCAGTTCCAATTTAGTTGCGTAATAACAGCTTTTCTGTCCCCCTTGGTGGAACTGGTGCAGGATCTCTATAGAAATCCTTCCTCTGAGACTGACAAGTTAAGACTTTGATTGCTAGAAATATCGCCTAAGTTTTTATGCAAAATTGGTCTAGTTTAGAAACTGCATTGGCAACTACTACGTCGGTGGCAAATGGCGTACGGTCCGAAGAGTACATTATATATGGTACGGTTTGCCTAATGGCAAGTTATAGCATATGGATGACAGTAAATTCCAGAGGGCCTATTCCGAACTTCGGAAATCGAACTTTGTATCCTGCCGTCCCTTTCCGTCATATACCACTAGAGTGAAAGGGACGTTACGACACGAAGTTCGATTTTCGAAGTTCGGAGGAGGCCCTCAGGCATGTTGACGAACCTTTCTTGGTCCGAGGATATACAGAGACCATAAATGCAGGTTTGCACTCGGAACACCACATCTTCCGCATTCTACTTATAGTAGTTATTACAATGAGGGGTTTTTGAAGAAAAAAGTTCATAATTTTTAAAATGGTCGGCAATGTGACACCCCTGAAGTTGTAGGCCTCCATACCGCCGGGTGAAATACTCCACGTAGATCGTAGCGCCGCTCTGGTATTTAGTAAGAACTAACCACACGACCGCTGCAACTCTGTCACTCCAATATATGCAAGTGCGATTAGAGCACAGATATCAGAGAAAAGCAGATAAGCGCTAATAAGTTGAACGTTTTCTATACTTCCGATCTATTCCCACTAACGTACTTATCAGTAAGTAAGAAAGAAATAGATATCATGTAGTCTGACAGGTCTTCAACTGTCATTGTCTCAACTATTCATCGCTTCGTGACGAGAGTTGGTGCAGTGAAAGATAATTTACTACGAAATATCGACATCGATATTCAATTACTATTGATATTCTTAAGTCGTATATCTTACTCCTATACTTTGTTGAAATATTTATGAAATTAAAAACACAAACTGCATTCAATATCAATAATAAATATAAATAAATATTAGGGGACAATCTTATACAAATCGACCTCGTCCCAAACTAAGCAAAGCTTGTACTAACCATGGGTACTAGACGACGATATACATACTTATATAGATAAATGCATAGAAAACATCCAAGACCCAGGATAAATGCACAAATCGCGATAAATGCACAAATAATGTCCTGACCGGGATTCGAACCCTGTCGTATGCAGGGTCACTACCAACTAAGCCAAAGTGGTCGTCAAACGTCAAAAGATTCTAATATATCCTACAAATTAAAATTATGTAGTAGGTAATGACTAATGATTTTAAGCATTTTATACTCAAATGTTTATTTGAAACTTTAGGTTATGGTTGTCTCCAGGGCGCACCGGCCAGAACCCTTCCCCTTACCCCAGACCCGCGAGGGTCCATAGGAACTGGAAGAGCCCAGACACTCGTGGAGGTTACCCGACTAGCGCCCCATCGTCGTCTAGACCATAACACCAGCCTTATTGAGCTTACTATGGGACTAGTTTGATTTTTATAAGAAATTGTCCCCTAATATATACTTATTTATTTATATATGCGTTTATAATCCAGTTTTGTCATAAAACAAATTATCTTAGCTCATTTAGATCAAAATATTTCTCTCAGATAAAAAAAATATTAATGTATGCAACGTCTTAACATATTATGCCTAAACCTAAACCAAACCAACTCATCTGAAGCGGTCCCTGAAAATTCAGTAAATAAATATTGATCTTTCCAAACTTACCTCAAGGGGCATCTGGAATATTGTAGGTATTGCATCTGGCAATAATAATCTTTTATTGTTCTTAGTAACATAAAAGTCACTTTTAAAATGTTTGGAGCAGATTCTGTGATGTTTGGTCGGCGTCCAATTATTGCGTCCTACTGCGTCAATCCATTTAGAAAGTAAATTATTATTCGGAAATCTAAAGTTGACAAATAACCATGTAATTAATAATTTAACGCAATAATATCTCGTCTAAATGCTTACGTAAATAATTCATATCGATAAATTGTCGACATATTTTTTTTTCATTTAGTAACAGCACTAGCCCAGTTCACGACAGATGAATTTTTACCAAAAAACCTTTCTGAAATGAATTTGGAACTACGCAAAAGGTACATTTTGTAGTATCCGGCATCTGTAGTCTATCTCAGACTATTATGTTGCATAATGTTCGTGCAATTTTTGAAAAAATAGCAAAAGTTTCTTACTGATGAAAACTGATATTTTCTCCGGACATTTTCACTGATTTTAAACTGCTCCGGCACCATTGCACTACGTACCACATTTCTGCTTACTTGTAAATAAAGATTGTTGAGTTTTGATACATATAATTTCGTAATTTTCACAATATCTATTGCATTTTCGGTACCGTTTTGTTTTTGACGTATCGTTGTGATGTTTACTAAATTCACTCTGGTGTGACATGGTGTGTTTTTTAAATCGGGACAATTCGTTAATATCGTACTAGTTGTCCCATTTTAACTCATTTTGGTGTGCCATAAGGATTAACGAGACAACTATATGAAAAATCGTCTGGCTTAATACTGCGAGTCTGCTTTTATATGATGTCTGTGGATTAGAGATAGCACCCAGTGACATCTGGTACAAACAAGTTAAACTAGTGGCTCTGAGAGCTGTAGAACCACGTATTTTTTTTTAATTTTTATATTTCCAAATCGTATTCGACAAAATTTTCTATAGAATCGGTTGAGAAATGCGACCTGTAGAGGAGAACATCCGGACAGACAAACGGAAATACGAAATAATTTTTGTCAAAAGCTGAAACGGAGACGCTTCGCTCGCTTCGCTCGATCGGTCAACTAACATCTGCATAGAAAAATTCGTACTTCGAGCTGAAAGGCCTAGCTAGACCTTACTGGGATAAGGCTTGTCAAGTGAGTGGGCAACTTGACTGTTAGAAGTTCTCAAGCTAACCAAAGGCCCCTAAGTTGGCTTAACGACGGCTATCAGAGACAGCAGCCGGGATTAACGGCTTAGCGTGCCTTCCAAAGCACGGGAGCGCTCAGTTAGTAACCACTTAAAGCGGTCACCCGTCTAAGAACTGACCCCGCCCGACATTGCTTAACCTCGCATACCGCACGCGGTACGCGGGCACCGCTGGGCCACGAACGCTCTCATCATAAATTAAGTATAGATCCTCTTTGCTCTCATCAACCATCAAAAACATACTTAAATGTGAAATATTTCAAGTTCATAATGTAACCGAATTCGCGAATTAAAGAAGTGTGATCTTACTAGAAACTAAGTTCTTTTTTCTCCTGTCACGCATATCATCAATTGCTTAAAATAATTATTTTATTATATTTGCTGCTTAATAGTGCGACTTGTCAAGTTTTGTCTTTTCCTTTATTTGACTGATTATGGACTTAAAGTTAATCAATTCGTTAATTAAGCACAACTCGATTGAACACACTTATTCAAATACGTGACTTGATCTTGACTCGTGCACTTGATCGTGCTTTGTATAACTGTTTTATAAGTATTCAAACTCAGATTAAAGTTGGTACAAAAAAAAACTTCACTCAATAGTCCTCTGGGCATTCCGGATGGCGACCAGTTACCAATTACCATCAAACAAGCTGTATTCTGATTTGCCATCAAAGTAGTATAAGTCTTTCACCATCAAAAGTGTATTTTACTAAATCTTTGACGATATTTTCTCTCTTACAAACCCAACAAAGTTCTCGTTTGTTAGTTCTGCTACTCCCCGCTAGGTGCCGCACTCGCGGCAAACAAAGTCTCAACGATCACATAGATGTCGCTATTCTCATGACTGTGCAGCGCGGGAAAAAACATTTAATGTGTTTTTATAGGGTTCCGTAGTAAACTAGGATCCCTTATAGTTTCGCCATATCCGTCTGTCCTTCCATCCGTCCGTCTGTCCAAGTGACCACGGTTTAGCTTAGTAAACGTTACTGCTGTCTATGACAGCAGTCGTTAAGCCTTCGGGCAACTTGAGAACTTCTAAAAGTCAAGTTGCCCACACACTTGAAAAGGGGGGTCGAAGTTTCACTACGTCCGGAGGGAGTACCCACCGCTACCCTATACGTGACCAATTTCCATTGGTGGTGCGGTAGTGCTTCAAACTGGCAAACGTACTGTCTTCACGAAGATCTCAAGATTCGAAAATAAAAAAATGCCATACGATAAATAAATGAGAGTAAATTATCCGCAAGTAATAATGTCATACTTAATCAATGAAACAATTCTTAATGAATTTTAAAATAAATCATATAAATAAAAATAAATAAATAAATAAATATTGGGGGACAATTTTACACAAATCGACCTAGTCCCAAACTAAGCAAAGCTTGTACCACAGCTTGTACTATGAGTACTAGACGACGATATACATACTTATATCGATAAATACATATTTAAATACATAGAGAACATCCAAGACCCAAGAACAAAATCCGTGCTAAATGCACAAATAATGCCCTGGCCGGGATTCGAACCCGGGACCTCTAGCTTCGGAGGCAGTGTCACTACCAACTAGGCTAAACAGGTCGTCAGAAATATAAATGTATCCATAGATTTATCTACAAGGGATCTAAATAGTCAAGTCCAATTGGAACGTTTTATAATGTGACCAATTTCCGAAGTTACGAATTTGAAGTAATCCCTTTGAAGAGTTTGAAGTAATCAAAAGTGATTTGTTTACATGAATTATATTGGTTTAATTAATTTTATATAGAGAAAACTTTCCATTTTTTTCCATTAGTCTGCATGCTGAGGAAGATTTTGCCAGTTTTGAGAGCGATTTAAGAAAAGAGCGTACTCCCATCTTAAAGGCCGGCAACGCACTTACAACCCCTCTGGTGTTGCGAGTGTCCATGGGCGGCGCTAATCGCTTACCATCAGGCGATTCGTCTGCTCGTCTGCCACCTATGTCATAAAAAAAAGTTTTTAACACTTTTCTTTTCTTTCCAGCTACGGCAAAAGACAGATGCACATATCAGACGCATCTGTAATATTCAAGGAGTTCCCGTTTTTCGATCACAGCCTCCAGAATCTGAACGAAGACACCGTCTTTAAGGCCCTCGCGTACCAATAAACCGATGACTGCTGTAGACTAGTCCCGTTGGCAATATTCCCATCGAAAATATTGCCATAGGCAATATTTCCGGATAATTTAATTCAAACTCAAACTCCTTTGTTGCTAATATTATTACAAGTCATAGAGTACAAAATTAATGTTAGCTACACACTACTTATTTATGACACTAAATTCAATTGGTAATAATATTGCCTTTGGCTATATTTTGGGTAATATTGGTAGTCCGTATGTTAATGTTTCCTTCGCAGCTACATGCCAATGTAAAGTTTTGATTATTTTTAACGTACTTCAACTTTTTTGAGCCTTTAAGACTAGCACAACAAACATGACTTTACAAGAGATGTCGCTACTCGACAAGAGAGGCGGGCGATGGTGTGTTGGGCGACACGCGACATGGTGAAAATTTGTATACTAGTATACTAGATAGTAGTAGACTATTTTGATTTGCCTTGGCAATATTTTCTTCAAACATATTACATGGTAATATTAACCAAATGCAAATAATGAGATTCCGTTAAATACACATTTTAGTGTATAATTATCTCATATCTGTTACAGCAATCAAAGTGAGTTTGTGGTGGTGCACAATGTACCAACTCGAAAATATACTAATTGCAACGACCTTTTAATCTTTTACTATCGGAAATATGGCAAAGGCTATCAATTTTTGCTCTTTAAATACAATACTACAACTAACTCTATAGTTAGTTTACCAATAAGAACCTATTATTTAGACTATTAATCTGGGTATGGCAATAATGTCAATGTTCTACAACAGAATCCAAGAAAAAAATCAAGTTAGACTATGTAAGATAAATGTGTGAAAACATATATAAATGCTGTTTAGGCAATACATTAAATTATTTAAATGAATTTATTAAAAATAATTTTAGGAATATGTATTTCTTATTTATTTACTTGTGACTGAATTGATAATATGGTTGGGAGCTTTTAATGCAATTGCTATTTAAAATCAATCCTCTGAACTTACCCATAATGGTTAAAAAATGATGAGATTATACTTAGGTTCTTCTCTGCCGGCGTCTGTATTTCCGAGTTCATATAACCTAGACCTTTTTAAGGCACGAGTGAATAGGCATCTTCTGGGTGAGCTCGCTTCATCGTCGGCCTCATCTTTGCCCCCTGGCTAGATGCTGGCCAAGAGCAATCCCATTTTTAATGAAAAAAAATGGTACACATTAATTTCAGTGCTTGTTTTAATGTGCAGGCCAAAATACAAAACATGGATCCTGTTTATATAATCTCAACTTTTTTGAGGTAGGATTTTTATTTATTCTAGTCAATTACTTGTTTAGTCAATTATAATATATATTTTAATAATCCTAAATAATCCCTAAATATAATTTACAGGCTGGGTGATAAATTATTTTAAGGGATTCAATAATTTAAAAAAAAAAGTAGAATAAAAGTTAATATCAGAAGAAATATTAGTTGTAATGTATTCCAAAATGCAAAAGTTTCAAAGTTACTGTTGTTTTATTTACGTAGTACAGTCCACGGCGAAGGTCATCATTTTAGTACCTTGTCACTTTCACTACTTTGACGCATCCCAACTCTGGCAGTATTTGTTACGTTAGTGCGATAAAGTACTAAAATGATCAACTATATTTGCTGTTGACAATCGTAATTTGACGCTAAATTAAACTTGTCTATGGTAACCTCCCTCAAGGGTATTTACACGGTAATTATAATTAGGCGATACACTCATATCCCACTACGTATCACGTGATGAATATTGAAGCAAAAGCCAAACAATTTAACTCCGCGATAATATTGACATCCCAATATCGTGATTATAATCACCGTGTAAAGAGCCCCTATGAAGTGTTGTACTGACTGGCAAAGCGTGTTTCAATTTATATCGGTGTAGGATCCGATACCAATATGCTAACTCCTTTCATTGCCTGATACGTTTTTTTTTACATTTCTATACATTTTAAGAGTATGTGCTTAGGGTAAAAATGGAACCCTTATAATTATTATAAATAATTTACAATTTGTGTTGCCGAATATAATAGGAGATTTACTATAATAAAATCACAAACAAACACACATAACACAGAATAAATAGCAATTAAATATCTTGTTCTTATTTCAAAATGAATTTAATATTTATTCAGGGCTAAAGTCTTAAGAGTCAGCAGTAAGCTCGGTTCTTCATACGAACGTAGTTTCGTTCTCATTTTAAAACGACATGTTAGGCTAGAATAACATGAAACTTTGTATACACAATGGGATTTTGGCTATTTGTCCTTCTAGCTGTGTTTGTTAAGCAAGTTCTATTTTCACGATTAATTTTTGTCATGCTCGAGTTCTGATGATGGGATCCATTAGGAATCGAGGGAACTCCTCAAATGTGAAAGGCACACAAATAGTGATTTTAGTATTTTCATGAACTAATCAAGCATTTTCATTCAAAAAAGTGACATTTGATGAAGTGGAACTGCTGATGATGATCAGAACAGAACTCTTCAACGACGAAAAGTTCACGTTTGGCGATTTGTCCTTCTAGCTGTGTTTATTAAGCAAGTTCTATTTTCACGATTGATTTTTGGTCATGCTCGATTTCTGATGATGGGATCCAAGAGGAATTGAAGGACCTCCTCAAATCTTAAAGGCAAACATATAGGGATTTTTGTGTTTTTATCAATAAATCGAGCATTATCATACAAAAATGTGACATTTGATGAAGTGGAACTGCTGATGATGATCATCACAGAACTCTTCAACGACGAAAAGTTTACGTTTGGCGATTTGTCCTTCTACTTGTGTTTGTTAAGCAAGTTCTATTTTCACGATTAATTTTTGTCATGCTCGATTTCTGATGCTGGGTTTTATTAGGAATCGAGGGAACTCCTCAAATGTGAAAGGCACACAAATAGTGATTTTAGTATTTTCATGAACTAATCAAGCATTTTCATTCCAAAAAAGTGACCGTTTACCAAACTACATTTACCAAGAAAAAATTGTAAGTTTATCGAACATATAATCAAGATTTTATTTCAAAAATCCTATTCAGACTCGCACTAGGTAAGTTAAATTTAAAAAAAAATTGACCCTAAGCTCTTCGTGTTATGTCCACAGATATCAGTGTAAAGCAGATCCGCTCATTTAAGTTGAACGATTTCTGTACATCTGATCTATTCTCACTAATTCACAAATCAGTCAGTTTGAGAGAGACAGATGAGTGATGTCTGACCTGTCCTAAGGCCATAGATATCAGAGTAAAGTAGATCCGCTCATTTAAGTTGAACAATTTCAAACAGAAAGTTTCAAAGAGACAGGCAAGTGACATCTGACACGTCTTATAACTGAACTGACGTTGCGGTGAGTTAAGTTTATATGGGTTTTAATATCCCTGGTGTACTTTCTAATGGAGACCACTCGTTAACAGCCGAAAATGATTGGATTGTTGTCGCATTCTAACTCATTTTGGTGCACCAGGATTAAAGAGAAAACTATATGTATGAGAAATCATCTGGCTTGATCCTGCAAGTATCCTTATTGAAAGATTCGTCGCCCTGAGCCGAGCAATACCCGCGGCAGCTCAAATGGACGGATTCCAGAAGTCTTGGGTTTTAATCCCACCCGGCCGGGGTGATCAATTTTTCACTCCGGTTGGAAAGTACCTAAGTACAAAATATATGCGAAATATGAGATATGCCATTTAACGTTCCACCACCACCACCATATCAGCCAAATAACGTCCACTGCTGGACATAGGCCTCCCCCATATTCACGGGGGGTATATGCCATAATCGCCACGCTTGGCATGCGGGTTGGCGATCGCAGTATCTCCACCGGACTCCAGGGATGCTGCTGCCCATCCCCCGGTGGTCTTGGTCGTAGTTTTAGGACATACCCGGGTCCGGGATTTAACGTTCAGCAAAAAATTTTTGGCCCAAAAATGTTAGGACAGTCACCCGAAGGGCACCGTTGGCAACCACTTACTGGAAGGCGCGGCGTGGGTACATCCCCATAAGATGAACTGATGACTTTGTAAAGGTCAGGGAGTCGGTTGGATGAGGGTGGCGCAAGACCGGTCACCACGGAGGCCTATGTCCAGCAGTGAACGCCTTTCAGCTGATATGATGATGATGATGATGAGCTCTAGCTAACACACTTCAAACTGAAATAACATAATATTCTCGAAACGCCAATAAAAGCCAAACAGAGGGGAACAGCGATCACGTCAGTGCTTCTTAATAAAAGTTTAACAACTCTCTGAGATACCTAACATAAGGCGGTGACGTTTTGGGAAACCAATTCCACAAGAGTCACATTATTAATAAATATTATTTTAAACATTACTCCAATGAAACCCAAACAGAGGTGAACACGTCAGTGCTTCTTAAATAAAAGTATAACAACTTCATCTGGTTACGGTGAACTATAACCCTTGCAATCTTTATCTATATGTTAAATTCCCATTGCGAAACAAATTAAAGCATTACTTATACCTATATAAACAAACCACACGCCTCAGCAGATCTATTATATTAAAGAATTTTGTACGGGACTTCGCCTACTGCTTGTGTTCAAGAAGACATGGACATCTTCAAATCTATCGCCGTGCTGCTGCTAGCCACGGCCAGGGGAGCGACACGGCCTATCGGTGTGAGTCGAGCGCCGGTGACCTTGTAACGTCACGTCTGTTGCATAGGGTTGGCAATGTAGCTGCCTTGGCAAGAGGAAATAATGTTTATTCAATGATCATGATATTCATCAATTAAACACCGGGAAGCTAGTCAAATTTAATCTGTAAGTTTTGATTACAAACAGACAGACAGATGCACTGAGTCAGGAGAAAACTTACTAAAAGCTCGTAAAATAGGTACCTACAAAACTTCTCATAATATGGAAACTTACTTTTCTTGTGTAAATCTAAGCTTCACATGAATATAATTGTATGCTAAAATAATAACAATAATATAAAAATATTTTTTTAAACCTCAATCCATAGAAATTATGTGACATGAAATGAAGTCATTCACTGCGACCGCGACACCCGCGTTATGTATGATTTGAAAGACTCAATTGACATTTCATCTATTTCGCCATTTAATTTTTTTTTGTTTAATTTATTCCGAAGATGTAGGTACTTCTTAATGTATTGCAAGTCAAAATGCATCCATACTCATACCAACCTTTCGTCTTTCTTTAGTCTTTCGAATTAAAAAACGGATTTTAGGTGAAGTCTTAATTCTAAATGTAGGGAAGGACACAACATATAAAATTTTATAACTAACTTATCTGGATCGGTAGGTAGCCTAAAGTAGCTTTTCCCTTTGTGGCTTTTGGTATTACTGTCACAACCGTAGACACAGCAATAAAAAGCTCCAGCCATAGTTGATTACATTGAATTACAAATGATAAATTCTAACGAATTTCAAGTAAAACTACACGCCCGCTACCGGCCGATCGATCTCTGTTGTGTGAGCGCACGTCACGAGAGCGAATGTTGAAGCGAGTGGCACCCCTGCGATTCTTCTTGCCGCGGCTAGCTGTCCACACACCGCGCGCCCCTCGCGCACCCCCGTTCACGTCCGGACACGCACACATAGCCGCGTGACGGGTTTACAGCACACATGCTTCGGTGTCGCTTCTTGTTACGTTAGTATATATCTTCTTTGCCACGGCTGCCATCGGTAAACCAGCATCCACGGTAAATCACAACGCTTATGAGTTCAACAATACCGCCGTATTCACTCATATTGTGCCAACTAATGAGTTATCCAGCCGCGACGCCATTTACATTACGCCAGAGCTCCTGTTTGTGGGAAAATACAACGGGGACATCCTAAGATGTCTGTTCAGGGATCCCAGTGTGTGCCAGATGTTCTATTCCTATGGCAGTTCCACTCAAGTCACTTCACTTGTAATAAGCGGGGAATACCTCTTCGCTTCACTGGCTTACGGAGTGATGCTCAGGTGCCACTTAAATCAGATACATTCTTGCACAATCTTTAATACTCTCAGTTCTAGAATTAATGGCCTGGCCGTATCCACTGGTTATATCCACGCAGGCTTGATCGACGGACGACTGCTAAGGTGTGACTTAGAACAACCAAATGAATGCACGACTTTAAACTAATTATACTATGAAATTATGTCCTTGGTAGCTACTGAAAAGTACATTTACGCTAGCCTAGCGTCGAAACAGATCTGGCGCTGCGCGGTAGCTTCAGAAAACAGCTGTCGCTTGGTGGATTCTGCAGAGCATTTTGGATCCTCAATCCGAGGGATGACGGCTTTTGAAGAAACTGTCATTGGTGTTACCGAAGGTAGTGTTCTATGGAACTGTACTCGTGATTACAATTGTACATCCTCGTTTGTGCCTGGAGGAGGTTACACCAATTTAGCCTTCTTCAACAGATCATTTTACACGCTGCGTGAGTCAAAAATCCTTAATTGCAAATTGGAATCGTCTATATGTTCTATCTACGATCAACGCGAAGGTGCCTCAGCCATATCATTCGCCTACAGTACTTATAAAATGCAGGACAGATTTGTAAATGAGGAGAAAACCTGCTTGTCCGACGATAGTTGTCCACCGTTCAAGGTCTACTACGAAATTAACCAGAGATCGGCACTAGAAGTATTTGCCAAAGGCGGCAGACTGTATAATTCTCGTGGGGTGTTAGTTGACACGAGGAATGCGGATCTCGGGCATGCAGGCCGAGCGGCGATCTTCGCTATGGGCGCCGACGGGCAAATATTACTATCGGATGTACATAATACGCTTCTGCAGAGCTCCAGCCTGTTCGCCGGTCACCCGGTGGCGGGCGTCGGCGAGATGGTGGTGGAGAAAGGAGTAATAAAGAGCATAAGGGCATGCTCCGACCACTACCGGTCGAGCTGAACCAGCAGGTGATCAACGCTTTGTATATGAAAGGATACACGGACAGTATCAACAACCTGCAATGCCTGGATGAAGATCAAACTAATATTCAGTGATCATTTTCATGGAACTCGGTAACATTCAAATAATTTTGACAACTTTATATTGCTTAGAATAAATAATACCTCGCTGAGTTTCTTACGTCGGTTCTTCTCGCGGCAGAGGTTTATTTATCCGAACCGGTAGTAGTTTCATATTATACCCATAGGTGCATTGTAATATTTATACATTGAAGAATAAATAATTATGACTATGAATACTATGATTATGATTTTGTCGGCCGTATAGCCTAGTTGTTAGTGACACTGCCTTCGAAGCTAGAGGTCCCGGGTTCGAATCCTGGTAAGGGCATTTGTTTCTGTGGTGAGCAGAGACATTTGTTCCTGAGACTTGGATGTTATCTATGGATTTAAGTATTTATAAATTAAATATATCGTCGTCTAGTATCCATAACACAAGCCTTATTGAGCTTACTATGGTTATAGTTCGATTTGTGTAAAAAATGTCCACTAATATTTATTTATTTATTTTATTTATTTATGACTATGATATCGTAATACTCTTCTTTGTCATCCTATCCTTTGAAATTAAAATAGCAATAGTTGTAATTAAGTATTATTTTCACACCTGCTATTCAGAGAAGTGATTGTTGCCCTCGAATGAGGGATCAAAGTCCTACTTTTCTTCCCTCATTTGAGGGCAACAATTACTCTTTTCTTAAGGTGTGAAAAGCAGAATATGCCACTCGGTAGAAAAATTGTTTGTAAGACATTTCATATTTTAGCAGCGGGCCTCATAGGCGGTATGAAAAGCAGTATGTGTCCCACAGTAGCAAAATTATATATCACCGTCTTGGGCATAAACACTTAAATCCATCGCTACGCTCAATATTACACTTTAAAATCCCTCGCTACGCTCATGATTCTATTGTAGAATCTTTTGCTTTACTCAGGATTCAATATATAAATATATCATTTGGCTCCCTTAAGACACAATCGATCGATTGTTAATTTATACCTAGATCTCGTATTCTCCGGAAAAAATCGGAAAATCCCGAGCAAAGCTACACCTAAAGCCCAGGTACATCCAAAGTCATAAATATATGTATGTTTCCAAAGCACATAATAAGTAATAGTACAACCCAAAGCAACAAAAATAAATAAAAAGACATACCTAAGTCTATTTTCGATGCTGACTACCTGTACCACCTGCTGCATACATCATCATCATCATCATCATGTCAGCCGAAAGACGTCCACTGCTGGACATAGGCCTCCCCTGCATACATATTTATCCTTTATTCCCAGTGGGGGAACCAGCGAAATTTTTTTCTCAAAGTTCCGTTCCCGTTTGACGGTTGTTCGCTTCGCTCGCTCGGCTCGCGCGTTGTAGGTTCGCAGTTCTACTAACACTCCTCCTCGCTTCGCTCGTCATCGTACCTAACTACCCCTTCGTAATTGCGCCTTATTGACGTCGCGAAAAGGGATCATTTTTACTTTGTATCAAATCTCCTTACGAACTGACCCGTTTATTTGCTCCTGATTGTACTACGATATAGTAGTGGTGCATCTCGATTATGTAACGTAACGGTGGGTACTCGTAAGGGTAACGGTGGGTACTCCCTACGGACGTGGTGCAACTTCGACTTCCCTTTGTCAAGTGAGTGGGCAACTTGGCTGTTAGAATTTCTCAAGCCGCCCGAATGCCTCTATATTAATATAATGTAATATAATAATAATATAATATTGGGGGACAATCTTACACAAATCGACCTAGTCCCAAACTAAGCAAGGCTTGTACTATGGGTACTAGACGACGATATACATACTTAAATACATAGAAAACATCCAAGACCCAAGAACAAATATCCGTGAATGCACAAATAAATGCCCTGGCCGGGATTCGAACCCGGGACCTCTAGCTTCGGAGGCAGAGTCACTACCAACTAGGCTAAACAGGTCGTCCGTATATTGGCTTAACAACTGCTGTCATAGCCTGCAGCCGGGATCAACAGCTTAACGTGCCTTCCAAAGCACGGGAGCACTCAGTTAGTAACCACTCAAAGCGGTCACCCATCCAATAACTGACCTGGACCCACGTTGCTTAACTTCACATACCGCACTCGGTACGCGGCCGCTGCTGGGCCTCGAGTGCTCCCACCAGGTCATCAACGTGGGGGTCTACGTCTACACGTACTGCGACGCGCGGTACGTGGTCGCCACTCCAGAACCTTTCCGCCCCAACGGCCATCGGTTCCTAGGCAATGTGATTAAGAGCTGGGCTTGGGTTGCGTCGCGTCATTGCAACGGATTTAATGTGGCGTAAGTGTCATAATCTTAATAAATTTATGGAAAACGTTAACGCCAACACGACACAACGCAACGCAACGCAGCAGTGTGGCCCGGCCCTTTTGTAACTAACAGGTTAGGGGGTCTGGGGGGTCCGGACCCCCCCCTTAGGTCTCGATGCGTACACTGGTTATTCCTAGAGCCGGAAAGGAAACCCACGACCGCAATTGGGGCGATTGATCAGTGCGAATTTTTCCCCCTAATATACACGTACGGAAATGTAATTTTCACTCGTCCCGATTCTTGGCACTCGCCCTATACCCAGTGGAATCGTCATTAAAATCGCAAAGCACGATGTACTTCTGGTTACGGTGATGGTGATGGCGGATGGTGGTGGCGGTGGTGTGGTTGGTTATGGTGATGTAGTATGCATCAGTGAGGGTAGGGTAGTGTTAACAGTCTAGATTGGCAGCATCGAATAATTTATTGAGCCCGCGGCCACGCGAGGAACTGCGAAATTTCGCAACTTGTTCTAAAAGTCATAACATAAACCGTGCGTTTTTCGACCGCAAATCCCGACCATCTTGGAAGGGCCATAGAATGATGTTTTAATGAACTTAAAAAAAGTACTACATTTTGCGATCGACAAACTTACAGTTTATGACTTTTAGATTTAGAACACGAATAAGTGAAAAAGTTTCGCTGTTTTTCACGTGGTGCACAACAAGCTCAAGTTTTACGATGTTGCAAGAATGGATGATCACTGATTTGGATGATCCATATATCATACTAAATAAAAGCGGCCAAGTGCGGTTTGGGCGGCGCGCAGGGGGGGTTCTGTACCTACTGCTACTGGTCCTAGTTTAGAACCACTATCCTGTACTGTGAGTTAGGAGGGGTCATATTTTTATAGGAAACTCATGGTACTTTTAGGGCGAGCCAGTTTTTCAGTGATACCTGACTTAGAAACCATTCGACCTATTTTTTTAAATTATAAATGGGATTGCTCTTGGCCAGCATCTAGCCAGGCCAGGGGGTATAGATGATGCCGAGGATTAAGCGAGCTCACCCCGAAGATGCCTATTCACTCGTGCCTTAAAAAGGTCTGGGTTATATGAACCGGCAGAGAATTCCAAACCTTAGAAGTGCGCATGATCAAAACAGTCAAATCACGAATGTTAGGAGAGGAACACAATTATTGTGACTTTTGGAGCGATTATCTCCGATTATATTCACTTAATCAATAAAACTGCTAAGAAACCTCATATTTATTTTTAAAGACCGATCGATAGATGTGCCACATGTTAACATAGTTTTTTTTTTCAGTTACTGGTATTGAGTGCCCCCATTTATTTTATTTTTTGGTTATTTTACTACGTAGCGTCTTACAAAACATCTTTAATCCAAATTTTATTTCTCTGTTTGCTGTGTAGTTTTTGATTAAAATGCCTACTTATGAGATACGAACTACATCGTACTTTAGGATGTAAAACTCTGAGTGTCGATTAGTAGGGCTACTATTGCTCGTGCCAAGATCTCTCAGGACTTATGAAGAACATATTTTCCGCACTTCTATCAAAATGTATGGACCTGGATGTATGGAGGTACCTCATTGTCTTTCAATTTACGTATTTGCGTTTTTTGGGTCCGTACCTCAAAAAGAAAAAAAAACGGAACCCTTATTACGCTTGTTTCTCACAGGCGTGGTATAAAAAAAAGGATCACTCGTGGAGCAAATATTTATTTTAGACATGGGGGCAATTTTGAGGGGTAAATTGGAAAATAAAAACAAGTTTTCAAACTATATCGTGTGATATACCTATCAATAAAAAGGTCTTAATGTGAGAAACTCATTTTTTTTACAAATATTTGATAAATAATTTTGGAGTGATTTGAGAAAATAGACGAAAATTGATCTCCGAAACTACAAGCGTTAACTACAATTTTGAAAATGAATACACAAAACAGTCCTTTACCTAAAGATTACAGGAAAACCTGAAAAAGTCTAGGTTTAATAGTTTTTGAGATATCGATATCATGTGAATTTCCTATGAAGATGCGACTGTTCTGATTCGAACTAAAGGATAGTGGTTTCACATGTGGAGTGGTAGTGGTGGGAATGGAGGCCTTCATTGTGCGTGGTCCGACACGCACTTGGCCGATTTTTTTGCAAAATTTTATTTTTGCAAAATAAAAATTTCGCGCTGTCTTCGCTCGCGCATTAATTTATTGTGTGTTGTCCTGATGCCCCCCCCCCTTACAACTTCTATATCTACGTGCTTGTTAGGCAGGCTTATGGTTGTTTATAACTAACAGGGGTGTTATTCACTAACCGACTCGCCCCCACCTCACCCGTTTTTAGGGCTCCGTAGTCAATTAGGAACCCTTATAGTTTCGCCATGTCCGTCTGTCTGTCTGTCCGAGGCTTTGCTCTGTGATTGTTAGTGCTAGAAAGCTGCAATTTGGTATGGATATGTAAATGAATAAAACTGAGAAAGTCGAAAAAAAATAAAACAAAAATTAAGGGTACCTTCCCTACACGTAATGTGGGTTTTTTTTTTGCTTCAACCCTATAAAAACTAAAAACGGGTGAAGTGTGAGGTGGCAGGTGAGGACGATTCGCAATAAGAGGGCAGCTAGGTAAGCATACCGAGTGTAACGTGAGTCCCGTCAAGTCAATGCATGGAAAATTCAATCTTTGAAATTGTGACCAATCAATTTTCCACTATATTTATTATGCCAGTACAAAGTATTATTTTACAAATGAGGCGTAATCGATTTACTTTGCTATGTGCAAAGTTGCCATGTCTTCGAAAGAATCCGTATATACCGTCAAATGGGGTAAAGTTAGATACGCATGGCTTACTTGAGTTGAGACATCAGTTTTCACCAAGTTGCCCACTCACTTGACAAAGGGGGGTCGAAGTTGCACCACATCCTTAGAGACACATTATAATATTAGCAGTAACCAATCTCCGGCACTTTAGGAGCGCGCGTTGCCTACTTTCCCTGAGCGCACAGGGTTGTCGCACAAATTTGTTGGATAAGAATATTGTAACATTACTTATACTAATTTTGAATGTCAGGTGTTATTAAACAAAATGTAGTTGAAATTAAGTAACATGCTAGTAATAGTCGAATTATTATACTTAACGTACCTACTTCATTGAATTGATACTCTATACACTTGAATACGATTATTTAAACTAAATTAGTTAATAAAAATTTTTTTTGCTATACGGACCTATACGTGCTACGTAAATTGGAGTGTTAGGTATCTCTTACCACATGTGGCAACCTTTGATAGTGCGGCGCGCGGCAGGACCCTCGCTCTACCTTACACGAGGCGGCATCTTTTGACTGTCGGCGGCGCGGCACTTTACTAAGAACTCCATATAGACCAGGAACGCACTAACATTATAACGACTTTGTACAAATTGTGTATTGTGTTATCTATTTTATACAATTATACGATAAACTTGTATACGGGTATATAGTTGTATGATAAAGTTGATATATATGTAATTGAAAATAATATATTTAGGGACAAAACATTTTACACAACACTTACAAATGAGCTACACTAAAGTATTTCCGTCTATTTCTTGATGTACGGAACTACTAGTTATTATTCTTTAGCGTAAAATAGATCCGCATCCTTAAATATAATTAAACAAATATATTGTTTAGGAAAACAAGGGCAGGGTAATGTAAGCTCATTCACATGTCATTTTTGTCGTTTCGAGCGACAACGCTAGCGCGCAGCCCGGACTGATTCACGCAATTTCAGGCCGCTCCGTTTCCATGTGACGCGGGCTGGGCGCGTACGTGCACGGCACGCACACAAACAAACCGCGCGATGTACCTTTGTTCAATGTTTACCTACTGTACATATAGTGTGTTAGAGAGTACCGACCGTTACTCTACAAGTGACCCCTGGGTGGTGCTAAAAGTGCAACAAACCATCAACCGTAATGTCTTCTCGAAGATCTCACGGTTCGAAATGATTGCCATACAATAAATAAAATATGATTTCATTAATTATACATATTGTCTCTATAACACGGTAGGTCTAATAAAAGTAAAGTGTGTCGTATTGGCCAATAAACTGCAATGCAGTTTGGCGAAGATTTAAATAAGTTCATTGTGTATTTTTTTTGTAATAATAAAAAAGCACGCAATGCAATATTTCATGTTAATTAGCAGAAGTGGCATAAAAAGGCAAAATAGAAGTAGTCACTTCATTACAAGCAAGTGGTTAAAATAACGAATAATAATGATACCCAGTGTACAAATTACAAAAAAAACTCCGTGCACGTACGCGCCCAGCCCGCGTCACATGGAAACGGAGCGGCCTGAAATTGCGTGAATCAGTCCGGGCTGCGCGCTAGCGTTGTCGCTCGAAACGACAAAAATGACATGTGAATGAGCTTACATTACCCTGCCCTTGTTTTCCTAAACAATATATTTGTTTAATTATATTTAAGGATGCGGATCTATTTTACGCTAAAGAATAATAACTAGTAGTTCCGTACATCAAGAAATAGACGGAAATACTTTAGTGTAGCTCATTTGTAAGTGTTGTGTAAAATGTTTTGTCCCTAAATATATTATTTTCAATTACATATATATCAACTTTATCATACAACTATATACCCGTATACAAGTTTATCGTATAATTGTATAAAATAGATAACACAATACACAATTTGTACAAAGTCGTTATAATGTTAGTGCGTTCCTGGTCTATATGGAGTTCTTAGTAAAGTGCCGCGCCGCCGACAGTCAAAAGATGCCGCCTCGTGTAAGGTAGAGCGAGGGTCCTGCCGCGCGCCGCACTATCAAAGGTTGCCACATGTGGTAAGAGATACCTAACACTCCAATTTACGTAGCACGTATAGGTCCGTATAGCAAAAAAAATTTTTATTAACTAATTTAGTTTAAATAATCGTATTCAAGTGTATAGAGTATCAATTCAATGAAGTAGGTACGTTAAGTATAATAATTCGACTATTACTAGCATGTTACTTAATTTCAACTACATTTTGTTTAATAACACCTGACATTCAAAATTAGTATAAGTAATGTTACAATATTCTTATCCAACAAATTTGTGCGACAACCCTGTGCGCTCAGGGAAAGTAGGCAACGCGCGCTCCTAAAGTGCCGGAGATTGGTTACTGCTAATATTATAATGTGTCTCTAAGGATGTGGTGCAACTTCGACCCCCCTTTGTCAAGTGAGTGGGCAACTTGGTGAAAACTGATGTCTCAACTCAAGTAAGCCATGCGTATCTAACTTTACCCCATTTGACGGTATATACGGATTCTTTCGAAGACATGGCAACTTTGCACATAGCAAAGTAAATCGATTACGCCTCATTTGTAAAATAATACTTTGTACTGGCATAATAAATATAGTGGAAAATTGATTGGTCACAATTTCAAAGATTGAATTTTCCATGCATTGACTTGACGGGACTCACGTTACACTCGGTATGCTTACCTAGCTGCCCTCTTATTGCGAATCGTCCTCACCTGCCACCTCACACTTCACCCGTTTTTAGTTTTTATAGGGTTGAAGCAAAAAAAAAACCCACATTACGTGTAGGGAAGGTACCCTTAATTTTTGTTTTATTTTTTTTCGACTTTCTCAGTTTTATTCATTTACATATCCATACCAAATTGCAGCTTTCTAGCACTAACAATCACAGAGCAAAGCCTCGGACAGACAGACAGACGGACATGGCGAAACTATAAGGGTTCCTAATTGACTACGGAGCCCTAAAAACGGGTGAGGTGGGGGCGAGTCGGTTAGTGAATAACACCCCTGTTAGTTATAAACAACCATAAGCCTGCCTAACAAGCACGTAGATATAGAAGTTGTAAGGGGGGGGGGGGGCATCAGGACAACACACAATAAATTAATGCGCGAGCGAAGACAGCGCGAAATTTTTATTTTGCAAAAATAAAATTTTGCAAAAAAATCGGCCAAGTGCGTGTCGGACCACGCACAATGAAGGCCTCCATTCCCACCACTACCACTCCACATGTGAAACCACTATCCTTTAGTTCGAATCAGAACAGTCGCATCTTCATAGGAAATTCACATGATATCGATATCTCAAAAACTATTAAACCTAGACTTTTTCAGGTTTTCCTGTAATCTTTAGGTAAAGGACTGTTTTGTGTATTCATTTTCAAAATTGTAGTTAACGCTTGTAGTTTCGGAGATCAATTTTCGTCTATTTTCTCAAATATATATATATATATTAAAATAATGACATGCTTATGAAATCTAAAGAGTAGACTTCTTGGGACCAGTTATTGAATACATTACATAGACACACCCGGGGTGACAATCTATTTTAAATCAAAATCATATCAAAAATACTTTCTTTTTCATTTTTTTCATTTTTTTTTTTTGAGAGTGTAACTAAAATTTATTCATACGAGTATAACAATCTAAGTAACTTGGTAATATCCATATCGGGTTAGTAATACAAAATAAACGAATAGAATAAAACAATAAAACCGGTGTGACACAGATCACGGCTTAATGTACGTAGGTAAGTTAGTGTGAGCGTGATAACATGAGGGTGGCCGCCATTTTAGAATATAGTACCTAGGCGACCGAGCGTTGCTCGTGTTTTTCCGGAGATTACGAGTTTTTGCGATGAGACTTAGCTAGATATTTTTTCGTTCCCAGAAACCTCTATATTGTACATTTCATCGTTAGAGCGGATGACGATGATGTAGGGACTACAGAGAAAGGAGTCTTTACATTTTAAAGGGTCCGTAACGCGCATGTGACACTCCTGGAATTGCATAGGCTGCGGTGACCGCTTACCATCAGGCGGGCCGTACGCTTGTTTGCCACCGACGTGGTGGAAAAAAATCTCATTGACACGACTCACTAAATTAAAAAAAATATTCTGGCAACGCTGAGAGCGCCTTATATTAGCCGGCTGACAACTTCTAGTTTTCATTTTCTGAGCCACTTCGCTCTGATTCCAGATCGAATTTAGACGTTGCGAAACTATGAAGCAATTCCATTTTTTTATGCTGGTAAGCTACCGTCTCGTTGCTATTGTTATTTTTAGGGTTCCGTACCAAAGAAGTAAGAAATTAACCCTTTTGGTGCCGCTTTGTCTGTCTGTTTGTCACATTACTAAATGTGACAGACAGACAGACAAAGACAAAATGCGGTGCCGGGTTAGAATAGCACCACCCCCTTTCTCCCCTTGGGTGTCGTGAGAGTCGGCTATGGGAACCATGTTGAAGTATGTTGTGGGCGATGGGCTAGCAACCTCTCACTGCAATATCACATTTTCTCAATCTATAAACCTACAGTTGCTAAAAGTGGCATTGAAATTAATGTTCGTGTGCTCTGCCTACCCCATTTGGGAATATAGGCGTGAGTTTATGTATGTTATGCTAACTTATGCTATCGATTTGAAATTTACTAAGGATTTTGCAATATTCTCACGACCGTGTAAGAATATTGCAAACTCCCTTTGCAAAATATACACAACGTTTTTCATCACATTTGCGAGGAAAGAAATAACTGCAAAAGGCAGAAAATCTACTTATATTTCATACAACCGTACCAATCAAAAATTGTCGAAATTGACAACTGCATCTCCAGTGTCAGTGCATGATTGCCTTGGCGTCGCTGCGAGAGGAGCGCGCAGCTTCAATACAGGGTGATTCTGGGGTCGTGATCCGGAGTGATTGTACATGGTCAAGAATTCAAAGTAGACAGCATTACAGTCGGTATGACGGTTTATAGCTCAAATAATTCTCATTTTTTTCAATTTTTAACAGGTAATAATACTTTTTCATACAACATGGTCACCCTACACCACTGTCAACTCTCCATACTATAAGTCAAAGAGAGTAGGGTAACCATGTTTTTTTTTTGATTTTGTATTTTTGTCATCAAAATAAATTAAAAATGAAATGAGTTTGTTTCGTGTCACCTCATTTTTTTTTAAATGACTAACATATACCAAGTCTGAAAACTGATTCTTGATCCACGTCCCCGAACACCCTGTATTTCAACTAATCACAGAGCACTATTGTGGCATGCAGCCAATTGGATTATATTAAACCAAATAACAATCAACGGGAGGTAAATCGGCTTCTGTTTAATTTTTAATTCTAACCTAGCTGTAAGTCTGTTACTAATAAAACTATGGAGTCCAAGTATTCCGAAATAAAGTTTATATTAATATTATAACTGCTCTATACGCCTGCGTACAAAACTCTTTACGAGCAAGTGTGATGAAAATTATATTTTTTGCACATAATAAAGATTCACTTGTTTCAGACCTTCCTTTTGACACTTTCGTTTGACTATGGCAACTGTATACCTCCAAGACCTGAAAGCTATGAAGAATGGTTTGAAGGTAAGTTTAGACTGTCAAATAACATGTCATACAGGAGAACCCATCAACGGAGCGCCAGTTGACGTCCACTGGACTGGACTGATCCCGTCTGTTGTTTATGACAGCAGTCGTTAAGCCAAGTTAGAGGCCTTCGGGCGGCTTGAGAACTTCTAACATTCATGTTTTCCACTCGCTTGACAAGGGGGGTCGAAGTTGCAGCACGTCCGTACTTCCGTAGGGAGTACCTAGTGTACCTACCGTTACCTTACACGTGACTCTGACGTGACGTGGTGCTAAAAGTGCAACAAAACTGGCAACCTTCTCGAAGATCGCACGGTTCGAAAAACAAACGCCATACGATTTTTATTATTATTCCACGGGACTTTATAATTCCTACAACTCTCTTAACCATATTAAGCATGATTCACAGTAGACCTAGAGAAAAACGCCGGCCGTTGCGTTTGTTGTCATAGAAAACGGGCCGGCCCGGACACGGAACGGTCTACTGTGAATCATCCTTTACCACAGAATAAGTAATTAATTGCCTTTACATGCATGTTGACCCGGGTGTGTCCTAGGACCCGTGTATGTCCTTGGACCCGGGTATGTCCTAAAACTACGACCAAGACCACCGGGGAATGGGCAGCAGCATTCCTTGAGTGCGGTGGAGATACTGCGATCGCCAACCCGCATGCCAAGCGTGGCGATTATGGCATTTACCCCCCATGAAATTGGAGTAGGCCTATGTCCAGCAGTGGACGTCCTAGGGCTGATATGGTGGCATGTTGTCGCCCGAGGGAATGACTGATGATATTTGCTCCTCTCGGGGACTATTCTCATTATGTGAAATGTAACATTTCTATTGAATAGGTAATTATCATTTCTCAAAAATGGCCGTAAAAGCGGACGTTACTCGCCACATATTGGAAGGCGAAGTGTACAGTTTATGGTCAGTCGTAAATAAAAAATTGAAAAACACTCCAATATAAAATGTTACTACATAATTTGTCGAGTTCCAAACTTTAAAAAAAAACTGCCACTCAACAGATGGCACATTCAAGTAGTATTTTTCTGTTAGAAACGCGACGTTTTGTATGTGTCCGAAATAATTTGCGGTTTTCGGTAAAAAAAAAACACAATTGTCATTCTGTTTAAAAAATAAACCGCGGGAGAGCATGAACATTTTGACGTGTGAGAGTTATGTTTATCAAAACTTAATTCTGATTTAGGCTTTTTTCCCTCCATTGACTTGATTTTCCGATAGCTCAGTGGCTAGAGCGAATGGCCGCGTATGCCAGATGTCACAGGTTCGAATCCTGAGGGCCTACTCCGAACTTCGAAATCGAACTTCGTGTCGTTCCGTCCCTTCACTTCACTCTCGTGTTATACACTATATGAAGGAAAGGGACGGCACGATACGAAGTTCGATTTTCGAAGTTCGGAGTAGGCCCTCTGCTCGCGAAGTATAACGATTCAGGTGCTGCGAAACGAGCGGCCTATAATGGAATTTCATACAAAATTGTAAGATTTTTCTAATAATTTTCTAATATCATTGCATTTTTTTAGAAAATCGCTAAGTAAAGTATATTAGCCTCGGCGTATTTTTTGACGGACTCGCTTCACGACGTCCTTCAGGCTTGAAACGGACAGAGCGCGGCGCAGAGTCGTTGCGGGGTTTTTCGGTAAACCAAACGCGATCCGAGGCACGTCGCACCAAAAAACCACGCGGTATTCGGAAGTGCGGTAGAGTGGAGGCGGCTTGTGTGACATACGAAGTAGTAATCGATAGTCGACAGTTTCGGAAAGATCAAAAACGCAAAACCGCCTCCGCCCCGCACCGCGCCGCGCCCGCTCTGTACTTTTCAAGCTTCGAAATCAACTTGTCCACGAGTTACTTTTTCCCGACCTCTGCAATAATGTACATAATCCGAATTTTTTAATTCCAGAAAACGTAAGGCACTGTATACCTGGATCGACATTCGGCAGTTACGACAACCAATCATATTGTACTTGTATCTCTCCTGGGCGAATGTATTGCCCTCCTTATTATGGCCCTATAAAGCCAATGGTTTAAACGACACACGTATAACTACGACAGGAGGACATGTTATTTAAAGAAGAGTTTTCTGAAAAAGAAGACCAATCGGGACCCTAAAAAAACTAAATTTTGTGTAAATGTGTATTAATAAATTTCAACAGACTTACCAACTATTGTTTTTTTTTTCACATAATGCCTACAATTTTATGTTAGGTTAGGCTCACTTGTTTTTCGTGTTGCAATTTTTGTTTTTTTTACGATTAACTGTAAGATTCGCTTCACGACGTCCTTCAGGCTTGAAACGGACAGAGCGCGGCGCAGAGTCGTTGCGGGGTTTTTCGGTAAACCAAACGCGATCCGAGGCACGTCGCACCAAAAAACCACGCGGTATTTGGAAGTGCGGTAGAGTGGAGGCGGCTTGTGTGACATACGAAGTAGTAATCGATAGTCGACAGTTTCGGAAAGATCAAAAACGCAAAACCGCCTCCGCCCCGCACAGCGCCGCGCCGGCTCTGTACTTTTCAAGCTTCGAAATCAACTTGTCCACGAGTTACTTTTTCCCGACCTCTGCAATAATGTACATAATCCGAATTTTTTAATTCCAGAAAACGTAAGGCACTGTATACCTGGATCGACATTCGGCAGTTACGACAACCAATCATATTGTACTTGTATCTCTCCTGGGCGAATGTATTGCCCTCCTTATTATGGCCCTATAAAGCCAATGGTTTAAACGACACACGTATAACTACGACAGGAGGACATGTTATTTAAAGAAGAGTTTTCTGAAAAAGAAGACCAATCGGGACCCTAAAAAAACTAAATTTTGTGTAAATGTGTATTAATAAATTTCAACAGACTTACCAACTATTGTTTTTTTTTTCACATAATGCCTACAATTTTATGTTAGGTTAGGCTCACTTGTTTTTCGTGTTGCAATTTTTGTTTTTTACGATTACAAGAGAACTGTAAGATTTACAGACCCGGGTTTGTGTGAAGGTGCCGCGCGAATGAAAAATTCGAATTTAGGTATTAGCGAGCCTAGTCCGCTATTATGGACCGCTCGTTTCGCCGCGCCCGAAACATGATGCAGCCTATTAAAATGGGCATAACATCGATATTTCATTGCATGTTTGAGAAAGTTTAATTTCAAACCGATACATTATTTACTCAATCTCAAGGAATCATCGAGTATTTCCCACTATCACTTCACTCATTCAAAAATGTATTTTAACATACTAGAAATAAAGCACAACATTTGCATACAGCTACGACTACAGTTCGATTTGATCGAATCTGTCACAATACAAACTTATTTGCGGTTAACGATGGCCCCACTGTCAAATGTTAAGAGTACAATTTATATGGAAAAATGTTAGTTCCATGTTTTCCCGTCTACATAAATAAGTGGTAGCGCTGCAAAATGGATTATAAACATGGTGCGCGCGCAGCTATAGGGTTGGGAGGTTCTTTATTGTACGAACGCGGATACGAGTATACTCGGCTAAAACATAGCAGTGAAATAATAGTAAGTATTACTTTGGGTATCATCGACGTCAAAGGAGCATTTTTGTGAAATTTACTGCGCAAATCAATGTAAAAATGCTATAAATAAAAAAGAAAGTACCACAAATAGTTAGTTAGACGTATCAGATGTACTCATGGTGTACCAAAGTACAAACACTTGTCGTTTTAACATTTTCTTAAATATCCAACAGCTTTCATGTTATTATAACATACTGCATAGAACACTGGCAGTGTTAAGGCTCAAAATGTATTAAGCCGCAATACATTAGTTTTACTGTTAACAATCTTGTGCCAGACTTGGCACCTTTTCAGATAATCTACGGAACTTGGCACCCATTTATATCTCATATTCTTTTGTCGGTGAAGACGACAACCACGCATCGCATATTGAACTTGGCTGCCATTTTCACATTTCACACTTTTCAAGAGTGAATGCACAAGTTAAGGATGATTCACAGTAGACCGTTCCGTGTCCGGGCCGGCCCGTTTTCTTCTAGAGAAAAACGCCGGCTTTCATAGAAATTTCATTTGCTGTCATAGAAAACGGGCCGGCCCGGACACGGAACGGTCTACTGTGAATCATCCTTTACTATACAAAATACAAAAATCGCTATAGGTGCACCTCAAACATTTGAAGAGTTCCCTCGATTTCTCCAGGACACTAGGTATAATCAGATTTATTCCTGATAACTATGGAACCACCCCTGAAGTATACCGTTTCAAAAAAAAACAAATCAGTTAATAAATGACGTAGTTCTGAGGTAACAAGTAGTACCTACACACACAATTACCAAGCTGGATGCCAAATTTCACCTTTCTAGGTCACCTGGAAGTGGGTTGATTTTTGACTACTAGTCAGTCAGTCAGTGGTAAAAATGCTGTTTTTTGAACTTTAATATCTCAATAACAATTTCACCTATATTTATGTAATTTGGGATTCTAGTTGTTCTAAAAGATCTTAATACATGTACCAAATTTTATTTTTCTATGTTATATAGATTTGGAGTTATTGAGGGGTCAAATGTGGCTCCAAACGGTTCCTGTAAAATAACACACGGCTGCTGTCCGCCAGTTCCTGCGGTGAACTTGGCTGGACACGCTACCGCGTCTCAAGATATTGACTTTGGTTTTGAACATACAAGGTGTTTGGTCCATCATTTGCCAAATTGAAATGACGGAAAGGCGGGGTCAACATAAGGCCTCCAAAAATTTTTTTGAGCCCACACAAATTTTTATGTATTTTTTTTAAGTTTTTTGAAGAATCTTAAAGGTAGACTCGTTAAACCTGAAATTTAACTTTTAATTTTTATGGCAATCTGCAATGTTGTACGACTCTATTAAAATCAAAATGACTTGCAAGTAACGTCTAGTTTTTATTTTGACCCTCAAAGATTTTTAAAGAGGTGAAAATTAAGAATATAAAATAATAGGTAGGTACCTGTCACAATAATAACAGCGAAAATATTATTTCAAAATACTTGTTCCAAAAATTTTTAGTACCGGCGTCCCTCCCATAAACAACCCTCCAGTATTTTCCACGAGGCGAAAGAGCTCGCCTATTTTTACCAAAAAATATTACATTTTACCCTTTTTCACATAAAACCACTATTTTGTACTCCAGTTTATCTATTTGTGCTATATTTTTGACCTGAACTTTCTAGAATTTTGACGTTTACCCGTATTTTAACCCTTTTGATGTATATTATTGCGTTGTGTGTGAATAACAAATAAAGCGTGTGAAGTGTTTTTATTTTCTCATATATTTTGGTGGTGAGTATTTACGTGTAATTTTTTTTTTAAGTCATTTTCATGTTTTTCGGCTTTTTAATTTCATGTGATGCTGCTGCAGGTTTTTAGAAGTAGTAATCCAGGTCAAGGCTGGAGATGCATTTTTCTATGCAACGCTTTTGAAATCGAGTAATCAAAAGATTTTTATTATACTAATGTTTGTTTTCGAAATTAGTTAACTCGCTTAAATTCTATTTACTGTAGGTATTTTTTTAAGCCCCGTGTTTCACGAATCTCGATTGTTATATATAGTCATAACATATGGGGGCTTAAAACGATTTTTTTTAGTCGTTTGGAAAATGAAAATCTGCGAAAATACACCCGTTACCCGTTTTCTTTGCTCTTGAGTGTAGTCCACCCAAATAAACGGACACCAAGTTTTTTAAGCCCTTGTTTCATAAACCAGCGAGTTATTTGGTATATGTATATATATCTAATATAATTAGTATAAACCAAAAATAATTTATTTTATATTTATATATTTAATTTATTGCAAACCATTAGGGTATAAACCAACAACACAAAAAAAAAATACAGTTGCTAGATATCGTGCGGAAAGTTGGATTTTTCGCACTAGTGCTTTTTACCTTTCCAATTAATTTAAATTTTCTATATCATGCGGAAAGTTGCATTTTTCGTATTAGTGCATTTTACTTTCCATTTTTTTATTTCTTCTAGCCATACATCAAGGTCAATAACTTTATTTTTTTTTTATTACGTCGTTGGAATTGAAAGTTAAAATATAAATATATAATATTTGACAATGTACAGGGTTATCTTATCTAATACTAAAAATCACTATTTCGATACAAGTGCGGAAAGTTTGTCATTTTGTATGAGTCCCGAGGTCTTGGTCCGAGCCGCAGCAGGGCGCACATATCGAACGACGTTTTTTAATACATTTGCGAAAAAATGATAAGGTAACTAAAATAAGACATCGACATTCCGCACGTATATCGGCCGACGTTTTTTAAATGCAACTTTTCGCACGATATAAAGCTACAAAAAGTACTACTTTTTGAGCAACTGTACTCGTATAAAAAAAAACTTATTCAACTATAATTTTATTAATCATCAATTATTGTCATTGCAAGACTTTTTTGCATGTAAAAGTGATGGGCAGAAAAAATGATTTTGATTTGCTTTAGGAAATGGCGCCTACGAAATTCGGGCTGTTCAAGGCCCGGAGCCGGGATCAGGATCCCCCTTCCACGGAGAACCTGCTGCAGAACAGTGGCAGCTCCGAACAAGGTACAAACGTCGACTTACAGTAGTGAATCCAAGGAGGGCTCGAGTTCTTCCAAAAGCATCTGATTCCTTCCCTTACTTACTAGGCTGGCTCGATGACCCGAAGAGGGTCTTGGCCTCCGACACAAGAGAGAGCCACTCTTCTCTATTCGGCGCCACCTCACGCCAGTTGGGTACTCCGAGGTTGGCCAAGTCCTTGAGGACCTCGTTACTGATTACTCCAGCGGTATCTGGGACGACCAACCGGACGTTTTCCATTGGGACGACCCAATTACGCTCTCTTCACTGACCGATCGTCTCCATTCCTTCCATTACAATATATATGGTATATCCATCATCATCCTGACCGATTCCGACCACGGTGAATGGAAAGAAGAAGAAACTGGCTGGTGAGAGCGTCCCTCAAAGGTCGCTAATGAAGGTCTCAGCCTGGCTAGTGCGATAGCAAAAAGACATCTTTTACGGTCACGATTTATCGTCAAATTCGGGTATTTTTTTACGCGCATTGTCTACGTATTATCTGATACACAGTCATATATGTAAACCGTCATGCGTAAAACGTGATCAAGATCATACGTTATTTATAACCGACTTCAAGATTTCAAAAGAGGAGGTTATCAATTCGGTTGTATGTTTTTTTTTCTTTTTTTTTAATGTTTGTTACTCCATAACTCCGTCATTTTTAACCGATTTGGTTTTTTTTTTTTATTATTGTAAGTATATATATCCAAGTTGGTCCCGTTTTTGTCAAAACGCAGTTCTGATGATGGGATCCATGAGGAATTGAGGGAACTCCTCAAATCTTAATGGCAAACATATAGTGATTTTTGTGTTTTTATCAACAAATCAAGCATTTTTATCCAAAAATGTGACATTGGATGAAGTGGAACTGCTGATGATGATCAGAACAGAACTCTTCAACGACGAAAAGTTCACGTTTGGCGATTTCTCCTCCTATCTGTGTTTGTTAAGCAATTTATATTTTACGATAAATTTTTGTCATGCTTGATTTCTGATGATGGGATCCATGAGGAATTGAGGGAACTCCTCAAATCTTAAAGGCAAACATATAGTGATTTTTGTGTTTTTATCAACAAATCGAGCATTATCATACAAAAATGTGACATTTGATGAAGTGGAACTGCTGATGATGATCAGAACAGAACTCTTCAACGACGAAAAGTTCATGTTTGGCGATTTGTCCTTCTAGCTGTGTTTGTTAAGCAAGTTCTATTTTCACGATTGATTTTTGTCATGCTCGAGTTCTGATGATGGGATCCATTAGGAATCAAGGGAAATCCTCAAATGTGAAAGGCACACAAATGGTAATTTTAGTATTTTCATGAACTAATCAAGCATTTTCATTCATAAAAGTGACATTTGATTTGGAACTGCTGATGATGATCAGAACGGAACTCTTCAACGACGCCTAGTTCAAATTTGCCGATTTGTTCTCTTCATTTTGTTTGTCAAGCAAGCAAGGTTTTTCCATGATTCCATGAGGAATTGAGGGTACTTAGTCTTCTACCATTATAAAGATACTTATAGCCATATTTATTTTACTGTATGGAATTTAAGAGTGCACTATCTAAGTATAATAATCTTTCACCGGCCTGCCCCATTGAAGTCGGTTTTTTTTTTATCTTAAAAATTATTTTATTTATTTTAGGAGTTCCAACCGCTTTATTAACATGTTATTTTTTTAAATAGAATCATGGAGCCAATCACAGAAACTCGCCAATAGGAACAAGATATGAAATGTTACACTAACGTTACACACTATGTTATGTCAAAATTTTAATATCGTATGCTAACTTAGTAGGTAATCGTCATGGACATAAATATATGTAGGTTGCTCGAGACCCCACTTCAAATTTAACACTATTGTGAATATTGACAGGTGGTTCGGAATCTCCACATAAATGATCTGAAACGAATATTGGGTCATCATGTCTTTGTTTTTGAGCACGAATATGTCAGTTATTACCTATACACATACTTATCTATGATGACAATTTCCTTCGATAACGCGTGGATAAAACTACAAACTGAACGAATGGTGAACGAATGTAAAAAAAAAACACCAGTTACAACATGGCAACATTGACGTAAATTTTCTGTATAAAAATAAATATTCGTTGGAACATTAGCATATTACACGTAGGTAATTGAGATAAAATCTCCTCCGCATATATCAATAAAACTACGATCAAGACCACCGGGAGATGGGCAGCAGTGTCTGCATGCCAAGCGTGGCGATTATGGCATTTACCTCCGATGAAATTGGGGGAAGCTTATGTTCAGTAGTGGAAGTCCGTCGGCTGATATGGTGGTGGTGGTGGATATGTCGGAGCATACAAGTAGTCGCGATTACCGTGCCAGCCGGGCTGAGCCTGATAGCCTATCTTAGCAGTAAATGTGCGAGTACACTCCCCACATGTCAGTATCCCTCCGACATGCATGGAGTACTGCTGCCACCTTTGGGACGGTTCCGCCAAGTATCAGTTAGCGGCCTTGGATTCGATAGAGCGCCGTGATTCGATAGACGTTGTCAGCCTACCTTTTATTCGCACGAAGCGATTTGCTTCTTCTTTTTTAATGCGAACAGCTAAGGACTGGAATTTACTGCCGCCGTCTGTATTTCCTGATACATACAATCTGGGTCTCTTCAAGACAAGAGTGAATAGGCTATTACTGAATCAGTGAGCAACATCTTAGGCCTTGTCATCGCTCTCCATCAGGTGAGACTAAGGCCAATCGCTGGTCAGTCTATCATAAAAAATAATAATTATTATTATAGTGAATGGCAAAGAGAATATAATCACTACGGTGAATGGCCGCTGGCGGTCGGGCCTTCAATTACTCCCACTTAGCGTCGAGTTCACTTCGCTTTTGTTGTTCGAAGACTTCTACATTATCCTTCACTTCTAATTTCACCGATCTAGAGCCAAACACTCCTAGTGCGATGGTTCAATATCAGTAATATCACATCTCCGCGTGAGGCGCTTTAGCACATTTTTAAAATTGGCCGCCCTGTTTCCGCTTGGCACCGTCCATCTTAAATATATTAACACCTCTGCCCCTCAGAGGTAGCGAGTTTTGTTATTAAAGACTCGAGACTTTTAAGACGACAAAATAATTTGATTTGTTTAAAAATCGATATGGTGGCAGAATACTAGCATTGACGTGTGACTCTTTTAAAAATTAAAAAAAAAATTGTTGTATAATAATGTATGGAAATCCATTTCGATTCTCCCACCAGTTATTGTATAGACTTCCATTTGTATAAAAAGTTTATTGTTTTAATACTGCTGTCAGTTATTTACTTTACAGGTTATAACGCAGGATAAAATAATTTTTAAGAAAAAAAAACCGACTTCAATGGGGGAGGCCGGTAAAAGATTATTATACTTAGATGGTGCACTCTTAGATAGAAATACAATAAAATAATAGTACATTACTACAGAGGCCGGGACGTAAGGGGTTGCCGGCCGAAGACATATATAGACGGCCGAGCGGGGCGAGGTCGGATAGGTCTGAGGCGGGCAACCCCATATTTCCCGCCGAGGTATGTATAGTGCTTTTCTCAAACATGCAATGAAATAAACAACAAAAAAATCAAAGTTTTATTTTTAGTGGCAGAATGTCATGGTGCCTATGCCACAATTTATGTGGAATGGAAATTAAAACCTAGAGTGCGAACCTAGAACCGAGTGTGCTTTTCCTAGAGTGCGGTGGAGATACTGCGATCGCCAACCCGCATGCCAAGCGTGGCGATTATGGCATTTACCCCCCATGAAATTGGGGGAGGCCTATGTCCAGCAGTGGACGTCCTAGGGCTGATATGGTGGGTGATGGAAATTAAAAAAGAGGACTTTGCCGGCCTAGGCCTGCAAGATTTGTATGAAATTCCATTAACGACCTCTTGTCCTAGCCGCACCTGAAACGTCATACTTCGCAGCCTGTTATAAGGAACATAACATCAATATTTCATTGCATGTTTGAGAAAAAATTGTTATAATGTATGTTTATAATGGTAGAAGACTAAGTACCCTCAATTCCTCATGGAATCATGAAAAAATCTTGCTTGCTTGACAAACAAAACGAAGAGAACAAATCGCCAAACGTGAACTACGCGTCGTTGAAGAGTTCCGTTCTGATCATCATCAGCAGTTCCACTTCATCAAATGTCACTATTATGAATGAAAATGCTTGATTAGTTCATGAAAATACTAAAATCACTATTTGTGTGCCTTTCACATTTGAGGAGTTCCCTCGATTCCTAATGGATCCCATCATCAGAACTCGAGCATGACAAAAATCAATCGTGAAAATAGAACTTGCTTAACAAACACAGCTAGAAGGACAAATCGCCAAATGTGAACTTTTCGTCGTTGAAGAGTTCTGTTCTGATCATCATCAGCAGTTCCGCTTCATCAAATGTCACATTTTTGTATGATAATGCTCGATTTGTTGATAAAAACACAAAAATCACTATATGTTTGCCTTTAATATTTGAGGAGTTCCCTCAATTCCTCATGGATCCCATCATCAAAAATCGAGCATGACAAAAATTAATCGTGAAAATAGAACTTGCTTAACAAACGCAGCTAGGAGGACAAATCGCCAAACGTGAACTTTTCGTCGTTGAAGAGTTCTGTTCTGATCATCATCAGCAGTTCCACTTCATCAAATGTCACATTTTTGTATGAAAATGCTTGACTTGTTGATAAAACACAAACATTACTATATGTTTGGCTTGAAGATTTGAGGAGTTCCCTCAATTTCTCATGGATTCCATCATCAGAAATGCGTTTTGACAAAAACGGGACCAACTTGGATATATATACTTACATTCAAAAAAAGAATTTTCCAAATCGGTTAAGAAATGACGGAGTTATGGACTAACAAACATAAAAAAAAAACATACAGCCGAATTGATAACCTCCTCTTTTGAAATTTTGAAGTCGGTTAAAAATGTAATCGTATTTGGGGTGAGAGGGGTTTTCATACAAAGGTGATTTTGGAAGATTGTTGGATAGTTTTTATATGCGTATTACTATAGCTCCATTTTAAATTGGAATACATTATTTTTGTAGCAGTAGCCTTAAAATCCCTTCTCACCCCCCTCTCAAACCTTCTCTCCCCATTCATAACCCACCTCTCCCCGCGAAACCTACTCACCCCATTTTACGGTACTGCTAAATACTGACACATCCAATCACAAACATAAATGTCAAAGTGACAGATAAGGACAAACCAACTTTAGCGGCTTGTTAACTAATAGAGTATTGATGGACGTTTATGAATAGGGGGGTGATGTGGCCAATGGCCATACTACACTGTCATTAAATATTAACCGAAATTAATCCTCCACAGTGGCCACACCAAGCTCACCAATCCCGTCAACCAGTAAAGGCACAAGCGCGGAATTCCACTCACCAGACATATCTACGTTGCAGCTGGATAGCGATGATGAAGATGTAAGTTTTTTCTTATACCATGTTGGTGGCAAACAAACTGACAGCCCACCAGTTAAGCTTGAAATACACAGAGCGCGGCGCAGTGTCGTTGCGGGGCGGAGGCGATTTTACGGTAAAGATAGATAAGTCATTTACATATTTGTTTCCCACATAAGTACACATAAGTTTTAAAAAAAAGTAATAACACAACAAACTCAAAACTTAAAAATAAATCACAAATTAAAAGAAACAATATTTTTTACACAGTTAATTCTTAAAATGTACCGGTCGACTTTAGGAAAAAATGGGACTTCTTTGATCATTTAGGATGTAACATACAAGGAATACTATTGTCAATTCGGTAAATCTAATTAAGCAAGCACCAAGATAATGTATAAGTACTAATAATTTTACTGCCACTGGTCGCAGGAAAATAAAACCCATAATTTATAAGAAAAACTGGTTTGATCAAAGTCACCCCTTGAATCAAAGTAACCCCAGTTTACGGTATTAAGAAATTAATAATTGTGTGCATTGCAGAAAACAAAAAGGTTCCAACTCAGTGTGAAAGTTTGCTCGCAACCAAGCAAAACACTGGTATTCTGTCAGAACCCAAAAACCTATGTGTAGAACAGTGATAGAAACAACAGCTTTGCTATTTTGGTCTGCATTTTTATTAATTTTACGTAGGAAATAATCAGTTAATTGCGGCAATTTTTTGCACAAACATTAGTAACATTATCTCAATCGTAGTGGCAAAGTAAATATTGTGATAAATTCAGTGTAATTAGTTATTTTTATACAAACTGTTTTCATTTGTCACAAACACATAAGAGCCGCGTTTTGCACGGCGTGATTTGACTTCATGGCTATGCCCAGTTTGTAAGCCCAGAACTGTTCTGTCCGATAACCCTCCTGTGCGACTCAGGAACGCAGGGCAAAAAACTAACGATGAAGCGAACGTTACGCACCGTAAAAAGGGAACACTTGAGACGGTGCCAGTTACAAAACACATTTCTGTTAAAGTTAACTGTAATTTAGTGCATGCGGTGTCCTTCTGTAATTAATAAGGCACTTAGTTTTAAGTTGTATGTGTATTTTATAAATATGTAAAAGTGTACTTATTGTTGAAGGTCCTAATAAATAAATAAATAAATACTGACGGACAAAACATACATAAATAAAAAGAACAAACGTATCCGAAATAGTTTGTGATAATGTAACGTGTTCCTACTTATAATGAAAACAAAGAAGAAGGAAAAGAGAAAGAAAAGTGGATGAAAGAAGAGTATATATTGATTTGGTCGTTTTGGAAGTACAGTCACACAAAGAAGTCTGCAACCAAATAGCCGTGCGGAATTCCTACCACTTGTTTCACCATGAGCATTTTTTAAAGTGTGATTTAAATGATAGTTTTGATGGTAAGCGTCTAAGTGGTGGAGGAATATTATTCCAGCATTTGGTTGCAAGATACCGGAAGCTACATGTAAAAGCAGCTGTCCTGTGGGGGTGTACTTCCAAAAGACATCGACGTGTAGAGCTGGTGCCATGATGTTTGTGAAAAGATGAGACTTTTACAAGTACCTAAAGCAAACGCGGGCTGGGGCACGTCGCACCAAAAAACCGTATAGCAGAGCGGAGGCGCCTTCTGTGACATATGAAGCAGTAATCGTCACTATCGATAGTTGACAGTTTCGGAAAGATCAAATATGCAAAACCGCCTCCGCCCCGCACCCGCTCTGTGCGTTTCGAGCTTTAGTAAGTGGTGACCATCGCCTATGTACGCTTGCAACAGCGGCCGTATGACAGTTGCTATTTTATTACTTATCGCCGTAGTGATATTCGTCACGTTCTGACAAGTATGCGAGTGAAAGAGTGCCGGGGGTCTTATCCACGACGATAAGTGATAAAATGGCAACCATCATACGCCCGTGGAGGCGTCACTCGCCCCCCCTTTTTTTTAAGAGCCCTATAATGTAGCCCTATTCCGAAATCTGACAACAAGATCTAAATGGTTACATCAGGACCACTCGTTCCCAATATTAACATAATGTTTCCAATTGTGACACAAGATACCCAATAGAATAGCACCACCCCCTTTCTTCCCTTGGGAGACGTAAGAGTTTACTATGGGAACCAGGTTAAAGTGTGTTGTGGGCGATGGGCTAGCAACCTGTCACTGCAATATCACATTTTCTCCATCTAGAAACCTGCAATTGTTAAAAGTGGCACTGAAATTCATTTTCGTGTGCTCTGCCTACCCTTTCCGGGAATAAAGGCGTGAGTTTATGTATAATTGATACCCAATAGTTTTTAATAATAAATACGGAACAATTTTAAAGGTTTTTGCTTACGAGTTGCCACAATGGAGTATAATAATTAAACACACACAGCCTTGTGATTTTTTAGAGTTCCGTAGTCAACTAAGAACCCTTATAGTTTCGCCATGTCTGTCTGTCCGTCTATCTGTCCGAGGCTCTACTCTGTGATTGCTAGTGCTAGAAAGGTGCAATTTGGTATGGATATATAAATCAATAAAACTGACAGGTAAAGTGGGGATGTTTTTTTTTGCCTCAATCCTATGGTGGGAGGTGTTGTTGGATAGCTCTTTCAAAATGAATAAAGATCTTCATCAAATATTTTTTGATAAAGTGAATATTTTCGGAAATATTCACACCAAAAGACAAAACAAAATGTGTGTGTGTGTGTGTGTCCCCTCTAACGTTTGAACTTTGGGTCCAAAAAATATGACAAAAATCATGAAAGTAAAGTTTACTAAAGACTTTCAACGAAAACTATAGCGGACATGATCAGTTAAGCCGTTTTTGAGTTATCGTAAAAAGTCTTACCTTCTTGGTAAAAGACGTATAAAACGCTGCGAAATTATTCCCTGTTGCTTGGTATTGTTTTTTTAAGTAATTGGAGAACTACGGAACTCTACTCCGTGCATGGCCCGACATGCTCTTGGCCGAATTTTATTTATTTTTAATTTTTTATTAAACTTTCTTTAGTATCACTTTGATAATGATCAAGTTTTACCACTAAATTAATATGTTTCAGAATTGAATGAATTTCAGAATTGATGAAGGAATTATGTTGAACCGAATAATTCTGCCGAAAATTCAGTTCGGGAAAAGCTGTACCGATTATTCGGCCGAATGTTCGTATTCGGTGAACTCAAACCCGTATTTCGCGTATCACCATTTCAAAATATTTTCTTAACATTTTTTTCCTCCACGTCAAAAACGTTTTCAGACCGGTTCCTCTAGGCACTGGGGTGTTAATTCATCCGAACAGTAAACGGTGAGCCTATCAACGAATACCTATATAATTATTTTCTCAAACATGCAATGAAATATTGATGTTATGTTCCTTATAATAGGCTGCGAAGTATGACGTTTCAGGTGCGGCTAGATCAAGAGGTCGTAAATGGAATTTCATACAAATCTTGCAGGCCTAGGCCGGCAAAGTCCTCTTTTTTAATTTCCATTCCACATAAATTTGTGGCACAGGCATCATGACATTCTACCACTATGCGTATTAAAAATAAAACTTTGTTTTTTTGTTGTTTATTTCATTGAATGTTTGAGAAAAGCACTATACATACATCGGCGGGAAATATGGGGTTGCCCGCCTCTATCCGGCCTATCCGGCCGAGCGAAGTCTTCGGCCGGCAATCCCTTTTGTCCCGGCCTCTGTAGTAATGTACTATTTATTTCTAACACACAGACAAAACGAAATTTAATATTGCCTAGTTCTTGGTCGGCCAAGTTACTTATTTATTAAGTACCGTACGTATTGCTACAACTTACCCCTCAAAGGGTGATGTCCAATTACTTTAAAAGCTTCTGGGAACCTCGAGGAGTATCGCGTAACGTTGCGTCACTTGTATAACTGAGCCTATTTCACTAATGATGCTAAATTGAAGTCGGTTTTGTATTGGAACATCAAAACCAAGTCTGAATGTTGACATGCGTATTATTTTTAACCGAGTTCAATAGAAGGAAGTAAGTTGTCGACCGACGTTGGCCGATTTTGTTTTTTTTTTGTTTCAAAACATGTACCCTCAAGCAAGGTGGTCCCATATAACCTTGGTGAAGGTTTGATGATGGGATCTAGGAAGAATCGAGGGAGCTCCTCAAATTTGATAAGCATGGGTATAGTGATTCGGTATTTTCTGTAGTTAATTTGAGTCGGTTTTATTTGGGTATAAATTATTAACTACAATGTTCTAAAGGTCGGATTTTAGGGTGGTATTTAATCATTTAATCTGATACTAGCTGTTGCCCGCGACTTCGTCCGCGTCTTCGCTCCTATTGGTCGCAGCGTGATGTTATACCTATAGCCTAAAACCTTTCTCGATAAATGGACTATCCAACACAAAAATAATTTTTCAATTCGAACCAGTAGTTCCCGAGATTAGCGCGTTCAAACAAACAAACAAACTCTTCAGCTTTATAATATTAGTATAGATAATGAGGTTAGTTTTTATCTTACTCGGACAAGCCCATCCTTTTTTTTAACCCAGGGGAAATTCAGTATGGATCCATTGTACACAGAAATGCTACGCTGAAGGTGGCCAGGACAAGCCCACCTAACCCAGCCCAGACTTGAGAATATTTCAGCGACTTCTGTGTACAATTTAAAAATATAACAAGCTAATATGCTGTATTACACATTATCTAAATGCCCTCTTCATAATTTTGTTAGACATTTGTAATTAACTTTATGAGCACATATATGAACTATATGTAGTTCAGTTTTTTTTTATATTAGCAACTTTTTACCTAATATTTTAGGTGTGCGTAAACCGATGTTGACGAAATTCGATACCTTGGGAGTTAAATAAGTATTTTGTTTGGATGAACGCCGAAAAAGGACTCTTTTGAATCTCGCAAACCTTCCCCAAATGAGTGGTGAAAGTTAATGAATCCAATTTATATTCATACATACATAAACTCACGGGTAGGCAGAGCACACGAAAATTAATTTCAGTTCCACATTTAGCAATTCTAGGTTTATAGATGGAGAAAATGTGATATTGCAGAGAGACAGGTTGCTAGCCCATCGCCCACAGCACACTTCAATCTGGTTCCCATAGTCGACTCTTTCGACACCCAAGGGAAGAAAGGGGGTGGTGCTATTCTAACCCGGCACCATACGGGGGGATTTATGTTCAACGCGGATAAAATCACGTAAACGTAAGAAACACACCAAATACAGGATGATTCGGAAGACGTAAGCCAGATCAACACTACGGATTCAGTGGATCATAAGCTACTGCTTCGTGCCACTATTAGTGAAATTAACGTTCATTTATCTTTGGTGTTGAAAACAAAATGTTTTAAATTATTTACGAAATTCATGGTCACTCTACAATCAGAATACTTAAGTCAAGTGATACGTGTCAATTGAATGTCATCAGAGTCCGATTACATTTGAAATATCGTATCTCACTCAATGTGACAATTTACTTTCTTCGTAATCAAAGTGCTGTCATTTATTTTATTTATTTATTTATTCGATAGGATACACAGCATTACAGCTTAAAACCAATACACTGTAAACTTATAATCATAACAGTTAGAGGTTTAATCTTTATAAACCAGTTGTTGTAGGGTGACCATGATTGTAGAGAATTAAACTTTAACTTAACAAAAATTAAAATACAGGAAAAAGCCTAAAAAAACCATTGCCATTTACTATGTATGTAGTGTTGGTCCTGCTCACGGCTCCTGAATCACCCTGTATAGTCTACGGTGCTTATAAATGTTCACTGTAAGAACACACCCTGTATATAGTATTCATTGCTTATGAACAGCGGTTTAGCAAACTATAAAGATGAAAGCATTTTTATTGCTGCTATGGGACTTGTGTATAAATGAGAAAACGAAGTACATACTATATACGTCGTACCTTAAACTTTAGATGGCAATAATAACAGTCCATTTATGGACAGAGATTTACATATATGCAGAATTGTATATGCTCTGCCTGCACACTAAAAGAGACCCCAGTGCAATTGCAATGACTTAAATAACTACTAATTGCTGGTTCATACAAAAGTGTGTGTTTGTATGAACCAGCAATTAGTAGTTATTCAATAAGTCAGCTAAATAAAAAATGCTAAATGCACGCAAAACTGTCAAGGGAATCTGACTTGGCAGTGTATTTCTGAAAGTCATATTGTATACAGATGTATGGAAAAAGGTATGGGTGCCCAAATAATTATAAGAGGTAGTGTATATACCGAGGTAACAAGCGAGAGTTACTCATCAACGCTATGCCGAAGAGTAGTTGAAATTTTAGTAGTAGTAGTAGATTATTTTTATGAGATAGCCTAAGAATATACGAACTGATTTTTAAAAATATGTAAAAAAAATCATAGTGTTACTACATATAATAAATTTAAAAGGAAAACTATCACAGCTAAGTAGACATTATTAGTTAAGGCGAAGGGGTGGGCAATCTCTTTCCATACAAACTTTGTGCAAGTTTTTCTTCGTTTATGTTTGCACTCCAGTTACTATTTTTGGTCCATATGCTTATTTTATTGTTAGCTATGTCTTGATGTTTTTGTTTTATTATTTTAATTTTTTTTTGTATATTTCAATTATTATTTTTTTGAAATAATGCAAAATACCAACATCAAGTTCTGCGTATATCCAATATGTACCAACAAAAAATAAAAATAAATGCTGTAGTGCCAAAACTAACGCAAAAAACTTGCACAACCTTTGTATGGAGAATGGCTTGCCCTACCCTGCGCCTTAATGTGTAATAGCCAATCTTAAGAAGTTTACTTTGAAAATGCAAACCTTCGTGCAATTACCAGCGCTTTACAGCTTTTTTAAACTTTAATAACAAATCATTTCCGGAGTGTAAAATGCTACAATAATTACGAGCAAACGTGGCAGCCCTAACGAAACGAAAGAGCACGTGCTATGTAGTAGAGCGGAATGCCAAGATTTGAGATTTCCAGCAGTCAATCGGAATTTGTTGATCAAATGGAAAATACTGTACCTTCTAAGTAATGTTATTTGCGCTTGAAGTGTTATATATATTTGATATCAACTGAACGTATTGGTTCGTTACAAAAGCGTTTGGTTTTCAAATATTTATCATGCAGAATGTGTTTACTTTTTATCGATCCTAAACACACTGCTGGAGTTTTCGCTTGTCACAATAAATAAACAGAACGTATAGTTGGGGAGCCCAGAATGGTAAATGTGTGGATGTAAGTACCCGGGAGTCGTTTTTGACATTGAAAATGTCTTTTCGTTCGCTCTAGTATAGGGTCCCATTTCACGAAATAGTGCGATCCCCTTATATTTCAGAGAGTTGTGAAGGTATGATATTCAAACTAGGCTCAAAAGACGCGTATTTACGAGATGTGTAAGATGCAAAGAGAATTATTTGAGAAAGTCCAGAACGAAAAAAGTTTTGGTGGAAATAGTGAAAAAAAAATCAATTTCCTCCGATTTTTTCATTTTGGCACTCGATATTTTGGAAACGAAGAATGATATCAAAATTTTGATCAAAACTCCTCTGGACAATTTAGTCGGCTACAATTTGAGCCTAAAACAAAGACGATCGGGTCAAGGGTTTGCGCTGTAGCCTAACCTTTTTGAAAGAAGTCAAAAAGTCAGAACGACTATTAGTAGGTAATAGTTTTTTTTTTAATCAACACAATTGTACAATTGTAGTTAGTTTTAGTTTTATATTTCAAATTGTTTAAATTAAACATGTATTGTTTCTATAATAAATTATTATTAATTATAGTTCGAGACAACAATAGCACATTATTGCTGTGCCCCGGAAATAGCAATTCGTGGATAAGTCAATGATGTTTTGGAAGACCAATATCTTCCAAAACCTTGGCAAATAAAATAGTTGATTGAGATTGCATAAAACAAGCCATTTTATCCGAGACAATTTATCGACCCGAGCCGCAGGCAAGGGTCGATATAAAGTAGAGGATAAAATGAGTTTTATACATGAGTTTTACATCTGCTTTTCACTTCGATTGCGAGAAAATTAAACAAATAATCAAGGTTATGATATCATATAATTTATCCTTCTCCTGGGGCCTAGGGTGTCATGTTGAATTCGACTTTGAAAATTCTTGTTATAGTTATAGTCGGAGTTTGGAGGTCGAGTTAATTTGAAGTCGCCGTTATCTTGCGTGAATATTAGTAAAGTGGCAAATGCCTTTTTATGTGGTTACCGTAACTTGGCTGCGCTTTAAAAAATTGCCAATTTAATAGGAATTTTGTATGTGAGCTATGTTTATATATTATATACCAACCAAATTGGCATAACGTTAGCAAATGTAATGCATTTTTTTATTTTGTTGAGTTCATTTTCAATGTACCTTGATGGTCGTGTAGTGCACGAGATCTGTGAATTATTTTATCGTTTATTTGCTTGAATCATGTTCATTACAGATATAGGTACATTTGAATTTTATAGTCCAGCACAATTCTGCCGACTGCTAGCGTGCAAATGTTACTTACAAAAATCGTCAGATACATTTACAATTCGATAATATTGAATATCATAACAAAGTCCAGTATTATTATACTGTCTGTTATGGCACCATTTACATCACATTACATAACAAATGTCTATCATCATCATCATCATGTCAGCCGAAAGACGTCCACTGCTGGACATAGGCCTCCCCCAAAGACTTCCACAATGACCGGTCCTGCGCCACCCGCATCCAGCGGACACCCGCGACCTTCACCAGGTCATCAGTCCACCGTGTGGGGGCCTGCCCACGCTACGCCTTCCGGTACGTGGCTGCGGTGCGGACAAATGTCTATAGTGTACCATTATTCGGGCTTATTGGTTTTTGAGCACTCTCATTGCCGCTTAGTGCTACGGGCTACGTTCATAAGCCATAGCCATGTTCATTCCACAGTGTAGCCCGTAGCAGCTACGAACAGAATACCCGACAATATAATCGAGTTTTTGGCACAGAATGTGTGAATATTGCATGGCAAAAAGAAAAATACCGGCTAAGCGCGAGTCGGACTCGCCCACCGAGGATTCCGTAAAAATATTTTTGATATATGATGTAACGAAAAATTTACGGTTTTTGCAATTTTTCCTTTATCTGTGCTATGAGACGTTCGTACTAAATTTCAAGATTCTGAGTTCACGGGAAGTACCCTGTAGGTTTTGATTCCCCTGCGAGTGTCGAAAATTTGAGGAAATTTGCGGCATAAACGGCTGTATCTTTTGATTGCGTTGGCTTAGAAGTTTGATTTTTTTACAGCTCTAAGGGACAGTAGACTTGAGTATTTGATGCAAATTCCAGCTTGATACCTCCTCGCGTTCCTAAGAAAAAGAGTCTTGACAGACAGGCAGACGGACGGATGGACGGACAACAAAGTGATCCTATAAGGGTTCCGTTTTTTCTTTTCGAGGTATGGAACCCTAAAAAGGTGGCCAGTTGCGTGGAGGGTAGTGAAAATTGTACGAAAGTTAGCTTCACAAGTACCCTGTATATTCTTCTGCCAAACCACAGAGTGGTTTGTTGGCAGACTAGGCTCCTTTACGCGAGGTAAGTATGTACGAGTAACTAGGTAAGTATTTAATAATGCCGCACACGATGGGCTTTGCAAGAAAAATAAATTCATCCCCCACTTTACGTGTAGGTGAGGTAAAATAATTATGATGATTGATTAATGATATGTATACGTATGCCAAATAACAGCTTTTTAGCACTAACGGTTACTGATCTAAGCTGAGAAACAGACGGACGGACGGACATGGCAAAACCTGTTTACTACGGAACCCTAAAAAAAGGTTATATGTAGTGTGGGGGAAGTATATTAATAGTGCTTGCGCCCCACGTGTCTTTGATAATGGACGTATGTAAATCTTCCGGTTTGGATGGTGGAGTGGAGGTAGCCTTACGGAAGGACACAAGCTAGCGGTGTTGAGAAGGCGAAAAAATCGAACGAACCAGAACCGACAATTCATAGGAGACTTTAAATAGACACGAAAGAAGCTTCCCTTCAATAATCTGACGATTTGGGCGTGACGCAGGCTCATGGCGCTTTTAATTCAATACCATAGACGCGCGATCATATATAAACGACTCATAATTGGTGGAGGTACTCAACACAGTGCAAGGTACTCTCCATAAGTTAATTTGCCGCACTCTAGCAAATCCCAAAATCACCTCTTTGGCTCCCTTACTTGTAGGCAAAGAAACAAAAAACCGTTTTTATTTAAATTAACGTTACGTTAGTAGTTCTTTTAATTTACGAGTTTCTTGTATTGCGCCTACATATATACCTTACTTAAGTTACAACTGTAATGCTGTGTAATAAATAATTAATAAAACCTACGTCAGATTGTTAATAGAAAAACACTGGAGGGCCGTCAGTTTAATTATAATTTTCCGTCAAAATTGCCGTTTTGGTTCAAGCTTTTATTGCCGACTGTACTTTTTCCACAATCATCAACTACTCGTCGAGATGGTTGGAATGAGCCCAAACACGACGGGTTTATCGTGTGTAGTTTAGGAGTTGCTATGGCCACCTTCTGTCTCCATCATCAGATCAGCTCGGTGGTACCATAGTATTGTACAGTCACCGAAACCGAACTTACATAAGTATTATTTCACTGATAGTACTAAATTTTTAACAAAAAAACACCGACTCCAAACTTCGCCAGACCCCATCCTCCTGCTATATAATTTGAGGAGTTCCTTCGATTTTGCCTTACTTAATTACCCCGTCCTCTTGGTATATAATTTGAGGAGTTACTTCGATTTAGCCTTACCCCATCCTCTTGCTATATAATTTGAAGAGTTCCCTCGATTTTTCCACGATCCCGTCATCAGATCCAGACTTGGTGACAATGGGAACAACTAGAAAACATACCCTTAAAAACAAAAAAGATTTTTTTAAATCGGTCCACTAGTCTCCGAGTAATCGGTGAACATACATAAAAAAAATATTCCGATGAATTGAGAACCTCCTCCTTTTTTTGACGTCGGTTAAATATCAGCAACTTTCTGCAATACGTCAAAAATGCTCGGTTAGTATAAGATGTGTCTAATGACGTCACTGTCTTCTATGGTCAAACGGCGTACTTTTTTCCATGTTTTTGTACTTAAAAATCTTTTAAATTTTATTGCATCATTAAGCTGAAGTTTGATTTTTTCAGAGTATTTTCGTATGATATGTTTATTGGTAACGTAAAATAGTACATTGTTTAACGAGGGTGTAAGCGGAAAATTGCGAACGAGGGTATATCAGTCTTTTTGTCAGCTTCAATATTTCAACCAATCACAAGGCAGTATTCTTGTGGAGCGCGCCCAACTAGATTTTTTTAAACCAATCAGATCACAAACCCATAACTCCCAGGGGAGGAAAATCGGCTATAACTGCTCTATACTATATGCTACTTATACTTATATATACTATATATAAATAGTACATTACGATACAAGTGCAGAAAACAGGAAATTCGCAACGAGTGGTGATAAATTAAAACACGACCGAAGGGAGTGCTTTAAATCGACACGAGTTGCGAATTACCTGTTCGCACGTGTATCGTACAACGTTTTACAGTACATATGGCTCTTTAAAGTTTCGACATATGCACGTAATCTGCTGATTACCGCACTCGTGCGGTAATATAGCACCATATGTACTGTAATAGCTATTTAGGATACAAGGGTTCTAAAACAAAGAAAGGCCGATATCGCTGATGTTTAAGGCCCGAGCCGCAGGCGAGGGTCATAAATATGCGAGAGAGGGCTTTCTGTTTTACGACCCGTATTTTGTACACAATTTTACGTCACCGCTTGGCAAGGTGTGGTGTAATAGTACATTACGATACAAGAGCAGAGAACATGAAATTCGCAACGAGTGGCGATAAATTAAAACACAACCGAAGGAAGAGAAGAATTTTACGTCACCACTTGGCCAAAAAGTGGGTTTTTCCGAAAGCGCAGCGTGCGGAAAAACGCGCTTTTTAGCAAGGTGTGGTGTATAATACATTACTGCAGAGGCCGTGATAAAACGAGTCCTGCAATCCCTGTTCCGGCCGAGGATTGTATAGTACTTTTCTCAAACATGTTAGAAAAAAAAACAATTGAAAAAAATACAATGTAAAAAAAACGCCCAAAAATAGCAAAGCATCACGACTTATAACGGAAATTAAATAAAAACACGAAAAAAGCTACAAAATACAAGCACCATTTAAAAAAACCCTAAAGAACTAAAAAATACCACAAAACACGTAAATACTAAAAAAAAACATGGAAAAACAAAAAAAAAACGAAAAGTACAAAAAAATACGAGAAAACTTTTCAAGTAAGTTCAAAAATATAAAAAAAAAACACAAAAAACGCTACAAAATAACACGAAAAAACTAAAAAAAATACATAAATAATCGAAAATTTCGAAAAAAAAACAACAAAATACAAGAACGATAAAAAAAAACGGAAAAACCTAAAAAAAACAATTTACATAATAAATTAAAAATATATAAACAAAATCGTGGCGGTTGGCTCTATGTAATATTTCCTTTATCAGTTGATTTTAGTAAGCATAATTTTTAAGAAAAAAAAAACAACTTCTTAGGGGGAGGCTGGTAAAAGATTATTATACTTAGATGCACTCTTAGATAGATATACAATAAAATAAAAATGGCTATAATGTATGTTTATAATGGTAGAAGACTAAGTACCCTCAATTCCTCACGGAATCATGAAAAAACCTTGCTTGCTTGACAAACAAAACGAAGGGAACAAATCGCCAAACGTGAACTACGCGTCGTTGAAGAGTTCCGTTCTGATCATCATCAGCAGTTCCACTTCATCAAATGTCACTTTTATGAATGAAAATGCTTGATTAGTTCATGAAAATACTAAAATCACTATTTGTGTGCCTTTCACATTTGAGGAGTTCCCTCGATTCCTCATGAATCCCATCATCAGAAATCAAGCATGACAATAATTAATCGTGAAAATAGAACTTGCTTAACAAACACAGCTAGAAGGACAAATCGCCAAACGTGAACTTTTCGTCGTTGAAGAGTTCTGTTCTGATCATCATCAGCAGTTCCACTTCATCAAATGTCACATTTTTGTATGAAAATGCTCGATTTGTTGATAAAAACACAAAAATCACTATATTTTTGCCTTTAAGATTTGAGGATTTCCCTCAATTCCTCATGGTTCCCATCATCAGAAATCAAGCATGATAAAAATTAATCGTGAAAATAGAACTTGCTTAACAAACACAGCTAGGAGGACAAATCGCCAAACGTGAACTTTTCGTCGTTGAAGAGTTCTGTTCTGGTCATCATCAGCAGTTCCACTTCATCCAATGTCAGATTTTTGGATGAAAATGCTTGACTTGTTGATAAAAACGCAAAAATTACTATATGTTTGCCTTGAAGATTTGAGGAGTTCCCTCAATTTCTCATAGATCCCATCATCAGAACTGCGTTTTGACAAAAACGGGACCAACTTGAATATATATACTTACAATCAAAAAAAGAATTTTCTAAATCGGTTAAGAAATGACGGAGTTATGGACTAACAAACAATAAAAAAAAAAAAAAAACACAACCGAATTGATAACCTCCTCTTTTGAAATTTTGAAGTCGGTTAAAAATTAATAAGTTAGGGCAGGGGACAATAATGTTAGTTTCATACATTCTCCATACATTACTTCTTGGCCGCCGGCTAAGAAGTAATGTAGGCAGCCATAAACAGGTAACTTCATGTCCTCTTTTCGTGACATTAATGCATACATTTAGGCGCATGTTTGAGAAATAGTACATTACTGCAGAGGCCGTGAAGTAACTCGTTTTATCCGGCCTCGTCTACGACTCGGCCGTTTATCCCAAACTCGTCCAGCAATCCCTGTTCCGGCCGAGGATTGTATAGTACTTTTCTCAAACATGTTAGAAAAAAACTACAATGAAAAAAAACTAAAAAATACAAAACGTCCAAAAATAGGCTTGGATTGGCTCTATGTAATATTTCCTTTATCAGTTGATTTTAGTTAGCAACTTTAAAAAGTTAGAGCAGCGGACAATAATGTTAGTCTCATACATTCTCCATATATTATTTAGTGTTGTGAAAGACCCTAATACTGTGAGTAATCTTCATAAGTCATAAGACTACGTTGTTTCAGATCGGTTCAGAAAACACGACGCCCACGCGGCGAGTTAGTGATCACAGCAGCGTCACAGAAGATTCACAGGTATCACCATCATCATACAATACAACCTTCTAGCTTCTCTTGCTGGCCCGGTTGCATCCTAGTTAACGCATTCGCTGCGGACAACGCATACGTATATGCGTTTTCATGACTTTCATCCAGTACTTTTTGAACGCGTCTGTTAGTTCATATAATTAGCAGTGCCTTATATGTTCTACTTATTAGTATGAATTATATGTGCGTTTGATTTCATTTCAAAGTAGCATAGTCAGCTCCTATTTAAGTATATATGCATATGCACCGCGATTTGAGTTGACACAGAGCATTCGTTCCCTGCCCCCGCTGTTGAAAAAATAGTAACATAATTGTAAATATTGGAACTGGAAAAGTGGAACGTCCACTTAGCGGAATTATAATTACCAACCGAAAATGAAAAATTGATCACCCGGGCGGGATTTGAACCCGCGAGCGACCTCCACGACGACGACGACCCGCCCGGGATGATCAATTTTTCATTTTCGGTTAAAAAGTAACATCTCTTGCGACCCATAGTTTTTCGGCTTAGGTTAGGTTAGGCACACGAGTTATGTTCTTATTAATTAAGCTGCGTCTTCACTGTCAATCAAGAAAAAACGATGCAACTGATTGAAAATTATCGAATTAATTCCTCCTTATGGGATCAACAATGCAAAGACTTCAAAAATGTTGCAATGAAAAACGATGCTTCTATTTAGATAATGTATGTACATAGCCGACATTGTGAAATGTACACCACTGGATAACAAAAAGAAGATTGAATCTTTAATGGCATCATTTCGGCGTGAAAGATCTAAATCCCAGTTCCAGCCAGAAGCAAATCACCACCTTCCATGATCGCTGGTGAAAACGCGACTCCGCCAGCGAACTGTTCGACGAATTTTTGTCCTAAACAATTGTTCGATTTCTCATTTAATGAAAACCGATGTTTTCTATTTCGCGCTTCGGCAGACCAGCAAACATATGCTCTGAGCACTAGGTGAAATGCAGCTTTACATGGATTTATAGAAACGAATACATCGTTTATGCCAGCTTATGAGTACAATTGTCTGTTTGGTCGTGAAATAGCCTTTTAAACCCCCGACGAAGACAGAGGGGTGTTATAAGTTTGATCGCTATTGTGTGTGTTTTTCCTACAATATTTATTTCCTTTCAGATGATCTACCAAAACCTAACCAACCAACTAACATCGGAATTCCGACATGATGACTCACTCCTAGAAGACAACGACGACTCAACATCTTGCGACGCAAACTCTATACCTTTCGACGAATCTTCTATAGCGCCAAGCGAAGATATATCAGTGTATTGCTTGAAGAAGAATAAGAAGAATATGAAGAGTAGGGACATGCAGATATTGAGGGATTTGGATATGTGGAGAGCGAGTGACGTTGAAGTTATGCAGGTAAGTTCTTGTCTAAATGTACCAAGCCGGGGAAATCAACTGATTTTAGTGCATTTTGCAAAGTAACCAGTTTATGGGGTCGTAACCTCAAAACGCATAGAGCGGGTGCGGCGCGGTGCGGAGCGGAGGCGGTTTTGCATTTTTGATCTTTCCGAAACTGTCGACTGTCGATTACTACTTCATATGTCACACACGCTGTCTGCGCTTTACCGCGCTACCGAATATTGCGTGGTTTTTGTGTGCGTGGTCTGGGGCAGGGACCGCGGTCGCTATACCTACCGCAAAACCGCCTCCGCCAAGCTTCAAGCGAGCTTCGTTAAAATCTGTTTGTCCTCGTTAGTAGAATTTAAAGTTTGATATGTCTCTATGGGCTGACAGCTGCCGGCGCCATGTTTAAAGTTGATCGGTCAGTAATCGTAAGTTGGTGCAACCCAGCTTTAGTCTAATACTCTCTTCTCTAGGGTCAGACCTACGAGTATTAGTCAACTGTCTGAAGAAATAAAGAATGTGAGGAACAGAACCATTGAGGAATTTGGTTATAGGGCGAGCATTTTGAGGTTATGTTGAATTTTCCTGATTCTTGGTCCGTACAAGTTTTCTATATCATTGCATTCATCACCTTGCTAACATTTTCCCAGTAATGCCCTAAAGGCGCCGTCCACTTTAGCATTACTTTAGAAATGTTCTATTTAAACACCAACATTCAGGCAAATCTAGTACGTATGGCAATCTTACACTCTAATGATACGTATACGTACGTACAACCGTTCAAGGAAATTGTGATGACAACCCTGCTAAATATTATTAGATACCAGAGGGCCTACCGCAAACTTCGAAAATCGAACTTCATGTCGTGCCGTCCCTTTCACTCTCGTGTTATACACTATATGACGGAAAGGGACGGTACGAAACGAAGTTCGATTTTCGAAGTTCGCGGTAATAGGCACTCAGCAAAGGACTCATTTTTTTTATACCACGTCGGTGGCAAACAAGCGTACGGCTCGCCTGATGGTAAGCGGTCACCGCAGCCTATGGACGACTGCAACTCCAGGGGTGTCACTCGTGGCGTCACTCCTGTTATCTGTCAAATCTGACATATGCTCAGGCAGTGAAACTTTGGTGCCGATGACATCATTATGACGCAACTAAATTGGCATACAGGATGTTTTTATAAATTATACACAACATAGTTATTAACCTTTACCACGCTTTGACAGATGCAACAGTTGTCAGCATGTCGATTTAATAGCAATGTCAAAGATTTATTGTATTATAATAGAAATTTGTTAAATCCATATAAAAGTCTTGATGTGTCATTTTTAATCCTTCTCTTTCAATGTGCTTTTTAGTTTTTAAATGTTTTTCTATGTTACTTGGTTTAGCTGTTCAATTTTGCTGACAGCAGGAGCAAAACATTTTTTCATTTTTAACAACTGAAAAGGAAACGTCTGCAAATACGACTGCATAGACTCCATGGCGACTACGGTCAAGCGATACCTATAATGTGTACCTTATAAATTTTGTACCTTATCAATTCGCATTTCTTAAATTCACGAATAAAAAATACTAAAACGATGTACAATATTGCCTTCGATAATTTTCTGATGAAAATGACAAAGACAGTTAATAATGATGTTTTTATAAGTACTGGCCGTCTCAAGTGTCAATAAAATATCCGTGTACTAAAGAGGCCAATAAGTTGTTAGTGATTAATGATTATCTATCATCTAAATAAAAACACTCTGTATGAAGCCGCTACGTCATACGTCTGTCATCGGCACCAAAGTTTCGCTGCCTGCATATACTGGAACGCGCTATTGAAGTTTCTAAAATCATTGTCATAAATATAATTTCCAGCCAACTCTCAATCAGGGGCTTTCAGCTCGAAGTACAAATTTTACTATGGAAATGAGTTTAACTTGTTTGTACACTCACAGACTTTAATTGTTGAGCCATTTAGAGCTCACTTCATACTGGGCATAACAGTTAGCTATAAAGTGTCCAGTATAAATTGAGCTCTAAATGACTCAAGAATTAAAGTCCGTGACCGTACCAGATGTCACTGGGTGCTATCTCTAACGCAGTTGCACATTGAAGTGACAGAGAAGCAGCGTTAGTGCGGGGTTAGTTTTTACTAAATACACAACGGCTCTACGATCTATGTGGAGTATTTCACTGGTATCTCAGTATATATATTGTACTTTGTGCTCTCAATGGACTTCGGTCCCCGTGAGATCTCTCTATAACAGGGTGACATCGGAGACGTGATCAGAAATTATTTGACTCGATGAAGTATTGAAAGACAAACTCAATAAAGATGATATCACAGTTCCTACTTGCAATATTGACTATTATTTCTCAAATTGTTAACAGAAAAAATATTTTTTATACAATTTGGTCACCCTACACCACACGACGTCTTGTCATCCCTCATACAACGTGTGTAAAAAGTGATAGGGTTATTTTTCTAGTAAAAAAATTAAAAAAAAAACTTGATTTATTCGATTGTAACAACTATTGCATTGAAAAGGCGATCATGTGTAGAGTCTGAAAAATTACCTTCTGATTACGTCTCTGATGTCACCTGTATATTGTCAATTCCTCTTGTGACTCCTATCTATTGTATATTTGAATATACTCGTAGCTTGTAGATATTCCTTTCCTGTATAGATCCAATCTTGTACATTAATTCTACTAGGACTGCATCTCTCTTATCTACCTCAGACCAAGTAAAAAATATAAACGGAGCGCCACGAACAACAAAATGAAGCCACTTTTTTAAAGATGTGTGCGTATCAGTGTTGCTACTGGAAGCAAAAAGTCCCTGTAAAATGGGGTAATTCGTTCAAGTTCTCTATTTTATCGTAGAGGGTACAATAAACCAGGATAGACTAATAATAATGATGACTAATACTAGTAACCGTTAGTCACTAAACGTAATGGGATTCTCAGCATCCTATTTTGAACCCCTGAACTATTTTGTATGAAATTGCAAAATAAATCGTTCCATTTTGGTAACAGAATTGAACTACCTATTGAATCTGCATGCATGCTGCATTATATTGCAATTCGCAAAAAGCAATGTTTAAATTTCTATTCAATATATGACGGTATTGTGTCAACCTTATGCGGGTCACAAATCAAACATTTAAGTAGACGAAACTAATCTACCTATACATTAAGTCAATAGTTTTTGTTACTTTAAATTATAATGGAGAAAAAATATAGGTACAGCGATTATTAAGGTTTTCATACAAGACCTAAAAAACCTTGAAGTTATTCCAGCACGGCGTTTTTAAATGAGAACTAAACAACGCCTGTACACTCCGTCTATACTTTTTACTTGATATGAGTTATCTACATACTTTTGAATAAATCAAAAGATAAGAACGAGTCACATTGCCACGTGCCTAAACAGAATAATTCAGTTGTTAAGTTAATTTTGTAGGTCTTACCTAGCTTAATTAACTCTAACTTAGTAAGTCATGTCTATCGCTTAGTTAAATTCTTGCCTGCCGGTCTAGGCTCAATTCCGCCCGCTCTGAACTTAGTTGACCTTTAGCTTTACTGGCAAGTAGGACACGCCTCACCTGTGGCGGCGCGACACGCGGGGCGATAGGAGACTATTGGAACTATTGGAAGCGTTCACGCCGATACATACTAGGCGTTGACTTCGTGATAGCAGATCCCTCGGTGACGTGTTAAATGATTTTTTTTCATATTTTTTGCACGTGCGGTTCCAAAGTTATACACATACATATTTTTTGAACTTTTGGGTTGAATATTTCCGAAAATATCCAGTTTATCAAAAAATGGTTTTAGCAAAGCCCTATTATTTTTTAAAGACCTATCCAGCGATAACCCACAACATTGGGAGGAAGCAATAAAATTAAAAAATATCCCCAAATTTACGTGTATACCCTAAAAAACTTTTTTTTATTTTTCCATTTTGTCGGCGTGATTGATAAGTATATTCATGACAAATTACAGCTTTCTAGTACTAACGGTCTCTGACCTTAGCCACGGACACACAGACATGGCGAAATTATAAGGGTTCCTAGTTCCTAGGTTCCTACTACAGAACCTTAAAAACACGTAAAAATAATGTCGGTGTCAACGATTTTCTTAATTTTGTAATTTGGTACTTAATGTTTTTTTGTAAATTGGTAGGTGTGAACTGTGAACTTGTCATTGAACCAAATGTTCGTCTCGACGCCGCGCCGGACCTCATTCTGGGTCGACTGACACGGCAATCATTCTTAAAACACGGTAACTTCCAACCAGAATGAAAAATTGATCACCCTGGGCGGGGTTTGAACCCACGACCTCTGGAATCTGTCCATCGCTCTTTCTAACTGAGCTTCCGCTGGTACTACTCGAGGCGGCGAATCTTTCAATCAGTTCACTCTTCTAATTAAGCCTTAGCGAGGCTTGATCAGTTCTTCATTCGGTTTGGAAATTAAAATTCCGTTAGCAGAATACGATGACTCCGCTTGTAAAAATATTTGCAGTTAAAACACGGAAACCCAAAATTCGACAGGAACAACACTGCCGCGTTGCCGCGCGCTTCGCCTGTCCATAAATGCGGCCTAACTTATTGAACCAAGTCTGTCCTTAATCTCGCTTAATTAACTACAATGGCCTCGAAATTTCGCCCGTTGAGCGTGGTTGACGTTTCGGTTTGCTATGCTTTGCCGATTGTTTGGACGGCATTTCGAGCCACCACTGGCGAGCAAAAACAAAAAATTGGGAGCTACTGTCAGGTTCAAACCAAAGCTACTATGCCTATCTACAGAACGTTTGTAAACGACTGTTTGGTCTAATAATTTATACCAAAAAAAACCGACTCAAATTTTGTACTTGCTATGCCACAATTTGTGGTTTCCGTGAGCCAATGCGTGATTACCTACAGAAAATACCGAAATCGGCATATGCGTGCCTATCAAATTCGAGGAGCTCCCTCGAGTCCTCCTAGATGCCATCATCAGACCTTCACTAAATTTATATGGGATCAATATCGGAGTACCTGCTTTGAAACAGAATAAGAATTATCAAAATCGGCCAACGTGGTCAAGAGTTATCGGGGAACATACATACATAAAAGAAAAAAGAAAAAGAACAAGCAAACATGGAGACGAACTGAGTACCTCCTTCCTTCTATTGAAGTCGGTAAAAAACCTGATAAGAACACCTATGCACCTATTGAGTTCAGACATATTCAGGACTGCAATAACTTCGTAAACTTGTCCACAGAACCTTCTGAGTCGGAGCAGCAACCAAAACGACCAGTTCAAATGGGAGGCCATCGCGACAGCCCGAGGACTGTGCACGCTCACAGACAACTGTACGTGCCCGGATTGCAAGCGAGCGAAGTATTTAGCTGGTGTGGCTGATGGGGACGGAGGTTTAGGCGCTGCCCCATTTATTGGTGCAGTCACTGGATGTGTTCTGCAGTAAAGGGCGTAAAGGTATTGTAATACGGGAAGAGGCCTAGACGTAGTGTATATGTCTTGTAGTAGGGGACCTGAGGTGGCTGGCTGAGCTAAGCATGTGCTTAGATGGTGTTGCTATTGGAGATGCAGGGTTAGGTGATGCGCCATTTATTGACGCAGTAACTGGGTGTGTTCTAGAGTAAAGGGTCCTATAGTAAAGTACTGGCTGGCTGGTTGATCAGGTGTTATTTTGTGGCTGATGAAGGCTGCGGTTTAATGTATGTTTTGTAGTTGATGACCCGAGGTAGCTGGCTTAGCTAAGTATGTAGCTGGAGTCTCCTGGGGAGCTACGCCATTTATTCGTGCAGTGACTGGGTATGTTCTACAGTCAAGGGTCCTGTAGTAAAGGTTCTGGCTGGCTAGATAATCATGCAGTCTTCTAATAGGGGAAGGGATCGTATCGTAGGGTATATGTCTTGTAGTTGAGTCAAAAATTTATCGAATCCCAATGTCATTCCATACCACCTAGTGTTTTATCCCTATTTCCTCATATGAATTAATAAATATTATTGGGACAATTTTTACACAAATCGAACTAGTTATAAAATTCTAACCTAGTTAATTAATGTGACCAATTGACCGTACGATATGGATATGGAGCGCTCGTGGCCCAGCGGCGCCCACGAACCGCGTGCGGTATGCGAGGTTAAGCAATGTGGGCTCAGGTCAGTTCTTGGATGGGTGACCGCTTTAAGTGCTACTAACTGAGCGCTCCCGTGCTTTGGAAGGCACCTTAAGCTGTTGATCCCGGCTGCAGGCTATGACAGCAGTTGTTAAGCCAATATAGAGGCATTCGGGCGGCTTGAGAAATTCTAACAGCCAAGTTGCCCACTCACTTGACAAAGGGGGGTCGAAGTTGCACCACGTCCGTAGGGGAGTACCCACCGTTACCCTACACGTGAACCCTGCGGGCCTATGATGGTTGCAATTTTATCACTTATCGTCGTGGATAAGGCATTCGTCACGTTCTGGCAAGTATGCGAGTGCGAGAGTGACGGGCGTTTTATCCTCGACGATAAGTGATAAAATCGCAACCATCATACGCCTGCTGGGTGGTGCTAAAAGTGCAACAAAACTGGCAACCGTACTTGTCTTCTCGAAGACCTCACGGTTCGAAAATAAATGCCATACGATTATTATTACTGCCGTACGATACGACAGTTACCCCATTACCACTACACAGTTACCCCACCGCGTCAACCACACAGTTACCCCACCGCGTGAACCACACAGTTACCCCACCGCGTGAACCAGAGTGTCCTAGACCCACCAGTAATAAATTGGCCGAAGTAGTATGAATTTATGGGAAGCATAAAGCTAAATGAATTCTTACGATTATGGCCCAGATACTGCCACCCTCGGACGTTAATTAATACGCCTATTAAATTAGGAGGTGAGCCGAGAATTTCTAATTAAAATTAATTATTATATATACCGGACGGCCGTTTATCCTACCTACTTATATTATAAACACTATTATAAAATTTATAAACTAGTATTTACGGGCAAGTTTGTCTCCGTTTTCTCTTTATCGCCCCTTAGAGAAATAATAATTATTGCTGCATAATTTCTTTTCAATTATTCTAGGCACATGATTAATTATCGCACTTCCATACAAACTCTCAAATTTCAAATTAAATAGACAAGAGAAAATTTGGATGAAATTGTGCTGCGAGCAGAATTCCAAACTGAGTCATCCTGTCATACGCGGCCAATCGCTCTAGGCCAGCTGAGCTATCGAAACAATCAAGCTCAGGTACGAAATCCCTTTAGTTTGAAATTTGGAATTTTTGTTAGAGGAAGACTGCTAACAAATATTCCGAACCTAACTTCCGAAAATTATTCCTTAATCACTTAAGGAATGATTTCTGATATCTATCATATCTACTATCCTCACTGCTTCCTGGGGGCTCACACTGTACTCACACTATCTTCATGCTAAATTCCATCTAAATAAAGTCGTGCAGCGGTTTAATTGTTAAAAGTTAACCGACAGACAGAGTTACTTCACATTTATAATACAAGTATGGAAACAATTAGCGACGTAAACAGATAATATAATGTCGATTATCATGCTCTTCCTTTTTTGTATTCCGCTAAAGATTTGCTTTCAAAAGTTCTTCATAAAAACCCGAACAAAATACAAAAATGTATAGAACAACGTTGCCCGCGGCAACAACAACGTATAAATTAAAATGAAGACGGAATTTTATTTGAAACGAATACGAATATTTGGGGAGAAAAATCCTTATTATGTTAGAAGTTGTGGAGATTCATGCGCAATTTTAATAAAAGCTACAGTGGCGAGCATAATATTGTGTATCTCGGAAATGGGTTTGAGCCGAATCCTTAGATTAATAATACCAACAGATTCGTAGTATTGAGCAAGATGATTTTTAATATAGTTGTCCCTTTGAATCCTTATGGTTAACCAAGATGAGTTAGAACGAGACAGATAGTGCGATCATTTTCGGCGGTTAACGAATTGTCTGTGAAAATGTTAAATCCCATACATATAAACTAACTCACCACAAACGTCAGTTCAGTACAATTTGCAGTTATGAAGACACTGACAGACCTGTCAGATATCATCTCTCTCAAACTTACTGATTTGTGCATGAGTGAGAATAGATCAGATGTACTGAAATCGTTCAACTTAAATGAGCGCATCTGCTTTACTCTGATATCTGTGGCCAAATCACACCTATTATCACGTTTTGGAAAGGGGGAGGGGTGGGTGGCTAGACAGTTATACCTTTGTTTAAATTACTTACTTACTTACTCCTCTGGCGCAGCGACCCAAAGTGTGTCTTGGCCTCCAATACGAGTGCACGCCACCGATCCCGATCCTGCGTCATTTCCTTCCACGAGTTAAATATAATAACATAAATCAATTGAATGAATACCACCGCAATAGTAGGTTAAGGGGTTTATCCAATACACACAGATTTTTACTACCACAGGTTAAAAATGTTTGAGTTGGCATGAGGACCAATCTTTACTTGCTACCAAAAATAATAAATAGCCTCCCAAAACACATACAAGATGTATACCTCTCCAACGCTTGATCAATTAAGGAAGTTAACAAATATTTTATGTCATGTAACAATTATGATTACGCCTTGTCATAAGCAGGTACCTTATTGTTGTTTATTACTGAATAGAATGTAATGCAATTCGTAGTCCGAACTCTAGCTGTAAATAAGCCATTTCATGGCTTTATCAGTTAAGTCATTGCAAACTCTGCGTTTAAGTATTTGGAACTTTAATAAAATAAAATAAAAAGTTATTTAAATTACGTGACATAATTATAATAAAGATTATAAAAATAAATTCAACGGGGAAAATTCCGTTAAGGGAGGGATTAAATGTCGGACTCGCTCCAATTAAAAACCCCCCGATGGTTCTCCTCCATGCATTTCGGACGGCTCTGGAATATCCTACGGACCAGAACTGCCCTAACGTTACACCTCTGTGGGTTCCGCCATCTTTTTTATGGACGATCACATTCCTTAACTGCCACCGTCTACAATACCAAGGACCCCTTTTTAGTCGCATTATACGACAGGCAGGGGTTACCGTAGCCGTATTCTATGCCCGGACTACAGAACGCGGAATAGGTAATTGTCATCATCAACCTGCCAGAAAAAGAAAGGGTCGACAAAAATGCACAAATATTTTCTGGGGGAGAAGAAATGGTCGAAATATTTCCTCACGTAGTTAATGGACGCCCCCTTTATCTTCGATACGATAGACTGTTGATAACTTTATTTATTTATTTATACAGCCTTTTTGTTAGAAATGCAGTGCATAGAGTCGTTAGTTACTGTCAATTATGTCACGTTTTTTTAATTTTTTTGCAAATCGGTTTGCCAGTCGGCAAATGCCTAATAATAACTTACAATAAGGTATTCGCTCAGACCAAGAAAAAAGATAGATGGAGCATTACAGACAAGGCGGTTTTGAAAACTCAACCCTATGTAGTCACACTGTCACGCTCACATATACAATCTAAACCAATGCACAGAATACGAAACGTGTGATCTTGACATTATTTCGAGACATATGGTGGTTTTTGCACGTGCCGCCTAAAAGTCTTCAGTATCTTTCCAATCATGTCATGATTGCACGATTCGAGTTGTATCCATGGTTTAGATTGTATGTATGTACTTATTTCATTGGGCATGGTCTGAAAACCGGCTTCACTAGGTTGTTCGGAATGCTCCGTCTATCTTTTTTCTTGGTCTGAGATTTAGCCGTGCTGGCCTGAGAGTGTTCGTTACGTAATTCTACTAATTCCGTGTACATTTAAATTGGCCGCCAGTGTTTCACCATTAGGCGTGCCTTATCGCCAACCCTCATTGTGATTGTGTACACAATATCAGATTATTACAGACGATGGAGTAATGATTCCGTAACTTGATACCGCCTACTGAATTAGGCCGTGAACGGTCGTGAAATCTATATATACGAGTATAGTACAGGGATGTTTGGCGCATGAACCGCCTAAATCTCTACCAATTATATGGTCCGGCATATAACACGTCATAAATATACGTGCGGCGGAGATTTTAACTCAATTAGCTAACATGCTAATGTCGCAACGTATGTTTATCTTAATTCTTTTTTTTTATTATGTTCTATCCTTGTTTTATTTTTGGGTCTAGTTTTATTTGATCATTTCGACTTGTAATTTATTATCTTCATACACAATACATTATATAAAATGTTGCCAACTTATAAAAGTTAACTAGTACAAACGATTTACATTCGTTCATTTTGTGGTTTTATCGAAGGAAAATGTCATATTAGTTCTCAAACGCAAAGATATGCTAACATTGATAATCTACTTAATATTCGTTTAAGATCATTTACTGGTGTAAATGATCTTAAACGACGCGCTTTTTGTCAAGGTATGGTTACCTTGACAAAAAGCGCGTTTTTCCGCACGCTGCGCGTCCGGAAAACCCACTCTTTAGCCAAGTGGTGATGTAAAATTGTGTACAAAACACGGCTCGCCTGCGGCTCGGGCCTCAAACATCCGCGATATCAGCCTTTCTTTGTTTTACAACCCTTGTATCGTAAATAGCTATTATGTGGAGATTCCGAACCACTTGTCAATATTCTCCATAGTGTTTAATTTTACGTAGGGTCCCGAGTAACCCATATACATTTATGTCCATGACAATTACTATGTTAGCACATAGCGTAAGAATTTTGACGTAACGTATAAATGGTCACGTTTTTAATAAAATGAAGCTCTTAAGATCTGTTAGTATTTTTAAATATTGAATTTAGAAGTGGAGAAGTGTGTGTTGGTAAAAATATTTTTACGTCATAATTCACAGGAGAAAGCAAAAATAAATCTATACAAAAAAATTACACAAAAATGTCAGATTAATAAATTTCACAAATATTAGTTCAAATAATTAATAGTCAAATTCGAAGTCTTGTAACAATTCTACATACTAAAATTAATATATACACAAACAACGAAAAATATTAAAAACTTCAATGTCATTACTCATTACGACGACCTGTTTAGCCTAGTTGGTAGTGACACTGCCTCCGAAGCTAGAGATCCCGGGTTCGAATCTCGGCCAGGGCAATTATTTGTGCATTTAGCACGGATGTTTTCTATGTATTTATCTATATAAGTATGTATATCGTCGTCTAGTACCCATAGTACGTGTAGTAGCTTAGCTTAGTTTGGGACTGTGTCAATTTGTGTTAGATTGTCCCCCAATATTTATTATTTATTTATTTATTAGAAATGTGCATGTGCCGAGTACCCTGTATAAGTTACGCCATTTATAACTCAAGAACACCTGGAGCTATTTTATTTATTGATACATTTTCATTGCCTCCTAGTGCTACGCGCTACGCTCGTAGGCCGTAGCCGTGGAGTTCTCGAATGTAGCCCGTAGCAGCTACTCGTACCAACAAAGTACCCGACAATCGGGTTCTCGGCGCTGAATGTGTTAATGATTTTTGATTTTTTAGACAAAGACAAAGACATTTATTTACTTGAAATATGGTTACACGAAGTATTACAATTTGTTTTGAGATCAGCCTATCTCGTTAATTAAATCGGCATACAAATTTATTTAGAAATTGGTTTCAATTTATTATTTCTTTGGATTTGTGTTCGCTCCGAATAGCAGAATAATTAAAACATCGGTAAAAGATACGAAAAGGAAATCATTATTTTATACTTTTTGTGCGGAACGGGTCGGCGCGGGCGGTACCTAGTCAACATGAACGTTAAAAGTTTGCCTAGACCCCAGGGGCAACCTGTATGTGTCGCAAAGTATAACGGTTTGCCGGGATATTCGTCAAAACTTACACAATACAAAGTGAGAAGTAGGTGATCGATCATACCTACTGCACACTGTGACCCTATACTATTATATACTTTTACTTATTATCATTTTCTAAACACCATATATACAAAATACATGTCGATACATATATAAAATGCATTTACGATACTTTTTATATATTAATATTTATAAGATAATTCATTAAGAAAGAAACGTGAACGTATTGAAAAGAAAGGATTAGCTCAAAATATAGATTTTTGGTGTATCAGTTTCACTGGTTGATCACTTGAAACTGTGATTAGTAAATAATAGTTAATTTTAATACGACTTTAATATGAATGCAGTTTATAATTCTTGATTGATTAGTAATTACACAGTAAATAATAGTTTTAATACGCATTATTCTAAAAGAAAAAGAATGTTCGTACCATCTTGCAATTCCCGTGCTATCAAAAACGAATTCCCGTGGGCAGATAAATTCCCGTGCCCGACCCAAATTTTCAAATTGCCATTACTTACATAGTTTTATGAATATTGCTAGACCGTAAGGAAAAGACCAAGGGTAACTTTGTATGGAAGGTGGACCAAAAACCAACAGAGCTCAGTTATGTCATTAAATAGGTATTTTGCGTGTACTTTATTTCATTCTATGGCCACCAAGTTCAGTTCCATTGCAGAGCTGAGATATTCATATTTTAGTCAGGGTGACAGTAGATTTAGAGGCCAATTTAGTGACCTAACTCTCAGTTTTTTTGGTTTTACGATCATTTTCACGCGATTCATATTTTAGTCAGAGTGAATACGAACTAATAGTAGATTTAAAGACCTATTTAATGACCTAACTCCCAGCTCTGTTCATTTTTGGTCAGTATTGAATTTTCAGTGTAATAAAAAAATTAGTATTTCAAAATTCCATGGGAATTAGACAAAAACGTTCCGTGCTACTATCTATAAAACTTTAGAAACTTTATTATAACCTTTATTAATTTAAATTAAATATTTTTTAACAGTAATAATAACGTTAAAAGTAGAATTTTGGTCAAGTGCGAGTCTGATTTTACTTTTCTCACACATTGTGAGACCCAGTGCCCGATGAAGGCAACAAGCAACTTTTTAAAAGTTTTTTTTTATGGGAGCCCCCTAAATACCGGACAGCGGTAAGTAATAGGGTCCCGTTTTACCCTTCACCTAATTACCTTTAAATTCACCTAATTGCCAGCGCCATAAGTATTTAATGTTGATCGGTTTCTGGAGCAACCTGTACTAAGCCAGCCAGCCAACCGCCAGTCAGTCAGATTAGGTTGCATTGTTATCAGATTATATAATACTCAATTGTATGTCAAGTGGCTATGTTGTGTTCTTTTATACTCATTTTACATTGGTTTTATAACGTTGATAACTGAAAAAGCTATCTAACTAAAGTGTGATTGTGCCAAGATGGTCTGAATAGATGTAAAAGAAATTGAGTATTTTTTACAAGGAACTTTTTAGAAGTAAGTCATGTATTTGGATGTACCCCTATCTTCTAGAAGACACATGTCTAGATATCCCTATTCAAAAAAACTGAACAAACGTCTTTACTGAAATTTGCTTTGATCCTTTCTCACTACCATAAATCTCAAAGTGACGGAGAAAGTCATACTTACTTTAGCGGTATATAGCTAAAATTGGTTTGATGGATGTTTATGCATAAGGGGGGAGGGGGGGGGGCTGTGTAGCCCTGCCGGCCTAGGGTAGGGCGGGGTTGCTCGGGGCTGTGCGGAACAGAGACGGTTTTGCTGTCTTCTTTCTTCTTCCGAAACTGTCGACTGTCGATTATGCTTTATATGTCACTCACGCCGCCTCCGCTCTACCGCGCTACCGAATACCGCGCGGATTTTTCGGTGCAAGCTAACTCACAAGCGAGATAGACACTCCGTCCTTTTCTAATTGGTACACACGGAAAGAGACGGATAGTCTATGTCGCGGATGGGATAGCGCGCGCGCCGTCTTGTGCTAGCCATGCTGGTCAGGGGATTGGACCGGCGCTGTGTGTGTACTACAAACTGAAAAGCTAGTTGGGCCTGTATGTACCGAATCCTTAGCTAGCGTCGGATAGTCGGACATACAGCATTTGTACCTTAGGCCGCGGACTGGACGCATTCAACCCGCTCAAGTGTTTGAGCGCCCGCTCGCCGCCCCGTGGCCCGCTGGCGTCCACACCGCAGCCTTACTACCACTTGCTCGTACTCGTACTTATAGTACGGGAAGAATTCGCAGTTTCCTTAAATGTGTCAAAACTCAAGCTAGACTAGACTAAGGTACTGCAAATTATACAAATTCGTACTTGTTACTATGGGTAACAACTGGATTTTTTCCCCATTGTTACCAGAGGCAAGGTGAATCTCGGCTAATTACTACTAATTACGAAGTAATTTCTACCGATGAGCGCAATACCATATTTTGTTGATGTTTCTAGTATTTTTTTCTTGTAAATCAAAATTGCTTATTTTAACAGAAATTTTCATCTTCTGAATTATCCGAAGTCACTTTACTGCTCACCACACTTTATTGCTGAAAAAAAAAACCGTTACTACTAAAGGCTGTTACCACCACTCTAATGGTAACAAACTAGAATTTTTTAACTGGTAGTAACAGGTGAGAACAGCCGCTATTCATAAAGTTAAAGATCCAAGAAGAGACTAAGAAATCCTGTAATAGGATAAAATCTGTAAAATAATACAGTTAACCCCACTCCCTTTAATGTTAGAAATAAGCATACATCAGAATAGGAAAGGTTATAGGTGTTACATTGGTTGAATAAATACTTGTGCAATTCAAAGTAACGAGGGATATATACCTACTTAATGTTTGCAAGGAATATGGCTGTTTAAGTGTCGATACCGACACTAGTCTGTGAGTTAGTATAAAACTCCCTCGGGTTCGGGTAATATTGCAAATTGATTTACATCTTGTCGTCTTTTTCTTGGACGTGGAGAAAAAGAAAAAGTGCGAGTACTCCTATTCAGAGGACATTTTATAGCTCACGTAAACGGACTATAATAAACTTTTTATTGGACTTTTATTTGGACCCAGACTCGTTACTGGAAAAAGCCGATACTGGTTTGTGTACGGGAATAGATAGATGCATCTACAGCAGTCGGCGTCAATGATATGTTTTTACTTTTGTACCTTATTATATTTAAGACGGCGCAGTACGATCGGTGTGGATCGGTTCTTCATACAAACGTATTTAGGCTCTCATTTCAAAACGCCATGCTAGAATAACATGAAACTTTGTATACACAAAGGGGTTCGGCATACCTAGGTCGGAAATTAGTTTCTGTTGCTAGAAATTGAAAAAGAAAAACAATACAGCGGTTTTTTGAGTTTTTACGGCTTGTATGAAAACCTTAATAATCGCTGTATTTTTTTGCTATTATAATTTCAAGCAACAGAAACTAATTTCCGCCCTAGACAAGCTGGATCCCATTGTGTATACAAAGTTTCATGTTATTCTAGTATGGCGTTTTAAAATGAGAGCATAAATACGTTTGTATGGAGAACCAAACGTACTGCGCCCTCTTAAGCTATTGTAATGAATAAGGCGGTTCAGTTGCACAGCATTTCTCGTGAATGAGATGATAGTGCGAGATAGGTACATAAATTATATCAATTCAAAGATCATGTATATTCCCTTTCTCGCTTATTTCATAGTTTGCAATCCGCCTAGAGCGTGTGTCATTACTCCGGTAAATCCGAGGTAGTGTTTGAATTTTGTTATCTCCATCTAGCGAGCGCGTAATAGTTATTTGTTATACAAGGGTGCAACGTTGTATTTTACCCGCGAGTGTGGAATTGAGACACGAGCCAGCGAAAGGATTCTATAGTTGAACCACGAGCGAAGTGAGTGGTTCTAAAATAGAATCCTGAGCGTAGCGAGTGTTTCAACACACGAGAAGTAAAATACAACTTTGCACCCGTGTGTAACACAAAACTTTTCTCCTCACTATAGCGAGGAAAGTGCAACCTGCAAAAAAACACAGTTCCACAGGCATGATTTTCATCACTGGAATCACCGATTTTTTTACGATATTATAAACAGAAAACTCTGGAAGTTGTGTTGTGTATAATATTTACGCGAGTGTATATTTTAGTTGACATTGACAATGATGACATTTCTGACAATGCATTTTGAAATTGCATCGACTCAACTTGTGCGTTTACAATTATACTCAATATCATTACAAAACAAATGTTACTTATAGAGTTTGACATAAAGCAAAATTTGGTATTTTTTGTTAAATTCTCAAACCATTTATTTAATGATAATTGATATCAAACGAACCATTATTATGAGCGTTTTACGTTTTGTTATCTGTCAAAAGCTACTCAAACACGCTCCAAGGTCAAATTACTTTCCCCACTTGTGGATAAAATGCGTTTTTACCCGCTTGTTTCAAAGGATAAAATACGGCTTTCCGAGCTAGTGAGGGGAAAATGTTTTTTTGCTTAATATTTAGGTTTGCCTAAACTTCAAAAGCCGGTCATGGCGTTTAAAAAAGCTGGACACAATGGCATAAAAGCCGGACATACAATTTTTACCAGGCGCTAAACTTCAAGAGCCGACCTTGACGTTATTTTTGTTATTGTTTTGTTGTTTGTATTGTAGATATTTTTACTTAGTCGATGGTTTATTTACAAAAGCACAGGACAGGCCGGACACGTTCAAATTGGGCCGGACATGTCCGGCAACCCTATCGGATGAGTGGTTAAAGTACCTATACAGTTTATGGAAACTTGTATAACGACGTTGCTCAACTCACAATTCATGTCTTAGTCTAGAGCAATTGCGGGTTATTTAAACTTGTTACCACCAATTTGTTATCTTCACCTTACATGGTCGTATATACTTGTACTTAATCTTAATCCGTGCACAATACATTTCATTTCAATGGTAACAGTGGGTGTCTTCCACGTCCGTTACCTGGGGTACCTACCTTTTGGGTAAAAAATGTATATTATCTATACCTACAAGTTGTAGGTACTTACCCCAGATAAAATGGTAGTAACGGGTGGGAACAACTCGCAAATAAACGTCAATTTTTTATCTGCAACGAATTTAGTTTATTTTAAAACGATCTTGATGTTAGATGAATCTAGCATAGGTATTTGTGTTATCGATCAAAAAATCGACGGTTTTTCTAACCAGTGTTTAAATTAAAACAGTTTATAGGTACATTATGACAGGTCTAATGCGATCAATACGTTAGGTAACTTTAACGATTAGTTGATAAAATTGAGTTTTATTTAAGTTCGGCGATAAGAAAGGCGACATCGACAATGAAGGACCTTTTACTAAAGAATAACGTCTTGTACCTTTTTTCTACTCCAGCATTCTAATCTGTCAATTAAATGGCTGACAGCAGTTTTAGAACCATAAACTTTTTATAAAAATGCAAATCTATACCATAGACAAGTCATTATATGACTGGCGGGAGAATCAAAATGGATTTCCATACATTATTATACAACTGTTTTTTTTAGAGGCACACGTCAATGCCCGTATTCTGCCACCATTTCGATTTTTAATTTAAATCAAATTATTTTGCTGTAGTAGAAAAAATATTGTATGCAACATTACATACTTAGGTCTTAAGCCGTGTCCGCAGCACCATGTTTTCACGTTTGCAAACATCTAAAGCCGGGTCCCCAGCGCCATGTTTTTCGAACACAAAATAGGCGTGCCCTCAATGTTAAGGCGGGTCCGCTGCACCAAAAAATCCAACAAAACATGTTTGCATAACGTGTTAGATCTTTGCAAACATGAAAAACATGGCGCTGCGGACCCGGCTTTAAAATTCAAGTCGCTGTAACAAAACGAGCGTAGCGAGCGTTATAATACTATTAAAGAGTTGTCAAAATGTAACCTACAGGCCACTTTGATAGGCTACCTAGTCAAATTTTATAGTCGAAAGTATAATGTAGGATTATTATACATTTTGTAACTGTAATTTTATACCTACTCTGTAGTTATAAGGGAAAATGGACTTATGATATTATTATGGATACAGCCTTTTAGTAAGTTCCTATTATATTTCTACTATCATTGTATTTGCTGGCTTAACCTATTTTTTTGATGCAAGGAAGTTAAAATAATAACATACTGTTTTTACTACAAATATTTAAAATTCCATATCTTATTCGTATTCCGTACGTGCCCAAATATGAAACTTTGTAAAGTAATTTTGCTAGTCTATAAAAATATTCAGTCTTTGCTTCGGTGGAATCAGACAGTCATTTTCCTAATACTTTGCGCATGATGTCAACTAACCGCAGTGCGTTGCACGTCTCGACTGTGCAATGGACAGATAAAACGCGTGCCGCGCCGCAGTTCGTGCAAAGTCGTGACCAGAAGTGCTACCGCGAACCGAAAACGAAATATCTGCCTCTCTGTCGCACTTGCATATTATTTTCGGTGTGCGGCAGCGCCACAGAAGGGCTACCGCAAACCGAAAAACGGAATATCTGCCTCTTGAATATGCAAGTGCGACAGAGAGGCAGATATTTCGTTTTCGTTTCGCGGTAGCAGCTGCTGCTCTGTGCGCGTAGCAAACCAATGAGGAATTGTTTGCTACGCGCTACGGCGGCGTAGCAGCGGCTACGCTTCAGCCATCAAAGGGTTAATAAATGTTTTTCTCAAACATGCAATGAAATATTGATGTTATGTTCCTTATAATTGGCTGCGAAGTATGTCGTTTCAGGTGCGGCAAGAGGTCGTTAATGCAATTTCATACAAATGTTGCAGGCCTAGGCCGGCAAAGTCCTCTTTTTTAATTTCCATTCCACATAAATTTTTGGCACAGGCATCATGACATTCTGCCACTATGCGTATTAAAAATAAAACTTTGATTTTTTTGTTGTTTATTTCATTGCATGTTTGAGAAAAGCACTATACATACCTCGGCGGGAAATATGGGGTTGCCAGCCTGAGACCTATCCGACCTCGCTTCGCTCGGCCGTCTATATGTCTTCGGCCGGCAACCCCTTTCGTCCCGGCCTCTGTAGTAATGTACTATTAATCTTATATCTAGGTTTCTCTGGAAATCAAAGATTTTTTTTTCTAGTAAAGCAATATACTTTTAAGGTCGTGTGTGTCTCTCTCGGTCGTGCTTGGAATTGCGAGCGCCAGTGGGAGATGCAGTTAACGGTACGCCTCTGATTCCGCCTTGTCGAGTGCCGTAAATACTTTCTTTTTATACTTTTGTATATACGTCTTTATGATTGTTAAAGTTTACGAGGATGTATACATACTTCGTAGCTTCAATACTGAAATGTACTAAGTACAGTGTTTAGCTGAAATTGTGTTTAGATACGTTGTTCGGTGTTATGTAGCATTAACAATGCAGCGGGTGGAAATTTGTGTTGATAATAAAATTTATTGTCGTGTATGAAGTATTTTCTTTAGAACCTTTGCTAATAATAAGACAAACGTCTCAATAATAATATTAATCATGTATTTATCTAAGCACTTTTTTGTACGCAATAACAGCGGGATAAATACGCAACATTTTCCAGCGTGCTTCAGGTAATAAGTACCAAAGAAAAATGGATTGCTCTTGTGGGTCCCCGGCCGTGCCTCTACAATACACGGGAAAAGAACTATTGAATTGCTACGAAAAATCAATTGCAGCGGGAGTAAATAGTTCTTTCTGTTTTGGCTGAGAGAATTTGTGTACTTCTTCAAGACTGTTGCTCATGTGAAAATAAGTGTCTAAAGGATTTTTATAAGAAATCAGCTCTTGTCATAAATGATGGGTTCTCCGAATACTTCTCTTTTTTAGGGTTCCGTATCCAAAGGGTAAAAACGGGACCCTATTACTAAGACTTCGCTGTCCGTCCTTCCGCCCGTCTGTCACCAGGCTGTATCTCAAGAACCGTAATAGCTAGACAGTTGAAATTTTCACAGATTGTGTATTTCTGTTGCCGCTATAACAACAAATACTAAAAACAAAATAATAGTAATAATTAAGGGGGGCTCCCATACAAAAAACGTGATATTTTAGCCCTTTTTCATGGCTACCACTCGCCGAGCTAGATCTCAAGAACCGTAATAGCTAGACAGTTGAAAGTTGCACAGATTATGTATTTTTTTATTGTGGCTACAACAACAAATACTAAAATCAAAATAATAATAATAATTAAGGGGGGCTCCCGTACAACAGAGTAGTTGTTGACGTTTTTTTTGGTACGGAACCCTTCGTGCGCGAGGCCGACTAGCACTTGGCCGGTTTTTTTATTTATTTCTTGGACTCAAGTTCGTTAAGATTGTTTTCCTTTTGTTTTGCCATCAGGTAAGTAATAACAAAATCTCGTTATCGCTATGAAAATTATTTTTGATAATTCCGAAACTGTTGACTGTCTGTTACCGCTTCATATGCCACACACGTCACCTCCGCTCCGAAATGCCGTGCGAATACCGGGCGGTTTTTTGGCGCGACTTTGCCGCAAAACGTTCTCTCTGTGCGTTTCGAGCTGTCTATAATTTTTACCCACGACGGAACGGAGAAGGTATATGCGTTTAGGGTGAGAGGTTGTTTTTTTGTTTGTTTGTGTGTGCACCTCAATATCTCCAAAACGGCTTGACCGATTTCTGCATAGGTGACTTTTTATTTTAGTGAGGTTTTAAAAGGAATAGCGAGAGTGGAGGCGTCTGGTGTCGAGTAGGAGAACTTGCGAGTTTTGTCAACCAATAGTATTTCAGATTTAGGTTGAAAACCAATGAGAATCGTTCCCTCCAAATTTACGGAAAAACATAGTGATCGCGTGATATTGGTGGCGCTGAGGATCGGATGAGGGGGTATATAAGGAGATTCACAACGGTTTTAGGGGACTCAGCAGCCGCCCGCACAGCCAGAGAGCGCTCTTCCCAAAACCCCGCAAGAAACTGCGCCGGCAAAGAAGAAGACCGCCGACACCAAACAGACCCGGGCCAAACCGCCCAGGGAATTGCCACCACCAACTCCACGAGCCTCCGCCCCCCCACTAACAACAACAACAACAACAAAAGGGGCCGCCGCACAGCTAGCAACAACAAGACCAGCAACCACTTCCCCTGTTCTGTCACGAAGCTCTTCAGTGGCCGAAGAGGAGAAGAAAAAGAAGAAAACCTTTGCAGCCACGGCTGCCACCCCTCAGAAGGCCCCTAGCCAGCCCTCAGAGGCAGCGCCACAACCACAGCAACAGAAGCCTCAAGAAAAGAAGACCAGATACCCCGCCATCGTCGCCCCAGTACTCCCAGACTGGCCTGGGGTACTGAGAGGAATTGCTACCGAGCTGGGATCGACTCCGTTCACAGCACCAACGGGGAGCGGGATCCGGTTCCAGCCGAAATCAGAAGAAGAGTACCGCTGCGTCATCCGCCACCTCGCTGCCTTGGAGGAGAAGGGAGTCAAGCTGGAGTACCACATATACTCGCTTGACTCCGAAAAGAAACTAAAGGTGGCGGTGCGCGGACTACCAGCCGGCACATCGACTGACGAAATCAAAGCCGCCTGTGAGGAGCTCGGACATCCCGTCGACTACTTAAAACAGATCAACGCGAGGGGCGGGCGACCGGGCTGTATATACTTCATACAGCTCGCTGGCCCCGCCAAGGACAACACCGCGATCTACGGGATCAACGAGCTCCTCTTCATGAGAGAAGCCTGGCGCGGGAAGAGGGGGCCCGCACAGTGTCATCGCTGTCAAGGCTTCCGCCACTCCTCTCATGGCTGCCACAGACCGCTAAAGTGCGTGCGCTGCGCTGGCCCACACGCAGCGCGAGACTGCACGCGCCCGAAGAGCGAACCCGCCTCATGTGCCAACTGCGAGGGCCCTCACCCAGCAAACTATACCGGCTGCCCCGTGATGCGCAAAGAGGCAAGAAATAAGAAGGCGGGAACAGCTGCCCACACAATCCTGAGTCGCCGCGTCCCTGAGACCAGAGCCTCAGACGAAAGGCCCACGGTGGCTGAGTCAGCGCCAGCAACACTAATGGCGCCGGCCAACGCCCCCACTCAAAGGGGCGCGTCGAGGCCAACTCAGGAACCGTCGAAGAATAAGAAGAAGAAGCCCAAGAAGAAGACAAAGCAACCAGCTGGAACACCCTCAACTGCCAAGCCTACCGAAGCAACCGCTCAACAATCGCAACCAGATATAGCTGCACTTATAGCGCAGCTACTAACAGCACTGAAATCAGCAGCCACAACCCAGGGCCCAGCAGCAGTCGCGAAAACCCTCCAAGAAGCCTTACCCTCTCAGCCTAACATTCAACCGTAGGCTGAGAGTGGTATACTGGAATGCGCAAACGCTGTCTCGCAAGTACGCCCTGCTTCGTCACTTCCTCAAGGAGCAGGACGTTGAAATCATGTTGATTTGCGAGACACACCTACGCAGCACAGACCGCTTAAAGATAAGCGGATACCTGGTCTATAGGAGAGAATAGGTATCCCCCACTGGAGCAGCTTACCGTGGATTGGCTGTCATAATTCGGAGGTCCATTATCCACCAACCGGTCGACTACCAGCCCTTCGACTCCTTGCAAGCACTAGGAGTCGACATCAGGATCTCGGGCACCGACCTCCGAATATACGCCATCTACAGACCATGTGGACCGCCTGGAGACTTGCGACGAGACGTCAAGAAGCTGTTGGAGTCCCCAGTGCCGACCATCCTGGCCGGGGACTTCAACGCCAAACACACAGCATGGCACTCGTCCAAAATAGACACCGCCGGAAGAGCCCTATACCAAGCAGCAGTGGACCACAACTTCGATGTGGCGGGACCCGAAGAACCAACCCACTATGATGTTGGGCACGGAACTGAAGACGTCATCGACTTTGTGGTCCACCACAAAGTAAAAGCCGCCCTCTTTCAGGAGGTCCTGCCCGACCTCCCATCTGATCACCGCCCAATACTCCTCACAATAGAGGATATACCTGCCACCATAAGATGGAAGAACAGACGACGCTACAACTGGGAGACCTTCTCAGAGATATTGGAGGAGAAAGCCCATACAATGCCGGTATCCACAGCTGAGGAAGTAGAAGCTGCAGCAACCGCCATCAACGCAGACATTCAAGAGGCGCTCAACGCCTCTGCTCACACCATCCCCACCACAGAGAGGAAATCTCCTCTGCCGGCGGGGATCAGGAACCTCATTGAGCAGAAGCGCCAAATGAGGCGGCGATGGCAGCAAACAAGATGCCCGACGCTCAGGACACAGCTGAACAAGCTTGTAGAAAGAGTCCAAGAAGAGCTGTCCAGCCATACAGCCACAGCCTGGGAGACCCACATTGCGTCCTTAGAAGGTGATGTCCCCTCCATTCACCGTCTATGCCGTCAACTCGGCACGTCGCAGGAAGCAACCAGGCCACTCCAAGACTCCAACGGGCAGCTGAGATACAAAGCGGAAGACAGGGCAGAGATTTTTGCCGAGTGTCTCAGCCGCCAGTTCCAGCCAAACCCAGCCACCGACGCGAGACACGTCCTAGCAGTAGAGCAACACCTGGAGACCTACTTTGCTGCACCCCTGGAGAAAGAGGAGGATCCGATCTTCTTCGCACCCGGCCAAGTTCGGCGCGCATTCCAGCGCTGCAACCCCAAGAAAGCCCTGGGCGCCGACTCGATCCCGAACACAGCATTGCGCCACTTGCCACAGCGCTCCATCGCGGCAGTGACACGCTTGTTCAACGGGATCATGCGCTCGGCCCACTACCCGACGCCCTGGAAACTTGGTCGGGTCATTATGCTGCCCAAACCAGGAAAAGACAGAAGAAGACCGGAGAGCTACAGACCGATAACTCTCCTCAGCACCATCTCCAAGGTGTTCGAAAAGCTCCTGCTAGGAAAGCTCCAGCCGCACATAGAGCCTCGCTCGGAACAATTCGGATTTCGGCAAGGCCACTCTACGACGCTACAGCTCACCAGGGTACTCCACTTCCTAGCGTCTAAGATGAATAAGAAGGAGTACTCAGCAGCTGTATTCCTAGACATGGAAAAGGCGTTTGACCGTGTATGGCACGAGGGGCTGCTATACAAGCTGTCAACGTCTCCCACACCTCGTCGCATCGTGATGACCCTGGCATCGTTCCTGTCCGAACGGCGCTTCCATGTGGCAGTGGAGGACGTCATTTCATCCGAGCATCCGATCCGAGCAGGGGTCCCGCAAGGAAGCTGCCTTTCCCCGGCCTGTTATGCTGCCTACACCGACGACATTCCCGTCATAGGTGATGTCCAGTTGGGCCTATTTGCGGACGACGCGGCCTATTACGTCGCGTCCATCAGCCCAACTCACGCCGCCCGCAAAATCCAGCGACTCCTGAACGCCCTGCCCGACTGGCTCACCAGATGGAGAATGTCGGTGAATGTGGGCAAAACTCAGGCCCTGCTCACGGGAAGCACCAACCTACCGCCACCACTTCAACTGTTCGGACAGGACATCGAGTGGAAGTCTCAAGCCAAGTATCTGGGGGTCACCATCGATAGAGGGTTGGCCATGAAACAGCACGTGGAGGAAGTCGTCAGCCGAGCAAAGGGTGCGCGAGCTCTTCTGTGGCCAGTGCTTGCCAGCCGCCTCCCCGTTCGCACAAAGCTGGGGATTTACAAAGCCTATATCAGGTCGCGTCTCACCTACGCGGCGCCAGCGTGGTACGCCCTGATATCAGAGACCAGCAGAAAGAGACTCCGTGCGCAGGAGAACCAATCCCTGCGTACCATCGTCGACGCCCCACGCTTTGTGCGAAATCGTGACATACATCGCAGTCTTCGCTGGCAAAGCCTGGATGACTTCGTAGAGCGACTCGCGCTAGTAATGTTCGACAGCGCGGACAACTCACGCCACCCACTACTTCAAGGGATCGCGCCCCTCCACGCGCGCCCCCCAGACGGCTGCACAAGAGCTCTACCAAGAGAGCTCCTGAAGCCCGACGAAGACACCAACCCTCAGTCCGACCCCAGGACGATGCAAGCCACCTAAACCCAAAGACAGGGTCACCAAGGCCACCAGCGGCCATTGAGCCGCAGAGAGGCCGATTGATGCAGCCCAGGCCACAACAGCCCAGCCTGTAAAGGCTGCGAATACAAACAGCCAAAAGGGGCCAAGCCCCGAAATGGCCTCCCCCTCACTCGCCCCCTTCGGGGGCGAGAGAGTGAGAAGACAACGGATGATTTTAGGGGACTTTTGCCTTCACCAGAGCAACGAGAAACAGTAGTCTTGGTGCTTCAGGAGTGTCTTTATGTGAGTTGTTTAAAGTGTCTTGGCTAGGGATTCTGATAGGGTCTTCACTATGTTAGGATATTTAGGATGTGTGTGAATAATCATTTCTGTTCACAGGGATTTCTTTGTCAGCGAATGTCTTAAAACCTCGTATAGCAAATATTGGTGATATATTAGTGTTCCGTTATTTGACTAGATAAACCACAAGCGTAAGTTCGTGTTCCTTTCTTAATTTTGTTTTACTGAAGTGAGACGTTATTAAGGTATTGCTTATCCAAGAATCGAACCATATTTGTCGTTACGGAAACCAGTCCGGAGACTAATGCGGTTTCTCATATATATTTACCTGGCCAGATAACTCTCTGGTGGAAGATATGTATGATGATTCGGGATTAGCATAGCCTCGTAATTTTAAATTTGTTAATTTCTGACATGCTTTATCAATAATCGAACCATATTTGTCGTTACGGAAACCAGTCCGGAGACTAATGCGGTTTCTCATATATATTTACCTGGCCAGATAACTCTCTGGTGGAAGATATGTATGATGATTCGATATAGCATATCACATTCCCGTAGATGAATGATAATAGAATTGCAGTTTATCATTTTCTCCATTAAAGATGCATTTTATTCTATCTCCTGTCGTATTGCCTTATTTAACAACTACGTTATCCATATATTTGCTATATGAGAGGTACATCGGCGGCGTTTGATTACTACCTGATATAATAAATAAATTGTCTTTTATTCGACCTACATTTATTGTGCATGCTAATAATTTACCAATTATGGTGGCGGATTTGTGTGTGCTATTTTCTCTATAGCATATATATAGCACGCAGAACCGATGGCCGTTGGGGCGGGAAGGTTCTCGAGTGGCGACCACGTACCGGAAGGCGTAGCGTGGGCAGGCCCCCCACACGGTGGACTGATGACCTGGTAAGGGTCGCGGGTGTCCGCTGGATGCGGGTGGCGCAGGACCGGTCATTGTGGAAGTCTTTGGGAGAGGCCTATGTCCAGCAGTGGACGTCATTCGGCTGAAATGATGATGATGATGATGATGATTTTCTCTATTGATATACGTAGGTGCTATTCATACAAGCTGGTTATTACCGAATCTTATCTTAATTATTATGCCTTGATCATGGATCATAACTTCATACTTTTTATACAATGACGGTAGCAAACGGGAGTACGTCTTAATGAGTGTGTAATGTTCATGTTGATTATAGTATCGGATCAGTGTTATTTTGATATTACGAGATTTATTAATTTATTGGTGTGTTTAGGGCGTATCATTTTATACCTTACGCCTGATTTACATTTCGTGATATACTTACAGTGGTTATGCGTTTCGTATTGAATTAATATCTCCTTTAAAATATTTGGGTGATTTATGTGTCTAGTCGTATTTTGTTTCTATAACCTTACCTGGACTTTATTACAATTTATAAATTATACACGATAAATATAACTAATAATATCCAACGCATTCATTACGGATTCTTGAATAGGTTTTGTATATTTCCATAGGTTTTGCAATTAACGTTGTACTTCCATTTTTACTGTAGGGTATTTACTGGTTGTGTTAATGTAGGTAGTTAAGTAGGGTTCAATTAGTGTTTAACATTCAATGATTATTACATCTAGTAAATTTCAATGCCATAGTTCGGGCGTTTGGAGGGTTTTGCGAAATCAAACCTTTTTAAGAGAAGGATAGCGTGCCAGCAAGATCACTGATACTCAGAAGATTCCATGTGGATAATCGATTACCAGATCCAGGCCACCATCAATCTACTGCTGTACCATGACAATGTGACATCCGCCAAGCACCTATCAAACGCTATATCCAACTGCGTTCCTGCGCACATTACCATCTGTTTACCAGAAGTTTCCGGCGCTGCGAACAACTGACTACCAATGAAGACCATCGCAAACTACACCTGTACCAAGACGATCTGCCATACCTCCTGCTCAACCTGCGAGGGAGTTCCTGAACACCATACCATTCTATCTCTGGGTTATCTCCTACAACCCTGAGTGGCAATCAACGGCTTTCCTTACCACTGCTAGAAGATGGTCACGAAGATGTGCTGGCTGCAACATCGAACTGGTTGGTCAAGGCTTCAACAACTACATATGGGAACTGTTCCGGCATGATGGCTTTGAAGAATACGGCTGTATACGCACCGACGAAGAGATCCTTGGATGGTTTTCTAAGTTTCGCAAAACTTTCTGACTGTGTGAGCTATGGTACTTATTTATATTATCTTGCGATTTAAATGGCATAAATTACATCTTTATAGCAAGCCGAAATGATATCGTTGCGTTGTGCGGTATGATTTTCTTAATCACTGAAACCAATTAATTGTGTGAGCTATGGTACCTAATTATATTCTATTACGATTTAAATGGCATAAATGATGTGATCTTTATAGCAAGCCAAAATGCTGTCGTTGCGTTGTGTGATCAGATTTTATTATTTACTTACAGCCAATTTCTTGTGCGATTTTGGTTTATTTATCTTTTGATGGAACTTTGTTTCCGATTGCAAATCTGTCTACTACGTAATTAATATTACGTCAATATCTTCATCATTATTCTGATGTTATTACTCAATCTATGATACTTATTTATGTTCTCTGGCGATTTAAATATCATAATTAATGTTGTTTTTACAACAGGCCTAAACCATATTTCACGTACGACAAATGTCTTGAGTGATCTTGACTTATTTATCTTGATGGAATTTGATTTCCAATTACAACATAGTCTGTCACACGTAATTCATATTACGTTTATATTTTCATCTATACTTACTCGTGTTATGAGTAGATACTGTTTCAGTATTCTAGATCTATCTACCAACTGACATATTTTACTACTAATTTATTGTAGTTGTTAGAACTGGTCGCAATGGACTTTATCCGTGGCTAATTCTAACAATGAGGTAACGTCACAGCCTGGACTTCCAATCGTTTGATACGATTAAGTATGGTTTGTTCCAGCCTATGACAAAAGGTTTTGGTTATATTGTAGTTGTTGGAACTGGTCGCAATGGACTTTATCCGTGGCTAATTCTAACAATGAGGTAACGTCACAGCCTGGACTGCCAATCGTTTAATACGATTAAGTATGGTTTGTTCCAGCCTGTGACAAAAGGTTTTGATTGTATAGTAGTTGTTGGAACTGGCCGCAATGGACCTTATCCGTGGCTATTTCCAGCAATGAGGTAACGTCACAGCCTGGACTGCCAATCGTTTGATACGATAATGTGTGGTTTGTTCCAGTCTATGACGAAAGGTATTGGTTATATATGTAGTACCCAAATATACCTAATAATAACTATTTTGCTAAATAACGGTTTTCCTCCAGATCGATGAAATACTATCATCAATGGGTGTTAGGGACAGTCTTTACAGATTCTTAACGACAGGCTTTCTTCTTTGGTCTGAATCCACGGGACGGGCTTCGAAAAGGGCTGCTGACCCGGTTAGGTACGGATTCTATTACTGCTTGTCGGAATCTTTCATTCTTACAAGACCTTTTAGATCCGCCCGGACGAGAAACCTGTATTGCCATTTGCTGAAACTGATCATTAAAGACCCCAATATATATGTACCCTTATATACTCTACTATATGGGCGAGATAGGATGTGAAAGTTCAACGGCGATACAGTCTATTGAAGACTCGAGCAAAACTCCTTGCTGTCGTGAGAACGCTGGTCAATGCTGAGGTTTTGCGGTTGCATAACTCAGTAGTGATACTTAGCTTATGGGATGACTGTATGATTCGATTTGGACACTAAACCTGAATAGTAACAGCTTTGTCTTGTTTTATCAATATTTGGGTACGAGGTAATAGATTGATCATCATATGAACTGATTGACGTCCCTTGCTGGACGTAGGCCTCCCTCGCAGAGTGCCATACTAATATATTTATATTTCAGCTGATCGGTGGATCATAGTAGTTTATACTACTAATGCTTTATGCATTTATTCCAACTGGCTTCTTATTCAGACCACAGTTGTGTAACATTGATTGATCATCATCATATGAACTGATTGACGTCCCCTGCTGGACGTAGGCCTCCCTCGCAGAGTGCCATACTAATATATTTATATTTCAGCTGATCTATGGATCATAGTAGTTTATACTACTAATGCTTTATGCATTTATTCCAACTGGCTTCTAATTCAGATCACAGTTGTGTAACATTGATTGATCATTATCATATGATCTGATTGACGTCCCCTGCTAGACGTAGGCCTCCTTCGTAGAGTGCCACTATAATATATTTATATTTCAGCTGATCTGTGGATCATAGTAGTATATACTACTTATGCTTTATGCATTTATTCCAACTGGCTTCTAATTTAGATCAGTTGTTTACTTTGCCTATGCTTTTATGCATTATAAAATGGCTGGTCTCATAATATTATGGGCTACGCTCTTATTATTACCATGTATATGTTCATTCATCAGGCACTATTGTCACATATCTCTCATAGTCTCGGTCATGTGCCTTGTGCCTGTACCACCTGCGAGGATACTCTGATTGCTCGTGTTATGTGTTAGGTAGGGACATACCCAAGTGACTAGCTTGACGCGCCCAGCGGGTTAGCATCAGGTTCCTTCGCGAGACTTCTGCCTCGACATAGTTGCCTCATCATGTCCAGAAATGGCTTGGTGGTTTATATGACTTATGCATGGTACTTTTATGAGGAACTGTGGCTTTATGGTTGCGTGCAATCAGCTATTTTATGTTTACATTGTTCTCATATCTTTTAGATTGAGATTTATACCATATTTGGTAAGAAGCCAGATTTTACCTATCATATCCTACTTTGTAGGAAATATTAATCATGTCCAGAAATGGCTTGGTGGTTTATATGACTTGTGTATGGTACTTTTATGAGGTACTGCGGCTTTATGGTTACTTGCGATCAGCTATTTTATGCTTACAATGTTCTCATATCTTTTATAGATTGAGATTTATACCATATTTGGTAAAAGGCCAGACTTTACATATCATATCCTACTTTGTAGGAAACATTGGTGCTATCTCGACATAGCAAATCTAGTTTTAAGGTTTTACTTACTATATGTTTTACAGGAATTTACCTACGTTCATCCACTACCACGTTTAACTATATATGCTTCAATAACTTGTATTGCTCCATTAACTATTTCTTACCATATTTTCTAACTTCGGATCATTTATACTTGCCTTCATTTAATTCTAAACAATTCATTTAAACCTTTACTGATCACACAGCCAACGACGGTATTTAAATAGTAGGCTAGATTCTAAACTTGTTCTATTTCATTTAGCATTGTGTTGAAAATTTAGAAATATTTTCTTCTAGTGTTCTATTACTTTTATTATTCTCATGAGAATAATGTTTTAATGTCTAGTATGTTTATGTTATAGGTTTCATAATATTGTGTTCATGGTTAGTAATTGTTTATTATAGGATATTGTTGTTATTCGTTTAGGCAAGCTTATCCAAATTTTAGGTTATGTTGTGATATTGTTTAAACATTGTCCGATTCTCAATTGTTTATACATTTCTCACACCTCAGTGAAATATGGTTACTACATTTTATAACAAGGTCTTAAATATGTCACTAGATGATCATGCCATTAATCTTTCAATTATTTAGCTGTTGAGTTATTTAAAACTGTAGTATGTTTAGTATTTCTTATGATATTGTAATTAACAAGTTACTTAAATTACTCATAATTATTTAAATAATTTGTCTGGTATTGTGTTAATTGTATTAGCTTTATGGCAACAAGGGTTTTTGTGTGTCCGCTTGTTTTCCCTTGTCTAGGTTGGCCTAGTAATCAAGCGGATGTCTAATAAAGTTCTCCTCGGACTTTATTAGATTCGAGTTTCGAGTAAATTCATTTTTATGAAATAAATGTTTTGTTTGTTTATTTTCTCTCTCTCAACTTTTTGTTTGATTTATTTTCCTTCCCTATAGTAGGAACCCTATCATTTAGATCTGAGAAACTTTAATAAAAGCTTTAGAACTTCAGTAGGTATTAGCAACTGGAGGAAAATCCTGGTTTTCAGATTTTCTGGTAAAGTAAGTATAAAGCTTTAGGTATACTTTAGGAACTTTAGGGAAATTTTAGTTAGGCTTTCAGCTAGACTTCTTTAGCTTTCCATAAGTTTTCATTAAAGTTCTCCCTTTAGTTTATGTTTTACAGTCTGATGATGGAGTAGAACAATATCACACAGAACCTTTCGAAGGCATATGGCTACTTGACCGTGTTTGGGCTCATTACATCGTGTTTGCTGAGTAGCTTCTGTACATGATCTGCTGAGCGTCTGATGATGGATCAGAACAATATTGCAGGGAATCTTGATCAGGTAATTATTCAGTAAACCGTGTTTTGACTCTTTTGATAGTATTTATTGAGAAGCCTCTTCTCCTGAAATGCTGAAGGCCTGATGATGGAGCAGAACAGCTCCCTAGGGAACTTTGAGAATACACATATGTATATTACCGTGTTGTGATTATTTTGATAGTGTTTTCTCGGTAGCTTCTGTGCACGAACTGCCGAGGGTTTCAGGTATGATAAAACAGAATAATGTAGTCAGGATCTTTGTGAAGGTGTTTAGTGAGAAGCTTCTCTACAAAGACTGTTAAAAGTAGAATTTTTGCTCTTTATACCCGTAACGGAAGGTTACGTGTAAGCTGTATGTCCCCCAAACACATCTGCCGATTTAAATATGTATATAATCATATTATGTTTTTGGTGTCAGTTTTATTATTTTCACGAGCCCGAGGGCCGAACGTCAAAAGGGCGAGCCCACATGGACACTCACTATCTATGAGTTCTTACAAATAGAATTTGAGAGCCGAAAGGTAAGTCGCGAGGCACGTCAAACCAAAGGCAGAGCCCGACCAAAGGCAGAGGTCAGAAGGCCCGAAGTGCCTAAAAGCCCGAACGTCTCCACGTTCCTGTGCCTGCCTCCGGTGACGCTCTCTGCGCGAGCCTACGCGGATTCTTACTATCGCTGAGTGTTCAAAGGGGATCGTCGAGGCTAATGAGACAGAAAGACCGAAGTGTCTCACCAGGGCGCTTTCTACGCCAACCGGCGAGCTAAAGGTTTGAAGGTCGAGCCCACGCGTGAGCAGCAAGGCACGTAAGGATAAGTACTGCGACTACCGCGAGGCCCAAAGTGTCCCAGTATCCCTTCAGTACGCGGTTACTATCCGAGCCATAGCTATAAGACCGAAGGCCTGAAGGGCGTGCCCACATGGATACTTTCTATCCCAAAATGTCTTAAAAGAGAACCTGAGGACCGCAGGCCTAAAGGTGTGTGAGGAGGCACATGAAGGCGGAGGCCGAGTTCTGCGTAGAGCCGAAGTCCGAAGCTTTTCCCTACAGAAAGCGCACTACGAGTAAATGCGAGCCCACTATAAATGCGAACCCACTAGAAGCTCGTACTCATATGCCTCTTTCACAAGAACAAGAAATTTTAGGTATATTATTTAATTGGACCATTCATTTTAAACTTCAAGTAGTGGCAAAGTGGAAATAATTAAGTATGCCGTACATCTAAATTAGTGAAGGCGTTTTGATCCTGAAATTATTTTATACAGCATAACACGATGGTTTACTAGTGCCCCGTGGCATATTTACGTCATGTATCGCCGATAAATCACTATTTGATGTTCTTACTGATACCTTTAATAAGAACTTGACAGTTTGACACAATACGTAGAAGTAATATAAAGTACATAGAGTTCAGCAATGGGCATTAAGACTCTTTGAATCAGCAAAGAGCTGATATCATATCACCCTGTTGGTTGAACTCGTATACAGCCTTACTTACGTGGTCTTACTATAGAAATCCCAAGCTTACACGATTAATATAATCACAATACTTCACGGAAGCTGCACGGTCTTTTTCCCTTTGACGCATAACCGAGTCCTGTACGATGGGCCATCATGGCCCATCATTGTGGTCCGGCATGAAGTCTACTCAAACTTGTCGCCAAATTTATTTGTCTATGGTATCAACAAAACCGCTTCGTTCGACGCAGTTACCATTTTCTCCAGCAAAGACACTTTTGTTCAAATTTCCGATATTTCTTGACAAGCCATTGATTTTATAGTAAAACCATTAAAAATCCAATTTTACGATAGTTGTTTTCATTGCAATCATACGTTCGCAAACTATAATGTCAAAATAAAATTGTTTATTACGTTCCGTTGCAGCAAAATCATTTCAACATTTGCAACCTACGGTCCTACGCTTAGTTTAGTTTGTCATTATTCGAAACAACAACGCTAAATCCGCAAAAATCTAGATTTTAACTCACTAATTGTTATTATAACACGTAAATTGTGTGCAAAATGAGTGGCCCTAACGGCATGTTATACGGCGGAGACGAGATCGGCGCTCTAGTCTTTGATCCGGGGCATCACAGTTTGCGAGTAGGTTATGCACAAGAAGATACTCCGAAAGCCGATATCCCTGCAGTAGTTGGTGTAGGACCGGCTACTCATATCCCAGAGAGTGAAGAGAAAGTCCCAGATGGCAATGTTACCCAAAGCGGTATGTATTTCCAGTCAATATTATCATCTATTTTGTTAAGTTGTTCAGTGTTTTCAGGATACGGTTGAATTGTAATTGTAGTGTTTATAGTCAATTTGACTCACATGGAGGCTTTTTAAATGTTTTTCATACAAATGCGTCTCTAGAAACTAGATTTATGTCTCTATACTTAGTTAAAATTTTAGAACCTTGGTCTAGGTTTCTTCTTATGTCTGTTTGTCATATGTATGTAGATTGTGTCATGATTGGAATTTGAATATATTGACTATATATTATTGTTTCTTTTTGCAAGCTATTGAATTTTTAAATTTTTATATAATTTAGTTTTCATAATTATACTTTTTAAAAATTGTATTGACCTGTAAATTAGCTTTACAAAATAAATGAGTATGAGTAATGCAAACCTATACATGTGAAGTCCCCAACCTGCACACGGCCCTTGACTGCTGCCTATTCCTTCTCATCAATGAGAGGAGGCCTGTGCCCAGCAGGGGGCATATACATATGGGTAGATGATGGTATCTTGGCCAGATAATCTCACCATGGGACTTGACCTCTAAAGAAATAGACAGGCGTATCGGAAACGCCTGGAAGCAATACTGGAGCCTAAAGGAGATTATGAAAAATAAAGAAATAAGTATGACCATAAAAAGAAAACTGTTTAATACCTGTATACTGCCAGTAATAACATATGGTTGTCAAACATGGGCAACTAATAAGTCACACATTAAAAAACTAGAGGTTTGTCAGAATTCAATGGAAAGGAGCATGATGGGAAAGAGATTATCTGATTTTTAAAGAAACATACAAGAACAAAAGACATAACCATAACTATCAGGAAGCTCAAATGGCAATGGGCAGGCCATACAGTGAGAGGGAAAGAGAAGTGGTCGAACACAATAATGTACTGGTTCACTAGAAATAGAAGAAGGAAACGTGGTAGACCTCTTAGAAGATGGGTCGATGACATAAAAGCCACAGCAGGTGGAGGTTGGACAACAATAGCCAGAGACAGGGAGAAATGGCGACAGTTGGGGGAGGCCTTTGCCTATAAAAGGCATACAGACAGGATAGTCAAGGCATAGAAAATAAAAACAAAAGAAGAAAAGTGAATATTATCATTTATTAAATGCATAATTAAAAGCTATTTATAAAACATGTACTTAAAAACAAATATTGTAACTGTCTGAATAAAGGCTTATTATTATTATCCTTATTTATTTCTTTCTCTTAAGCTAGGTTTTTTACAATAACTGTATAAAAGTAAAATATATAAACATACATACAAAATATAAAAGCATTATAAAAAACCTAACCTAGGGTGCCACCGGCAGCGAGGCAGGGCCTAAGCTACCGGTGGTTAGGGCGACAGAGAGAGAAACCTCCGGACTATCCGCGCCGTGTCCAGGAGTACCGCCTTCTGTATCTGACCCTTGACCCAGCCATCTAACGAGAGTCTCTTGAGATGTTGGTCGAGACTCTTCGCTATTATGGTAACAAAATATTTTTTTTTTATTATATCAATGATTGACAACATTTCATATTTTCAAGCGGGCTTTTTTCCAATGAAATCAAATAGAGTTTTTTTTTTTGTATAACCACATTAAAAAAACTATTGCAAAAGTTCCTCATTCTAAAAGAGAGTAAGTGACAAGTGTCTTACTTAAGCGTAAAAAATCATACAGAAGCACTATTACTGAGGCAGATTTACTAAAGAAAGAGTACTGCTGCTCTTTGTGTGCCCTGTGACTGTCACAATTCAGCCTTGTGACGTCACATAAACAATGATAGGCCTTCTTCATATTTTTGTGAATATCTTGAAAAATCAATAGCTATAAAAATAAATTTATTGGGTTTCTTGTTAAGTAATTAACAAAATGAGTTAAGATTTCATACTAATTTGAAATATGAAATGTCAATTGCTCTAGGTATGTGTCAGCAATAGCCTCCCCCACCATTCTCCATTCATCTACTCTCCACTCACTGTAAGTCTTGTTCAGATTTCCCCAAATACTTAGATGATTTTATCAACCCGTCTCATCTCTTATGCTGTCCTCCTCTCTTCACTCTTTATGTTTGTTTTTGGTTTCAAATAAATAAATTGAAATTGACATGTGTAATAAAGCTATTTTCATTTTTTTATGTAATTCAGGAACTAAGGCAGGCAATGAGCTCCGGCATTACATAGATGTCACAGAGCTTCATGTACCACGGCCGGGCATGGAAATACAGACATACATGAAGGATGGACAGGTTGACAACTGGGACCTATTTGAGAAGATGCTCGACTATTGCTATGCTAAGGTATGCTTTATATTAATAACATACATAGAAACGATTCAACCACAACTTACATAAATATTCTTATAGCTAAGCAAAAATACAGAGAAATTTCCACAAGATGTTTAGACATTGAGATGCTGGAAAAGGTTAATTCAACAGAGTTTCACTGAATTAACATAGAAACTTAAAAATAAGCCATATGAAGAAAGACTGCCATCTCTGAATCGCACAATCACAAGTCTCAAGCAGAGCACGGAAAGTGGTGACCTGATTGAGACATACATAATACTAACTGGGTTTTATGATCTTAAAGATTTCCACAAGATATTTGAACAACACCCAACTTGGAGGGCATCACTTAAAGCTAGTCAAACAGCAACCTTCATAGACACTTCCTAAGCAACAGAGTGGTGAAGGCTTGGAATAGACTGCCAGATGATGTGGTTTCAGCTAACAATGTCAACCAATTCTAGAACAAGTTAGACAACCACATTTCAAATTCAGCTCTACAATGATATTGTTATCTGTCAGCCTGTTTAGCCTAGTTTTTATTTATTTATTTATAAATCATTACAAGCTTGGTTCATATATCTTAACAAATAGTTGGTAGTGTGCCGCCTTATTGAGCTTACTATGAGACTAGTTCGATTTGTGTAAAAAAATTGTCCCCTAATATATTGCATTTAAAGATAACTGGATACAGGCTTCACCAGATTTTTCAACTGCCTGCCTGATAAATAATAGTAATATCTATATCTAGGCAGCGCCCACAGGCTACTTAGGTAGAAAGTAGTACAGTAGAGTTTGAAGAGACTGACTTTTACTTCCCCAGAGCACTTAGACCTGCGGGATATCATATTCGCTCTGACAGACAGGACAACGCTCTGCACTTGCATTCACAAAATAATAATTGTTATTATTTCAGGTTATCCGCTCACCGTCAGAACACCACCCAGCTCTCTTCACAGAAGCCGTGTGGACCACCCGGCCCGCCCGCGAGAAATTAGCGGAACTCCTGTTCGAGAAATATCAAGCACCAGCATTTTTCCTGGTGAAGAATGCAGTGCTGTGCGCGTTTGCTAACGGAAAGTCAACAGCTCTGGTGGTTGATGCCGGAGCCAGCCAGACTTCTGCAGTACCTGTTGTTGATGGGTGAGTTTAGATATATGATGTGGGTTGCGATTTGTGATCAATATTCTCAATCCGTATGTTCAGCCGGGGGCCAACTCCTTTTTAGGGTTTCATAGCCGAAATGGCGAAAACGGAACCCTTATAGATTCGTCTAGTCTGTCAGTCCGTCCGTATGTCACAGCCGATTTACTTGGAGAATTTATAGTCTCCAAGATCTTCCATCTACTTACATAAAACCTTAAGAGTCTGCAGTTAGCTCGGTTCTCCATACAAACGTAGCTTCACTCTCATTTTAAAACGGCATTCTAGAATAGAATAGCATGAAACTTTGTATACACAATGGGATCTGGCATATCTAGGTCAGAAATTAGTTTCTGTTGCTTGAAATTATAATGAAGAAAAAATACAGCGATTATTAAGGTTTTCATACAAGACGAAAAAACTCAAAAACTCGCTGTATTATTTTTTCTATTACGATTTCTAGCAACAGAAACTAATTTCCGACCTAGATGTGGCGGTTCCCATTGTCTATACAAAGTTCCATGTTATTTCAGCAAGGCGTTTTAAAATGAGGATGAAACTGCGTTTGTATCGAATCGAGTTCAGCCGAGCGTACTGGGTACTCTTAAGTCTGAGGATATATTATACTTTCCTGTATTTTTGTTTTCGTCTTTTTATGCATTGTGTTATATGTCTGGTTTGTTTCAGCTACGCCCTTGTGAATGCAGCCGTACGGTCACCCATGGGTGGTGACCATCTGGCCGCTCAAGCGAAACAATTACTAAGCAACATGCACATACAAATGCTGCCAGTATACAGCATACAGGTTAGTGGATTTTTATACTATCATGGTGGCCAACAAGCATACTGCCTGCCTGATGGTAAGTAGACACCTTAGCCTATGGACTCATGCGACTGCAGAATTTATAAGCGCGCTGCTTGCCCTTTTTAGGGTTCCATACTCAACTAGGAACCCTTTATAGTTTCGCCATGTCCGTCTGTCTGTCTGTCCGAGGCTTTGCTCTGTGATTGTTAGTACTAGAAAGTGTAATTTGGCTTGAATATACATATCAATCACGCCGACAAAGTGGTAAAATAATAAAAAAAAAAGATTTTTTTAGGGTACGAAATGGGAATTCCCATACACGTAAAGATGTTTTTTTTTTTCGCTTTCTCCCTATGTTGTGGGATATTGTTGGATAGGGTTTTAAAAAAGAATAGGGGTTTTTTGTACAAAGTGAATATTTTCGGAGATATTCAATCCGAAACTTCAAAAACATTTGTCCCTCTCCCCCTCTAACTAGAACCGCCCGTCCAGAAAATATGAAAAAAAATCATGAAGGTAAAGCTTTATAAAGACTTTCAAGGAAAAATATTTTGAACTTAATCGGCTGAGCAGATGCTGGCTAGATACTAATAAGAGCATGTCATTTATTCATTTTTAAAGACCTATCCAACAAAACGCCACACCATGGGTTACAGCGAAAAAAAAAAATAAAAAAAAAAATTCTTCCCCTCTTTACCTGTAGGGGAAACTATAATAATAATAATAATAATAATGCTTTAATTCAGGCTTAGCCCATATCATATCACATTACACAAAGACAGAACATAAAAAAAATAATGAAAGAGATAAATAATACTTAATTCATAAGCCGGAAAATATTTTCTCTGGACTCCATATGAATGGAGTTCCAGTGTCTCCATAGTGGGCTGTTAACATTTTCCGCAATGGCTATAAGGAGGCTGTTGGGACTGTCACGTATGCGGCGCATCAGGGAGGCCACGCGCTTGCGTATTATCGCACAGAAACCGTCCGTGCGCTCCTCACAGAACATACCTGACGCACACTAAACAAGAGCAATCCCATTTTTAATAAAAAAAACGCGCGTGGCTTTATGAAACTAGCTGCAGGCGATTTTTTATTATATCACACGTGTTTTAATGGCTGATTGTGTACAGTTGTATACAAGAAGAGGTTTATAGGTAGGTGTCTTGATAATTTCTTCGACGACCTGTTTAGCCTAGTTGGTAGTGACTCTGCCTCCGAAGCTAGAGGTCCCGGGTTCGAATCCCGGCGAGGGCATTTATTTGTGCATTTTTCACGGATATTTGGTCTTGGGTCTTGGATGTTTTCTATGTATTTAAGTATGTATTTATCTATAGTATAAGTATGTATATCGTCGTCTAGTACCCATAGTACAAGCTTTGCTTAGTTTTGGACTAGATCGATTTGCGTAAGACTGTCCCCCAATATATAAAAAAAAATTATCTCACTTTACCTACTGCTATCTATTTCAGAGTAAAGAAGTGATCAGAGAGCGTGAGCGAGCGAGATATACCTTGAAGACTCTCCCGGCGGGTCTCACGCACTCATGGCAGCAGTATATGCTCAAGCGACAGTACGAAGACTTCTGTCATTGCGTCGCACAGGTAACCATCAATGTATACTGTATAAGTCATAGTAATGTGTATGTGGTGTGTTGTCTAAAAAAACCGGCCAAGTGCGAGTCGGACTCGCGCACGAAGGGATGCGTACTATAATCTATACAACATTAGACACTTTATTATAACCTTTTTTAATTTAATTTAAATATTTTTATGAGTATAAATAACGTAGTAATGTAGTAGAATTTTGGTCAAGTGCCAGTCGGATTTTTGTTTGCCCATACATTTTGAGACCCAGCGCCTGATGAACACAACGAGCAACTTTTTAAAAGTTTTTTTTTTGTATGGCGACCTCATAAATATTTATTTTATTTTGTTTTTACTATTTGTTGTAACAGCGGCAACAGAAATACATCATTAGTGAAAATTTCAAATGTAGCTATGAGATACAGCCTGGTGACAGACAGACAGCGGAGTCTTAGTAATAGGGTCCCGTTTTACCCTTTGGGTACGGAGCCCCTAAAAAACAGCGGGTTGTATCGGGTAGATATGAGCGCCGCGCCGGCGCGCCGCCGTCGCCGCCAATTCAAGTCGGCGCGCCGGCGCAGCAAGTTTCGATTCGCTTTCTCGTTCGCACTCGTTACGTATCACACCCGCCTTCATCCGCACGATGGCTTCAGTCAATTCAAGTATTTTTCCATGAAGTAAGGATAAATAGTTATCCACTTTCTACGTATTTTACCGAGTGTACACGTGTCCGCATGTTAATTTTTTTTAATTTAAGATTCCGCAGTAAGATCGGTTCTCCATACAAACGTAGTTTCGCTCTCATTTTAAAACGCTATGCTAGAGTAACATGAAACTGTGTATACACAATGGGATCCGGCATATCCAGGTCGGAAATTAGTTTCTCTTGCTTGAAATTATGTTGGAGAAAAAATACGGCGATTCATCATCATCCTGGCCGATTTCGACCACGGCGACTCGGAAGTAGAAAAAGAAACTGGCTATTGAGAGCGTCGCTGGTGAGCTCTCAGGTGACTGACATAGTCTATCTTTGCAGAGAAGGTGCGAGCACACTCCCCACATGTCAGCACCCCTCCGACATAATTATAATGAATGGCCGCAGGAGGTCGGGCCTTTAATTCCTCGCGCTTAGCGTCGAACTCACTTTGCCTTCGTTCTTCGAAGGCCTGCTCTTTAACCTTCACAACACAGCGATTATTAAGGTTTTCATAAGAGACGTAAAAATCTCAAAAACTCGCTGTATTTTTTTTTCTATTACAATGTCTAGCAACAGAAACTAATTTCCGACCTAGATATGGCGGCTCCCATTGTGTATACAAAGTTTCATGTTATTTCAGCAAGGCGTTTTAAAATGAGAACGAAACTACGTTTGTGTGGAGGATCGAGTTCAGCCGAGCGTACTGGGGACACTTAAGTTAGTGTTAAATTAATAAATATGATGGTTTACATACTCGGTTACTTTATTAAAATAAATGAAACTTTCCTTATAGCAACAAAAACAAGGTTTTTTTTCACAATATGCTCCCTAATAAAAATCGAAAGCCGCGCCGCCGCGGAATTGGCCATCGGCGCTCATATCTAGATGGGGGATACGTTGTAACCGTAGATTATATTAAGTGGATACGTCTTACGTTGCCTACCTATTAATATTCGTCATTAAATAAAATAACCGTCAATGTAAAATAAAACCAAACATACTTAGTCGGCTCATAAGTTCTGTCATATACATAGTATCAAATAAAAACAAAAGTTTAAGTTTATTCCGTATAATTTGTACAGCGTTTGAAAGTTTATAAACTAGAGAATCTAAATGTATAACATTTATTCAAAATGACCGCCATAATTATCTACACAGGCTTGAAGTCTGCGTGGCCAGTCGTCAATGGATTCACGCACCACTTTCATGTCGATATTGGCCACTGCCGTAGCAAGGGATTTTTTCAGCGAGTCTAGATTTGCAAGAGGTTTTGAGCACACCTTTTCCTCTAAATACTGCCATATTTTATAGTCTAACGGATTAAGATCTGGGCTAGAGGAGGGCCATTGTTTCGGCCCATACGACCTCCATCAGTTAAACTCCTGATTCTGCGCTGGAACTGCGCGTAGGCGCAATATTGCTTCGTTTTTGGGTCAGGCGCTTTGCCTTAGAACACCGGCGCCCCATGTTATTTTATGTCATGTATACATTCTTCATACAACATTTGCACTGTCATGTACCTTTGTACGCAGTAAATTTATAATTCGTTTAATATCTGGGTTTTATTTCTAAAACAAGTAAAGCCACGTTATGTGCCAATACATAAATTGGTGGCACCATGAGGGGAACGGAAAATAAATCAAGAAACTCAAAAATAAAATACGAAACCGAAGCTTCATACGACACTCAATGGATGGCGCGTATGCAGTTTTGAAGATTCAATGATTGGATGAAAAATAGCTGTGGTATTAATAAGTCTTCGTGTCTGGACTGGTTACGAGCAGTGGAATGTGTACCTAAAGCATCACACCGTGCAGTGCAGGCTAATTGCAAGATAAGTGCCCTTCCTTTGACCATCCATCCACAGTAGTTAGAAACAAATTCTGTTTAAATAGTCAAAATAGCAAACTATTTTCTATTTAAATGGTTAAAATATCGACTAAACTTGTGTAAAAACGTAAATCAAAGACGCAATTACGATATATTCGCTTAACTTTAAATTAATTTCAACATTCCTTTGTTAACTCACAGTTAAATCTACCTACTTATAGAAAATATCAATTGCAATTTATCTAAATATCTTAACTCTGGTTTTAATTAATATTCAACGGTGGCCCATGATTAAATGCAACTGATTTCGATTTTGTTAAGTATTCATCTTAGGTTTGAACTTAATTACTATTAAAAAAGACGTACTTAACACTATATATATATAGTTACGTAACAAATAAATATTTCAATATCGTTAACTAATTAAAGGTAATTACTGAGCTAGTAAGAAGCCCTTAAGTAAAACACTGTGCGCTTACGTTTTTACTCCCATATATTTGCCGATTATTCCAGGAGTTTCACGCGGCGCGCTCCCGTTACGCAACGGGCTGATAAGGCGAACAGCTGTGCGCGCTCAAGTTCAAGGTCGTCGTGAGGAACGTGAGCGTATCTTTTTATTGTTTGTTTACTTTTTAGATCGTTAATTTGGTTTGCGCTCAAATATGGCGAATGACGCTGAGAAACTTAAAGAGTTAATTACAAAGCGTAGTTCCATTAAGGGACAAATTACTAAGTTTAATAACTATTTTAGCACTGTAAATGATTGCGAGGAACTCACACATGTCCAGCTGGCAGAATTAAGCCTCAAGCTTGGCAAATTAGAGGCATTATCAGCGAAATTTGACCAGTTGCAAGATCAGATTGAGGTGTTATCGCCGGATAATTTATCTGACGAAATTGATGAACGTGAGGGCATTGAAAACAAGTTCATTATGAACATTGCGGCGTCTAAGAATTTGATAGAAAGCTATAGAAAAAATAAGTTAGAACGACGTCTATCGTTCGCTGAGACCAGTCAATGCTGTCACGATCGTCATCAAGATCAAGGTTTTAAATTGCCATTAATTGAAATTGCGAAGTTTGACGGAGCATATTTTCGCTGGCTTGAGTTTCGGGATACATTTGAGAGCTTGATTCATAACAATAATAGCATTAAACCGGTTCACAAGTTCCAATATCTCGTGTCATACTTAGAGGGCGATGCCGCTCGAATAATTTCGAACTTGGAAGTTTCCGCAGCTAATTATGATGATGCTTGGCGGATGATCGGGGACCGATATAATAATAAAAGAATGCTGCTTAATTATCATTTGAGTTCTTTGCTAAACATTAACGTGCACACTCGTGAGTCAGAAAAATCGCTTCGCTACTTGGTTGACCACGTAACAAAAAACTTACGGGCTTTGTCCAGTTTAGGTCAGCCTACAGACCAATGGGATTTATTGCTCATTTTTATGTTGTGTCCCAAATTGGATAACCGCACACTTACTAAGTGGGAGGAGTACCGTAACACTCTCGACGACGTTCCGACTTTTGAACAATTTAAAAAATTCTTAATCGATCGCGCTGACGTCCTAGAGGCCTTAAATCGAAGTAAATATGATAACGATAGCTCCAAACACTCGTGCCAGCCGCCACGAACTACTCCTCCGACATCGCGAGCCTCTCACTTGACACCTCAGCAAATTCATAAACAGGAACGCCCTGCATTTATTAAATCATTTCCTAGCACCACGCAACAAACCAAGTCGGTTTCCTTTAAAGGTCAAAATAAGCCGCTGGTGCACGTCTGCATAATATGCGACCAAAATCATAAGGTCCATGAGTGTCCTAAGTTCATAAGTAAATCTATAAAAGACAGATTAGCCGATGTAAATATGTACAAATTATGTGCTAATTGCTTAAGACAAGGTCATCGCGCTAACGATTGCCGTGGAGGTCCTTGTCGGGAGTGCAATAAAAGGCATAACAGCCTGCTCCACGAGCCTGTGCCATGCGATGTCAACATCGCGGCAGTGCTCAGCCAGTCAGCCATGACAAATGCAAACAAAAATAATTCACCGGGCTCAGTGCTCCTATCCACGGTGCTCATAGAAGTAGCCAACCCTGTAAGTAAAGAGACTCACACGGTTAGGGCCCTTTTGGATAGCGGCAGTGAGGCGTCGTTTATTACAAAAAAAATGCAAAAAAAATTATCTCTTCAAGCAAAACCTATTGACCTTCTAAAAGTCATAGGAATTGGTAACAGTACTACAAAAAACGTTGTAGAAAGATGTGACGTGCAAATAAATTCGTTAAATAGTTCATTCAAGGTCACGTTATCGTGCTTGATTTTGGAAGAGTTGACAAGCAACATTCCTAAAACGAAAATTAGTATCGAAGGCTTAAACCTGCCTCCGAACATTCAACTAGCGGATCCACATTTCAATGAATCGGCCCATGTCGATATGGTGATAGGAGCTGATTTGTTTTGGGACATCATAGGAAGTGAGCAAATGTCTCTCGGTCCTAACAATCCAAGATTGCGGAGCTCCGTGCTTGGTTGGTTGATTTCTGGTCCCATAAATGAAACCTACCTGCGTGGGTCAATAAAATGTAACCATGCTAGTATAATCGATTCAAATGAAAATTATTTACAACAATTATTACCTAAATTTTGGGAGCTGGAAGACGTCCCTAGTAAAAACAATAAAACTACTTTTATGACCGAAATCGAAAGGTCTTGTGAGAAACATTTCTTAGCTCACACATTTCAGCTCGATTCAGGAAGGTATTGTGTGGAGCTTCCTTTAAAGAATACTCCAGAAAAACTCGGAGATTCTTATCATTTGGCTAAAAAACGGTTGCTGAATTTAGAGAAGAGATTCAAACGCAATCCAGCTCTCAAAAGTGAGTACGTGAAATTTATGAACGAGTATATTAGCTTAGGACATATGTCCGAATCTGGTCAAAGTATACCTAAACCCGGCTATTTTCTATGCCACCACGCCGTGTTGAAAGAGGGTAGTGAGTCTACTTCTCTTCGCGTGGTCTACGACGGTTCAGCGCCCTCCTCCTCTGGTCTCTCATTAAATGATATTCTCATGGTGGGTCCGAATGTCCAAGATTCGCTCTTCTCCATTTTAATCAGGGCTAGGCAATACAAATATCTTTTAGCTGGTGATATAGAAAAGATGTATCGACAAGTGCTGGTTAATGAAAAGGACAGAAATTTACAATTAATCCTTTGGAGAGAGGACGATTCCCGGCCCATACAAACATATAAATTGAACACGTTAACTTATGGTACGGCCAGCGCGAGCTATCTCAGCACGCGCTGTCTGGCTCAAATTGCAGAGGAGCAGGACGACGAGCTTATAAAAAACATAATAAAAAGAGATTTTTACATAGACGATCTCATTACCGGATCAAATAGTGAACACGAATTACGCTATATACAAAAAACAGTAGCTAATGAATTAAAGTCGCGATGTTTCAATTTACGCAAATATAAAAGTAATTTGCCTACTTTATTGGAAGATTCAGATGTAAACACGCATGGACACCTTACACTAAGTGAGTCGTCCAGCACGCTTGGACTTGGGTGGAGTCCATCGGAGGATTTCCTGAACTTTCCTGTAAAATATGAGCCAAATGAAAATGACAATATAACAAAAAGATTTATTATGTCAAACGCTTTTAAAATTTTCGATCCGTTGGGACTCTTAAGTCCGTGCACTATACAGCCTAAAATGTTATTACAGAAATTATGGCTTCAAAAACTTGACTGGGACCAGCCTGTTCCACGCAAAAACAAACATGAATGGCTTGAGTTTTCTGAAAACTTGCAGTGCATTCAAGATCTTAAAATAAATAGGCGTGTACTCTGTGATTCGCCTAAGTATATCGAATTGCATACTTTTAGCGACGCTTCTCAGAGCGCACTTGGAGCGTGCGTTTACGTTCGTTCCATTAATGATGACAATGAAGTCACTGTGAAGTTACTTTGCGCAAAAAGCAAGGTTTCGCCACTTAAACCTACGACGATACCACGACTTGAGCTCTGTGCCGCTCTGCTCTCCGCCAAGCTCTGTAAGGCAGTCCTAGACTCCCTCAGGCATCGGCCGGATCGCATAGTACACTGGTGCGACTCAAGTATCGTGCTAGCGTGGATAAATAATAGCGGAAAACGATTAAAATCTTTCGTGGCAAACCGGATCAGTGAAATATTAGAAATTACGAGGTCCGTGGATTGGAGATACGTGCCCACGGCAGCGAATCCGGCAGACTTAATATCCCGAGGCATTAACGCCAGTCGCCTGCGGAGCCTACAGCTGTGGTGGTCCGGTCCTTCCTTCTTGTCCGAGGACGAATCGCGCTGGCCTGTGTTGAAGGTTGCTGCTTCCGAAGAGTTACCTGAAATAATAAAAACTTACACTAATGTTGTAGAAAGCCCAATAATAAATATCGAAAATTATTCTAATCTCACGAAATTAGAAAGAATAATGGCATTTGTCAAACGATTCATATTTAACTTAAAAAACACTACTAATAAAAGAATAGGCATACTTACTTGTGAGGAATTGGCGGAGTCATTCAATGCACTTTGCTTACTCGCTCAAGAGCAATCGTTTCCCGATGAGTATGAGTTGTTATCAAAGGGTAAAACTTTAAGCACAAGGTGCAAACTGTTATCTCTTTCGCCTTTTTTAGATGACAACAAATTAATTAGAGTTGGCGGCCGCATTGAGGCGTCTAATTATCCATTCGAGAAAAAGCATCCCATTTTGTTGCATGCTAGACATCACTTGACTAGACTTATATTTGAACGTGAGCACGTGCGTAAATTGCATGCTGGCCCTCAGCTATTGTTAGCCGCAGTTAGAGAAACTGTATGGCCAATCAATGGTAGATTGTTAGCAAGGCGCACTGTAAATCGATGTATATGCTGCAGACGGCATCGGGGTACGACGCTGTGTCCTAAAATGGGTAACTTACCTCCTCAAAGAATAATGCCAGGTTTCCCCTTTCTGTCTGTAGGCCTTGATTTTGCCGGCCCGTTTTATATTTTAAATAGAAAGGGTCGAGGAAGTAAATTAATAAAATGTTACATGTGTCTATTTGTATGCTTAAGATACAAATGCGTACACTTAGAATGTGTTAGTGATTTGACGAAGGACGCGTTTATAATGACGTTGAGACGTTTCGTAGCTCGCAGAGGCAAGCCAGCGGAGATATTCTGCGACAATGGACGCAATTTTGTTGCAGCCGCTAAAGAGTTAAGTAGCTTTTTAAAACAAAATGCTGGATCGATATCTGATTTTGTGAACCAAGAGCGCATTCGGTTTTTCTTTAGCCCGACTTACGCTCCTCACTTCGGCGGGATCTTTGAGGCTGGTATTAAAGCAGCAAAATTTCACTTGAAACGTGTTATTGGCAATAGTAATTTAACTTTTGAAGAATTGACAACGTTATTTGCACAAGTTGAGGCGATTCTTAACAGTCGTCCCTTATACCCTTTGTCATCATCACCCGACGATTTCCTCTCCCTCTCCCCAGGGGACTTTCTTATCGGGAGAGCATTGACTGCACTGCCTACACCTGACCTGCAGAGCCATAAAGAGAGCACGCTAAAAAGATATGCACGAGTTGAGAAAATCCGCCAGCATTTCTGGCAGCGCTGGCAGAAAGAATATATAGCTGAACTGCAGCAGCGATCTAAGTGGAGAAGCAACACCGCTCAGCTTGATGTTGGTGAATTGGTTCTGCTGCAAGAAGACAACGTCCCACCGCTATGCTGGCGCCTTGGCCGAGTTGCCAGATTATTTCCTGGAGCCGACGGGGTGTCCCGAGTAGCAGATGTAAACACTGCAAGAGGCTGTGTGCGTCGGCCCTTCGTTCGTCTGTGCCCCTTACCAACCGACGAAGAGTTGCAGAGTTGAAAGACGGATCTTTCAACGAGGCGGGAAGATGTTTCGGCCCATACGACCTCCATCAGTTAAACTCCTGATTCTGCGCTGGAACTGCGCGTAGGCGCAATATTGCTTCGTTTTTGGGTCAGGCGCTTTGCCTTAGAACACCGGCGCCCCATGTTATTTTATGTCATGTATACATTCTTCATACAACATTTGCACTGTCATGTACCTTTGTACGCAGTAAATTTATAATTCGTTTAATATCTGGGTTTTATTTCTAAAACAAGTAAAGCCACGTTATGTGCCAATACAGCCATCTTCATGCCGTATAAAGTCGATTTTATTGGAGGCGAGCCAGGCTTGTGTAGACTTTGCCTTATGGGCTGGAGCAGAGTCCTGCTGGAAAACCCAATGCTGGTTTAGAAACATCGTATGGGATAGTGGTTTCACAATATTAGTCAACACCGTGTCTTGGTACACTTTGGCACTAGTTTTTACTCCTTTCTCACAAAAATGCATACTAGTGACGCCCGCATAAGAAACTCCCAGCCAAACCATCACAGATGAAGGGTGATGACCTCTTTGAATACGGAGAATGCTATTAGACGCTTCTTTACTATTGCGAGCGTACACTCTATCATTTTGTTTATTACAGTTTTCTTCTATGTCAAAAATTTTCTCGTCCGAAAACAGTATACAACGATGCTTATTTTTAGCGTACTTCTTCAATAAAGCTTTAGATCTTCTAAGCCTAAAAGCTTTAAGCCGACCATTGAGAAGATGGCCAGTTTTTCGTTTATAAGCACGAAGTCTCAGGTCTTGATTAAGCACTCTTTTCACCGTGTTTCTGCTCAAACCCATCTGGAGGGCCATAACTTTTTGTTTCCTAGCGGGATTTCTGGCAATGCGTGCCCTAATTGCTTGTACAACCGCTGGAGTCCTAGCTGTACGCGGACGACCGCTTCCTTTCTTGTCATTTAAACTAGAGACCTCACTGTATCTTTCTATGGTACGATACACAAATCTTAGAGAGAATTTTAAATTTTCAAGTAGCTTAAAAATTTTAGTCGGCGAGTGTCCACAACGATATAGTGCAATTATTGCGGTACGGCTATCTTTAAGCGTCCACTCCATGTTAAAGAAAACAGAAAATTGCAAAATTATACTACTCATATATTTAAAAAAGATTCGAAATTCAAATGCACAACGGTTTTTGTTTTAGGAGTTCCAAATTTAAATTTTAAAGGCCAGTGACAGAACTTACTCGTATGAGCCGACTAAGTAAATAGTATTATACTTTAGTATTTGGTTGATCACCGATACCATCACTTTTATTTTAGCGCCACCTAGCGTTAATAACGGAACTAAAATTGAAAACGTTGAGTGAAGGGCATTTAACTCATACAAGATGCTAATAAAAACGTGTAAAAAAGCATGTTGCATCGTAACACACCGAATTTCTATAGTACAATACGATACAAATATTTTATTTATTTTATATGTAAATGTATTTGTATGGCATTTATTTACGAACCGTGAGATCTTCGAGAAGACAAGTACGGTTGCCAGTTTTTGTTGCACTTTTAGCACCACCCAGGTCACGTGTAGGATAACGGTGGGTACTCCCTACGGATGTGGTGCAACTTCGACCCCCCTTTGTCAAGTGAGTGGGCAACTTGACTGTTAGAAGTTCTCAAGCCGCCCGAAGGCCTCTAACTTGACTTAACGACTGCTGTCGTAGACAGCAGCCGGGATCAACGGCTTAACGTGCCTTCCAAAGCACGAGAGCGCTCAGTTAGTAACCACTCAAAGCGGTTACCCATCCAAGAAATGATCTGCGCCCACATTGCTTAACCTCGCATACCGCACGCGGTAGGCGGGTGCCACTGGGCCACGAGCGCTCTATACAAATATTAATTTTGTACTAAGCAGAAACGTTAGCACGAAATTCAATATTTCAAATTAAAGGGAAATATTGACAAATTTAGCCCTCCGAGCAGGATTCGAACCTGCGAGATCTGGCATACGCGGCCAATCGCTCTAGCCCTTGAGCTATTGTTTCAATTTTTCCCTTTAATTTGAAATTGAGAATTTTCTTTAGAAACGTTACTCCCTTATGCAAAATTAGTTTAGTATGGTATGGCGCATCGTTACTGATTATTTCTCAATTTAATTGGGGCTATGGTGCCGTTAATAGAAACCTAAGTCTTCTAAAGTCTGAGATGGAATTAGAGATCAAAAATGTAAACAAACAAATGTCAATCTGACATGACTTTCCTTTTTAAAACCTCTTGTCATTACCAGTAGCATAAATCATATCTCCACAGATTTCATTAAAACAACACCGATACGTTATAAAAATCGGTATTTGATTCGGAGTGGTTATTTTTGGTATTAATTCAAATTTATATTGCTTAAATTTTGAACGCGGTAATTTTTTTCAAGTATTCCAATAATTTTCAATTACCCACTGCATACGTTAATTTTTTTATGGTGGCAACTCACTTGTTTACATTTTTGATTTCTAAATCTATCACCGATTTTACGTCGCTGTACGCTTCCCTAAGGCGTTGTTAGAGGGAAGGATTTCGTTCCTGAGCTTGATTGTTCCGATAGCTCAGATGCTACGAGCGATTGGCCGCGTATGCCAGATGTCGCAGGTTCGAATCCTGCTCGGAGCGCTAAATTTTTAAAAGAGCGATCTCTTCCATACAACCATTAGGTAGTGGAAATTATGCGAAAATAATAAGTAGGCAAACAAAAAATAAAAAAAGACAATCAGAATATATTTTAAGCAAATGGGTATATAAGATAAAAGAGTCATACACACACAGATAATTAAACATACATAAACATACGCAAAACAAATATAAAATTACAGTTTCACACATTACTATAAATCGAATATTAAGTAACCAAACCTATTTTTAAAAATATATTAAATAAAATTAAAATAAAGCCTCATCAACAGACCAGACATTCTAAGAAATCATACTCAAATCGGTTCATCCATTTGGGGGCTATCATGTCCATCCATCTGTCAAACACCTTGTATATTACATGAATTACCTTCATAATAGATCATACTATGCAGAGTTATTATAGACTGAAGGATACGCTGTTTTTACTTTTATATGATGATCTTTTGTTACAGGTGTCAGAATCGGCTTACGACGAGCGGGTAGCGGCTTCGATTCCGGGCGTGCACTACGAGTTCCCGGGCGGCTACCACCAGGACTTCGGTGTTGAGAGATTCAAAATGGCGGAGTGTCTGTTCGAGCAGAGCCTCGGGGCGCCACATTTAGGTATATTTCAGAACTTTCTGAGCAACATATGCTAATTCATATTCATATATATATTCATATTCAATTATTAATGTGCAGTAAAATGCAAATGCCACCACTACCACCAACATATCAGCCGAAGGGACTGCTGGACATGGGCAACCAACAATTTTATTTCATTTGGTACAAAATTTCAATTGGAATCTGTGAAATGCCTACATCATTGAGGAGTTCCATATGTCATATGTGGTCATCATCACCAGTTCATGTAAATACAATTTAGTAAATTAAATTAAACTTATTACAAATTGGATTACCACTAATGCACATTTCCATGAATCGAATTTACACATTCCTATAAATCGATTTCCATGTTTACACATTTCTAGATATCGGATTAAAAACACATTTTCGGAAATATATTCCCACAAACACACATTCACATAAATCTTATTTCCAGTCACACATTGCCAGTCTTTCCTACAACAAGAAGTATAATTTTACCAAGACTTGACCGGGGTGGATTTTATTTCGTGCACTAGAGCATAAAAGTTGCATTTTATGCAGCCTACATCCAGGATAAAGGCGAACTTTACGAGCATAAGAGGTGAAAAAATGCTTTTGATTTCATCATCACCATCAGCCTAAGTATATATCCTTCTACTGGGCACAGGCGTTTTCACATCTCTTCTCTTTTCTTCCTCCTTTTACTTTTTCCCTTTCTTTTATTCTCGGCCCTAAAAGCCGATTCGAGATTTTTCCAACAGAAAGATGTTGAGTGGTCCCATAGAAGGCCATACTTAAAGTTTATTATATAATAATTTATTCCCAAAAAAGCCCACTCCAATTTTGTACTTCGCCATGCCACACACATGAGATTTTCACATATTCTTCCCACTTCACCACCTGTACTGCTTTCTGATAATTAGCAAATGAGGTGGTTACTACAAAAAATAGCCAAGTCACGTTATATGGGCTGATGATATTTGAGGAGTTCCGTCGATTCCTCAGGGAACTAGAAATCTCTAGGTCTTGAATAGTATAATAGTATTACTCACATAGCCATAGCTAGATTAATTATTTGTTAACAGTTAAAAATATATTCTAGAAACAATAACATATAACAAGTAACAAAACTTAAAATAAACCTATAAGTAAACTTATAAATAAAAAATGGTCCCCAAGTCCCCTTCGTGGGCTATGGTGCCCAGAAGACTGGCAGCGTTACCCCTTTGGATGGCCAGACTTAATCTCTGGACGAAGTAGCTGCCAGCCCTCTGGTCATCTGAGGTATCTGTGAGGCGCTGGGAGATTTCTTTAAAAAGGAATTTCGCGCTGGGCTTCCACGGTCCCAGAGTTTCAACCCCAAACGGCGCAAACATGTAGCCCTCACCGAGGGCAGCATATTTGCGCCGCTTGTTCTGTTCCGCCGTTGTGGCCGCAGCCCCCGCCTTGACAGAGGTCGCCTGTAGGTGTGATGGCGCGAGCGTATCAACGCAGGTGGCGTCCCACACAAGCGTCCTCCCCAACTTCCACGGAATGAGTGATATACCGTCGGGGCGCTTGCCATCGTCACGTGCGATACCGTTCGGCTCAAGGATGGCCGGCACGTTAAGACCGTTTGTTTCTAAATAACTTATATCTAAAAAAAACCGACTCCAATTTTGTACTTGCTATGCCACAAATTGTGGTTTCCGTGAGCAAATACTTGGTTACCTACAGAAAATACCGAAATCAGAAAAAAACGTGCCTATCAAATTCGAGGAGTTCCCTCGATTCCTCCTAGATCTCATCATCAGACCTTCACCAAATTTATATGGGACCAATGTCGGGGTACCTGCTTTGAAACAAAAAAAGAATTATCAAAATCGGCCAACGTGGCCAAGAGTTATCCGGGAACATACGACATACATAATAATTTTTAAGAAAAAAAAACCGACTTCAATGGGGGAGGCCGGTGAAATATTATTATACTTAGATGGTGCACTCTTAGATTCCATACAATAAAATAAAAATGGCTATAAGTATCTTTATAATGGTAGAAGACTAAGTACCCTCAATTCCTCATGGAATCATGTAAAAACCTTGCTTGCTTGACAAACAAAACGAAGAGAACAAATGCCAAACTTGAACTACGCGTCGTTGAAGAGTTGCGTTCTGATCATCATCAGCAGTTCCACTTCATCAAATGTCACATTTTTGGATGATAATGCTCGATTTGTTGATAAAAACACAAAAATCACCATATGTTTGCCTTTAAGATTTGAGGAGTTCCCTCAATTCCTCATGGATCCCATCATCAGAAATCGAGCATGACAAAAATTAATCGTGAAGATAGAAATTGCTTAACAAACACAGCTAGGAGGACACATCGCCAAACGTGAACTTTTCGTCGTTGAAGAGTTCTGTTCTGATCATCATCAGCAGTTCCACTTCATCAAATGTCACATTTTTGGATGAAAATGCTTGATTTTTTGATAAAAACACAAAAATCACTATATGTTTGCCTTTAAGATTTGAGGAGTTCCCTCAATTTCTCATGGATCCCATCATCAGAACTGCGTTTTGACAAAAACGGGACCAACTTGGATACATATACTTACAATCAAAAAAAGAATTTTCCAAATCGGTTAAGAAATGACGTAGTTATGGAGTAACAAACATTTACTTAAAAAAAAACATACAATCGAATTGATAACCTCCTCTTTTGAAATCTTGAAGTCGGTTTAAAAAAGTAAACATACAGCCGAACCACGCCGAACTGAACCTCCTTCCTTCTATTGAAGTCGGTTAATAAAAGTAAAAGTTATCTAGACACGCGGCAGCAAAAAAATACAGTATTAGGTACAATGAAAGTATTTTAAACATTAAAACAGCCTTATTCATAAAAAGTTAGAGGCTCCTTGAAGGCCCGATGCTAAAAAACATGATTCATAATCCTCTGTCAACGCTAATCGGTCCAACAAGGCTCTGCTAAATGGTTCGAAAGTTAGAGGCCCGTAGACCCTTCTTTATCTCTCTGTTAAGTCACAAAATGGCCGCCACAAATTTGAACAGCTGATTGCGACAAGAGAAAAACCATACCCATGAGAAAATTTCTACGAAGGTCGAAGGGATTCTGTACGGATGTTGTTTTATAAATTCTGTTAATTGGGTACTTAAGAAGATACGTATAGTCGTATATTAAATAAAATTAGGATGATTAACATAGTTACGGCTTTATGGGAAAAATACTCTCGCCTTATAAAAAGTAGATCTTATGATTGAAATACCTATAAAGAGTCCCCAGTACGCTCGGCTGAACTCGATTCTCCATACAAACGTAGTTTAGATCTCATTTAAAAACGCCTTGCTCAAATAACATGAAACTTTGTATACCCAATGGGAGCCGCCATATCTAGGTCGGAAATTAGTTTCTGTTGTTAGAAAATGTATTGGTAAAAAATACAGCGAGTTTTTGAGTTTTTTACGTCTTGTATGAAAACCTTAATAATCGCTGTAACTTTTCTCCGTTATAATTTCAAGCAATAGAAACTAATTTCCGACCTATATTATGCCGGATCCCATTGTGTATACAAAGTTTCATGTTATTCTAGCATGGCGTTTGAAAATGAGAGCGAAACTACGTTTGTATGGAGAACCGAGCTTACTGCGGACTCTTAAGTGATCGTCAATCATTATCTTTACTTTCGTGACAATGTAAGTTATCCGGGTTATACGGAATGTGGAAGCTGTTAATGGACTACCACATCCGCGGCGTCGCAATGTGTATTACAAATTGGCAGATCCTATAGAGAGTACCTATATAGGGGATCTGCCCGATGTAGAATTTCGGCTCCGGTACCTACTGGTTTGACAAGGGGACGGCCCAAATTATTGACGAATTGAGAGCTTCTCGGACTCTCGGTGCGAGCACTGATGGCGAATCACTTTGATGCGTGACTCTGCCCATTATATAAAAAATCCCTTCTAATGCAGCCGAGAGGGAAGAGACCTGTTACGCGCTGCGGGCGTTTCCGACAGGAGCAGTCAACAGGACGGCAAACAATGCACATCTTCGTGCTTTTATTCATCGCCACTTCCAATAAACAAGGTTATCAATAATTACGATTTCCACGAACTTGGTGGTTTCAACAAGAGCTTGCCTTAATTACTTGAGTCAAAAGAAAACTATGGCGCGTCGGGTATGGTGGAAACCATTAATAAGGGCCGTCAATTGCAATCATGTATGTAACAGTAAGTAGATACAGCGGCATAAATAGGTACCATACAAATACTCTTTATTGCACACCTCAAGGGTCGCTAGGCCGGTTACACGACCATCGTCAGTGTGCGACCACCTGAAGGACGAGATTTTTATCTATTAAAGATATGAATATTTTTACACACCCTACATACAGAAACAGTGAGTTCTATACATTTTTTTAAGTTATTGAATGGGAATCTATTTATAAAACGAATCAATATCCTATCAGTTCATCAACTTATCCAAGTGATCGCAAACCGGCACACCAAATTAGCTGGTCGCTAACCGGCCTATCGACCCTAACTACTTTATAGATATAATATAATTTAGTAAGAAGCTTGTTACCAAAGTATATAAAACACAAGAAATAATGTATACAAAATTATGCTGGTGGCTGTACTGTACAGCCAAGGAAAAAGAAACACGTACCGTTTTCGTTCTTGTTGCAATGTGAAGAAGGGATAAAAAGGTACGTGTTTACATTTCATTAATCATCATGAATCCTAGCGATAACCCAGTACAGTTGCACCCGAAAAGATGCCCAGGGTTACTTAATCCCAAGAATTGACGTAGGCACTAGTTTTTACGGAAGTGACTGCCGTCTGAACTTCTAACCCAAGGGGGAAATTAGACCTTATTGAGATTAGGATTGTCAAATGCGTGAACAACTTTACCGTCAGAAATCCTCAAGTCGCCCGAAGACCTTTATTTCATTAATAAGAAAATTGATAAATAACTTGTGTAAACCCCCTTTTCATGGCATGTACTAGTGAACTACTCGAATGAGTATTTCTTATATATGTTTAATGATGTACTTATACAAAGTACCTCATTAAGTTGATGATTTAATAATGTTAATTACCAAGGAGTTGCTCAAGTTATAAGAAAAAATAACATACATTTAATTTAAAAAACTTAACGACATATAAATACATTTATTTTGTAAAGTTTACAAAATCCAAAAAGAAAATAAAGACAGATACAAAATCCAATAATTAAAAAATAAGAAAAATTATCTGGGGTCAGAACAATTACTTTTAACCACATTGAACTACCTTTCCTTTTACTTTTAAAATATTCCATTTTGATAAAAAGCTAAAAGTAATTGTTCTTTTAACTTCAGGATTCTTTCTCCTCTCTTCATTGTCTTTTTTCTCTCTTCATGGGAGGTGGTGTGGCTTCTTGCACAACTGGTAGAGCTTCCTGTGCTTCAATAGTGACGAACAGGACTCCTCACCAGTTGCAGGGGCAGTAGCTGAAGTTCGTACAAGCAGTATCTGAAAAAATAAAATATGTTTAAATAAAATATTTTATGAGGTGACATGCTTTTATTTTTAAGTTACATTCACATTAGTCATCTGTATTAGTTATAGTTACTAACTAAATGTCATGTCTATTATGGTAACCATACCTTTGGGTTGGGTACATTTAATTTGATCCTGCTAACTTGCTACTTTTTGTTCAATATTTTCCATCCATCCTCTATAGATAAGTAACCTTATCTAAACCTCTTTCAAATACAAGTTACCTCTTACATACAACCTACCTCAGGCTTGATTACATGCACATTATCTAACCATATTGATTTATTGATTATTTTTATTTACATGATATTAAATGATTGTTGTTAGTTAATAATAATTTATCATATACTTATGCAACAGAGCTTCATACTATAGGGCTCATGGGTGTCAATTTGAACTTACTTCAACGGGTTCACTAGGTTCAGATACTACTTTTTATGTCAATCAAACACATCACACAATCAAACCATAAATTATAATTTGACCCCGACCCTGAAGCGAAGTATATCATGATATTTATATCCATGTATTTCAAACTGAAACTTGTGGACATTTACATCATTGAAACATAAGTAAATGTAAAACATTGGTACAAGTGTATAACCATACCAACCAGATTTATTGAGTCCGAATCAAACTTGTTGCTATCTGTCTGGAATTCTGCGGCAACCAGGCTCTCAAGGGGTTGGAATCTGTGGGGCCCTCTCGCAGAGGCTCCCAAACCCTGACGTTTTTTCCGTGCTAACTTTGCGTTTCTCGGCGGATTTTATTTTCGTTCCGCGCCGTTTCACATAATATTGAACTAAAAGCGAAAAGCAAAATAATTTGTTATACGTAGTGTTTCATTTGCAAGAACAATACTTTCATAACTATAATAAACACTCATTAGGAAAAAGCTGTACCATATAATACTTCCAACAATTTGATTGCCTTTTAAGAAGGTCCGCTCACGCAGCGACGTTGCGGCTGTACGTGTTTGTGTCCGTATTTTTATCTTCTATTATGTTTACTCTCACTTACTAGCTCTTGAAGCAACATCTGAAAAGGACGTCCAGTGTTTAGATTCAATAGGAACACTAAAGGTAGGTTAGCAAAGATCCACTTCACATGTCACACCAAACAAAAGTAAATGAATTGTTTTTCTTACTTTATCCTCCGATATCCAATTATCACTCCTTTTTTTGGTGGAAGTAATTTAAAAATTCAATAATTGAAAACTTAACGAGCAGGAAAATTTCGACTATTTCGAGGTTACCTAGCTTCCCGCTAATTAGCTGTCACTGCAGTCAATCTTTTTTTTTAATTCACGATGTGGCCATATTTTTGTCTATGATTTGTCAGGATGGCCAACATAACGTGTCTAATCCACCTATCAGCAACCGATTATCTAACAGACGGCTAGCAAGCGCTTATAAATCATACTTCTTAACAACCGTCAAACAGGCTTAATCAGTCTGCCAACTAACAGGCCGATCAAGCCTCTGTTAAGGTTTTTTTATGAATAGGGCTGTAGGTGTGTACCTACTTCCTTAAACGCTGATGTCGATGTCGGGGGACATTGGTCCCATATAAATTTGGTGAAGGTCTGATGATGGTAGGGATCTAGGAGGAATCGAGGGAACTCGAATTTGATAGCCACGCATATGCCGATTTCGGTATTTTCGGTAGGTAACCAAGCATTGGCTCACGGAAACCACAAATAGGGCATAGCAAAGTACAAAATTGGAGTGTATTTTTTTTTGTTATGAATTATTTTTACTTTAACTAATATGCCCCTACACTAGTTGCGTGCGGGTTGTTGAGTAGACAAGGTATCGTTGCAGCGTGCGCGGCGGCGGCGGCGTGCGACGCGGACGCGCGGCCCGCGCTGTGGGGCGCCGTGGTGGCGTGCGGCGGCGGCGCCAACACGCCGGGCTGGCTCGAGCGCCTCGCCAAGGACCTGGCGGCGCGCGCGCCCTCCGCGCACCGCCTCAAGTCGCACGCGGCGCCCTCGCCCATGGAGCGCCGGTTCGCCGCTTGGATAGGTCAGTACCACTACCGACTGGCTATAGAGTTGTCTGTGACTAATACGCTCGCGCCGCTCTCACATTCACACATTTCCATAACTATATTTTACACAATCACACATGGTAATCCATGAAAAAAATTCCGTAATAACACATTCCCATAAATAGTGTGAGTGGGTAGGCATCTTCTGAGTGAGCTCGCTTCATCGTAATAATATATCATAAGAAAAAAATCCAAAAACACAATCTCATAAATATGAGCATAATATAGAATTTGCCATAAATATAATTTCCAAAATAAATGGAATTTCAAAAGCACGCATTTCCCCAAATATAAATTCCGTAATCACACATTCCCATAAATAGAATTTCCAAAATCACACATTCCCATAAATAGCATTTCCACAATCACGAATTTCCCTAAATAGGATTTCCGCAATCACACATTCCCATAAAATTTCATCAAAGAACACTTACAAGACACTAAATAGGTTTATATTTTCAGTCCATTTGTAAACAACATCTTCCTATCTTAAATTTTTTTTACAGGCGGGTCCATCCTAGCATCGATCGGCTCGTTCCAGCAGATGTGGATATCGTCACAAGAATACGACGAAGGAGGCAAGGGGCAACTCGAAAGGAAATGTCCTTAGACACTCCACTCTGTAGAATAAGTTGTGGCGATCGCTGTTCATCGGGACTGTTTGGTGGCCAACAAGCGTACGGTTAATCTTAGCCAGATAGTGACAAAAGCCATTGACAGATTAAGTTACATCAAATGTTCGGTATCAAACAATTTTATTGAACTAGAGGGCGCTATAAGGCGACGGGACATAGGTACATTTTTTAAACAACTTGATCCTTGCATCACCAAGTTCGGTTAAAATCTAGGTAAAAGTAGAAATTATGTAATTAGCAGTTTCTATGGAGTCGTGGCAATTAAACAGCAGACATACATTTTTGGAAAAATATAAATGTGAAAAAAAAATCGCGATGTCCACAGCTCACAGACTAGTTTATACTTTATTGCATAATACTAGAGAGTACAAATGGCGGACTTACTGCCTTAAGGCATTCTGTACCAGTCAACCACTGGTAATGTTGTTTGACTCTCATCTCTCAAACTGTACTTTATATTTTTTTATGTCAACTTCCAAAGTTTGCCATTTGGGGTGTCACAAAGCCATCCACATCTATCCAAAACCGCTTGCTCACTCTAATGTACGATTCGCACCGAACGGCCGGAGTCGGCGCGCACCCCACCAGAGTCAAAGGAATTCGAAACTTCCATACAGAAGTTAGATTTCATGTTTGAATGGGTTGCGGGCAGCCGGTCGGCTGCCGCCGGCTCTGCCGCTGCCGTTCGGATACGTAGTCTAGCTTCTGTATCGAGGGTTCGAATTCCTTTGACTCTGGTGGGGTGCGCGCCGACTCCAGCCGTTTCCTGTGAATCGTCCATAACTGTGATGGAAAACAACGCTCCCTATCTTCTTCGTAGTCGACCCCATGACTGAGAATCGCGATCGCTCGTCAAATGGACCGCACGGGAAAGGCTGCATTTGACAGCTTTCTTGACTGCATCGGTCCAGCGTACCGGAATCCTTCGTCTGGGTTTGGGACGCTCCCATAACTTTCACCACCACCACCATGTCAGCCGAAGTACGTCCACTGCTGGACACAACCCTCCCCCAACTTCTACGGGGGTAAATGCCATAATCGCCACGCTTGGCGTGCGGGTTGGCGTTCGCAATATCTCCACCGCACTCCAGGGTTGCTGCTGCCCATCCCCCGGTGGTCTTGGTCGTGGTTTAAGGACATACCCGGGTCCCATAATTTATATCAATCAAAATGTTTTATACTCCGATTCTGTACGCGCTCAATATGTGCGATTATGAAAACTGCAGCATCATTATTAACATCAAATTGAAATAACTGTTATTTTGTAATGTAATTTTCACTTTATAACGAACCGATGAAATGTGTAAGATATTATTATGATTGATAGACAGTAGTGATAATATTCAGAGGGTGCCTTACGCTCGGTTCTCCATACAAACGTATTTACGCTCTCATTTTAAAACGCCATGCTATTATAACATGAAACTTTGTATACAATTTCTAGCAACAGAAACTAATTTCTGACCTAGATATGCCAGATCCCATTGTGTATACAAAGTTTCACATTATTCTAGCATGGCGTTTTAAAATGAGAGCGTAAATACGTTTGTATGGAGAACCGAGCGTATTGCGCACTCTTGAGTATTTAGATGTATTATAGTAGTTTGAAGTCCACTATGGTGCTATGCAACCTTTTAGTCCACGGACCCCTATTCCATGTTATATGTAGTTATCAAAATCCATTCGTATAAATTTTGGTATGCAATATTTTGGAAAGGGTCCGTGGGCTTTTTGAAATTTCTAAAAGGGTTCATTACTAGGCAAAGTTTAAGAAATCCTGGTATAACTGGTTTGTAATATTTCCTGTATCTGCATCATATCAGCCGAAGAACGTCCACTGCTGGACATAGGCCTATACATTTATATTCCTGTATACCGACTACCGAAATATGATTGTCTAAAAGAAGTTATTTTCTGAAGTATCCTTTAAGATTTTTCTAGTGTAGGGCGTGGTAAACCTTCCTGGATGTCAAACTACAATAGTACGCGGATGTTTAAAATTAATTGGTAATTTTGTAATTATAATTATTGTGTATGTGAAATTTTGAAGCATTGAGATCGCTAATGCAACTAGCTTTTCTAGTAATAATATTAGAAGTATTTTAAGGGGAAAGGATCATGCAGCTCACGAAAGTTTTATATGGAATATAGTCGTCTTGGCCCTTTCACTGAACGAGGTTGACGTTTTAACCTTTTGAATGGCAATAACGCCTATAGCAATGCTACGAAGAATTTAGTATTTGGATACAATTTAAATACATCTTAGATTTTTTTTAACAATAAGACATTGAATCCTTTGCGTTTAAATATTCCTACAGTGAATTGTTGTAATTCTTCCAAAATATTCAACTAGAAAAGCAAGTTGTATGATATGACTGAAATAAAACTTTTATTAATTCCCTACTTGTTTTTTTGTTTAATCCTGAAGTTGTCAACCTTTTAGACTCCCTGGAAGAAGGAAAGATTTAATATTTTTTTTCTTGCGCAAAAGAACTTCACGGCGTAATGCCATAATATGCATTTACTGCTCCGTGTTGCCCCCAAATAGATCAAATGAGGACACTACGTTACAAAAGGGTTCATTCTTCTGTAACTCTACTTCTAAATAGGAGCTTAAGTTATCTTGAGTAAGGTTCCCTTTAGAAGTACCATTAAGACAAAAATAAGTCCATTTGAAATGACACTCCTCAAATACATTACAGGTACTAAGTATGACACTGGCATATGCTCTTATTCCATTGGATATTCTACTTTTAACACTAATTTTATAGTTTCTATTACATAGACAGTCTTAAAATCGTATGTTTGTAATAGAAACCCTATTACATAAGCGTTAAAGTAGGTATCCGATGGACTAAGAGCATATGTCAGTTTCAAAATTTCAAAAGTTTAACCTCTTTACCGCCACAGTAGATTCCGTTCCGTAAGTTGTGTCTCACACGCCAGTCTTTGTAGCAAGACTAAAAATGAACCTTACTTGACAGCACGTAGGTCGCTTTTACATCACTTGACATGACTTGATATGAAGTCACGGCGTGTGGGGCTCTAAATTTACTGACTATATCAAGTCAATGGCGGCGAAAGGGTTAAAGGTGTAGTAAAAACCCTTTTCCACCCAGATTAAGCGAAATTGAATCGTGTGATTTAATAAAGACTGATAAAAAACTCGATCTCCCTTTATGTGTCAGTCAAATCTCCCACACCCACGCCCATGATGGTGATTGGGCAACTATATCTGTTCATATAACTAATGGCATAACGGTTTGCTGACATACCAAATCATACATGGGAAACAATTTAGTAAACGAGAATAATATTATAAATGAAAATCAATAATACATGTATAATTTATTTTCCTAATTAATTTACAATATATGTGATAGTGTTCTACTTGCTACTCCTATAGCATAGTTTCGAGTCTGATATGATTTCTATAGACTGTGATTTAAAATCCTAGATAATATATGTTTCACTTTAATTCGTCAATACTTATAACATGATCGCGTCTCACTCGCACTTACATATTCGTTAGTAAGAGACAGGTATATGTATGTCCAACATAAACCGGATCATGCTAATCATGCTAGCTAGCCAGGCAGGTGTCCATACTTCATAAACGTGAGATTATAGCTATATGGCAAAGCGGAAGCCAGGCCTGTTCCACTTGTCATTTCGGTTAAACTCAGCTCTCGCACATATCCGGGGTGTCGAAATACACTTATCTGTCTCTCTCAAACTTACTGATTTGTGCATTAGTGAGAATAGATCAGATGTACAGAAATCGTTTAACTTAAATGAGCGGATCTTCTTTAGGGTGGTATTCCATTCGTCCAATATCGTTGTTCAATCGTTGTGTTGTGTGTTGTTGTTTGTTGAATCTTTGTAGTTTTTTTTTCATGCGTCTAAGTTGTCTTGATTTAACTGTCATCAGAATCTTTGATCAAATGTCGGGGTCCCATGTATACAAAGCTAAGTATATTTCAATATAATATAATATTGGACAAAGATGTTGGATGAGTGTAATACCAAGGGTCGTGTTCTACTCATCCAATATCTTTGTCAAATCTTTGATCACAGTTCTTTGACGGAGGTCCATTCCACTTATCCAATATCTTTGTCCAAGTTTTTTTTTTCATGCGTAGGCATAATGATTTAAATGTCATCAGAAACTTTGATCAAATGTCGGGGATCAAATGTATATTGGACAAAGATATTAGATAAGTGGAATACCACCCTTACTTTGATATCTGTGCAATGATAATACCGTTTATGTGCGCACCAGTTAGCGCCACTGTCGAGTACGGTCCAGCTGTCAAAGTTTGCCCCCTGGCTAGATGCTGGCCAAGAGGCAAGACAATCCCATTCTCAATAAATAAAAAATCTAGGCAAGAAATTAGTTTCTGTTGCTTGAAATTATAATGGAGAAAAAATACAGGGAATATTAAGGTTTTCATACTAGACCTAAAAAACTCCATGTTTTTTTTTCTACTACAATTTCTAGCAACAGAAATTCTGATTCCCGGCCTAAATATGGCGGATCCCATTGTGTATACAAAATCCATGTTATTTTAGCACGGCGTTTTAAAATGAGAACGAAACTACGTTTGTATGGAGAATCTAGTTCAGTCGAGAATGCGGGGGACACTTATCCCCGTTATTTCCCGATTTTCGATATTGGGAATTGTCGGGACGGTCCGGATTGGGAAATATCGGGGTTATATCTTTTCTCGAGCATATTTTAATATAACACTTTTAACTCTCGCGCTTTGTAAACATTCATTAAATATTCGTATATGGGTCTAACGCGAAATTTATTTATATACCTTAATTACCGACGTTCCGACACGGGTTGCACCGGTCATGGTCGCGGCATACTGACGTCGCAGCAAGTTGTCAACGGAGATATGGATACACATCATTTAAACTACCCCACAATTGTTTATAAAAATGTGAAGGGTAGAACTGAAAAAAGAAGTAACAAACTACTAGGGTAGAGTAGAACTGTTATAGTACATTACGATGCAAGTGTAGAAAACAGGAAATTCGCAACGAGTGGTGATAAATTGAAACACGACCGAAGGGAGTGTTTTAAATCGACACGAGTTGCGAATTACCTATTCGCACGTGTATCGTACAACGTTTTACAGTACATATGGCTCTCTAAAGTTTCGACATAAGCACATAATCTGCTGATTACCGCACTCGTGCGGTAATGTAACACCATATGTACTGTAATAGTACATTACGATACAAGGGTTGTAAAACAAAGAAAGGCCGATATCGCAGATGTTTGAGGACCAAGCCGCAGGCGAGGGTCATAAATATGCGAGAGAGGGCTTTCTGTTTTACGACCCGTGTTTCGTACACAATTTTACGTCACCACTTGGCCAAAAAGTGGGTTTTTCCGGACACGCAGCGTGCGAAAAAACGCGCTTTTTGGCAAGGTGTGGTGTAAAATAAATTTACGTATTACGGGTCTAGCGCGAAATTTATTTACTGGTCCCGTATACGAATATTTCAAGGACATATTCTAATAGTAAGTAGTATTAAGCTGGGTTGCACCAAACCGTCTGTAATCGTAAGCGCTGTTCGTTAAAATCTGATTGTATGGAATGTTTGACAAGTTTCTATGGGATGACAGCTGCCGGCGCCATATTTAACGTTGATCGGTCTGTGATCGTAAGTCGGTGCAACCGACCCTTAATCTCAACTAGTGTCAACATTGTGTTTCTCTTCAATATGCCGCCGGAATAGAGGTCTCGACGCGGATTCGAACCCGCACGCGCCACAGACTAGGACATCCGCCGCCTCCGCTTCCGCCGAGTTCAGGTATACTTCAGCTGGAAAATAATTTTGGTTCCGTAAATACCTTTGACAAGGGTCAGGTAAAGTTCAAGTTTATTTCGATGTGATGATACTGATGATGATGCTTTATTTCGTCATTGAATGAATGTACAGTCACCTGCATTAAATATCTGCCAAACCAAAGGCGGCTAAAATATTTGACACGTCCTAACGGCCCTACAAATGGAGTCGTGTCAGATATTTATGCGCGCTTTGATCTGGTAGACATTGGCGCATGTGACTGTACCAATTCGCTAGTTTATGTATAATGATGAATGAACAATAAAACTTCAGCCGGTTTACGAGGCTGTACATTTTTTGAAATGTTATCAACTCAAATTATATCAAAAGTATGAATAATTGTAATAAACTGATCAAAGGATATGATGCTTTTATTAGTTTTAGATAGTAACGGAGCCATTTTTTAATTTCTGTGTGGTAAAATCGGAAATAAGTTTTAAGATTAAAATTATGTTCGAAACGATATTTTGTTTATGAAAAACCCCAAAAAATACATTTTAACTACAGGCAATTCTAGAGAAAAAAATACAATTTAACTAAAACATGTATGCACGGTGGACAGGTTTCTCTGCAACTGAATGTACTGTCCTAGATAGTAACGTACAGAAAATATCCAGCCATGTTTCAATTCACACAGATAATAGTGTAAAGTTATAGAAAAAATAGAGTTTTTTTTAACTAACAAAGGAACCTCAATGTTTTTTCTTTTAATAGTATACCGTATATCATAATTACCAGTATTGCTGTCTTTTAAATGTTGCTCTTGCACGTGTTTCATCAGCTGAAAAGAATACAACATAGCTATTAGTAAATCTCGTTTCTCAGAAATGGCCGTAAAAGTGGACGTTACTCGCTACATATTGGAAGGCGTACTGATTATAGACAGTCATAAATAAAATAAAAAATCAATCATTGCAGGCTCGCGCCGCGCGACTGATATAAATTGCTTTATTTGTCGAATTCCAAACTTTTTAATAAGAACAAACAGCCATACAAAAGATGACACAGATCATATACAGCCAATTTGATTCGTATTTTTCTATTGGGAGCGCGACATTTTTGTACGTGTGAATGTGTCTGAAATAATGTGCGGTTTTCGGTGGAAAAATACACTTTCGATTGTGTTTAAAAAGATAAATGCCATGTGGGTTGGCGATCGCAGTATCTCCACCGCACTCCAGGGATGCCGCTGCCCATCCCCCGGTGGCTTTGGTCGTAGTTTTAGGACATACCCGGGTCCAAGGTCGTCCGGTTAGAACTAAAATTTAGCCTGCATTGGCCTTCTTCCATGCCTCGACAACATTCCCTTCGGTCGTGTTTCAATTTATCACCACTCGTTGCGAATTTCCTGTTCTCTGCACTTGTATCGTAATGTACTATTTCACTTCTCATGCTCTAAAAGTTCGTCTGTACGCTCTGCAGGGGCGACATAAAGTCACATTTTATGCTCTAGAGCATAAAGTAAAACCCGCCCGCGGCTCGCCGCTGCGCGCGCAGCCGCCGCCCGCGGTCGCCGAGCAGAGAAGTATTTTGAAAACATAACCTGAATTATATTAATTATTTGTATAACTTCTCGCAATCGAAATGAAAAGCGGAGTGTATAACTCGTGTTAAAACCCATTTCGTCCTCTACTGTACATCAGATAAATTGTCTCGGATAAAATGGCTTGTTTTATGCACTTGTTGTACAATCTACTATTTTGACAGACACTTATTATGCTCTCTAAAAAATGGCTCAAACGGAACCAAAAAAATAGTCAACAAAGTAGCCCACTGCGTAGTATAGTATACCTGGGAGTGCGTGTTGCCGCGGAAGGGGCAGCGCGCGCACTGCAGCGTGGTGCTGGCCGCGCGCGCGCCGCCGCCGCCGCCGCGGGCGCGCCCCGCCCCGTCGCTGTGCTCCGCCGCCTGCAGTATACACACACTATTACTAGACACCTCTATATCTACCCCTCTAGGGCCTCTAGCTATTTAACTACCTCTCCAGCTCTATATCTGCCTCTCCAGTCCTATATCTGCCTCTCCAGCTCTATATCTACCTCTATCTAAGAACATATACTTACATCGGTGAGTGTGCTCAGGAGCTCCATGAGCTCATACCGCCTTCTCCCTTCTTCCATCGGACATCCAGACGTACGGCTGGCTACCATCCTTACCTGGTCGAAATTCCTCTAATTCGAATCAAGCGCTTTGCATCTTCATTCATAATGCAAGTGCGCATTATGAAAGAAGATGCAAAGCATAAGCATAAGGTTTGGAATTCTCTGGTGGCGTCTGTATTTCCGAGTTCATATAACCTGGACCTTTTTAAGGCACGAGTGAATAGGCATCTTCTGGATGAGCTCGCTTCATTGTCGGCCTCATCTTTGCCCCCCGGCTAGATGCTGGCCAAGAGCAATCCCATTTAAAAAAAAACATATCTACCTCAAACTCTATATCCAGCTCTATAGTTACTTCTACAGCTCTAGAATTATAAATCCCGCTCAATCTGCTCAATATCTACCTTTCTAGCTCCATATATCTACTTATCAAACTCTATGATACGGTATTTTACTTATATTTAAATCAGCAACTTTATAGAAACGTCGACGCTCAGTTAGTATAAAGTTTGTAGCAGAATATGACTCTTTGACATCAGTTTTCTTTGGTCAAATAAAGTGTTTTTTTTTTTTTCATTTTTATGTATTTACAAATCTAGAAAGTAGCATAAATAAATTGAAGGGGTATGTTTTCCGAGTATTTTCGTTATTAACGTAAAAATATTTTTTGCCGTATATAAATACTGTCTCTAACTTTATATAAAGTCTGATAAAAGTTCTATTTTTCCCTATCTAGCTCTGTATCTTTAATTGTGGGTGGTGAGCTCTTTGAGAGCATTAAACTTAAAGCTTGCATTGAAGTAGAATGAGGAAAATATCTGGTGTGATTATGAAGGTAAAGCAATGTCCCTTTCCACTCTCTCCTTCTATATTCACCTCTCTAGCTCTATACGAGGGGCGTTCAAAATATTCTCGGTATTGATACGTTACAACCTCTTTTATATATATATATATATATATATATATATATATATATTTGTTACGGGCCGCTAAGATTCATCCATTGACATTAAAAAAAAGTAAAATTGGAACCGAGATGTTCTTTTGTTTTTCTGCAATTGCCGAACAAACATGAACACCATGAGCGAATTAACAATGTTAACGAAATTAGAGCTCCGATCCGTCATAAAATTCTTGACAAAACAGGGTAAAAATCAAAAAACCATAAAAAAGGAAATGTATTGTTTTTACCGTGAGTCTGCTCCTTCTTTATCTACTATTCAAAAATGGTCAAGCGAATTTAAGCGTGGAAGGGAGAGTATTGAAGATGACCCTAGACCTGGCCGGCCTGTGGTGGCTACCTCACAAGAAAATATTGATAAAGTGGAAAAACTTATATTGGAAGACGGTCGAGTGAAGGTAAAATCTATAGCTCAAGTAACCAATCGCTCTATTGGTACCGTACATGACATTATACATGACCATCTTAATAATCACTAGATGAAAGCCCGGCTTCGCTCGGGTGAAATAAATAAGAAAGAAATAAACAAAACATTTATTCGTGACAGTTATGCAAACGACGATAGAAATAGTGTACAAAAATGTATAAAATAAAAACATTACAACAACGGATTATGATGAAACTTCGAATCGTATAGAAATATAGTCTGTAGTCTGGATTGGGAATAAAAGTATGGAATGGAATTATATGGAATTGGGAGTAAAAGATTACATAAACGACGTCACGGGCAAAGGCTAGTATCTTTGCAAGTTAATCCTAAGCATTTTTATAAGGGTAGTATTTAAAGGCACATAAAAAATTTGACACCGTAATCAGTACTGATTTGTATAGCTAAAATACTAATCGTTCATTAAAATTCAATTCAGATGTGCATTGTTAAATATTGATGTGCCAGTCAGTATTTTTCGTGCGAAGTCAGAGCTGCTAACGCGAAAAACAAATGAAGTTCGTGTATCTCCCTCTCTGTCGCACTTGCAAATTCGAGCGACACAGAGGGAAATACACGATGTTCGTTCGTTTTCGTTTCGCGATAGCAGCTCTCTATTCTCCGCCAAATTCTATTTAGTGGGGCCCTTTACACTCAATATTATCGCGATTTTTAAAATTGTATGGGGTCTGTTAAACGCTTAATACTATCACAATACTGGTGTGTCAATATTATCGTGGTTTTCAAAATAGTATGGATTTTTCTTCAATATTCATTGCACGTGATACGGATCGTGATATGAGTATATCGCGTGATAATAATAACCATGTAACAGGCCCCTATGGATGTTGCTTCAATATTCAGTGTTTCACGTGATAATAATAACAGTTGGTAATATTTTCTCCAATTAATGGAAGCTATTTAACAACTTGTTCCGTTTGGCCAAAGGTATTTCACATTCCGATACGCGCACCATCCAGGAATAGGAGCCGTCAGACCAGAGGGCCTACCACGATCTGAAAACGAAGTATTTCCCTCTCCGCGCTCGAATATGCAAGTGCGACAGAGAGGCATATATATTTAGTTTTCGGTTGGTAGCACCTTAGTCCGAGCGTGGCGGACGGTCGAAGAAAGTCAAAGAACATTCCGTGTGTTGTCTGTCACACATATAATTTTTTAGCTTCCCATCGACCTATGAACTTGAAATTAAGTGATAATGTTTATTATGAAGTATATTTTACCAAAAATATCAATATATTGATAAATAACATTTGTTTTTTAGTTGTACGGAACCCTCAGTGTGCGACTCCGACGCACTTGGCTGGTTTTTATTACATTTTGAATTTTATTTCTCTAATAGTAAAATACCCTATTCGTTTTAAAGTTCACGCCTGAGGGCCTACCGCGAACCAAAAACGAACTATCTTCCTCTCTGTCGTTCGAATATACATGTGCGAGAGAGGCAGATACTTCGTTTTCGGTTCGCAGTAGCGCCTCTAACGTCCGAGCGCGGCGAACGGCATGAGCTGAGGGTCTACTCCGAAATTCAAAATCCTAACTTCGTATGGTGCCGTCCCTTTCACTCTCCTGTCATAGACTATATGAGTGAAAGGGACGGCACCATACGAAGTTCGGATTTCGAATTTCGGAGTAGTCCCCCAGTACCACTAAGTTATAAGATAGAGCGAGATAGGGATAGAATTTTGCTAGACGTTTAAAAGCCATAAGTCACCTAGTAGTTTGTCACAAACAAAATAGAGACGCAGCTTTAAGATGGCGGACAGACTCAGCAAACATTCGAGTGGTGTCCTTTACACGATTAATATTATCACAATACTGGGGTGTCAATATTATCGCAGTTTTCAAATTTGTATGCATTCTGCTTCAATATTCACGTGATACTTATCGTGATATGAATCCATGTAACAGGCCCCATACATTCGCTTTGAAGGCAGTTGTTGTGACAATCAGTCTAGCTAGCACGATAGATTATACCGTTACGTTTTATGTGACGTTTTAATACATTTCGCCCATATAACGTGACGGTATAAGTTATCGTGCTAGCTAGGCTGATAGGTGTATAGAACGCTTGAAAATTACAAAAACAAAACGCTGCAGACGCGGCTAGCCGAATCCACACAATGGGCGATGACGGCCCATCACCCAGAACGCATCCCAGCAACCTGGCCAACATACCGGACGCAAAAATAGTTCACGATTTTCGAACGTAGCCGACACTGTCAACCAACAAATTTAATATAGCAATATAGTCTGTGGGCAATATGGCCGACGTTTTGTCATCAAATTAACACTTTTAAATGCAAAATACGCGACAATCCGAATTTTGCGGATACATATGTTCAAGTCAAAAATCGTTATTTTTATACGTTCTTCAATTTGAGACAGGTCTCGTTCGGGTCTACCGTACCCCTGCACGAAATTATTAATATAGATAATCATAATCATTTATTCGTTGCAACCATGGTGTTTACAAGATGTTCTTAATCTAACCAGTACGAACATGGACCCTACTAGGGCGTAGCAACATGAGTAACTTAAACCTAAATATAAAATAAAAACACATAATAAACACAAAAACATTATCGACCTACTTCAAAAAAAAAAAAAAAACAACATGTACATTAAAATTATATTTTTTCATCTTAATTAGATTAACGAAAATCTAAGGTGCAATTTGACATCTAATGTTCCATGAACTCTTGTAAAGAATATGGGCATTTTATAATAAGGTAATTCTTAAGTTTATTTACAAAGAGGTTGTATTTTAATTCTTTTTTAATATATTGGGGAATTTTATTATATATTGTAATAGACATAGCATAGGGCCCTTTATTAAACATTCGTAAGTTGCTGGGAATTGCTTGTAATATTTTATTGCGGTGACGTAAGTTGTGTGCATGCGGTTTGGGGTTTTCAGGTTTGGGGGTAGAAATTTTGGTATTTTCTTATGAATTTGCACGCTTCTAAGATGTATAGCGATGTGAGGGTAAGTACTTTTAGTTTCATAAACTGTGGTCTGCAACTCTCTTCATTTCTTGTATTACTTAGAACTCTTATGCATCTTTTTTGTATTAAAAATAGATCTTTAGCATTCACACTATTGCCCCACAACACTATTCCATATTGGAGCCATGACTGTGCAAATGCATGATATGCACAGATAGCGGTCTTTTGATTGGTATTTATTAATATTTGTCGGAGAGCATAAGCAAATCTTGATAACTTAGCAGAAATTATACCGACATGGACTTTCCAGTTTAAATGTTCGTCGACGTTTAAACCGAGTAGTGGACAGGTGCTGGAAGGTTCTAGTTGGTTATTTTGATAGGAATAGTTGATTTCTAAAGCAGATCTCTGATACGGTCTAAACTGAATTAAGTTTGTTTTTTGCAGATTTATGTTCAGGTTGTGATCTTCAAGCCACGGTAATATTGTTTTAATTACATTGTCCAGGGTTTTCGTGACTTCATTAGTATTTGCGCTAGGGAATATGATAGAAATATCATCTGCATAAAGTAGAGTTTTAATATTTAAAGTATTCAATAATTTTGGTAGATCGTTAATATATAAAATGAATAAAATGCACCCTAGTACGCTTCCTTGTGGAATAGAGCAATTAGTATTCATTATAGATGAACGGACTTTGGTTAATGTTTTGGTTTTGGTCATTAAAATATCTATTTCAACGATTTGTTGGCGATTTTTAAGGTAAGATTGAAACCATTCATGTACAATCCAACGCACACCTATTCCGTATAGTTTATTTAGGAGGATGTCATGTTGGACTCGATCATATGCTTTGCTCATGTCTAAAAGCAAACCAAACGCATGTTTCTTACTGTCAATTACTGTTAAAACTTCTTGAACAAGTGTGTAAACTGTTAGTATTGTAGACCTTTGTTTTCTAAAGCCGTATTGGTTTTCATCAAAGACATTAAATTTATACAGAAAGAAATAAGACGTTGCGCCATAACCATTTCGAAAATCTTTGAAAATGTACTTAGTAAGGCAATCGGGCGGTAGTTTTGGGGATCCGATAGATCTCCTTTTTTTGGGATTGGTTTTATTACGGACAATTTTAGACGTTCTGGGAATATTCCAGTAGAAAAAGACTGGTTGATTAGGTCTGTGAGAGGAATCGTAAGCTCATTGGAACATGATTTTATTAGTGTAGGGGGGATCTCGTCAAATCCATAACTAGTTTTATTCTTTAACTGTTGTATGCATTTATACGTTTCTGATAGCTGTACAGGTGATAAGAAGAATGTGTTAGGCGTGGGGTCAATGACGGGGCGACCACTAGGTTTGGTATTATTTAATCCCACTGAAGCAAAAAAGGTGTTGAAGGTATTGGTTACTTCCTGTGGGTTATCTGTAAGAATGTCGTTAATTTTTAAGCTCATGTTTTCCTTTCTTTTTACTTTTGTTTTATTTGTTTGTTCACCGACAATTTGCCACACTGTTTTAATTTTGTTTTTGGATTTATTTATTTTATTAATGTTATGTAATTTTTTTGAAATGTATATGGTTCGTTTTAGAATTTTATCATATATTTTGAAGTGGTTTTTTAAAGCTGGGTCGTCATTTTGAGCCATTAATATTTTTAGCTGGCGTTTGTGTTTACATGAGATTTTTATTCCTCGACTTAACCATTGCCTTTTTGGTCCGGGTTTTGGTTTAAATTGTTTTAGTGGAAAGCATCGATCAAGCTTTTTTTTTAATTCTGTATGGAATTTATTAAAGTTTTCATTTGTCGTATTTTGTGGAGTGATTATGGATGTAAAGTCAATATTTTGCAGTTCCGTTTTAAATGATTGAATATTCCTTTCAGTAAAACAGCGATTAAGGTAAGCGTATTGACTTCGTTGAGCTTTGGCCTTATCGGATATGCTTTGTGTGGTAACCAGAACTCCTCGGTGGTCTGAGAAGCCAAGCTCCACGAGATCAATACCCAGATTGATTACATCAAAATTTGTAAATAATATATCTAAACATGTTTTTGAATTAAGCGATATTCTTGTGGGTTCTTTTACGTGCTGATGAAAGTTACAGTTCCTAAAAAGATTTAGCAAGTTCTGAGACAAAGTTGTTGATTTCAGTACGTCAATATTTAGATCTCCTCCAATCATCACGTTTCTTTTACTATATTTTATGTTTACAAGTTGAAGGAGCTTATCTAATTGTTCAAAGAATATGTCTGGTCTTCGTGCCTTGTTTGGCCAGTATATAACAATTAATATTAAATTTGGCTTGCGTATTTCAATTGCACAAATTTCAAAAATACATTCTATTGATAACTTATTAATATCTATTAATTCTACGTATTCTATGGTATCTTTTAAAAATATACAAACTCCGCCTCCTTCGTGGTTCGACCTGCAGTAACAGCTTGCTAAATTATAGCCTTCTAGTTTTAGTAGATCAAGTTTAGACATGGATATCCAAGTTTCAGAAATACACAAGGCTTCAATAAACGGCTTATCATCTACAAGAGACTCAATTTGGTGAATTTTGTTTTTTATGCTACACATGTTCTGGAACAATATCCCGGAATGCTGTGGTTTAGAGACGAAAAGTTTTGGCTTGTGGCGCTGGTGGTGGCAAGTGTGGTCTCGAGAATAATTGTTGCCTTTTCTCTCCAGTAATGCTTCTTGGTCGAGGTTGTATGTTCGAGTTTGTCGATACTGTTTTCTGGGTCCTATTTTCTGTGTCGGGGTGAGCTTGTGATATAGGGATTTCCTTTCCGTTAATAAAAAGTTTGTTATTGCGTAACACCGCGTTTTGCCCGTTCGCTCTCGCTTCGCGTAGTTTGTCCCTAAGTAATTTTCTATTGCGGAGGCTATCTTGGTCCAGGAACTGCGAGACAAATAATCCTGTGTTTTTGAAGTACGAGGCGTTTTCAATAATATGTCTGGTTATTCTTTTACTTAACAGTTCTATAACAATAGGGCGTCGCGGACCTTTGCGGCCTATGCGCCAGATCTCCTCAATTTGTCCGGATAAATTTATATTATAAATATCATAGAAAATCCGTAGTACTTGGTCAAGTAGTACGGGCTCTGATTCTCGTTCGTATTCATTGAGGCCATAGAGGACTAGTCGTTTTGCATGTTCAGCTTGAGCCTGACTAGGACAAGTAAACGTTTGCAAAGGTTTCAAGCTATCGTTATAGTTGTTCGTATTGTTTGAACCTTCTTCAGTCTCCTGTGGTTTGGTCATTGAATTTGTGTTAGTGCGGGTTAAGCTGTCTTCTAACGAAACAGTTTGGTCCTTTAACGCTGCCACTTCTATTTCGAGGGCGGATATTTTTGCGTTAGCTTCATCAATACGTTGTGAATGGGAATTTGTTGTTCTCAGGATGTTGCCTGTTTGCATGTTTGTTTTATCAGCTATTATTTTAATGCTATCCAAGTCCGTTTTTAGCATCGCGTACTTCTGAAACAAGTCACGTACGTTGGTTTCTATTTGATCAGCCAGGTTAGTGAAGCGTTGTTCTTGTTGTTCTAGCTGGAACGTAATTTGTGAACTGAAACCTCTTAATTCGGTCAGTATTGTTTCGGATAATAATTGATTATTTTTATTTGAGTTTTCATCTGGGTCTTGTTGAGAGTCCAGGAAAAGACTTTCATTAGAGTTGTGCAACGTATGGCCTTTTCTCCGTATTGTTACATTAGAGTCGTCGAAGTCAGTGTCTGAAAGTAGTTGCAAATCATTCATTACGGCATGTGTATAAGAATCGGCTCTATTTGGCGTGCTTGTGCTTTTTGTTGTTTCCGGTGCATTACATCGACACTTTTGGCATATCCATTTGTCCTTAGACTCTTTGGACATTAAATCAAATAGTTTGGCCTTGTTGGCGCAATGGATGTCGTAGGTACGTGTACAATTGGAGCAAGTAAGTCGATCCCGTTTCGGGAGCGGCTTTTGGCATTTGGCGCAAACTTCCGCCATCTGTTGGCCAATATTTGGATTATTCCGTGACATTGCAATTTCGTATTGTTCACTCACTGCTGTTTGTTTATTGTATTGTAATTCAGTTTAGTTGTGACCCTTAAACATTCTGGTAGCGTGCACTTTATCGCCGAAGGTATTTACGTCATTCGGAAGGTCGAAGAAAGCAAAGGTCAAATAAGTTCACTGTATTTCGCGGAAGTCACTCACAGTCCTTGGGGAACTAGCAGCGCACGAGTTCGCGCTCAAAACGTCCTAAGTGTGGCTAGTTTGGAGGCGCTTACTCGTTTTACCGAAACGGGCTGTCCTATTCGCGCGATATTAAGTAGTTTTGATGTTTTGTGGTTAAACACTGTTTCACTTTATCTTAATACACTTTCTCCTTAATTTCTTGTATAGCCACTGTTTGAAGGATTATTTTAGTGTACATTTCAATGAACAAAACTCACTTTGGACTTGTCTAATTAATTATTTACACGGAGCGTTCAAAAATCACTACTTTCGCGCGGAGGGCGCGACTATAACTCAAAAGTAAGTGCAAGATGGGTTCCGCGAATGCTGACGCGGCTTCAAAAGGATATGCGTGAGGCTTGCTGTTCAGATTTTATCGACCTGTGTGGTGAAAATCCCGATGAGGTGCTGCAAAAAATAGTTACTGGAGATGAAGCCTGGGTTCATCATTATGACCCAGAGAGTAAACAGGAGTCCATGCAGTGGCACATTAAGGGTTCAGCTCATCCCAAGAAGTTTAAGGTCATCACTTCAGCTGGCAAGGTCATGGCCACAATATTTTGCGATTGTGAAGAAGTTTTGCTTATCGATTATAAAGAAAAAGGTGTATTTATCACAGGGCAGTACTACGCTAACGTTATACGTCAATTAAGAGATGCGATCAAAGAAAAGAGGCGAGGAAAGTTAACCAAAGGTGTTCTGCTTCTGCATGACAACGCCCCTGTCCATACTGCTCATATTGCCAAGGCAGCTATTGTTGAATGTGGGTTTGAAACTGTTACTCATCCACCCTATAGTCCGGACTTAGCCCCAAGCGACTTCTTTTTGTTCCCCAATCTTAAAAAGGATCTGCGTGGAAATAAATTTTCTGACGATGAAGCGTTGAAGGCGGCCGTGGAGGAGCATTTTTACACCAAAGATAAAAAATATTTTTATGAGGGATTAAAAAAATAATTGATCGATCTTATAAGTGTATGAACATAGGGGGGGGGAGTATATTGAAAAATAAAAATATCAAACTTTTCGTACTTCTTTGTTTTCATCCAGATACCGAGAATATTTTGAACGCCCCTCGTATCTTCCAGAGAGAGGTCTTTAATATGTCTACACCTCTAGCTATAGCTAGCATTCTAACACTGAACTTATGCGCGGTTATGCGGTGAGGTCTTTTATAGCGTTTCATTTAAAGCTGCACTGAACTGAAGCTTGAATGAATACAGGAATAGCTCGAAGTTGGGTGATAAAAGTAACTCGTGAGTTGAAAGTAAGGTACCACATTGTTTTCTACTACGTTTCATATAGCCTGGCACTTCCCCTCTCTCCCTCAATATCTAGGTTAACATTGTACCTCTCCAGCTCTATGTATACCTCTCTAACTCTAACATCTCTACTTCTACACTTCTAGGTTTACCTTTATAGCTCTAATAACTCATAATTCATAATTCATTTATTGCATAATAATCATGTCGTACATTAGGTCTTACAATAAAATTTGGTTCGAGACATGAACCCTGTTAGGGCACAACAATTTACAATTTAAGTAGTATTTATAATATAATATACCTTATGACGTACCTTATGCGCGGTGAGCTCTTTAATAGCGTTGCACTTGAAGCTGCACAGCTTGCATGAATACAGGAATAGCTTGAAGTTGGGCGAGGAAAGTAACTCGTGTGGTGAAGGTAATGTGCCTCTACGTTTGCGACCGCGTCTTGTTGGCTGCATTAACGCTCTGTAAATTCAATTGAAAAAAAAAAAACAAAATAAATTAATTATTCAAACAAAGAAAAGACAGTAATAATAGTACATTACAATACAAGTGCAGTAAACAGGAAATTCTAAACGAGTGGTGATAAATTAAAACACGACCGAAGGGAGTGTTTTAAATCGACACGAGTTGCGAATTACCTGTTCGCACGTGTATCGTACAACGTTTTACAGTACATATGGCTCTTTAAAGTTTCGACATATGCACGTAATCTGCTGATTACCGCACTCGTGCGGTAATATAGCACCATATGTACTGTAAAATACATTTATTTACCGTCTAAATGACGTTCAATAAATGCAATACCCAAAAAATACAAGTCGTTAAAAAGGATCCCCACTCAGCATTAAGCCACGGCGCGATACATTTTCATTTAATGTATCACTAGCTGTCCCGAAAAATTTCGTTCCGCCCCCCGCCCCTCGTTTCGTACAAAATATATGAGATTTTTTATTCGTATATTTTACCAATATTTTAACAGTTATACTGCTACTCAGAACGAAGACAAATCCAAAGAAAAAACATAAAAATCGGCTCCGACGTTCTCGATTTATAAATGGTGTACTCGTAAGTGTAACTAACTCGACTTTGTTTTATAAAATCATAGAAATACTATAATGTATAGAATCACAATCACGTCGTAAAAATGGCTCTGTAAAAGCCGGTACATGTGCACAATTTAAGCGGGGATTGTCGAGCGGAGCCGAACACTTCCGAGCACGTGCTTGATATTCACAATGCCTACTGACGTACGAAAACTTCATCTTAGAAATACAGTATAAGCCTGACCTCCGATTATGCATATTCGTTACGAATCTCAAGGTCCAGATATAATAGAACGTATGGTGAGGCAAGTCTAGACAGCTTGTGAATGTCATAGTGTTTGACAAGACAACTTGTCATTGCCGGTTGCTTGCATAATGTTTAGTGCTTAAATGCAGAAATTCAAGCAGAACTAAAAAGAACAAAACTGTGGGTTATCTTATTTTCAGCAAGTACCACTCGTTATTGAATTAAATTTTGTATTCAAAATGGTCAGTACTCGTTATGTTATCATAGCGTAATTTGACTATCTCCAGGAATAAAATATCTGTGGAGTAGCTACCCCCTTACTAATTATAGTAATTCCGAAGTTAGTTAATAAATGAATGATTTATGTGAAATTATGTTTCTTCAGCATGCAACTGTACTGCGATAACACTAGCTAGAATGATGATGAGGACGTTTGTTGGTGATAAGGCCTTGCAAATTTTAAAATGTTTTATACTTAAATTATGATTTATGATTAAAGTACCTATGGATAATTCCAATAAAGTGATTGAAGGACGCTTAAATTAAAGTTAAGATAGTAAAGTTATACGAATACGTATATACGTCGACATGTCGCGGCGTCATGTTGCTCCGGCCGTAATTTCGAACCCAACCGCAGACGGCAGCAGCAGATGGCAGCGCCGTCTTCCAGTTGGTTCTGAGTGTTCCGCGAGACAACACGACTGACGTGTTTTTGAAATTTGAAAGAAGGGATCGCGATTTACTTTTGAATCTATTCATCGTCTTCTTCTTTTAGAAGAAGAAGACGATGATTATGATTTAATTATACAGGTACATGTAGAGAAAAAAGACACGCCAAGAACCTTAAAGGATGACGTAGAGCCGCTATACCCGTGCGACTACGAGGGACGGGAATTCTCTTGTGCAGCTAAATTGAGAACATTTTTAACATGTGTAATTTGAGAAGTAATAATAAAACTTGATTTTTCATTATTATGGATTGATATCAACATATTTCGACCACGTCACATAGTTCGACGACTAACTATAATAAATCCTTACATAAAAACATTGTTCAAAAAATACGAATGCGACACCATTTCGAACTGTGTTCCCATTGTGACAGCTGACATTGGGTATGAAGGACATGAAGTTGTTTCAAATGTCGTGTCGCTAATGAAGATGATTTTTCACATTGTACTAATTTGAGTCTTATCTTGGTTGTAATAAAATAAGTTTTCGCATGCTTTACTATTTAGTTTTACGATCGTGGTTATGAATTGAGTGACTTCGCTTCTACTCGAATGCGACATTGTTATGAGCTATTATTGTGACAGATTTAGTTCGGGACTGTGACTCTAATAATAATAAGAGCTTAATGTATAAAATAGATATAAAAGTCTAATCGCCAAACAGTGGCGGCTGCTGACTACGAGAACCGGTGGAGCGCTAATTTATGGATTTATGAAATACTATAATATATAACTCAAAAATTGCAATACAACTACATTTTCCTACTAACCATCAAATTTTATATGTATTAAGTACCTCAATCCGTCGATTTTAATTCCTGGAAAATGATTTTAAATTAAGGCATGACCTTGGCGGCCCAGCCGATATTATTACTAATTTATCAATCACTAAAAGTTTTAATATTGTTTTTAATATTCTCGATATTCAAGTCCACACTTATTTTTTCCATTAAACACATAGTCACACTCACTTTACAAAACAAACAATAAACACGAATTACGAATAATGGCGCGATACGAGAAAAGTGAAGTGCCGGCCATGTTATTAACCAACTAAGCCAACTTCACAATTGAAGCGCAAGAAAAGGTTTATATTTTAAGCGTTAACTTCACTTGGTCGGGTAATATCGCCGCCGGTCCCTCGTGTGGGCTCCGTGCGCCGCACGAGATTTACCTTTTTCTTCATTCAGTTTGTACGGAGTATCTTCTGTCTCACGCGCCCGGCGCTCTAACGCGATTCTCATAGAAATTGTACTGGCTAGTGCGTGCGCTCCACGAAGCGCACGGAGAGGTTTTTTGAGACTGAGCGAAAAATAATTTTATAGACTACGACATAGCGTAGTGGTTTCTTTGCATTTTTTAAATGTAATTTATGTATGTATATTACAGATTATTGTGATTGTTTTATTGATGACGATGGTATTGATGGTGTTAAACTTTTGGTAGTGCAACGCACGAGTCCACTCAAGGTACGGCCGCCACTGTCGCCAAATATTAAATAAGATATAAAAACTTGCTCTTACTTGGCTTTTTGTACGGCTTTTGCTTTTTCTAATAACTCAACAGCTGTCAATTTCTGAAAAAAATATTTAAGTATCAATTTCAAATAAACCTATACCTACCATTCTCGCACCATAGAGAAAGAATAGGGCACTACCGAATGGATAGTACAGTCAACAGTAAAAGTAGACGATCATTTTAGTACCTTGTCACTTTCACTACGTTAGTGCGACAAAGTACCAAAATGATCAACTACATTTCCTGTTGACTGTACGATATATTTGAATCTTGAATCAATCTGGGTCTGAGCGAATGGGCTGTTACTGAACCTGTGAGCAACATCTCAGGCCTTGTCATCGCTTTCAATCAGGTGAGACTAGGGCCAATCGCTGGTCTCAGACTAAGAAAAAAATATAGACGGAGCATTACGAACAAAGCTGTGAAGCGGATTTTTAAAACCATGTCCAATAAGGAAGCACACGCCCAGGCAGGCACATACACACTTTTTTTTAATCATATGGCATTTATTTACGAACCGTGAGATCTTCGAGAAGACAAGTACGGTTGCCAGTTTTTGTTGCACTTTTAGCACCACCCAGGGGTCACGTGTAGGGTAACGGTGGGTACTCCCTACGGACGTGGTGCAACTTCGACCCCCCTTTGTCAAGTGAGTGGGCAACTTGACTGTTAGAAGTTCTCAAGCCGCCCGAAGGCCTCTAACTTGGCTTAACGACTGCTGTCGTAGACCGGGATCAACGGCTTAACGTACCTTCCAAAGCACGAAAGCGCTCAGTTAGTAACCACTCAAAGCGGTCACCCATCCAAGAACTGACGTGCGCCCACATTGCTTAACCTCGCATACCGCACGCGGTACGCGGGCGCCGCTGGGCCACGAGCGCTCACATAATACATATACACACTAAACCATGCACAAACCCAAAACGACGCCATTGCGACATGTACTGAAGAGTTCTGTTCATGGTTTAGTTTGTATATGTGTGCGAACTAGTGCTTACTTATTGGGCATGGTTTTAAAAACCGGCTTCATTATTTTGTTCATTATGCTCCATCTATCTTTTTTCTTGGTCTGAGTCGCTGGTCAGTCAATCATAAAAAAACTATTGGTATTTTGTATTTCATTGTAGACATGTTCTAATATAGCAAGGTGTTACAATCATAAAACGGTAAGTACATGCCACCCTGTAAGGGTACACAATTATTAAAGTACTTAAGACTAAAAACATACTTACTAAAAATAATTGCAAACAAAATTTGCTTTATGTCGATATCACTCACCTTAGTAGGTTTCTCAACCTTGGTTTCCTCTGCACCCTCAAGGGAAGACTTCAGTATCACCATCGGACCTTCTTCACCGTTTACCATCACATACTGCTCCTGTTCTTCTCCAGTGAGGTATACCTGTTTCTTGCCTACATAGGCGTTTTGTGATTCTGTAATAGATAACTATATTTTTGTATTCATTAAAAGAAAAAATTTAAAAAAAACTTGTAAATTTTAGCAAAAAATTAAATAATTAATTTGTAAATATGTAATCAATTTATAATATTTATGAATTATGATAATAAAATTTTGATAGGTGTTTTGAATTTTTAGCTTTAGTTATTTTTATTGTAGTAAGTTTTAGTTTTTAAGATGGATCGATGATATTGTGAAAACCGCTTGGAGAAATTGAATAAGCACCGCCCAAGACAGACAAAAATGGCTTTACCCTATAGGGGGCCATACAGTGAAGTCATATACAGGGTGTCCCAAGAAGTAGTGATGTACTGAAGCTGAGAGGTAGAGGACCTAGAGGGCTATCTGAATCACCCCCATGTATGTTCCACGTTTTTTAGTATTTTCGGAGTTATGATTTTTTTTTTTAATTTTTCACCTATCGCCGCGTACGATGAGATTTTTATTTATGGTGACGTGAATTATTGCGGTAGATGCTTGATTTTTTTGTGTGCTAAGCTGATAGATAGGCCAATTCAGTATGGTAACATTTACTATCGTTAGATCTTTGAATGGCATAAAAAAATTAAATGCCAAGAAAGATAAAATTACCCAGTATGTTCACAACTTCAAGGGCCCTTAAAAAAATAAAATCACATAAAAAATAATTACCGATTGGCTTTTAAAAACTTGCTCTATCTATCAGGTAGCTACCCTGAAAATTTCATTTTATTATTAATAAGGCTTCAATCAAAAAATTGAAATCTAAATGTGGTAAGTGCACAATTTTTATTTACATAATGATTAATGCAAGCAAAGCAAAACCTTTCTAAATAAATTTCGTTCTAAATCACGCACTGGCCATCAATAGAAAAAGAACAAAAAACAAAAGACGGTTGACGCATGAGAAAATTTTCACGTTGTTTGGTCATCGTTGTTATTTTTCAATAATTTAAAAATTGTGTTTTAATACTGCTAATTGTTCGTTTCCCTAATCATTTTGGCTATTCATATGGACTCTGACTTGCATTACGATTTGGATTAGTGTTATTAACTGGAATCGACGAGTTGGCATCATTTAATTGGACTTGAGTTTGCGTGTAAGTGATCATGTTTACTTCACGTGATTACGCAGAAATGCATTACTATTACGGTTATGCTAGGGGGAATGCGGCGGAAGCTTCAAGGCTGTACCGGGAACATGTGGAACGAAGAGGCGGGCCTCAACCTGAAACGTTTCCTGACTATCGCATGATCTTAAGAGTACATAATGCGTATTTGGAAGGTCACATACCGGGTACGAAATCAGGCCGTATGGCCACTATGCCGGATCCTGATGTAGTAGATGCAGTTGTTGAAGAAGTAGAAAGAGACCCGTCGACCAGTGTGAGAGTTACGGAACGTCGTACCGGACTTTCTAAATCTCAGGTACACCGTACACTACAGACCGTAGGATATCATCCGTTTCACATTAGAAAAGTGCAACAGTTGAAACCGGAAGATTACAATCGGCGAATTGAATTCTGTCAGGAAATGCTGAGGAGACAAGCTGAAAACGAAAATTTTTTTAACCAAATTTTGTGGACGGATGAATCCCACTTTAGACGCAGTGGGATTTTTAATATGCACAATTCTCACTCATGGGCAATTGAAAATCCGAATTTAAAAAGGGAATCGACATTCCAAGAACACTTTAGTGTTAACCTTTGGTCTGGCATACTTAACGGTAAGTCAATCGGGCCCTTTCAGCTGCCAGACCGCTTGGGCGGCAATCACTTTTTAAATTTTCTACGCGTTGATCTGCCCCTGCTGTTAGAAGATGTGGATTTGGAGACACGCAGAAACATAGTACTGCAGTGTGATGGTGCACCATGCCATTTTGCCTTGGACGTGAGAAACTATTTAAATCAAAGATACCCTGAAAGATGGATTGGTCGTTGCGGCCGGGGTGACGCCTGCCTTATAGCCTGGCCTCCACGTTCCCCCGACCTAAACCCCATAGATTTTTTTCTATGGGGATATTACAAAGACCTCGTCTACTCGAGAGAATGCCGCAATTTGGACGAGTTGACCCGGAAATTGAGAGTAGCAGAAGAAACCATTAAAAATAATAGAAGTGCATTCAGACGTTTAAAAGACAACTTTTTCCGGCGATGTCGCACTTGCATTGAGCAACAGGGGGGCCATGTTGAAAATTTATTGTAATTAAACACCTTGTAATTGGTTTTACTTTGCTCGCATTATTCATTATGTAAATGAAAAATTTTGCACTTACCACAGTTAGATTTCAATTTTTTGATTGAAGCCTTATTAATAATAAAATGAAATTTTCAGGGTAGCTACCTGATAGATAGAGCAAGTTTTTAAAAGCCAATCGGTAATTATTTTTTATGTGATTTTATTTTTTAAGGGCCCTTGAAGTTGTGAACATACTGGGTAATTTTATCTTTCTTGGCATTTTTTTTTATGCCATTCAAAGATCTAACGATAGTAAATGTTACCATACTGAATTGGCCTATCTATCAGCTTAGCACACAAAAAAAATCAAGCATCTACCGCAATAATTCACGTCACCATAAATAAAAATCTCATCGTACGCGGCGACAGGTGAAAAATTAAAAAAAAATTCATAACTCCGAAAATACTAAAAATCGCGGAACATAGGAGGTGATTCAGATAGCCCTCTAGGTCCTCTACCTCCCAGCTTCAGTATATCACTACTTCTTGGGACACCCTGTATAACTAAATCATATACTGTAACTTTAAAAATATTGTATGGATAAAAGCTATAGTAATAATAATAAGTTTTACTTTTATATTCTAAATTGTTAATTCAAATCAAATCAAATAATTTATTCTGCTAAAACATACACAAAGTTGGTACAATTGACATGTCAGTGGTAATAGAATTACATGTATGTATGTTCCGCCACAATACGGCATGCAAAACTTACACTAAATTATAATATTAGCCTAAGTTTACAAATTACAATTTTAGTTTACCATAAACAAGAATATCAATTTATAACAAAAAAATGAATTATGAAACACCTGTTTTAATTTTGGATTATAAATATTTATATTCCACACATAAATAAATGTATACATTTTTGGACCTTATTTCAGTGGAATGAAATGAAAAATATATAAATATTAGTGCCCTTGACTGTATTCCCGTGCACAACTCCTGCCAACTGAGCAACCGTGGGTCCCACTAGTAACGACGAATACGACTTACCGTCACCCTCTCCATCGCTGGACTGTAGCACGCAGGTAACCGTCTCCCCCAGTTCGCTTTCGGCTTCTTCTTGGTTGGTGACAAGGCGGTACGATTCCTCGCCGTCGCCACATCTTATAGAAAAAAAAACAATAATATTTGTTACAATGTTAGCAGATTTCATTAGTGCTGTTATAATTCAAATTTATTTCAGCTGCCAAAAGAGCAAATGCACAGAATCTCTAGCGGGCGACAGCTACAAGATTGGCAATGAAATTTAAATCTATACTAATATTATAAAGCTGAAGAGTTTGTTTGTAACTACTGGTTCGAATTGAAAAATTCTTTTTGTGTTGGATAGTCCATTTATCGAGGAAGGCTTTATTTAGGCTATATAACATCACTCTGCGACCAATAGGAGCGAAGACGCGGACGAAGTCGCGGGCAACAGCTAGTCTACTATAATAGAAAATAGAGTTGAGTTTGTTTTATTTTGAAAGTGAACAATGCAAAACAATTACCAATACTGAAATGTATTGCAAATTTTGGGCGCTTTGCCTGCATACTCGTCGTATTGCTAATTGTAACCAATAAACTTTTACTAGCTGAGAATACAGTCTTGCTTATAAGGTATTACTTATTTTTGGGTCATGTATTCAGCCATATCAAGCACGCAAATATTTTACAAATTATTATATACATTAATATTAGAATTAAATTATAACAATGTCACAAAATTAATTACTAACTAAAATTAATTACTAATTTAAATATGTATTGTTCGAGAAAATAACCATGAGCCTGCTATTTAACTTGGACTTAAAACTATTCCCCTGGAGCTTCCTCAAAATACAAATTATTTATTGTTTGAATGTGAATGGTTATAAATGGTGGTAGGGGTATTTAGTAACATCACAATCAAACAGAATTTGGTGTACCAGTCCAGTGGCGGTACGGTCTTAAAAGCCCAAAAGCCTGGCTTACGTTACTAAAATGAGCAAAAACCAAATATATGTACGACTAATTTTTTTTTCCATTTCATACTAACTTAAAATCCGCGCGGCGGCGCCTGATCTGTATATTCTATTCATCTTGTTCGGGGTAGTAGTACAAAATTTGACCGTAGCAAGTAAGTGGCGGTACTGCCGCGCGAAACGAGCGGTCTTAACACGGTGGAGTTGAGACACGAGCGAGCGAGATGACTACATCTCGCTCGCACGCGCGGGCTTGCAAGCGGGCTTTAATGCTGATATCTTTTTTCTCTTTCTTATCTATGAAAACTGCTAGAAAACGAGAGATACGTATCTATAGCTAGATCTAGCAAATAGTTTGCGACTAGAAGCCCGGCTTTCGACGTGAAGTTATCAACAGATGTAAGTCAAATGCGAATTTCGCGCGTGCGCGTTCATAACTGGATGGATTGTGATGCTAACTTCATTGATTACAATTATGGTACAATGCCTCAAGGGCCCGTTTTAGATTTAAGTTAGTTTTAATTTTCTTTATATTATTTTGGTTAAGTATTCTTGTATATATTTTCGTTGTACATAAATTTAAAGTAAAAATTATGTACATTACTTGAAACTGAACAATTTGTTTGAGCGAATAGTGTTTTGTATTAAAAAGTTTATTAAAGTGGAAAGTGACGATGGATGAAGTCGTTCCGTGTGACGATTTAAAATGTGCACAAGTTATCGGCGCAGAAAATGTAGGCACGCTAAACTTTGCACAAAAAAGCAACTTATTTTTTCACCGAAACCTACGCCTGACTTGAGTATTTCTCAGAAAAGCAAGTCACATAAACGACAATTTCAAAGATCGGTGCGATTGCTGATATGTCTGTACAATTTTATCTAGTAATAGCATGCCTTCAGTGTGTTTTGTTGGTCTGTCCTGTCTACGCCACACCAGTTAGTTAGTGATAATGAAGAGTGAAGATTTACTAGTATAGTAATATGGCAAGGTATCAAGGTAGGAGATAGATTTATTGATATTGTGTGTGAAAAAAATACAAAAATGTATCCCTCGGCTTGCCCTTCTCTGCAACCCTAGGCACGCCACTGTACCAGTCAAAGTAGGAATAGTAAGTCTCAAGTCTTCAGGTAAGCGGTTATAAAACAAAACTGGAGGACAATCTTACACAAATCAACATCATACACCTTAATTTGAGTACTACCACCACCGCCATATCAGCCAAAGGACGTCCACTTCTGGACATAGGCATCTCCCACCCAAATTCACGGGGGGTATATGCCATAATCGCCAGAAATGTTTCACAACAGTATGCGAGCAATATTTATTAAGTTTTTGGTAATCACTTACTTAACTAGTGTCAGATTTAGCAGGTCCAAATGCATGAGGCCTCTTGAGGAGTCTGTCAGGATCTGGTATTTGGGCTCCTGGTCTTCACTGCTCTCCGAAATGTCTGGGAGGATGTGAGTTTCCACCGAGTTGTTCTGTAATGTAACAAATTTCCATTTTATAGACGTGATTTTAATTTCAACTTCAAATGGTCATCCTAAATATGAAGTACAGAATGACAGGACCCATAATCTCAACTCTAGAGTATTATGGCTATGTCAAACCAATCCTTCGATATGGTCTTAAGATTTGGGGTGAAAGTAAATGTCACAAATACAATATAGAACATTAAAATTCATATAGAACATTACCGTTTGCTGAGTAAGACTGGTGATGAGATATGAATAAAATTATGGGTTATCCAAGCCAACCACTATGATTTCTGTGGTCATTTTATTGATGATGCCTTTAGGTTTCTGTGGTTATGAAAATAATGATAGCATTCCCAACCTGCTAGAATACAGCCTGTAATTGTCTCCAACTCTGTGGAGATAGATGTCTTCAATAATGCAACCACTGAAATGACAGCACTTCAAACATTCGGAGAAATGCCCATATATATGATAATTACCTCATTATTGTCAAAGGGAGTCACCTCCACAATTTCAAGTTGGCCTGGAAAAAGAATAAAGTTTAGTATTTATGACAACATCATAACAATAACCAAAGATCAAATTGCCAACTATGTTTTTTACTTTACCATCTTTGAACTCCGCTGTGAGCACCTGCGTCTCTGTAACCACTTGCTCTTCATCAGACATGATTCTTTATACCTAAAAAATCAATTACAATATTATAATGCTTGGACCACAAAAACAATATCCTGAAATACTTGGCTTACAATCATCATTCTCATTAACATGGTTTGTATTAGAGAAGTCCCAAATATTCGAGAATTATTCGGTACTCGGCATATTTGGCGCATTTAAAAATAAAAACAAATTTGGATGAATAATTCGGAACTGCCGAATATCTACTGAACCATTTTAGCAGTTTTTCTAATAATTCTTCTAGTTATTTAACTTTTCATGTCTCCTTTTTATTTCACTAACTTTTACAAGTTTCTGTTTGTCCCTGTGGTTTACTGGTAGAAAATGCCTTATGGCATTAAGTCCGCCTTTTGTACTCATATGATTTGTGCAATAAAGTTTAAATAAATAAATATAATCACTGCGGTGTACCTAGTTGGTTACTAAGTTCTGTTACTCGATTTGCAAACTCTTTTCTTGCGTTAAAACAAATGCTACCGAAAAAATAAAAAATGACATATAATGGCGGGTTGTCAGTTATAATTTTATAGCACACACAACACTTATCTCGTCATATTTATAATGGATTGGGGTCTAAAAGAAAATCGTGTCGCTGTAATTGCGTTGCACAAATGCGGGCATCCGCCAAACGTGATTTTGAAGTTGGTTCAAAATCTGAAAATCAACAAACAATTCGTTTATCGTACCATTAATAGGTACAATAGTACCCTGAGCTTTGATGACCGCAAGAGGTCTAGAAGACCACGCACCGTTCGGACCCCAGCTCTAATAAAGGCAGTGAAGGCGAGAATCGCAAGAAACCCCGTTCGGAAGCAAAAGTTGTTGGCAATTCAGATGTCTGTGAAGAGAAGCTCCCTTAAAAAAGTTATCGATCAAGACCTTAGACTACACGCTTATCGTAGACGGAAAGGTCATTTGCTTAATGGACGATTGAAGACTATGAGGCTGAATAGAAGTCGCGTGCTACTGAAGCGGTACGCACAAAATGGCCACCGAAATATATTATTTACAGACGAAAAAATTTTTACCATTGAAGAATGTTGTAACCGCCAGAATGACAGAGTGTATGCAAAAAAACAGTCAAGAAGCGAGTGTAGCTGTTCCGAGAGTGCAACGAGGCCATCATCCCTCTTATGTCATGATTTGGTTAGGTGTGTCATACTCAGGGTTAACACAGGTCCATTTCTGTGAAAAAGGTGTCAAAACTGGGGCTAAAGTTTACCAGGAAACCGTTCTGGAACCAATAGTGAAGCCTTTAACCTTTTGAACGCCACGGTCGGCCATAGACGTCAGCGTAAAATCGTCACCCCGACGCCAACGGCGGCACTGGCTTTTTTTATGAAAAACTACTGAGAAGCTGCCCCATTTTATATTGGCATTATTTCTTTACACATCTTTTTTTTACCGTTGTGGCGTCAGGGGCACGGCGAATTACTTTGACGTCTGGCGGCGAAAAGGTTAAGCCACTCTCTATTTCAAAACCAGCCCTGGGTCTTTCAACAAGACTCAGCCCCTGCACATAAGGCAAAAACAACTCAAGCCTGGTTTAGAAGCAACAAAATTGACTTCATTGCCCACGAAGACTGGCCCTCCTCCAGCCCGGACCTCAACCCCCTGGATTATGCTATATGGCAGGTTATTGAGGAGAAAGCCTGTGCTAAACCCCACACAAATCTTGACTCCCTCAAGCGGGCCATAGTCAAGACAGTGACGGAATTAGATATGACAACCGTGCGTGCAGCTATTGATGACTGGCCTCGTCGTCTGAAGGCCTGTGTTCAGGCCCAAGGAGGCCATTTTGAATGAAATTGACAAATGTAAATCCTGATTGTGTGTACTTCATTTTAATATATAATTTATTTAACTTTCGTTAGTATATTTTATGTAGATAAGGATTATTACAGTAACATAACTTAGTAACCAACTAGGTAGCGTTATCATTCATAACGCGTTATTATTGCTATTTAGAGTACTTTATCATCCATAGTTTTACTTTAAAATAAATAAAATTGTTACCACTCAATTTTCGGTTCTGTTTTTGAAGAGATGACAATGACAAAGGCATTTTCATTTACCAAATGCATCACTAGTTTATATAAACTAGTATTTATACATATATAATATATATATGGTAAAACTATCACACATAATTTGTGTGATATTTGTGCTACTTGACTACTTTTCTATAAGCAGTGATATCCATGAGTCCAATAATTAGTGGTAGTCTTAATGAATAAAAACAGCTTTAAATGTGGCAAAAAGTGAATAGGTATTTAAACACTGAGTATTGTAACAAGGCTCTTTTGAATCTGTTCTTTCTCTCCTAATAGCTGCAGTAAGGTGTTAAGTAAATATGGTAAGTGCTTTTCAATTACTTATTCCCATAGTAATTAATTACTCTGAGGGCAGCATACTACCCGCAGCTACAGATCTGGTGCCATGTTTTTGGCTCATTTGAGATAAGATACTCTTTTGATTGACTGATAATAAATATTTGTCTTACAGTTGCCAGAAGAATTTTACATATTTTAAATTACTTATAAATCTTATAATATTAATTTTTATATTTAATTTTAGTTTTAATGTTAAATTGGTAATCCCTGTAAGTTTGTAGTTAATTGGTAGTCCCGGTACAGTAATTGCCATATATATTTTATCACACCATATATTTTATTATTCTTAAGGTTTCGAATGTATCACATTATCAGTGATCAGCTTGTGACCACGGATGTTGTGATACATTTGAAACGTCAGGCACACCTCAGGTGAATAATTTTCAGTTGTGCGCGATTAAGTCCCGTTTACCAATAACAATGTGTAAAAATCGATCAATATACCATATATTTTGTATTGTGTACAGAACTATTTGGCCAATTTGGCTGACGCTGACTGTACCAATTATCTGATTTAATAAATATCACCGGTATGTAGTATAGATCATCAGGATGGACATTGGCTATATTTTATCACGCAGATCCACCTGCCTTTATCGTAATACACTGGCGGAATCGCCAGGGTAGCTAGTGCTATAAAAGTACATTTTAATGACAAAGGTTTCAAATCTTGGCTAGAATGAAAGGTACTCAATGCTAGCTTATCATACACGGCCAAATATGTCAATTATATTATATTACACAAAATATAATACCAATATATTTCCCCTTGTTTACACACATACAAACACTAGGTATTACGTACATAGCCATTTTGGTTATGTAGTGATATGCGCAACAATTAATCAGTTACAACACTTGAGATCCCATATATTCCATAATAGTAGTTGAAAATGTAATAAACAATAACAAAATAACTTTGCAAATATTTAATTATATTTCCCAAATGTCAAATTCCCTCAAAAAAATCTTGCAACACCAACAAAATCGGTGTTTCTACATGACGATGTTTTTAACTTTATTATTATTGCAACAATCCACACTTACTTTTGATGGCAACAATTGATTTGTAGATTCTAAACTTGAATAACGCCAAATTGAACATATAATAACGAATTTAGTAACTTCTCAACGCAAAATCAAGAGAACTCTATGAAATTCGACGCCATTATTCTACTTTTCAGGGTAAAATCGTATTCTATTCTATGTGCAATGATTTGTACCATAACGTAGATGTTGCCAGTAGAAATATTTTTCCCCGTTCAAAATTAGATGTTCGATTTGTTTTCCATTCATTCCATAAAGTATAAAAATCTAGATTTAATATTAGGTAACTACTAAATAAAACCATACAATACAAACTATGTTCTTGTTAACTTAGGTTAGTTTTTATTACAAAGTAAACGTTTATAAATGTCAACCTTACTGAAATGTTATAGAGATCATTTTTGTGCAAAATAATAAAAAAGTTGAAAATAGCATGTCCTTGAATGTGACACACATCACACATAGGACAATGACTCATGAGGGTTACTATGACTTCTACTCACCTCACGTTCTTTTCACTTTACTTCTTTGTGAAATTATTACAATGAACGGTTAATAGAACGGGTAATAATATACATTATAAGACTACGTTCATACGAATGTGAGATATATATACACGATAAAGGCAGGTGAATCTGCGTGATAATCGGATGCTATTGATATTTACAAAGAAACTGTCTAGACTTATTTCTTAATTTTTTTTTTATTATATATTATTAATGTTTTGATGACCCTATTGTGAATTTAAGTACGTAATAATTTCTTAATTTTTACATGTCTACAGCAATTCAATATTTATTTAAAAGAATAATAATAGCATAAATAAATTGCTCTAAATAATTAACTTAATAAAATGCTATAACTGACGATTAGAAAGTGCTTGTTGCTAGGCCTATTTGAATAAAGAATATTTTGACTTGACTTGACAAAAATTCATGAATGATGTTATTACTTAATAAGGTACAACGAGAAATTAATATTACTTACGGTTACTCGGGCATGTAATGTAACGAGGAAGGATAAAAGTATTGGACATGAATGTAGAGACTAGGCAGGCCAAGGAAAAGGTGGATGGATTATGTGAAAGACGATATGAATACGAAGGATTTGATTGAAAAGATGACGCGTGAGCGTGACGGAGATGTATGGAAGAAAAAGACATGCTGCACCGACCCCAAATAAATGGGACAAGAGCAAGTGAATAATGATTACTTTCTGATTTTAAAAAAACTATATAAGACACCATAACATAGTACAAATCTTATGTTTGGAAGGAACATGATAAAAACAGATTTCACATAGTATTTCAAAATATACAATGTTAATTCGTGTTTATCTAAAGATCTTTATTTTATCTTTGAAAGTATCAAATGTAAATCGAGAAAAGAGTGGTTTTTAGTATCGTAGTACGGGATATTTTCGTCTTATCGATTGTAAAACTACCGTTAGTACTATTTCCAGCATTACACTACGATCACAACCTAAAATATTTATTTTCTATCCTTCTCAAAAAATCAATAACTCCTTGTAATTTAGACAACTTCAGCTTCCTGTTGGTTCTGAGCAAGGAAGATAAAATTCGGTTGTTCTATTTCACTCGCACTTGTGCAAAAGACCATTGGAAACGTCAAAAAAGTAACTTATGCATTTATTGCTTGCCATAAAGCTATAACATGTATTTAAAAATATTAAATAAAAACTATATCCTGTTATAAATACGAATCTGCGAATATATGACCCATTTCATGTTTGGTTTTCTGATGAAAAAATATCCAATTTCGTGTTCTGCATCGCACTATCGAAGTTTTTTAGGTACTATTCTATATAAGAGAGCTTTTACAGATTTGCTTTGGGAGGTCCGTAGCTACTCAGTAAGCCGGTGTCGGCAGGGAGCCGGTCTAATTCCTTGCCATCAAATATGTTGAAGCGTATAAAGCAATTCATATATGGTAAACAATTAATTGTCAAGAAAAATGATAAAGAGAGACACTGGTCTCACCCATACTGAAGTAGCTGATTTGACTTCCTCTTTTATTAATCGCTTGAAGATGTAATGTATATTTTTTTTGATTGACATTTTTTTAAACCAATTACTTATATTTATATGGTGAAAAAACTTGAAAATAATGATTCTAAAAATAAATTAAAATAAAGAATGGCCTTTAATATGTTATGTAGATTTATAGTATGATCTGTCATTCTAAATGTAGTTAATTTATTTTGCACTTGTTTAGGTTCAATGTTGTTAGAAATATTATTTTGGCTAAGGAGAAGCTATAAATTAATAAAATTATGAAGTATATAGACTTTTATGAAATAATGTCGTAATAACAAAATATTCACACGATGTCTCTCAGAATACTACGGCTGATTAAAAATTCGATTTTTAACGACTTTTTATAAGTAAATAAACTTATTTTATTTAATACATCATTATAAGTTATGTTTCACGTTAGAGATAAGAACAAAAAAGAGAGTCAAAGGCGCTACATCGGTATGTGTGAGACAAGTCTCATTTCATTTGCAGATTTTGTATGACAGTATTTTTATTTTATCCATTTTATATTAAACCCATACATGGCGACTTATACAAGGCGACATATTCAGATGGTGGAGGCTTAAGCCGGCCCCCCACCACGACCGGTTTCCCGTGTAGCAACGGACTCCCCATGCAGTTAGATACGCGTTTTGTATTTATGCTGCCAAGTTCAAAAACTTCATAAGCGCGATGCAGACCCGGCAATCTGATTGGTTGGTTTATGTGACGTAGGACTGAGGCAATGTGGGTCAGGTCCGGTCTGTGAGCGAAGGTGTAGTCTGACTGTTGCATTTTGCATTACAATAGTAGAGACTTTAATTGCACTCTTATAAGGAAAAATGTAAAGTTTTACCAACTTTACTTGGTTTGATAGTGAGTAATTTTGTTTCAGGCATACCTAAAAATATTTCAATACCAAAAAGTTAACAAGGATAAATTTTATGTTAAACTAAATCTAACTCCAGATTTTCTTTTCTACGCGACTCTATAGCGGAGGTTTATTCAATTTCTTTCATTGCACTCCGCATTTTATGCACGTTACTGAGAAACAGTTTGATATTCAAATTAATGTCAATTTTTATAATGATTACTACACTATAAAATATATAACTGTATGGCAGCTATTCAATAAAACCTTTCTGATTTTTAACTAAAACGTTCCTTATTTCATTACTACTAATTTCGTTTCATGATTCAACCAACTGCGACTGCCACCCACGTACCGTAAACGTAGTCCTACGTCATGCAACGTAAAAGGAATCGACGTCTCTATAAATAGTTTCTTCAACGTGAAAATTATTTTAAGCTACTGCTTAGAAATGCTGCATTTTCGTATTTTCTGACATTGTTTTCATTTTTAAAGGAAGAGATTTCGGATGATTGTCCTGTTTTTCTTCCTTGAACTTTTTATTCTTGTTAGAATATGTGTCTTCGGGATGTTGTGTGTGGTGGTGGTTTCGAGTTCTAAACCTTTATCTTCTGGTAAATCACGTGCACCTTTTCTTGCTGGGCGTCTACTATATATAAGAGCATACCCACTTAAACTTAAATCCTTACTAAACTTCTATTTCATTCGATGAACGTGGACTAGTTGTAATTAGATAATTTGATGGGTACACGTAATTAATCATCAATAATCACCATTTCATCAATAAAAACTGCGTTCTACTGAAATTTCAATTTGCGTGTTTGAATTCATGATACTTGCGGTGTATGTGAATCACATAATCACATATTGTATAAGTCTAGTTACAAATATCATAACTTAAATGAATGTTCTATGTTTGATTAGGTATGCTGTTATGTTATGCTGTCTACAGCAAAACAAAACTTATCAACATGCATTCGAATTTCTCTCGTCTGCACATTTTCAACCTTAATATGACAAAGTTCATGCTCACGAATATCATGATCATATTATTATACATAACTAAAAACCCTCAAAGCCATTATGTAAAGGGCCTTTGAAGGGCTTTTGTAAGAGTCATTGTGTATTGAAATTAGTGAGTGAAACTATTCATATGAAAGGATACATACAAAAGTGCAATTTAAATTTGTTTTTTTTTTTTCATAGCGACAGCAGAAATTCACACATATTTTTTGTCTGTGAACACCATACAATTAAAGCTACTCAGATGAGTGTTATGTGCTCTAATGTGATGTTTAATAAACTATACCACCTTACACCTTACGGAAGACTGCAGGCATAATAGCATCACTACTTGCTCTTTAGGTATGTGGTGTTGTATTCTTGGTGGTGAGTAAAGTTGTCAGAGCTTCATAGGATGCACTGTATTTAAGAGCTACATATGTCTCTATTGCCAGCTGTCAAAATATTAAAACCTCAAGCCAATAATGGGTCGGCAACTCGCTTCCGATTCTGGTTAGAGTTGCAAACATCCATAAGCTACGCTATATCTCCTTAACATCAGGCAGGCCTTAAGCTTGTTTGCCACCGACGTTATATAAAAATTCCTGGGCAGTCCTTGTTCCCCTAGAGTGCACCATTAGAACAATTAATACGTTTAACAAATTTAGCCTTGTTCGCCTGACTTTAAATTAGTAGAGTTAAAGAGGTCAAAAAGAAAAATGTTATAAAGGGCGAACATTTACATTTTAAATGTTTAAATTAGGATGAAATTCAATTAAATGTTGAATTTCGAATTAATTATGATCTCTAACAGTTTTGAAGTAAATACAAACGTACTCGTACATGTTAAAAGAATATCTAAGCAAATTCTGGTGCTTTGTTAAAGCAATTTGAACAAGCTGCCCCCTGGCTTCTATACCGCTGTCTTTCATTCAAAGTATTCAGACATGCAGTATATTACACACGTAGCATAGCAACCTATGCTTACAGTGGCACTTTGAAAACATCATAGAAAAGTATGAGCTCACAACATCTTTTCCACCTTTATCTTTTCACTTGTGCATCGCATGCACGTATACGTTCAACTACCGTGAACAGTTAAGGTGCATCTACCTTTAACTATTTACTAAAGCCAGTATGAAGCGTTTTTCATCCTAAATCTTGAATCTGACTTTTTCCGAATTTAAATAACTCAAGAGAGTGATAGGACGATGACAATGGTATTCAAACCTTTAATAATTGGTTATGAATATACTAGTTTTATGTTTAATATAACAATTTATTATTATGACACAGATGATAAATACGTAATTAATTGCCAATCATACACAAATTGAACTAGCCCCAACCACATAGTAAGGTTAATAAGAATTGTGTTATAAACTTGTGGAACTAGCCTTAAATACAAAGGAAATATCCAAGATTCAGAAACAATTCATCCCCACAGAAATATTTGCCCTTATCGGGATTTCAAGCTTTAATAATGACAATACTGTGCTATGTATATAGGTAAGTTGAGCTATCATTGTTTTCGAATTTTGACACTTAACCAACCAACTATCAATTTGAAATGAAACCAAAGTTCTTCGTAAGCTTCAAATTCATATTTGTAGGGATATGAGTATTCCCAATCTTTATAGTCAATTAGTACAGGCAGCAAAATTTATTAACCGCCGTCAATAGATAATCCCCTTAACAGTGCATTGAAGAAACCTGATTCGATTCAACCCCTCCATAGATATCACAGAGTAGTGTGAACCAGATGCAACATCTATTACAAGAATGCTAAATTCACAAACGATATTGAGTACTCGTTTTATAATTAAATAGCTTTTTTGACGATATTGGACAGAGTGTTTTGCCTTTCGCCGATGATTCACTTTGCCAACTAACTATTAGTTAGTTTTTGTATGATAGCCTTGCATTTGGTAGAATTATTTTAAAGTAGATTATCATAATGCCTTCTGGGCTACTTATTAGTAGCCAAATTTTTAACATTAAACGCATAACGTTTCCTCAGTACAACAGTTCCCTGTTCTTACATTAGCCTTTGAAATAACAAGTACTATGGTGTCACAGGTCATTAGAAACATGAAAAAGGGCAAGTCTCCGGGACATGATGGACTAAGTATTGAACACCTACAGCATGCAGGTCCACAACTGAATAGAATACTAGCTATGCTTTTTACTCTTTGTGTGCGCCATTGTTACTTGCCAGGTGATCTTATGAAAACTATTGTGACTCCGCTTATCAAAAACTCGTCAGGTGACATTGCTGATAAGGAGAACTATCGGCCTATCTCGCTGGCTACGGTGGTTGCAAAAGTGTTAGATAAAATACTAGACGTGCATCTTAGCCGACATATACAACTTTGTGAAGCACAGTTTGGCTTTCAGGAGGGGCTATCGACTGAAAGTGCAATCTTAACACTTAAGCACACTGTTGATTACTATGTCAAGAAAAACTCCTATATATGCGTGCTTCTTAGACTTGTCCAAAGCTTTTGACTTAGTGTCATACGATCTACTCTGGGACAAGCCAAGGGAGACGGGTGTTTCACCCGAGGTTGTGAATCTTTTCTCATATTGGTATAGTAACCAAAAAAATAAAGTGAGATGGGCAAATGTTTATTCTGACGAGTATTCACTTAAATGCGGTGTGAGACAGGGAGGGTTAACATCGCCACGTTTGTTTAACTTATATGTGAATGAGCTGATCGGCGAACTGAGTGGTGTGCATGTCGGTTGTCGTGTGGATAATGTAAGTGTAAACAACATAAGCTATGCGGACGATATGGTGCTGCTCAGTCCGTCATTTTATGGGTTGCAAATATTAGTGAATGTATGTGTAAGATATGCGGTGACGCATGGCTTGAGGTACAATGTAAAAAAGAGCGAGTTCATGATCTTCAAAGGTAAAAATAAAGTGCCATATTACATACCACTGCTTCTTTTAAACAATGTGCCAATAAAGCAGGTATCACAGTTCAAATATTTGGGTCATATATTGAACGATGATCTCAAAGATGATAAGGACCTAGAGCGTGAGCGAAGGTCATTGTCAGTGCGTGGCAACATGCTGGCACATAGATTTACTCGCTGTTCTGTGCCTGTAAAGTTAACTCTTTTTGGAGCCTATTGCCAAAGTTTTTATACAAGTGGTTTATGGGTCAGTTTCACGCAGCGAGCGTATAGTGCACTAAGAGTGCAATACAATAATGTTTTCAGGGCCCTGTTTCGACTCCCCCGCTTTTGTAGTGCGTCAGGAATGTTTGCGGACGCAGCTGTGGACGACTTCTACGCCATAATGCGCAAAAAGTCTACATCCATTATAAGGCGTATGCGGGGGAGTGGGAACAGGATCCTGGAGATGATCTCGGACAGGGTGGACTCTGCCGTCCTCGCCCGCTTTATGGATCTCCACGTGAGGGGTGATCGATGAGGGGAGGGGACTTTTTTGTGTGTGGACCCGATGTGTTTATATTATATAACATAGATTATAAGTGGCTTGTTATTAACAAAATATGGAACTTGTTTTCTGAAATAAATGATTTTTATTTATTTATTTTTTATTAGGCAAATAAGAATTTTGTTATAAGTATAGCAACAGAAATCTCACATGTGACAGATTCCAGACATATGCGGCGAAGAGCGAAGCAAGGAGGAGCGTGTTAGGTAAACCTTGAGTAAACAGCGCACGAAGCCGAGAGCGATCTGCGGTAGCGGCTTGCGAGTGCCAGAACTAACTTTTTTTAATATTTATAAAAAATATTCATATATATCGCGCTTAATCACATTGTTAATACATAATAATTAGAAAATAAAACCCTGTTTTATAAAACTATAAAATGTTTATTAGTTACTTAAACTAAAACGTTCTACTACCCGAAATGTGTTTGTAAAGTGACTTAATAAAAACAGACCAAACGTTTGATAAGTTTCTTGATAAGCAGACACATGGTCATTCAGCGAAATAAAATTATGCGAAAAACTGGTTGCGTGCCGATAATCGGCAATACAATTTTCGGCAATAATTTAGAGAACCCGATATCGGACTTACTTTGACTACTCCACTTTTACCAGGTCAAATACAAATCGGTGTCTTCTGAACAACTGCAAGTTCAAGCAAGATAGATATGTAATATATTTTTATCATGGTAGGTGTTATTTATTTAGTAATATGTACCTAATAAGATTTATTGACCTTTTTATACATTGTTTTTGTATCCATTTAAATATTTATAATATGAAAAACCATAGCATTTAAAAACTTTTACTTATAGTGAAACCGAGTCTATTTTTTATAGAAACAGTTAGTGTAAAGTAACGTTCGTAGCACACACTCATACACACACCCACACACACACACACACACATACATACATACACACACACACACACACACACACACACACGCGCACACGCACACACACACACACACACACCACACACACACAAACCGCGTGCGCACATACACATAGTTTAGCTTGATGCAACAAAATTTTATTTATTTAAATTGTATTCATAGCATTACGCAAAAATTGTATAAATAGAAATATTAGTGTAAGTTAAAATAAAATTCACTTGAATACCATTCTTGTTAAATATTGTAACTTAAAATACATTTATTTCTAAATGTATACTGTTCCCAAAATTGAAGTGGAAGAGCGGGATTTCCTGATACAAGTATATTTTATTACTTAATAGGAAGTCTCAACCGACCTTGTATCTGCCCCATGAAATAAGAAATAAATATTTTCATTTTCATTTTCATTTTCATTTTCATAGCAACATATTTAATAAAGCGTTGAATTTTTAAAATATATTTGGCAATAAAAAAGCTGCAATATTTTTCAGGATGCCTCTATTTCTTTACCCTAACCTAACGTTCTACATCACGCTATCGAAGTTTCTTAGCTCGCTTCGTATATAAGACGACTTCCAATTTAAGTTTCCAGGGAGTCCAGTACCTCACGGTAAAGCGGTTCTGTGCAGCCTCTTCACATAAGTGCACACACACCCAAAATCTGACCCTGTCTCATGTTGCATGACTTCAACATTTGCCATTCTGTCGACTAGAAGAAATTGCTAGACTGTATTTGGATACCTACGACACTGTAGAATGACGAATGCTTGAACTTGAGGAAGACTGCTTACAGCACTGATGTGGTAGATTTGACTCCTCTTTTGTTAACTTGGAAATGTTTTTATTTTATTTATTTCAATTAGTATAACACCGTATTTTATTCACTTTGATCACATTTTGGGGCTACAATGTCCGCTTTATATTGACTGTCTATACTGTGTGTAATTGGATCAATCTATCTGCATTCTGATTGACCGAATGAGTGCGAAGTGCAAGCGAAGCGCCTCCGTTTTATCTTGGGAAAAAATGCTTTTGTATGTCTGTCCAGCGTATTTCCGGCTGTTATTAGGTCTCTATTCTCAACCAATTCTTGTGAAATCTTTTGAGCGGGTTCGATATATATATGGAATTATTTCGTCGATTCAGTTTAAGGATTATTTTTAAAAATGGCGGAGCCATGAGGGTTGAGAACATAAAATACATCACTTGAGAGGTCCCAGTACTGCACAAATTTGCACTTCCGCGGGACAACGCTCTGGACATCATTGGTGTCATGAATGAATATTAAAATATATATATAAGCATATATATACATTTCGGTAATTTTTTAGTCTAGAAAAATATATTGATTCGCGAAAGTACCTATAGCTAGCTATATAGGTAGTATTTGGCTAATATTTAAAGGCTTATCAAAAATAGAGCTAAAAACCTACAAAAATGCTAATTTGCACACCAAAAAATCTAATCGCACGGCAAAACACGGTATAGTTTTTTTGGTGTGCAATTTAGAGTGCATTTTAGTATTTTTGATAAAGTATTATAAATATCCTCTAGTATTTCACTATTTATTATGATATAACGAAATCAATAATAATAGAGTTGAACATGACGTCCGCAAATACGTATCTACAATATCCATTTGACTATATGTATATTGTATAATTGTTTCCTAGTTTCCTAGAATACCACATTTAAGCTAGTTATGTATCAAATAACGTTGATTTAATAAGTTAAATCTAAATATAAATACTTATTTCCTTATTTATAGACAAAAAGTTAGAGTAACGAATTGGTATTTGTAGTGTTTTTAAGAATTAATAACTGAAAGTATTCTTGTCTAGATAACGCTTGTCTAGATAGTTCGTAGTAACGCAGTTGGCGCCGTTCCGAATGATTAAGTTTTGGGACATTGTGAAATTATGTGCTGAATAATAAATGTATCTTTATTATTATTTGTTTATAATCTAATTCATTTTTATTGCTTCATATCATTTTCAATATATCTGTTATTATAGGGAATCTTTGTAGTATTATTATTTCCTTTTGGGTAACTATACGTTTCAATGGTAACACTAGACCTGCGCGCGCATTTCAAACGTCAGTGAGTTGACCTGTCAACTCAACAAAACTAAAAAATATTAATGCACAAAATTATTAAAATATTACGTAATTTATACGTTTAAACGATTGTATACAACGAATAATACGTCGTGCAGGTGATATGTTGTCATTAATACTACTAAATACTATTTAGATTCACCTGGAAAGACTGTTTAGATTTTGGAGTGATAATTTGCGTGATAATATATTTTTGTGTCGTAAAACATAACAATTCGACTTGAATTATTATTTAAATGCATTTTATACATTTACTTTATTTATGTTTTCATATACGTTATTATTCTACGGAATTTAAGTCAGAATTGAGTGGTTATGATGTAAAATTTGACTAACGCAGCATGCAACATACAAAAATTATGGAGTGAAAACATAATAAAAATTTTACTTAAAAGAATAATGTGATATGTATAAAAAAACTGTTTATTTCAGTAAAATTAACAATAAATTATATGAAAATCACTTATCTCATCTTAAATAGCAAAAGATTAAGGAGTTGCTAACTATTCTAATCTAATGATACATTGTGTATTTTAATGTTATTTTAAGTTGTAGATTTTTCGGGCCTATGTATTTGTCTACACTTGAAAACATGGATCAAAACATTGGAAAATTTTCTTGTTAAATTCATTTTTAAACAAATATTTGTGTTTTTTTAACTAAGTTTTGTAAGGCTTATTACTTAATATTATTTTATTTTCTTATCCTGTTTTAGTGACAAAATGAACGCTGGGAATTCCGGTGCAGTGTTCTTTTTGGGTACCAGAGCACACTATCAGGTAGGCACACTCAAGATCATCAACCTAGCATTATCTCTGTGTGAGCTCGCTTCATCGTCGGCCTCATCTTTGCCCCCAGGCCAGATGCAGGCCAAGAGTAATTCCATTTTCAAATAAAAAAAGTACAGTTGTATCCTGAAGGATGCCTGAAGGAGTCCATATGTAATCCCAAGAATAGGTGTAGGCACTAGTTTTTACAGAAGCGACTGCCATCTGACCTTTCGACCCAGAGGGAAACTAGACCTTATTGGGATTAGGCTTGTCAAGTAAGTGGGCAACTTGAATGTTAAAAGTTCTCAAGCCGCCAAAGGCCTCTTACTTGGCTTAATGCCTGCTGTCATAGATAGCAGCCGGGATCATTGGTTTAACATGCCTTTTAAAGTATGGGAGCACTCAGCTAGTACCTCAAAGCGGTCGCCGATCCAAGAGTTGGCCCCGGCCGACGTTGCTTAACCTCGCATACCACGCACGGTATGTGAGCGCCGCTGGGCCACGAGCGCACCTCAATGCAGTCACCCATCCAAGAGGTGACCCCGGCCGACGTTGCTTAACCTCGCATATCACACACGGTATGTGAGCGCCGATGGGCCGCGAGCGCTCCTCAATGCGGTCACCCACCCAAGAGTTGACCCCGGCCGAGACGTCGCTGAACTTCGCATACCGCACGCGGTTCACGGGCGACGCTGGGCCACGAGCGCTTACGTTAGTTTTGATATTAAAGGAGCTCCACGCGCTAATCATCGATTTTTGACGAGTTTTGAGTTGATATTCCTCCGTCAAAACTATTGATATCTAGACACGCGGCAGCGTGTCCAGCCAAGTTCACCCCAGGAACTGGCGGACAGCAGCCGCGTGTTATATTATACGAACCGTTTGGAGCCACTTTTGACCCCCTAATAACTCCAAAACTATTTTATATAAAAAATTACATTTGGTACATGTATTAAGATCCATTAGAACAACTAGAACTCCAAATTTCATAAATATAGGTTTAATAATTTATGAGATATTAAATTCCAAAAAACGGCATTTTTACCACTGACTGACTGACTGACTAGTAATCAAAAATCTAACCCACTTCCAGATGACCTAGAAAGCTAAAATTTTACATGCAGCTTGGTAATTGTGTGTGTACGATAGAAAAAATCAGAAAACAGTGTTTTTTTTATTAGTTTTATTATTATTACTATTTATGCTAGTTACCTCAGAACTCCGTCATTTTTTAACCGATTTGGAAAATTCTTTTTTTGTTTGAAACCGTATACTTCAGGGGTGGTCCCATAGTTATCAGGTAGGAATCTGATCATAGAGTCCTGGAGAAATCGAGGGAACTCATCAATTATTTAAGGTTCACCTATAGCGAGTTGGTTATTTTGTATAGTAGCTCATGCATTCGCTCTTAAAAAGCACCATTTGGCGAAGATTGAAAAAAGTAATGAATGATATCCCATCAAAAACATAAATGTGAAAATGGGAGCCAAGTTCAATATTAAGAATATGCGATGCTTGGTTGAGCCATTTGATACCACAAAAGCTGTCGGATATTTAAGAAAACTGCCAAGTTAAAGCTCAAAATGCATAAAGCCGCAGTAAATTAGTTTTACTGTAAACAATGTAGTGCCGGACTTGGCACCATTTCAGAGAACCTACGGAACTTGGCACCCATTTAGATCTCAATTCTTTTGTCGGTGAGGACGACAACCAAGCATCGCGTATTCTTAATATTGAACTTGGCTCCCATTTTCACATTTATGTTTTTGATGGTATTTATGACACAAAGGTTGGTCCTTTATCTACATTTTCAAGAACCGAATAATGGATAAAACGAATTTTTTTTTATGTTTTATTCAAACATGGTCCAAATTAAATCTTCAGAATCAGAATCAGAATATTCTTTATTGCCACAATTAACACCAAAAAGAAAATGCATGGTAGTTACAAAAAAGTCATAGAAAATAAGGTAATTACAAAAAAAACAAGACAGTTAAAAAAAAAGGCTTAAAATTAACAAAAGTATAGCAGAGTAAGTAACTATGAGAACAAAATTAATAAAAAGAGGCAATGGGTCTTAGTCTCTAGTGCTGACCCCAAAGGACCAGCGCTGGTTTTCAGACCGAGCCCTAGTGTTGTCGGTCGCAGGAACTAGAAAAAAAAAATATGTTGGGTTTGGTTGGTACTGTGCTTTAAGGAGTAGCATGGTAACAAAATAAATAAATAAAAATTAAGTACAACAGAACAATATACATATATACTCGTAGACAAAGGAGAATGTAAATAAAATAAATCGCAACCAGTAAATGTGTGTGTGTGTGTGTCCATGTGTTTATGTATGAAAATTATGTGCATACTTATGTGAGAATGTGTGATTATGAGAGAAATATGGAAAAGAGAAGAGAAAGAGAGGATCGTTAAGAGGGAGTACACAAAGTGCGCTGCATGTCTAACAAATGACATTGGACTGACCGTTTGTATTTTAACAGTGCCATAGGTTCTCGCAGAGGTGGTGGTAGATCATTCCAGACTTTTGCTGCTGCGAATTTAAAACTCCCTCTGAAGAATGCTTTTTTTTAATATTAGTATGTTATTTATCCCACTATCCCACTAATATTATAAATAAATGCTAAAGTTTAGTTGTTTGGATGTTTGTTAGTCAATCACGCAAAAACGGCTGAACAGATCAAGATGATTTTTGTATACTAATAGTGTATAATCTGGATTCACTTATAGTATACTTTTTGCCCCGATGATTTCCCCCCAAAGGGATGAAATCGGGGGTGGGGAATTACATTTGTGGTGTTCCCAGGTGCTTAACCAGCCCGACCGTTCCTATGAGAACGGGAATCCGCCGCAGAACGAGGCCTACCGCGAGTCCTCAGCCACCCTCTACGACACGGACGCACAAAACAACGAAGTGCGCAACGGCTGGTATAACAACTCGACGGAGATCGGTGAGTTTTGAATATGGAATGTTCTGAAACGCGCTATCGAAGTTTTTTGACTCGGGTATATATATATACATACACCCTCAAGTCACTTCTATAGCTGCGTCTTTCTTTCTCCTATGATTAAAAAAGGATGGTGTAAAGAACATTTATCGAGTCAACAGCTACGTTCTACGACACTTACGCACAGAACAACGAAGTGTATCCGCCACTGCATAAAAATAGTGCGGGCCAGAGATCCCCGAGATCCTAGATTTAATTTAAATATTTTAATTGTTAAAGCAAACGAAGACAAAGACACGGGAGTGAAGAGGCGCGCTAAACGACGACCGAGCGAGACGGCGCTATGCGAGGACATGAAACCGGCGCAGTTGAATGCGACAGACAAGTAAGAAAGAGTCATACTTCACTTTTCTCAGTATTGGATTAATTGATTACACTTTTTGCTTAGTTGGTAGTGATACTAGTGATCTTGCCCACGAAGCCGAGCGCCCCAGGTTCGAATCCCGGTCAGGGCATTTATTTTTGTTATGAACACAAATATTTGTTCCTGAGTCTTGGATGTTTTCTATTTAATGTAAGTCTTTATCTATCCATACAAGTATGTATTTGTGTAGTACCCATAGCTGTTGGAGCTTTGCTTAGTTTGGGACTAGGTCGATTTGTGTAATATTGTCCCCCATTGTTTATTAATGACAAATAATACGCCGTCGAAATTTTATAATAAACGAATCATGATGATAGCCTAAGTAGGCAGAAGATAACTGACAACAGTGCCAACCTATCAAGTTAGAATATTTGAAAACCCCTCCACATTTTATTTCATAGTTCATAATCTCGAAAACGGCTGAACCGATTTTAATAAAACATGTCTTAGAACCATACCTGGAATACCTGCTTACAAATAAATAAAAAATATTTAAATTATTTCACTGGTTTAAGAGCTACGATGACACAGACAGATACACACGTTAGACTTATAATTATAACACCGCTACTTTGCGTTCCGCGTCGGGGAATAAAAAAAAGCCCTGGTGAAACGTCACACTGTAATGTATATTTAAATACTTATAGTTATACCCCCTTATTCATAAACGTCCATCAAGCCTCTATTAGTTAACACGCCGCTAAAGTTGGTTTGTCCTTATCAGTCACTTTGACATTTAGGTATGTTTGTGAGAAAGGGGCAAAACAACTTTTAGTTAACAGAGGTTTGTAAAGTTTTATTAATAAGGGGGTTAATGTTTATTGTATTGAACATTTCCAATTATAATAACTTTGAGTAAATTTGCTATAGAAATTAATTTAATTTGATTTAATATAACAACATTATTAGATGCTGTCAGTACAAATGTCCATACGACTAATATCTGTGTTTTTGTTTACGGTAGCGGCACACCAAAGTCCAAAGGGCGCCGTCTGTCGCTCCTTGGCGCTATAGCGTCCCTCGGACGCCGCAAGCGTCGCCTGCAGTCGCACTCCGCCTGCTACTTGCGTCGTCTGGAGACCGCGCTCACCACATGCACCTATCGCGAGTCGTGCCGGTGCTTCGAGTGTCAGGTAAGGTCATAATAGAACCCTAAAAGGAACAAATATAACGATCCGGTTTTGTACCAAAGAAGCGCGTATACTCGAAAAGATAACTACAGAGAGAGAGTTACCTGTGTATATACCATTGGGTGTATCCAGCGCCACGTATTCTTTATTAGACTGTTCTCTTGCGTTTTACCCTAAGACAAAAAAAGATGAAATAAATAATAATAATAATAAAATTAAGAAAGAGACGCAGCAGTACGTTGGAGCGAGTGGGTAGTTAGCATTTGAGCTCCGGCGGCACTACGTTTCTTCGAATGAGCTAGTAAATTGGTTCACTTTATCAAAAAGCTGCATCGATGTCTATTGTGTGAGAGAGGGCTGCGTAGTAAAGCAAAAGTTTCCGTCTAGACAGCTAGACACTTCATTACCTACATAAATCGGCGCTATAGCGTACCTCGGGCGCCGCTAGCGTCGCCTTGAGTCGCACTCAGCCTGTTACTTGCGCCGTCTGGAGACCGCGCTCACCACCTGCACCTACCGTGAGTGAGTGCAATAAAATGATAAAATATTATGTCATTGTTAGCGATTGATTTGATATTCGTCGAGCGGACACGTTGAGATAAGGATACAATACTTACAGCGGCTACTATGATTCAGACTACGAGACAGAAGTCACCCAAACACAACACGGCCTTCCCCCTTCTTCCATCGGACATCCAGACGCGTCTGGATGTCCGATGGAAGAAGGCTGGCTACCATCCTTACCTGGTCGAAATTCCTCTAATTCGAACCAAGCGCTTTGCATCTTCTTTCATAATGCGCACTTCTAAGGTTTGGAATTCTCTGCCGGCGTCTGTATTTCCAAGTGCATATAACCTAGACCTTTTTGAGGCACGAGTGAATGGGCATCTTCTGGGTGAGCTCGCTTCATCGTCGGCCTCATCTTTGCCCCCTGGCTAGATGCTGTCCAAGAGCACACACACACACAAACAGTAACAGAATATATGGACCAGAAAAGTAATATTTAATAATTATTATGTAAAAAATACTCTGTGACATTAATGACATTATATACTGACGATCCTGACGGAGATACTAATACTTATATGACATTGTTATTTATATCATTTTTAAATTTAACGTGTATTTCTGATTTCATTATTCTATTAAATTACATTTATAATTTGTTGACATATGTACCTAGGTACGGTCACGGACTAATTGTTGAACCATTTAAAGCTCACTTTATACTGGGCATTTATAACTAACTATGAGGCCCAGTATGAAGTGAGCTCTAAATGGCTCAACAATTAAAGTCGGTGAGACCCTATATCTGTTTAGTTTTGACGATCATAATAATGACTTCATGTAAGTTGACATACAATTGTAATTTATAATGTAATCTTATTATGAAATAAATGCATCTATTTATCTATCTATCTATGCTGGTTTGTGGTGTCGTAACACATTCGGTGCCGGTGACACGAAACCGTGTCATTTTTGTATGTATAATTGCCTTGTCGGCGGCTAATGTGTTAAAGGCCATAATACCAACCAGTTGGTGGCGCCAATTAGCGGCACGCGCCAGCGTTAGACTGGCACTACTGTTTATACGGATCACGCTGCACGGCCTGTTCCTATTTTTTTTTATACGACTCGCTTCGCTTGTTTTTTGGTGCGGTATAGTGCAATGTGCCAGTAAGGACTTGACACTAAAACTTATTTTCCAAGATTTTACATTTAAAACGCCATTGTTATTAAAATAGCTATCACAAAAAAAAACTATTCACTTAATCAATTATTTAACAATATTCTAGTCAGTAGTATTATAAAACATTTGAATGCCTACTACTTACATAAGGTAACAAACGTTATTGATACCCACTGTATGTAAAAACACCTTCACAATGTACATACTGGTCGATCAGCAGATCTTGTCTGAACACGTGGTAATCTGAAGCTGAAGGTATACCTTTTTATGTATTTAATATTCTTTTCCCCTCACTAGCTCGGAAAGCCGTCTTTTATCCTTTGAAACAAGCGGGTAAAAACGCATTTTATCCACAAGTGGGGAAAGTAATTTGACCTTGGAGCGTGTTTGAGTAGCTTTTGACAGATAACAAAACGTAAAACGCTCATTTTAATGGTTCGTTTGATATCAATTATCATTAAATAAATGGTTTGAGAATTTAATAAAAAATACCAAATTTAGCTTTATTTAATGAAGTCGTAAACCTTGAAATTCTATAAGTAACATTTTGATGACTGAGTATAATTGTAAACGCACAAGTTGAGTCGATGCAATTTCAAAACGCATCGTCAGAAATGTCATCATTGTCAATGTCAACTAAAATATACACAACTTGTCACAGACTCCGACTCGCGTAAATATTATACACAACATTCAGAGTTTTCTGTTATAATATCGTAAAAAAAACAGTAATTCCTGTCATGAAAATCATGCCTGTGGAACTGTGTTTTTGCATGATGCACTTTCCTCGCTATAGTGAGGAGAAAAGTTTTGTGTTACACACGGGTGCAAAGTTGTATTTTACTTCTCGTGTGTTGAAACACTCGCTACGCTCAGGATTCTATTTTAGAACCACTCGCTTCGCTCGTGGTTCAACTATAGAATCCTTTCGCTGGCTCGTGTTTCAATTCCACACTCGCGGGTAAAATACAACTTTGCACCCTTGTATAACAAATAACTATTTTTTACTGTGTCTTATATTAATGTTTTTTTTTTACTTTTATCATTTGACCAAATAAATTTTATGAAATTATTTTAATCCATTATTTTTACCGAATTGTCTGCACTTTTTATTATTTCTTATTTTGCTGCGCCCTATCCGGGTCCATGTACTGTACCTAGCATTAAGTTGCATGTGTTTTTATACTTGTTTGCAAATAAATAAATTGAATTGAAGGCCGGACGACTGATAACCCGTCGGGCCCGGCATGTCAGTAAATTGCATTAAGTAGGTGTCATTGATTAATTATTTATTTTTGTTTATTGTTTATTATGAAACAAACGGTAAACAGAACTATATGATAATAAATTTAATTAAAGATACGATAACTAATTAGATAAAGTAACGGTCAAAAGTTTGAATTCACCTGATAAAACTTTGATTTTCAATTAAATTATATCAAATATATATTTAGAATTTAAAACGTTTAGTTGGTTTAAATGACAAGAAAATAGTTAAAATATTATAAACGCGAAAGTTTGTAAGCATATGGATTCACATAAAAACTACTGAATGGATTTTAATGAAACTTTACAATAATATAATATAGCTTATACATCAGAATAACACATAGGCTACAATTTATAAAGATATTGTGTGAATTGTCGAAATACTAATCCTGCGCAGACGAAGTCGCGGGCACCAGCTAGTATTTATTTAAATAAATATCTGTTGGTGGAAATTAAAAGCTTTTTTGTTAGGTTAGGTTAGGTTACGCGAATTTCATTATAGTATTTGATACTTAATACTATAGATACACATAAAACTGGACTTGCATTTCTGCATAAACCCTGTTTCTGGGTAAAGACCCGTTTAAAAATACTGTATTCTATCTCTCCGTCAGAGGCGTATTTAAAGATTTGGCGCCCCGGGCCAGTTAACTTTACCGCCCCATATTAAAGTGACGATAAAGTATTTTATTAAAAAAAAAACAGCAATGGGTACCGATTTACGGCTTCGCCGCCCCGGACTATGGCCCCCTTGGCCCTGGGGTAAGCACGCCCCTGCTCTAAGTTTTACAATTAAGCTGCAGTTGACATTAGTCGGTCAGCAGGCCTTGTCGGCCCGGCGCGTGGTAATCTGAAGGCCAACTGATAACCCGTCGGGACCTATCGGTTATTGCATTAAATGCATGTGGCAATGGTTTGTATACCTACGTGCCATCAGGGCTTATTGCATATTTACTTGGAATACCGGCGGAACCGCTTTTTTACGGTTCCATAGCCAAATGGCAAAAAGCGGAACCCTTATGGATTCGTCATGTCTGTCTGTCCGTATGTCACAGCCGATTTACTCGGAGACTATGAGCACTACAATTATGAAATTTGGTAGGAAGGTGTATGCTATGAACTTCTACAGAATTTTTTTGTGAAATTCGAAAAGAATATTAAACTGGGGGGGGTGCAGCCCATATATGTAACAGGGGGGTCAACATTTTTTTTTCAATGCATATAGGCGTGTGGGTATCCATGGATAGGTCTTTAAAAATGACATGAGGTTTAAAAAAAACCATTTAAGTCAACCTCTGGTTGGAGCTGTCAAAGTCGTAAAAAGTGTGTCCCCCCTTTAATTTCCAAACTATTAAGTTTAAAGTTCTGAAAAAAATCAAGATGGTGTACATTAATAAATCCTTTCAACGATTTTTATTTGAACAAGAAAGGTCTAACGGTTTTTGAGTTATTGCTGAAAAACTGTCTTGCCCAAACAAAAGAGCGTAAGGGCCGTGAGTTTCCTATGAAGATACGACCTTTTTTGATTCAATGTATTGTATAGTGGTTCTAAATGTAGATTAAGAGGTGTCGGTACCCTTCTTTGTGCGTGGTCCGACACGCACTTGGCCGGTTTTTTATGAATGACTGACTAGCGATGGGCCCTATACTCTCGCCAGATGGAAAGCGATGACAAGGCCTAAGATGTTGCTCACTGGTTCAGTAATAGCCTATTCAATCTTGTCTTGAAGAGACCCAGATTGTATGTACCTATCCGGAAATACAGAGGACGGCAGCAAATTTCAGCCCTTAGCTGTCGCATTAGGAAAGAAGAAGCCAAAATGGTAGACTGTCAACGTAAGGATGTAACCGCTCTCTACGTCTAGACGCGTCTGGACGTCCGGTGATGGAACGGGGAAGGCGGAATTGAGTCATGTAATTCCTATGCACTCTCCAAAATTTATCCGATAGAACACAGACAGACAAGCGAATTTTTATTGGAGACTTCCGCTAGTAAAGTCGTTCATATCTGCTATGCCATCATCATATTTAAAGAGCTTGACTCTTGTTGGTGGAGTAATTTTTATGCATTCAGCTTTGTCTTTGACGCCTTTCTTTTTTAGGTTTCCGTGTCTCAAAAGGAAAAAATATGTATTATAGGATCACTTTGTTGTCCGTCTGTCAAGAACCTTTATGTAGGGAACGCGTGAAGGTATCGAGTTGAAATTAAAACTACCTATGTACTTAGGTCTACGGTCCCTTGAAGCTGTAAAAAAATCTAACTTCTAAGAAATATTGTCAGTGAATGACCACTAAAATAAAACAGACGTTGAGTGTAATAGGTTTAATATTTCTAAATATAAATTTAACAAATATATGTTTAACTTAACACTAACATACGAGATAATGGAACAACATACAAATCACAGGCCGTCCTTGACATTTGCATTGTCTAATACAAATACATAAACAAAAAATGTCACTATTATAGTAAATATGTACATAATCATTATGTTCATCCAAGTTGGAAGTCCTATACTTCTATTAATTCTAATATACATTACTCATCTGGACGGTTAAATGTCTCAGATCGCAGTGTATTTGACGCACGAGCCGTAGGCAAGGGCCATAAATACGCGATCAGTGGCTTTCTTACCGCCCGTGATGAGTACAAAATTAACTGTCTATCCAAGAAGTGGGGTTATCCACATGCGTAGCAAGCGGTAATTGTCACTTTACTTATGCAGATTTGACGTACATTCGTGTCGTTCCTAAGGAAAAGGGTCCACTTTGTCAGAAGTTAATGAGGCCGAATTGAGGCGCGATTGATATAATAAATAAATAAATATTAGGGGACATTTTTTACACAAATCGAACTAGTCCCACAGTAAGCTCAATAAGGCTTGTGTCATGGGTACTGGACGACGATATATTTAATAGATATATACTTAAATACATAGAAAACATCCAAGTCTCAGGAACATATGTCTCTGCTCACCACAGAAACAAATGCCCTTACCGGGAATCGAACCCGGGACCTCTAGCTTCGGAGGCAATGACACTACCAACTAGGCTAAAAAGGCCGACAAGGCCTATAATGATAAAGATGCAAATAAAAATCTTCCTTAATAATAAACTGGTAACCTTTGCCTAGAAGCGACACATTTGTGACAAAACTGATAGAAATTTTTCTAGTTGAAATATTGTAAAAAAAAAGAATAAGTCCCATTCATACAAAAAATAAACTTTACAAATTATTGAAAATTTAAGGCCAAATTTACAATTTTGTAATTCGTCACTTCTAAATTGTAAGTTTTGTGGGATTAGGCCCAATTCAAATTAAGCTATACATACGTATTTTTATAAAAACAAAGTCAAATAAATATAAAGTTTCACAATACTTAAACAAAATATTAGTACGTCAAAAAAACATAGGTATAAGATAAAAAAAAATGTTATAAATCAATTAATTAGTGAGATTTTAAATGATTACAATCAAATTAAGAATCAAAGCATGTTAATGTTATAGTGCATAAGCATAACAAATTTAATAAATACCTATAATTAAAGGAAGCTCAGTATACTAATGTTTTAGATAAATTGGTCATAGTGTCAAATATACATGTCCATTCTAAAGGTAACATGTTTTTGCCAATACTGAGTGCTTTTAAAAATACACACACAAATATGACCAATGTTTGTGAGGTAAAACATCTTTTACAATTCAATGTTAATCTGAATTATGACATATATTAAAGCTTTGATTATATTTTAATGCTACTAAACATACAGCACCATTAATAAATTTAAAATCTTAATTTACATTGAAAATCGCATGCAGTCAGTAACTCAGTATATTCAAAACATGTTTTTTATGGCTAAGACTAACATGTTAGATTGGCGAAAATATACAAACTAGAATATAGAAATCAAATCATTCCACAAATTTGTCGATGTCATATTCCAGATTTGTGTCAGTTTCGTCTGTAACTTCAACTAGTTTCTTTCGTTCTTCTAGTCGGGCACATTTAGGACACGTCTGTCCTTTACGTAACCAGCATACTCTGTGTAGCATTGTGTTGCATTTGTTGCACATTATAGCTCCACTGTCAAATGGAAAGAGTATTTCGTTGTTGCTGCAGATTTCACACAAGTAACCCTTTCCAGAGCACAATGGACAGTTGGTTATATGTGTGCGACAGACCTCCGTCAATTCTGTTAGCTGCGTCTCTAGAGTTCCATCATTTATGGCTTGCAAATGAGACATGCTGTATTTCTTATGAATGTCTCCTAACTGCATAAATAAGGGTGACAGGAGGCTTGAACCTTCAGGGCATGCACATAAATACCTCCGCATCCACTCCAGGTCCTTTCTCATTTTGTGTACCCATTCGAGCTCTGCAATAAAGTTGAAAAGCTTGGGATTGATGCTTTCTATGTCAATGTATGGAAGATTCCAGGCTAAGGTTAACATTTGGAAGGCAAGCCGCGAAACATAGTGTTTATCCCAGTCCCAATTATGTACAACCCTGGCTGGTATTGCACACTGGTCATTCCAATGGCATGTAGCACAAAAGTACTGTCCAGTGTAATCACATAAACGTGGCTCATTCCAGGCATCTTTAAAAGTCAATGCTGTCGCACATTCCGCACACTTATAATCCTGAGCCGCTAACCCCTTTTCCGGACAGATATTCATCTCAAACTCTCCTTTATCTGTCATAACAACATGTGCACATACTCTGCAAATGAAATCCACACATTTATAGTGACTTAAATAGCCACAGTCAGTGCAAATGTATGAACCTTGCACTATACTCCATATTACTCCGCTACAATGATCACAGTACTGTTTCCTGTTTTGTGGTGTGGTTTGCTGTTTGAAATGGTGTCCTTTAATACAAACGCCTAGTCTAGGCTGTCCGTCCGTGTCTTTAATATCTTCTAAACGTAATCTCAGCTCGACTAGATACCGAACTAACCATTTACGCTCATCAGAACATTGCTGGGTGTTTAAAATTAATTCTTTGCACTGTTTAATCGCTTTTTCCACCTCCTCTTTCGTCGCAGTACTATGAATTTTTAGTTTTTTGATCGCTATAGTTTTTGGTACGTGATTTAACGAATCGTAGCTGTCGTCAGCTGAAACACAGCCAGAAGTCGATGAGGATGATTTTGAAAACGCGTCCGCAGTTCGTGGGCTGCAGCAGATTAAACTGTTTTGGTATTTAGGCGAGTCGAACGCTGCAGCCATTATTTAGCACTTTAATCACATTAACTAAAATTTTACACAGTTTCTGTGGCACAGTCGAGGTCTGGTAGGGCGTTCGCCTCGTTTTAACGCACTACGTAACACAGCTCATTCATGCGTCTTCAATCGTAATTCTCTTTGTTTTGACCAATTGAAAATATTTCCCCAATGTCGTCATATTTTTATTACAAACGCGACTGTTTGTACCATTTTCCTTATGTTGTCAATAAAATCAATCATGTAAAATCTTTATTGTCTAGAAAATAAGATAGAAAATAACTACGAATTTTCTAGGATTTTTGACGAAAATGGGCGTCAGCGTCATTATTATGTTTTTGACAGGACAGGAAAATTCGTAATGTTATGTTGTTCAACTTGTGTATACGTTCCATTTCACGAATAGTATTTATGAATGTAGGTTATTCAAGCTTTTTATTGAGTTGCTTATAACTGATATAAAATTACATATTAATAAATTACGCACTGCCCTGATTTTCAATACTCTTTATTAAGTTTTTGCATTGTAAGTGCTGTATTATCGAACAAATTATACATTCTATTCTCGTTTGTTGGGTAAAACGTAACGTGTTATAACCAACTTAACCTCAGAATGAATAGTGCACACTGCTGCCTTGTTTTAAACAGGTTTTTGAAGAATAAATAAACAGTATAAATTATTCATTTATACCGTTTTTGTGACGTCTTTGTTTACATACAATGAGCAAATGATGTTATTAGGTCGCGAAGAAGGAGGTCAATCGGTATAAACGTCTTTATATTTTTCATCACACTTGCTCGTTAAGGGCCTTATTGTGCGCAGGCGTGTAGAGTAGTTATAGCCAATTTAGCCTCCGCGAGAGTTATGGATTTCCATAACTCCCTATGGAGTTATGAGTTTTTCTGTGATCTGATTGGTTTAAAAAAATCTAGTTGGCCGCGCTCCACAAGAATACTGCTTTGTGATTGGTTGCAATATTGAAGCTGTGCGCTCGTCTCGGCGACCATGCACTACTAATAGAGGAGGTGAAGTTGTCAATTTCTTCAATTTTGCTTAGCGCTTGGGTTATTTATTTCCTCGCAAATGTGATGAAAACATTGTGATTACCTCGGACGGAAGAAAATAGCAACCTCGAGTCATCAAAAGCCCTTCTGATAGACTCTCGTTCGCTATTTTCCACTTACACCCCTCGTTAAACAATGTACTATAAATGGCTCATTAGAAACTATTAGTAGGTATTTGTATTACCTTTGAGGTGATTGGGATTAAGGAAATGATAATTAAAACTTTTCCTATTTGCGAACATATAAGTATGTCATTTTATGTATTTTTACACAACGATGGTAGCAAACAAACACGTCCTGCCTGATGATAAGCAGATTCTGCTCTCTGCTCTGTAGCCTATGGATACTTGAGACTCCAGATGTCAGTTGTCCGTCTACCCTTTTTTTTTAACCGACTTCAAGATTTCAAAAGAGGAGGTTATCAATTCAGTTGTATGTTTTTTTTTTAATGTTTGTTACTCCATAACTCCGTCATTTCTTAACCGATTTTGAAAATTCTGTTTTTGATTGTAAGTATATATATCCAAGTTGGTCCCGTTTTTGTCAAAACGCAGTTCAGATGATGGGATCCATGAGGAATTGAGGAAACTATTCAAATCTTAAAGGTAAACATATAGTGATTTTTGTGTTTTTATCAACAAATCGAGCATTATTGTCATACAAAAATGTTACATTCGATGAAGTGGAACTGCTGATGATGTTAAGAACAGAACTCTTCAACGACGAAAAGTTCACGTTTGGCGATTTGTCCTTCTAGCTGTGTTTGTTAAGCAAGTTCCATTTTCACGATTAATTTTTGTCATGCTATAGTTCTGATGATGGGATCCATTAGGAATCGAGGGAACTCCTCAAATGTGAAAGGCACACAAATAGTGATTTTAGTATTTTCATGAACTAATCAAGCATTTTCATTCAAAAAAGTGACATTTGATGAAGTGGAACTGCTAATGATGATCAGAACGGAACTCTTCAACGACGCGTAGTTCACGTTTGGCGATTTGTTCTCTTCGTTTTGGTTGTCAAGCAAGCTAGGTTTTCAAAACACATTTTTGTCAAGCTCGAGTGCTGAGGGAGGATTCCATGAGGAATTGAGGGTACTTAGTCTTCTACCGTTATAAACATTTTTATTTTATTGTATGGAATCTAAGAGTGCACCATCTAAGGATAATAATCTTTCACTGGCCTCCCCCATTGAAGTCGGTTTTTCATTCTTAAAAATTATTTGATGATACACTGAGCTGACACCAACAGACACAACCAAGCAACTTACCACCAGGAATACAACACTATATACCTACCTATAGGTGCAGCAAGCAGTGGTGTTATGGTTGCATTTTGTGTTGTTTTATGGTTGAATTTTGTGTTGTGTAATGGCCACATTACTTTACTAAGGTTACGCTGTGTTGAGTTGAGAGTGAGAGGGATCTGCGTTTGTCTAGCTATCAATAGACTGAATCTTCACATCATTAAAGGGTTGGCAACGCGTTTGTGATTCTACTGTTTCGCATCACAGGCACGCCGAATGCTTTGCCACCGTTGTAGTGTGCTTATAAATTATAAAAAAGGTTGACTGGCTCAAAATGATCCAGGTCTTATGCTATGCCCTACTAATGAAGTTTCAAAATCCTCTGTCTTCATGTTACAGAGTCGCTATTTTGAGTGTGACGAGGATGAGTATTCTTCTGAAGACGACGAGTATGAGTACGCGGTCCAGTACTACGCGAGCCAGATGGGAAGTGTGTGTCAACACGATGATGACGATGAGGTAACATTAAGAGCCCTATATATAATATTCATTATAAAAAAATTAAAAATAGTTGTAGTTTTAGTTTAGCTTTAGTATCACAAAGAATGACAGTAAAATACTTTTTCTCACTTTGTCTGAACTTACATTTTGATTTTGAAAGAATATATAATTATTAGTATGTATCATATATTAAGCGTTAAGTGTCTTGTCGTACCAAGAGATAAAAGAGGTTGCCGGGGACCGAAGAAAATGAAAACAGCACTTTGAGCTACACCGACAAGAGCACAGCTCTTAAATTTGGGAGAGAGATCATATATTATTTGTACAACCTACTATGAATCTTAATCATTCTTATATTTGATATCTAATCGGTTGTTTGCCTCTACTTATTGTGATTATGTGCTGTAGTGTCTTTTTTACCGAGGTGTGCAATAAAGAGCATTGGTATTGTACTGAATATTTTTTCAAATACTTCAACAGGTATTCGTGGACACTATCCCCGAAGACAACACGTCCACCGACATGTTGCTCGACGAGCCGAAGGAGAAGTCCTCCACATCGTCCGAAACGACCTCCGACTTGACCGAACACGACCCTAACCTTGAACTCGAGGTCGCCGCCGGCACGCCCATAGTGCTCAACTATCTGCTCACACACCCTATCACTTGCAGTATTCAGTAGAACAACACTATGCGCGGTGCCGAGATCAAGCTTGAAATACACAGAGCGCGGCGCAGCGTCGTTGCGGCGCGGAGGCGGTATTTCGTTAAAGCGAACGCGGTCCGGAGGACGTCGCACCAACAAACTGCGCGGGATAGCGGAGCGGAGGCGTGTGCGACTTATGAAGCAGTAATCGCTGCTGACAGTCGACAGTTACGGAAAAGTCAGATATGTAAAACCGCACCGCACCGCGCCGCTCCCGCTCTGTGCGTTTCGAGCTTCAAGGTCAAGTCGCGCCGGCATCGCCCTTGGTTCCTGTCAGACCAACTTTGTTGGAATGGCGGTCTGACTGAATTGGTCCGACAATTGAAAACTAACTGTCTGAGTAAGGCCGAGGCTTCTGCCTATCTGACTGCTTTAATACACACTAACACTCAAACAGAGTTGAACCGATTTCGCTCAACACACAATCGGTCTAATTTGATAGAGGACGAATCAAATCGACTATTGATTCCGTTTATTCCGCATCCAACGATCAAGTCCGGCGCCCGACTTTGCACTTATGTCAATGCTAGACTAGGAGACCGATATAATGCCGGCCTGTTAGGAATCCGCTATCGGGATTGGGTCATATACAATAGGTATGATTCCTTTAAGACCCTGTCAGTTGTTCGACAATGCTTTTCGTTTTTAAACCTTCTAAATCGTATTAGCAAATCAGGCCGATATCGCTCTTCAGTTGACCTAATTTCTAATCGCCTCACACTCAATGTAGCGCATCGAAATGCTTCGCTTTTCAATCGACTAGACTCTCTGTTAGAGCTGTCAAATGTTCGACTTAACGCTTCACTTTTACATAATCCTGGCTGCGTGATACAGACATCGGATACCCGACTTTCCTCAATTGTACATAGTTGTTCTGATATATTGTTTAACGAATCGGGCCATCAACTTCTAGGTATTCGGTCAGAATGTCAGATAAAGGGCGAGTCAGATTGCTTGTTTGTACATAATCATATCCTAACAGGTGCGCGACCAATTCAGGAACATTTGCAAGTTGAACCTGATTTTGATCGGCTACGCGCTTTTTACGTGGTGGATCGGCATACGCGCGAGGTTTGGCATGATGTTGGGATGCCGAGAATCGTACGTATTTATTGACAGCACATATTCATTGAAAATTGGGCGAATTTTTGGAGATGCGAGTATAGTCGACAGCAAAAGTAGATGATCACTTTAGTACTTTGTCACTTTCACTACTTCGACGCATCCCAACTGTCGCAGTATTGTTACGTTAGTACGACAAAGAACTAAAATGATCATGTACATTTGCTCTTGACTGTACTTACACTATTTTCTCGGTAAAACAGACAGAACAAACACTTAATAATCAAATTTGTTATAACTTACTCATACTCAAATGACGTGGGTCTGAGAAAAGTTAAAGATTTAAAATAAATCGTGTCGTTGGCAGTGTAACACTACCCTAACGGTGGAACCACACTTCGGGTGTTCGTGTAAATATTCCTGTTGCATAAAGAGATGCAATAAAGTGAATGAATACAAGTTATGGGATAGACAGAGATGCAGAGAGTAGGCACATTTCTTATGCCTAAACGCCGTTTTTGTTAGTGTGTGAAAGTGAAATTTCTGTACTTGTACTATTCCTTATTCTGTGCCCCCTTTGTCAAGTAAGTGGGCAACTTGACTGTTAGAATTTCTGAAGCCGCCCGAACGCCTCTAACTTGGCTTAACGACTGCTATCGTAGACAGCAGCCGGGATCAACGGGTTAACGTGCCTTCCAAAGCACGAAAGCGCTCAGTTAGTAACCACTCAAATCGGTCACCCATCCAAGAACTGACCTGCGCCCACATTGCTTAACCTCGCATACCGCACGCGGTACGCGGGCGCCGCTGGGCCACGAGCGCTCTAGCAGTGAAATCTTAACTCATTTCGATAATTTGTTAACAAGAAACCCCAGAATATTTTATTTATATTTTTATAGCTATTAGTTTTCTAAATATTCACGAAAATTGAAGAAAGCCTACCATCATCGTAGTAATGACGTACTATGAAATTGTGACAGTCACAGCGCACAAAAAGAACAGCAGTTCGCTTTCTTTAGTAAATCTGTCTTAGTAACAGTGCTTCTGTATGATTTGTTATGCTGTGACGCCTTACTTGTCACTTACTGTCTTTTAGAATGAGGAACTATTAAAGTTGATTTATTTATATTAAATTGGGATATATTCGAGAATTTAAAAATGTGGTTTTACTTAACTTTTTATCCTCTATTCAATTTCATCGGCAAAGAGCATGCTTAAAAAAATGAAATGTCAAATTTATATGGAATCATGTTCTGAAATAAATGATTTGAATTTGAATATGGGTGAAGAAAAGAAAGGTAGGCGAACACGCAAACCGAAGTGCGGTTCACCATGATGGACGGTCAGCATCAAAAGTAGGTACGCATATGGGTCAAAAGCTCCTTATTCCCTTGAGACGTTTTTGCATCTGTAGTAGTATTTGTATATTTACAGCATAGAGAAAATAAGTAAGAATAGAGAGCTAACTCCATATGACTTCATACATCATTTTTTACTTATTATTTCGTAGTCGACATCTAGCGTCAAATAGCGGAATTATCAGTACTGCTACTCGACAATAGACGCCGTGACGAACGAACAATCGAATGCTCAACCATTTTTAGCTAATATTATAACCGGATTAACCGGAACTCTGTTTTTAACTCATTCTGCTTTAAATATATTAGTAGTAAATTGTTGAGAAATACACTTTTCGTCAGTGGCGACATACGTGACATCTAGTATCTTTATAGCAGTACTGATAATTCCGCTATTTGACGCTAGATGTCGACTACGAAATAATAAGTAAAAAATGATGTATGGAGTTAGCTCCCTATTCTTAGTTATTTTCTCTATGATTTAAAGGGACACACATACACGTTGGCGTATACAGACACACGTGAACGTGTGTGTGAGGCTGGCTACAGAGGTCACAACTACAAATGCAAAAACGTCTCGAAAGTAATTTACCTGTAGCTACTTTTGAAGCTGACGTACAGTCAGCGCAGCAAGCAGGATAGTTATAGGTACCGCCACGTTTTATGAAATGTACTAATCCAAATACGAAGCCATATATTGCAGATATCATTTTAAATCTTATTGCACCGTATCAAGGTTCAATTTTATCGTTATGCGGTATAGGGCTAAACTAAAAATCACACAACTTTTTTTTTTTCACAGTATTGGTGCATTTTAATATTTTTTCAGAATATGTACTTTTAGGGCTCATTCGACCTACATGGTAGTTTTGTTACCGCTATACATAAACGCAAGTCACCCAAAGGGCAATGGAGAGAGCTATGTTGGGAGTTTCTCTGCGTGATCGCATCAGGAATGAGGCCATCCGCAGCAGAACCAAAGTGACCGATATAGCCCTCCGAATCGCTAAACTTAAGTGGCAGTGGGCGGGGCACATAGCACGTAGAACCGATGGCCGTTAGGGCGGATAGGTTCACGTACCGGAAGGCGTAGCGTGGGCAGGCCCCCCACACGGTGGTGACCTGGTGAAGGTCGCGGGTGTCCGCTGGATGCGGGTGGCGCAGGACCGGTCATTGTGGAAGTCTTTGGGGGAAGCCTATGTCCAGCAGTGGACGTCTTTCGGCTGACATGATGATGATGATGATGATAAATGTATGCAAAGTAACAAAACTGTTCTGGGGACGGACACATTTTCCTGAGTATTGATAGCGTCAATGATTCGGAGTTGAATGCGCCTATATAAAAGTCCATATTCTGAGATAAAATTTTGTGCATTTTTTAAAAATACCTCTTATGCTATTAGGCGTGTGCCGCAGTGGGCTTATAAATTAATCTGTTATTCCTTTTCTATGCCATGTCAGCAGGAGTCACTGGATACCTACCGTAAAGTATTTAAGATTAGGGAAATAATAGCACACAATTTACTAGCCAGTTTTTGTGAAAATATTTCCAAAGTAGACTCGAAAAAAGTTTAGGTTTAAGGATTACGTGGATAGACCTGCTGCTTAATGTAACCATCCTTTATTAAGTATCTAGTTCTAGTGCACCTATAATGGCACGTAATTAAAGTCGAGTCCAGAATTAGGCGAACTAACATGACAGTTCATTGTACACTAATGTTGCCACAGTTTGGCTAGTGCTGTTAATATCGATGTTTAAAAAGTCTAGTTAATCATTAATATTCTGTTTAGCAAAATAAAATAATAAAAACCGGCCAAGAGCGTGTAGGGCCACGCTCAGTGTAGGGTTCCGTAGTTTTCCGTCCGTCACATTTTTTTTTTTGAAAAAATTACAAAACTAGTCAACCTATCAAGTTCAAAATAATTTTCCTACAAAGTTTTTATAAAGTTCTACTTTTGAGATTTTTTTCATATTTTTAAAACTTATGGTTCAAAAGTTAGAGGGGGGGGGGGACACATTTTTTTTTACTTCTGGAGCGATTATTTCCGAAAATATTAACATTATCAAAAAATGATTTTAGTAAACCCCTATTTATTTTTAAATACCTATCTAACAATATATCACACGTTAGGGTTAAAATGAAAAAAAAAAACACTCCCCACTTTACGTATAGGGAAGGTACCCTAATAAAATATTTTTTTCCACTTTTTATTATACCACTTTGTCGGCGTAATTGATATACATATTAGTACCAAATTTCAGCTTTCTAGTGCTAACGGTCACTGAGATTATCCGCGGACGGACGGACAGACGGACGGACAGACATGGCGAAACTATAAGGGTTCCTAGTTGACTACGGAACCCTAAAAATGCGTTGGAATTAAAAATACATCGAACATAATTTTGGACATGGTTAAGGATCTCTCCGCCCTTTTGTTTTGTTGACAGTTTGGACCATTAGCCAAACAAAGCAAGCCATTCGGCTGTTGACAATACTTACACGACAATTACTTGATATAATATGAATAGAATCAGATTTATAGAAGGTACAAGTTTATATCGACATATTTGTGTCGACTTAAACCTGTCACTATTTATTTTTTCCTATGTCTGGCAACATTTTCGGCTGTCAAGTTAGTTCGCCTAATTCTGGACTCAACTTTAGGACTTGTAGTCGATTTTCGGATGTATTTTATGGTGCGAGTTACGTATACATAGCGACAGAGCACCAGGCCCACTACATGCTATCAGGGCATGCGCGGTTGTATCTTGTTTCGCAGACAGAAGTTTAGTAATGGACGATTGACATCAAACGGCCGGAGTCGGCGCGCACCTACTAGAGTCAAAGGAATTCGAACCCTCCACACAGAAGTTTGATTTCATATTTGAATGGGTTGCGAGCAGCCAGTCGGCTCTCTGTGGCTGCTGTTCGTATACGAAATCCAGCTTCTGTATGGAGGGTTCGAATTCCTTTGACTCTGGTGGCGTGCGCGCCCACTCCGGCCGTTTGGTGTGAATCGTCCATTATTAGGAGAAGAAAGTAGAAGTTCCCATAATTTTCATTTTATAGAAAGCATTTTTTTCACAAACGGTCACAGTTCTAACCTACTTTTCTGGTAGACGTAAAGAGTTCTCCACAATAACCCCACCTAAATTGTGAACGGTTTGGAAAAAAAAGCATTCTATGAAATCATTAGTTCACCTGTGTATGAAATGAATAAATCTGCGAATCAATACATTCTATGAAACTTTTGTCTGCGAAACAACAGGACACCGGGCATGCGCACTTGCGGAAATGCCGCCACGCAGGTTCTACTTTCATGCCGGTGTCTATAACAGTTTATAAGGTCAATTTTACTTTACGTATTACAGTCACTTTAGTGATTCATGACATTAATCTCATTTAACCCTTTGAACGCCAAGAACCTAAAAGGAGGTCGTATGTCGTCGTGCCCACCACGCCAACAACCACTAAAAAGGTCTGAGTGAAGGTGTACCTTGTTCATGAATAATAAATAGTACATTACGATACAAGTGCAGAGAACAGGAAATTCGCAACGAGTGGTGATAAAAATTAAAACACGACCGAAGGGAGTGTTTTAAATCGACACGAGTTGCGAATTACCTATTCGCACGTGTATCGTACAACGTTTTACAGTACATATGACTTTAAAGTTTCGACATATGCACGTAATCTGCTGATTACCGCACTCCTGCGGTAAAGTAGCACCACATGTACTGTAAAATCTATTATGAATTGTTTTGGTTTAAACGTTACATCAATTTTTGATAACGCAACAGTGCTTGGCGTGTGAGCGGTCACTTCATTCAAATATGAAAGCGTTCAAAGGGTTAATAATCTTGTACTTAAGTGAAATGTTTTAGTAAGTAATTCATTGCTACACGTGGTTTATTTCTAGTTTAATGTCAATGGTAAAATAAAATAACCGCTAAGTAGGCTTCGATGTTTTTATATTAGTAATGTGAGAACTGGCATTTTTGCAACGCTGTTAACCTTGCCCGTGAGTTTTAAATGCAACCAGCATTTGGTTGGTAGCCATCATTGGTTACGTTTAACTACTATTTTTTATACCTACTTATGTAATGGCAATTTTGCCAACTGCTGTTAACTTTGCCCTTTTGTATTAATTAGATCAAATTAGATAAATGGATTTGATGGGCCGCCGTCATTGGTAAAGCTGCGAGTTCAGAGCGACGTTTATCAAGTGGTTGTAAAGGCCTATAACAATTATAAGTGTCGCTAATCAGCAAATCATGTGTTCTTTTTCTACCAAAACTAAGCTTAACTAAAGGACTGTTTTATTATAATGTTAAATGTCACAAATATTTAGGGCAGTCGATTTTTAATTTAATTGATTAAAATTAATTATTCTAAAATGTATGTATTGTATTAAATAAATAATCGTAGTGAGAATGGAAACGCACTAACTAAAATAAGTTTTAGAATAGATTTGTTGTAGATTAATAAAACAATATTTTGCAATGTAACTGTTTTGAGTAAAATCAGTAAATATGAAGAACTATTTTCAAATAAGTGTCCAGTGTTAAAAAAATCATGTATACTTATTCCTTTTTGAGGCACAGGCGTTGAATCGACTACATACCGTCTGTCAAACTTGTATGAGTAAGACTGACATTCTGTCATTTTTAACTACCAGCCTGAAAGAGGGTTATATAGACTGGGCATTGTTAATTTTGGTTTAGACCATTAAATGATGGTAGTCAAGGATACACGATCTCAAGTGGTGATAGTATAATAAGTTTGGTGGTATTATAAAGTAGCTTATAAAATAAGGTAGCTTTTATCGTATAGTATAGGAGTTTACAACATGGAAATGATAATTTAATTCTTAAATTTCCGTCCTAAAGCTTTTTGCATATTGCTTTGCCTGTCCAAGATGTTCAGATCTACCTTTAGTCCCATCTCGTAGCCAGATTTGGTAGCTAGCTTCCAAATGGGAAATGTGGTTTCCCGCCTAGTAGCCAGATATGAAATGGGAATAACTTTCCCATCTCGTAGCCAAATTTGGTAGCTGGCTTCCAAATGGGAAATGTGTTTTCCCATCTTGAAGCTAGCTACTAAATGGGAAATGTGTGTTTTCTTATCTTGTAAGCAACCAAGTATTAATAATATACATATTCTGAATATATTCTGCGAGACATTTCGAAGTTCTTTAGCTATATTTTCCTTCTATAAGGGTAGGTACCTTTTACTGGGTTGAAGAAAATTACGTGTATGAAGCCGCGGGCAAAGTGTTTAGTTTTGAATATATTTTTTATAGTACAGTATTAATAACTTCAAGCTACTCACACAACACATGAATAATATTTTTTATCTACCCAAATATTATAAACCCTCCATGATGCGTTCAGGACCGCACATTATGGCCACTATAAAAAACAGACTGTTTTGTTAGAACAAATTTCTTATCTGTGAAAATGTTATTATTGCTAAATATCATCGACTTCGATACTATTATGACATTCAAATTTCGAACACGTCTGAAAAAAATTTGAACATTTGATTTGACCTCCATTCTAATATCAGTCAAGATGACGTTTAGTTCGAAATGAATCGTCACGTAAGTAAGATATCGAACGATATGATTGTTCGGGCTGACTCTACTTTGTCTCTGAATTAAAAATGACATGTGCCAGAAAACTTTTCATTGCCGCCATTACCGATAAAAATTTAGTTTTGTTGCTAAAAATTGTTCGAATGTTGTTTGTTAAATTTGATATTTGGATAGATAACAACTAATAACTAAGTTTAAGATTACAAAAAGAAAACAGGGCAGAGATTGGATTAGGACTTTAAAATTCCAGTTTCGTAGCCAGCTTCGAATCGGGACTATCTCTCCCATTTTACGGGATGGGACTTTAAAATTCCCGTTTTGTAGCCAGCTTCAAATCGGGACTATATATCCCATTTGGAAGCCAGCTACTAAATCTGGCTACGAGATGGGACTTTAACATTCCCGTTTCGTAGCCAGCTTCGAATCGGGACTATTTCTCCCATTTGGAAGCCAGCTTCCAAACCTAGCTACGGGATGGGATTTTAAAATTCCCGTTTCGTAGCCAGCTTCCAATCGGGATTATTTCTCCCATTTGGAAGCCAGCTACCAAATGTGGCTACGAGATGGGACTAAAGGCAGATCTATTGCGAATGCTGTGTAAGGAAGTAATGAAGACAAAGTTTGGTCCAATATTGGGAGTGACTAAACACATATTATGTTCAGATGCAGTGGAATAAAACCATGGCCTTAGCCCTTAAGTACGTAATAACCAGACATAGAAGTTTTTGTGGCAAAAATAACAATTAACTAAGACTTCCTCCCAATATAATTTTTTAAATAGTTACTCATTAAGAGATGTTTCATAGTACATACTGAGTTCACGGGGTCAAGTAGAAAATAACCGTCACACAGTCAGTCACTACCTGTAGATTTTATATAATAATATTATATATTAGTGCTTTTTAAAGATTTTTAAATTGAAGAAAAATGTAATTTTACAATAAGATTTCTATTAACGTATTTTGCGGACTTGTACACTGTTATTCTATATTATACGTATGTCAAAAAGAAGTACTTACAATTTATGGATAAATTAACCCTTTGAACGCCAAGAGCCTATAAAGTGCGTCGTGTGTCGTGCCCACCACGCCAACGACCACTAAATAGGTCGGAGTGAAGGTGTACTTTGATTAGGAAAAAAACAATTATTGAATTGTTTTTATTTGTTTTAATTGGTTCAAACGTTACATACATTTTTGATACCTTGGCGTCTCTATCAATCACTTCATTCAAATATGACGGCGTTCAAAGGGTTAATGTCGTCGGGAAGACCCTAGGACAATTTTATTCGTGCCACTTGAACTTCTGTCCGGTAATGGCCGAATAATGTTAAGTGGGCAATGTTGTCAATACGTTTGGCATTTAATTTAAACGGAGTGAAAATGAAACAGTGCATGGAAATTAAATTTCAATTTATTCGAGATTACATAATTTCTGTACGCAGCGGCCGCCGCCATTACTATGAAATAAGAAATAAAATTAACCATAATGAACGCAAGATGTTTTATTTAAACTAAACTTGTAACCAATTGCTCTACAATTCCATCGAAAATATACAATCACGGTTACTTTATACCTACATAAGATTTTATATAAACTTATGCAAGTATAACATAATTATATAATTATGTGCTCATGAACCAATTTCGCTCAATCGAAATCGTGCATTTTAATTTGATATTGCAAATGTACATACAATTTAATATTTTAAACATAACACGGGGATAATTGAAATTAAAAATTTATAAAAACCAATCGTTCCCCGAGCATTCTAAGAATTTTAATAAATCTAATATTTTATAGCAATTCTTACAAAATCTACGCGTCATATCGTAGCTAACCTTACATTATCTGCGGCATGCAACTTTGCGCTTTAATCCCATAAGAATAGAACTTAGTATTATCCTAGTCAATCCGAATACAAAAACAATGCCTAAGTCATTGATGTTTCATGAATCATGATACTTTTATTCTACATGAGCCAAACAGCTGCCCAGATAGCACGACATACCGTTATACCGTCACGTTTTATGGCCGAAATATACTAAAACGTCATATAAAATATGACGAGACAACCCTATGCTGGCTGGGCCTATAAAACCTAGCGTCACATATTTTTAACCCTTTGAACGCCAAGAATCTATAAAGTGATCGTGTGTTGTCGGGTCCATCACGCCAACAACCACTAAAAAGGTCGGAGTGAAGGTTGATCATGAAAAAAAAATCTATTATGAATTAATTAAATTAAAATATTACTAATTAACGTTACATCAATTTTTGATACCTAAGCGTCTGAGTGATCACTTCATTTTAAATATTAAAGCGTTCAAAGGGTTAAAGGCATGGTTATTAAGGGTAATCTGAACAGCCGGGATAGAGAGTTAACGATTTTGTGATGTTGTTTCTCGTTTCTCTTACGCCAAGCTCGCAAGCGTCAGATACCCTACCTGATATTGAAGTTAATATCAGTAGTCCTGAAAATAGTACCAGCTTTTAGATATTTGATCCTAGCTTCGCAGGCAATTCTGAAAATGTAATAATGAGTGCCATCTTATTGTTGGGCGCACCTCCTTACCTTAAAGACTTAAATAGTCTAATAGTACTCAAATTTATTTCCTAAGTATTAAAAAATCTACATTTCTTTGACTACTTTGGCTGAGACCGAATAATGTACTCTAAGCCTTCGGTACACCAGCATGAGTATGCCCGTGAGAATCATCAATCGTTTCGGGAAGCTAAGTTACAATTTTTCAACTAACAGGCATCACTGGTCAAAAGTTCACATTCTGAGGAAAATTGGAATGCCCTATTTTTTTCATGTTTCCCACCCAACTTCTTGAGATCGTGATGATAGCGGGTTCAAATTTGGCGTTCGCATGCCTTTTTCGTCATTTAACCTCTCGGCACCCGCTGGCTCCCCAGGGGGGAATTTTGACAGAAGTTTCTAAAGCCCGCTGACTCCCCAGAGTCGATACTCGAGAGGAGTATATATTTTCTACTAGGGACCCTGTCATAAAGGGACCTTTACGACATATAGGTTCTAGCGACAAGGATCAGGATCCACAGCACAAAATCATGCTTCTAAGTACCTTTGGTAGCAGCAGAAGTAGCTAAGCCTTACCTTGACATTAGAGTCTGTGTGCAGCTCATTTTACACAATAGGCCCGCGTACGTCGTCTGCTGCTGATTGTAGGTCTTGCATCATGTAGTAGTTTACACGATCTTGGTGCAAAACTTTTCGATTCCAATAGCATAATCGATGCAACACATGTCCTAATTGTCAATTTTATATCCTAGGATTATTATCTAGTTTTTGTGTATTGAAACAAGATTGTGCCGTATTCACTATACAGGTACTAGTAATTTAATGTGTTTTGGCAAAAACTCGAACTATAATTAGTTGTAAGGTAGTTAATATTGCAAAATATTATTTTATTCTCTGGACAACAATAACTCTACACAGAACTATTTTTTTTGCCCACATGCCATTCATCAATCAGAATATTTTGTCCCTAAATATGGTAAATTTACAATTTACTTGCATTGCAATTCGTGGCACTTTTACGTTTACTTTTTATTATCTTTTATTCGATGTTTTTTTGTCTTTGTTTTATGTGTATCGTATTATATTTGTGTGGTGTGCTACGAATAAATGATTTTCTTCTTTAACCCTTTAACCGCCGTGAATTTTTCATCTAACATGCCCGGGTCGCCGCCGGCACGAAGTTACACTAGATGTTTTATGTATAATCTAGTCATATAAAAACCAGTGAGGGACATGAATATCCTGTTAATAAACATAACAGACATTTGTCTTATTTATCAGACTGCGGCGAAATGAGCTGGATAAGCTGTGTCTAATATATCAGACTACGGCGGTTAAAGGGTTAATGAGTGTCATTATGGTCTCGCTCTGGAATGAGCTCCCTGCCGAGGTTTTCCCGAGGAGCTACAGTATGGGATTCTTCAAGAAAGGAGTGTGACACCCCTGGAGTTGCAGGCGTCCATAGGCTGCGGTGACCGCTTACCATCAGACCGGCCATACGCTGTTTGCCACCGACGTGGTATAAAAAAAATGTGCGGGCGAAGTTACAGTTGTCAAGATTACCATCTTCTCACGATATTTATTATATATTTTAATACTACGAGTTTTTGCCAATTATTGACCTGTGGTTAAAAACCTATTTAAATATTAACCTACAGAAAAAATCATAGTTTATTTAGTTAGTTAATTCTTGGGTTGTCCATGCATGTTTGCCTTCTAAAACTTAATAAATTTGCTAGCTACCTAAGACTAAGTACTTCACGACTTTATTGTATTATTTGGCAAATTTTGTTTATTAATCCATTCTTACAAATCTGTCAGGGCTGGTGCGAAATATTGAATAAATCTTTGTTTCTTATTTGATCAAACTGGACACAAAGGACTGCATCTAAGACTTAAGCGTCAAAATTAAAAGGACTACTCTTGGAAAAACGTTATTATTATTTGGCAAAACTGACACAAGCTGGACATTGCGACATTATGTATTTTGATGTGTCATTTTTGCAATGGACAACCCATACAATCCATAATTTATCTTATAGTTCCTTAAATGCACCAGACTTATACAAAAACTATGACTAAGTAATATTAAATAAACCTCTAGATTATGGACTAATTATAGTAATTATTCAAATTAATTTAATATTATGCATTTTAATGTTACAGTGGAAATAGTATGAGCACAGTTTTTAATATACATACAAACCAAATTTAGAATGTATTAGTATCTTAGATATAACCCTTTAGCCAAGTTTGTTTCTACGATAGATGCGCGGTGCGAGAGGTATGACAGTACATACAAGCGACTCTGATACCATTATCCTTTTAATATAGCTTACTAGCTGGTACCCGCGACTACTTCTGCGCAAGATTAGTATTTGGACAATTCACACAATATCTTTACAAATTGTAGTCTATGTGTTATTCTGATGTATAAGCTATATTATTGTAAAATTTCTTTAAAATCCATTAGTAGTTTTTACGTGAAAGAGTAACAAACATTCATCCATACTTACAAACTTTTGCGTTTATAATATTAGAAGGAAGTAGGATATTCAAGGTGACAGCTGACATACCAGTAAAAATTATGTGAATTTTGACATTTTAACGGTATATTTTGTATAGGATAACGGCTAAATGACAGGGTACGTATCCAAGCTACGTTGAGAGGATAGTAAATTGAGCTGAGAGCAGAGTCTCGCCACGATTCCAAACACCTAACATGTTATCCATCCATCTCGGCAAACAAATTTTGTTAGATGTTTGAAAACCCACAAAACAACGTGCCGCAGACAGAGCTAAAAGCATGTTAGGAGTTTGAAAATGGTGTTCTATTGCTTCGCAGACAAAAGTTTCATAAATGTATAGATTCGCACGATTATTAATTTCATAGAAACCTTTTTTTTCCGAAACCGTTAACTTTCTGGCTTTTTAGGTCATTGTGTAGAACTTATTTAGGTCTACCAGATAAGTAGATTAGGTTAGGTTTGAACTGCGACACTTTGTGGAAAAAAAAGCTTTCTATGAAATGAAAATTATGGGAAACATACATTCTATGAAACTTCTGTCTGCGAAACAAGGTGCAACTGTTTGAAAACATATCCCAGCAAACGTGGCCTCATATAATAAAAACACACCCGCCCGCACCGCGTATATACCGACTCAGTTAGCGGTATTCCTACAGAATGCATATTCAAACTACAAGGAAATTTCTTAGGTTAAAATATTTCCAACATAGTCTTCATTTTAGTTATGTAAACATGAAACCAATCTTAATCTGGACGCCCCTCTAGTTTCCGCGCATGTCTGACGGAAGCATGCATATATGCGAAATACACAGGAACCCATACATTGAATGTATTCTAAGATTTCTAAGTCAACATCCCTCTGTTTTTAAAATCGGTTTACTCTGTAAAGAATACCAATGTCAAAAATAATTTGTTTCTTTGAAATAATTTCACGAGTAGGCGATAATAAGTACACTCAAGGGCACCTTGAGCCACCTAAGTACAAATAAGGTTCATAACTGTATAAATATTTATACCTCGACTGTACCCGGGCGATTGAGCTATGCTCGGCATTTTCCGTGTTATTACTTACTTTTAACGATTTTAGCGCTCTGTCAAATACAAACACTGTCACTCACACGCCATGACATGTGAATGTCAAACGCGAAGTTGAACCCTATAGAAATGCATGTAGGTTGATATCGCACTGGACGCCATGACGGATATATGCGTCGTTGGGATCGAATCGCTGGTGCGCATATATACGTCCTTGGGGTCGAAAAGGTTAATTATGAAAGAACATTTTTTTTCACATTGGCAGTCATTACGTTACTATTCTCTATTTTGCTAGAATGTAATCAATTATAGTCCAAATATCTAAGTGTATCTATTACAATATTTCTACATTTGTCATGAATGGAGGTACTGTATTGAGAATTGAGCAAATAATATACATAAGGTACATATTCCTGGACCGTAAATATTACCGTGGGGCAGAAAGTCTCACATTACACACCAAAAGTGATAAAGAAGTCAGCTATATCTTCATTTAGTCTCCCTAGGTGAGTAATGTAAAATTTATAAATAATCATGAACCAACACATGAATTTCAAAAGTAATGTAATAAAATATAAATTAACTGCTTGCAGCTTGAGTGTTGTTGTAATTCTTTCAATCTAGTTTTTTTCTATTGTAACATTTTCAAAAATTATATATATAGCAAGCATCATGTTTATTTAGCTAACTTATATATTGAATGAGGTTAAAAAACTAGAATCACACTGTGTTGGGTGCCACTATTGAACATGCAAAATTCAGTTGTTTAAAGTTTTTAAAATGAAATTATTTTTGCAAATTACAGCACCAGATCGACCAGACTGGGGAAAAAACATTCAGAGGTTTTTTCTTTTATATAAAGCTTTATCTCACATTTCCTTCTTTGATATATTTATAATTTTATATACAGTATGCATATGGCATGCAAGTGCCCGGGAATTTCAATACAAATCGTGACCGGGACTGTTTGCAGTCCCGGTCACGATTTGTATTGAAGTCAGCATATCCCTAAGTCAGCATATCGCCATTTGTCAGGACAAACAAGTTAAAAATAAGGAAATCTAAAATAGTAGTTTATTTAGAGAGAAAAATTAGTAGTTTGTAACCTCATTCAAGAACCGTTATCATTAATCTTTCGCTATCCAGTCTTAACATAGAATTTTTGCAAGAATATTATACTACTTGGAGTTACATACCCATTACTTTCGGAGGAAACACCAAAATCTTGAATGTGAGACCGCAAATTCACTTTTCCACATCTCACAGTCACTTAAAATTTTACTACACAGTTAACCTAAACGTCTTATACGTGAACTACTAACTGCTATAATCTTTGTCACATCTGTCATCATGGTCCCAATATTTCTGACTTCTCGGGACATCAGAGACATGCCTTCTGGGAGGAGTCTTCCCTGTACCACTGACAACTCCACTTTCATTCTCTGTGCTGTTGCGCCGGAATCTACCAGGGATTTTGTCCCGTGAATCCCTGGAGTTAGTCTGGTATTTCTCTTCATTCTCCGGTTCTTTCTCATCATTAACATTGTCTTTGGAGCGCTGTCTAGTCCAGTTTCTCTGTCTATTTCTGTTTGGATCTTCAACCTCTGTTTTATCTTTCCTCCAGTTTTCGACAGGCCGCCTGCTGCTTGCTTTTTGTACTTCGCTGTTGACTCTCTCTGGTGCCGGCATGTCATTAGGGTATTGCTGAACAAAACCGTCTCCCTGAGAATTGAAATTTGTGTTTCCCGTGTAGGAATTTTGAATATACGCTCCATCGCCTTGTTGCAAATAGTTGGGGTAATTTTCTTGCAGATAGTTATTAAATCTGTTCACATTTGGTACGTTTGGGGGTGGATAATCCGGTACAGTGACAGGGTAATTCTGCTGCAGTGGTGGGGGCAAGACTGTAGGGTTGAAAACTGGTTCCTCTTCCTTTTTCTCCTCCTCCGCCTGCCTCCAAGAGTTCAAATCGTATCTCTTGCTAAGACTGTTTTTACTGGTCCATGTGTCGAAATTGTCTTGGACTGAGAGTGCCTGTTCTTGTCTAAGCAGACCTGCTCCAGCACCTAATATAGGTCTGAGCTTTGGCTTCATCTCTCCGTCATCATTGATGCTTATTTGTGATAAATTCTGTGAGACTTTGTCACTCAAATCTGAGCTTACATCAGCTCTGTTATAGTCCTCTTTCTCTGGACTCTTCTTCCATGAACCATAGCTAACTTCACTGTAGTTATCCTCAGAAGCTAGATCCAGATGCGCAGCGTAGAACTGTTGTAGAGTGTTGGGTAGAGGAAGGAACTTGTTTAAGCACAAGTCTGCAGATAATAAGAGCCAGATGATGCTGGACGGAGGAGGAGAGAGTAAACGCAGACGGATAGAGATGGAAAGCTCGTCCAACTCTTGACATAAAACTGAGAGGAGTTCTCTTCCATTCTGCATTAACTGTAAATAAAATAAAATAATACATACGATCTTACATAACAGCCAAGGACTATAAAAGTGCATCTCCTCTATAACGGCGACGTGTTGGTGTCTTACTTGCAAAACTACGTCGTCGTACGTATGTTTATGGAGATTACTGAACTTTTTGCTAGGCAGTAAACAAGCGAGCGTGCAGTCACGTACATTAACCCTTTATCAGACAGGGAATATACCTCTTCCCACATCAACCAATCTAAATAGTACTTTTTTTTTCAAAATTTAGGTAAAAACGGTCACTTGGTTACGTAATATTTGAGCGCTCCCCTACTGTTTCACTTTCCTAACAAGTTTAAGAAGTGGTAAGTCAAAGGGTACCAGGGGAAGCGGTTGACCTGCAATGAATATCTCAGTTCTATCGACAATCCCAATTGACTAAGGTATATCAGGCACGGGAGAGATGTTAGAGACAGAAAAAGAGAATATTACCTGTGTAGCAAGGCTGCGGTGAGCGCGGATATCGTCACTAGCCAATAGAGCCTTCAAGTACTGCAGCAGTGGACCCGCCAGGATGTGGACCTTATTACCGTTGCATAGGCGCGCTTCTGCAATGGCAAAATAAATATTTGTGGAAATTTTACTCGGTCTCTAGCCAGATTATATTTGAATCACCATTTAAAATACTCTCAAATAAAGGAAGCTGGACCAAGACCACCGGGGAATGGGCAGCAGCATTCCTAGAGTGCGGTGGAGATACTGCGATCGCCAACCCGCATGCCAAGCGTGGCGATTATGGCATTTACCCCCCATGAAATTGGGGGAGGCCTATGTCCAGCAGTGGACGTCCTAGGGCTGATATGGTGGTGGTGGAAAGGAAGCTGTGGGTAAACCACACCTGCCAGCCAGACTTGGAGCACTTGTATGAGCGATGTTAACGATAACCTGTTGTTCTTCAGAAAAAATGACCCTGGGGAAGGTTTCATAAGACCCCTTTTCCAGAGAACGACACAAATATATAAACTTGCATCTTTGGACGATTTCAGTATGGTGACGGAGTTGTGGAATAAAAACTGACTGCTATCCTTACCTGCGAAATAGTCACCCATAAGGTTAGCGGCATTTATCAGGAATAGGGGATTGGCCCGTTCCAGGACATCCAGTTCTGTAAACAGGAAATTTATAGTTAAATAAGTATATAAGGTAATTGAAAACTTATATATATATATAATGTATATATTTACCGATTACATTTATGCATATATTATAAGTTTTATTTTTCATATTTATATATTGCATCTGTTTTATTTGTATTGTACATGGTTTAAGTTTGTCTATCTTATTCTACCTACCTTCCACTCAATTGCTCAAAGGTTAGCTGGAAGAGATGCCTTATAGGGATAAGCTCGCCTTTGTACTTTAACGCTTTGTGACCTCTTTATGTTTCAACCTGTAATTGTGTACAATAAAGTGCTTACATACATACATACTTATTGACCCTAAAGGTAAAAAAATACTACTACGCTAAATTCACATTACTGCACTTTGCATCACCGCGCGGAATTTGCTTCGCAATAATGTGGTATTGTTCCCCAGTCAGAGGACTGTAACATCAGATTGAGCACATCCTACTAACATATATTGATGACATGGGCTTCTGATAGTGTTGTAGCGGTTTACTGTCGTCTTACACAATATATTGGTAGGTTGCGTTTTATAAGCCATCCCTATAGTGTGGAAGATAAACTTGTTTAACAGTGGTTGCAAGTCTAGATGTCGCTAGTGTACTTACTAGAGAAGGTCCCCGGAGAAGGTGTAGTCTGCTTTTTGTCTAGATGAGGCTACGGTAGTATGTTACTCACTGACGAGCTGAAGAGCTTCTAAGAACTTATACGCTCCTGGTAGACTGATCGCGAAAAGGTGTTATTGTTACTCTATTGCAACGCTCAACTGTGTTTGTTTGTGGCGGTTGTTGTAAGTAAAGCCTTATTTACACACGTACGAGACTCGTATGAGAGTTTCACTACATTGCGCGGTTTGACAGATCGATTGAACTCATTATACCACGGTAACCTGCGATGTAATGAAACTCACGTGAGTAATGTAGTAGTACTTACAAAAAGCGTTTTTCGCCCCGTGCGGTAAGCGATGTTAAGCAATGTCGGGCGGGGTCAGTCCTTGCATAGGTGACCGCTTTGAGTGGCTACTAACTGAGCGCTCCCGTGCTTTGGAAGGCACGTTAAGCCGTTGATCCCGGCTGCTGTCTATGATAGTATTCGTTAAGCCAAGTTAGAGGCCGTCGGGCGGCTTGAGAACTTCTAACAGTCAAGTTGCCGGCTCAATTGACAAGCCTAATCCCAATAAGGTCTAGTTTCCCCCTTGGGTTGGAAGGTCAGATGGCAGTCGCTTCCGTAAAAACTAGTGCCTACGCCAATTCTTGGGATTAGGTAGCGGACCCCAGGCATCCTTCAGGATGCAACTGTACTGGGTATAACGCTAGGAAGATGATGGAATGTAGTAGTACTTACTGGAGAAGGTGCCCTGCATGACTATATTGAGCAGGGCTCCGCGAAGCAACTGCTGGCGCGACTGGCGGGTGAACGACGCGCCCACAGCGGCCAACTTGCGTGACGTCACCGCGCTCAGTAACGCCGCCGCGCGGAATGTGGAGAAAGCTTGCCTGTGACAAGTAGGGCCAGTCAATTTTTTGTTGATTTTTATTTGTAATTTAATCAAGCAGCGATTTAAAATATTCAATATTCATTTTCAGATTTATGCTTTAGTTACAGGTCCTTTAATTTCTGTTACACCTCAAAAATGTTCCACCACCACCACATCAGCCCAAAGGACGTCCGCTGCTGGATATGGGCCTCCCCCAATTTCATGGGTGTAAATGCCATTATCGCCACGCTTGGCATGCGGGTTGGCAATCGCAGTATCTCCACCGCGCTCCAGGGATGCTGCTGGCCATCCCACGGTGGTCTTGGTCGTAGTCTTAGGACATACCCGGCTCCGGGTCAAAAATATTCAACTTTACCATAAACAAATAAATGGAAGGAATGCAATCACTATAGCTCAAAGAAAAGATCAAAAAGTGTTTGATGAAGACCTCTATTCATTTTGAAAGACCTATCCAACAACACCCCACAGAATAGGGTTGAAGCCAAAAAAAAATTGCATCCCCACTTTAGGTGTAGGGGAGGTACCCTTAAATTATTATTCTTTTTTATTTTATTTTACGACTGTCATTTTTATTGATTTTTATATCCATACTCGCAGCAGAACCAAAGTGACCGATATAGCCCTACGAATCGCTAAACTTAAGTGGCAGTGGGCGGGGCACATAGCACGTAGAACCGATGGCCGTTGGGGCGGAAAGGTTATCGAGTGGCGACCACGTACCGGAAGGCGTAGCGTGGGCAGGCCCCCCACACGGTGGACCGATGACCTGGTGAAGGTCGCGGGTGTCCGCTGGATGCGAGTGGCCCGGGACCGGTCATTGTGGAAGTCTTTGGGGGAGGCCTATGTCCAGCAGTGGACGTCTTTCGGCTGACATGATGATGATGATGATATCCATACTAAATTGCCGCTTTCTAGCACTAACAGTCACAGAGCAAAGCCTCGGACAGACAAACAAACGGACATGGCGAAACTATAAGGGTTCCTAGTTGACTACGGAACTCTAAAAAGCTGTCAATAAAATATTGTACCAAAGATTATTTTTCGACAGAAACTTATTATTGAGTCGTTAACGCAATGGCGGCGTCAAAAGGCCCAATGAAAGTGTTCTAACACTGCAACTGTTGGTTTATTATTATTATTTTTCACCTCAGCGGCTCGAAAATGGCGGTTTTCCTGCTTGGTACCAGTGAGCAAAATGGAATTTTGCTGCGAGCGTGATAAAAACTAACTTTTTAATTTTTATCGTAGGTTAGTTTAAGTAACTTCATTCTCTCTATCACTATTCCTTTGCGTTTTATGTTCTCGCCGCTGAGGTGAAAAGTTGTATGTATCACACGAGAGCAAATATTTGCATTTTGTGTCTTTGAGTCCCTCGCTACGCTCAAGATTCTAAATTTCAATTATAGAATATTTCGCTTGCTCGGGACTCAACATCAAAACTCGCAGCAAAAATCTACTTTGCTCTCTTGTTGAACATATAACAATTTTACCGAGATGTGATAGTAATAACTCACTGCAGGCGCGTCTCGTCGGGGCATATGCTGGATACTGTGGTCTCGAAGTTCTTCAGTTTTCTGTTGAATGCAATGCCGTCCTCGCCCGGCGAGAACTGTTCCAGCTGCGAACATTACAAATAAATTAACACCAAATTTTAAATCAAAGGGAAAAATTGAAAAAAAAAATGCTCTGAGCAGGACCTGCGAACCTGCGACATATGGCATACGCGGCCAATCGCTCTAGCCTCGGAGCTATCGGAACAACCAAGCTCGTGCACGAAATCCTTGACTAGTTCCCTCTTACAACGCCTAAGAGAGGCGTACAGCGACATCTACCATAGAAGACTTCTATTAACGTATAATGTTAATTCTGCTCGGATATTAGATTTATAAATTTTTCCCTTTAATTTAATATTTGGAATTTTCGTTAGCAGCGTTACTGCTTAATACAAAATTAATTAACTGCAAAATACACCGTGTGGCACCTGGGTTAGAATAACACCATTACCATTCTTCTCGACAGTGTTGTGAGCACGGCCGGGCCATAAAGACTCGAGCCGTCAAGGGTAACGAGTCGGCTGTCGGTGCGTATGCAGTGTTCATAATCTTTAAGAAAAAAAAACCGACTTTAATGGGGGAAGCCGGTGAGAGATTATTATACTTAGATGGTGCACTCTTAGATTCGATACAATAACAAAAAAATGGCTATTAGTATGTTTATAATGGTAGAAGACTAAGTACCCCCAATTCCTCATAGAATCCTCCATCAGAACTCAAGCTTTGCAAAAATGTGTCTTGAAAATAGAACTTGCTTAACAAACACAGCTAGAAGGACAAATCGCCAAACGTGAACTTTTCGTCTTTGAAGTCGGCTGTCGGTGCGTATGCAGTGTTCATAATTTTTAAGAAAAAAAAACCGACTTTAATGGGGGAGGCCGGTGAGAGAACCTAAAGACCACCGGGGGATGGGCAGCAGCATCCCTGGAGTACGGTGGAGATCTATACTGCGATCGCCGACCCGCATGCCAAGCGTGGCGATTACGGCATTTACCCCCCATGAAATTGGGGGAGGCCTATGTCCAGCAGTGGACGTCCTACGGCTGATATGGTGGTGGTGGTGGAACCTAAAATTCAATATAGAATCGTGGCGCCTACCATACAAAAATGTGGTACATGTAATTTGCATCGTATTAATTACAAAATAGTTAATTATTTATTAATTATTTTCAGAAATAACTACCCAATTAGCGTCAGCTGTTAAAAAAGTAAGTTAATGTCAGTTTTGTGATGATAATTTGGCAAGTGGTTTGCGAGCCAAACCACTCAGAATTCCTCCTGATTCTAAAATGTAATGAAACAAAAGAAACACGGCATTAAACGTGTTATGAAAGTTCTATTTTCCGTTAAAACGTTATTGTTAATTCTATTGCACATTAGGCGACACGAGGATAAAGTAGCTTAAGCTCACCAGTGTCAACAACGGTGTGTACTGCTCCTCAATCAGCAGCAACTCCTTCAAAGCCACTTCATCCTCACCGCTCACGTGGTATTTCACTTCCACCTTCTCCCTCTTCCTCTCCATTTCCTCCTTGTCTTCCTTCTCTTTCTCTTGCTTGGGCTCTGGCTTGTCTGCGAACATTGGGGCTTTAAATTGTTCTGATTATTTATGGGTGAGAGGAGATGAATGATGCGAGACTTATTTTAAAGAATGAAAAATAATATTGAAACGAAAAATCAACAACATTATGCGTGTATAGATGACACAACAGTACATTAAGAGCAGCACGAACTGCCAACAAACAGTCAAGCAGTACCTTTAGAATGTATGCAAATAATAATAATCATATTATAATCAATTTCTTGACCCTTTGAACGCTAAGAACACTAAAAGGTGTGGCGTATAGTATTTATAATCTCAGACCTCTTAAAGTGAGAAAACAAATACGAACACGAAAGTAAAAAGTAAAACAGCTGAAAGTGAAAATGCTACATAATCAATGATATTAAATAATGTTTTTTTTTATGTCCTCTATGCTTATTTGCAAATATGTGTTTGAAATCGGCATATCAACATTAAACTTTACTAACATATGCATGATTAAAAGATGCAATTAACATTTCGTTATTATTATTAAATTCCATGAGTCAAATAATGTCGTCATTATCGTAACATTGATTTATCTAAAAATATAATCTAATATACTTTTTTTTGCAAATACATGCGACACTGGGCTTTATACAAATTTACCGCATATGCGCAGAACATGAGTTGTTTGTATCCCTAGGGATAAGTGATCTGTGCAAATAAGTAAGTGCGAGAGGTACTAATAGCTAAGTATATGTGATATAAACACAACCATGCTAGCAAGACTCGCTTGTAAGGTTTTTTCATTATACCTGCTGATAGCACTGTCGCCATTTCCTTCGGTGTTTGATCTGTAGACCAGTCAATAACCTGGTCAATTGAGGTCTCCTTTGATGGATCCTTTTGGTAAGGTTCCTTTAGAGACATGTCGATAGAACTCGTAGAGTCAGTAGACAAAACGATAGATGCCATTGGATATAGCCACTAGCCAGGCTTTTAGTAAAGTTTACTTCAACAATAACTGCACTAGACAATAGATCACGACACACTGCTCCAAGCGCAAAGCATAACTAAAATAAAGACGAATACAACGCTGCCCCCACAACTATAATGTCATAAATTTTTCCATGAGGACAATACACCTTTTAATAATACAGGTGCAGTGAAAGAAGCTAGCCGAAATTGAATCTTAGGTAATTGTCATAACGACTTTCGACGTGTAAAAGATATTTCAATCACAGGATTAGGTCTATAATCCTGGTAAGATTATACTCAGGTTGTTGCAGGTAGCCGGGCAGCAAAAGGCAGGTAAAAAATAATAACGGAAAGGTGCGCACAGGTCTGTATTATAGTAGTCAAGTAATAAAAATGTACGCCAATTCTCGACTTTGTTTTAATGACGTTAAGGCCCAAAAGTGAAGATAATTTTATTCCGCGACTGTACATTTAATATCACTCTCTAGAATACAATGAAAAATATAATAAATTTCGTGGTAGAGTTGAATTGAATTGTAGGAAAAAACAGTTTTGTGACTCTCCGAAATTGCCGAGATAACATTCTTCGGCAAACTCCTCTTTGGACCGATAAATGCAGTGCGAGTCTTTATAAAGTGCACATAAAAGAGTGAAAAAATATCCAATTTTATCGTCGGGAAATTTATTATAGAATTGAAAAAAAAAACACTTCATTTTTTTCTGGACTGGTTTTTTTTATGAAGGGATGTGTACCCTATACAAGGAAATTGTTAATATACTGCTTGAGAAGTCTGAGTAAAAAAATTTTTATTTTACTCCACACCTTGCCAAAAAGCGCGTTTTTCCGCACGCTGCGCATCCGGATAAACCAATTTTTTGGCCAAGTGCTGACGTAAAATTGTGTACAAAACACGGGTCGTAAAACAATCACATAGTAAAGAATGTTAGAGTAAATTATGTAACTCGTTTTAAATTTTTCTTAATTTAAATGTTAATCAAATATTATTATTTATTGGTTGTTTCTACTTTGTTTTTTGAAAGAGCGGGCTCTCCTGACACAAGTACCGCGAGGTCCCAACCTTTATGTGTAACGGTGTTATTAACCAATAAACCATTTCATTTCAAAGAATATTATATCTGAAAATTAGTCCTTATTGTTTCCTAATCTGGTCAGAATGGCATTTCAACGAACGCGATATTTTTCATTACATACGAGTTAATAAAGTATGAAAGTACCACTAATTAGTTAACAATTAAACGTGTTATTTCATTAGCAGTAGTTGTCACTACATTGAACTGCAATCTTTCCAGCGCTTTGTCAAATACAAACGCTGACACTTGCACGCTTTGACTATGGAATTCAATGGACCGGGCGCATTGTTCCATTTGTACCAAAGCTACTGAGGCTCAAAATCGCCATGTTATGCTCCCCGGTACGTCAATCATACGTCAATTGACCAGTACACGACCTGTCAGTGAGTGGAATAAAAAATTGAGAAGATATAAAATAATCAGTGTTATTAAAATAAAAACCACACAAGACTTGAAAGGAATGTGAAGTTAAATGCTGCGATCATGCCTAGTGTAGCATAACAGGATTTGGCTTAAGACAAAGCCAGAAACAGAAAAGTTTGTCGTTGCATAGCTTTGTTATGTTTTTCAATTGAAATATTGAATGATTTGAACATTGTCGAGAACAAGGCACATGTATCATAACATAATTAGTGTACAGATTAAGATAATTTATATTTTGTCAGGGCTCGGAAACCGGTATTCTGTTCATACAAAAATACCGGTATTTTTTTAGTTCTTATCGTTCTTTCGCCTACTATTTCATGTTTAATCAGACAATCTAACAATATGAAGTAATAACCCAAATACATTATTGAGCCCTACATAAAGAGCACAAACTAATTAAAAATATTTAGCTATATCAGGATTTTGAGATTAACCGGTTCCGAGCCCTGTTACTGTTGCTCCTGGATATATCGATAATGAATTGTGATGACTTACTATACCTACTCATTGATTCGGTGATTTATATTTTTAAAGGTTGCCAAGAAGTGAATTTCAGAAGAAAATATGGTTAGAACTACGTACGTACGTACTTGTACGCTATTGGAACTGAGAATGAAACTAGTGGTAGTTGTTTGAATTGAAAAATAAAGACCTGTGTAAATTATTAATATAAAAACATCCTGATCTTACGTTGTTTCAATAGCAACCTTTTAATATACCTAATTTGTGGTTATCTCTTGGTTCTCCCCTAATCTGTGGTGGTGGTGAAATGATAATGATAAGACGAAAGAACATCTATACAAAGTATATAGTATTATTAGCATATTCCAAAACTATACTAATAGGATCATCCAGCATACTTGAGGGTGTCTCGTAGGTTTTTATTATTGGTGACGGGCAGATCTATTTATGCTACATGCCATTATTGACTGCATGTAAATAATTAATACACGATATTTAGCGAAATAGTAAAGAAACTCTTTACTAGTAACTTTAATCATGAAATCCCGTAAAGTAAATGCCTGTTTCATAGAATCATTAAAGAAAACTGCATAGAAAAGAGGTCACTATTATTCATATATATCTAATAATATCCTAGGAAACCAATACGTTCTAAGATCTGTTTATAATATCGATAAAAATGTTGATTATCGGGACAGCGCTATATCCGCCATGTTTAGTTCCAATATGGCCGCAAAATGGACACGCTCGTAATGTTGACAGTTCGCGTCCAGAGTTTCCTTAGTCAAAGCTCGCACGCCATGACATGACATAGCAATGTCAAATGCGAAGTTGACGACTATAGAAATGCATGTAGGTTGATATCGTATTGGACGCCATGACGGATATATGCGTCGTTGGCATCGAAAAGGAACATTGAAGAAAACCTAGTCTATAATTATTAGGCTGCGGTGACCGCTTACCATCAGGCGGGCTGTACGCTTGTTTGCCACCGACGTGGTATAAATATATATATATATATATCTCCATCTGTCACTCGACCGCTTCCCTTATCATTTTACCTGCAAGCTAAGATAACGCCGAATTCTATCGCACCGCTTCGCATCTCTTTATTCTAGTATCACATTAGCATTGGTTCCGTTATCTTTTTGTGTGGCTCACGCACAAACCGCGTGGTGATTTTCGAAGTGCAAAATTACCAATTGGTTTAGCTGATTTTTAGGGTCCCGTAGCCAAAATGGCTAAAACGGAATTCTTATGGTTTCCTCATGCCCGTCTGTCTCGGGAAATTTACTCAAAACATTAATGGGCATAGTGCTTATTAAGTACGACCAATGAAATATATCGCATTCTTTGAAACGTCGTTCTGACTAGATGAGAAAAAAATACGTACTAATTTTTCCTTATCTAGTCAATGATATTTTAAGTATAGATTGGTTATTCTCAAACATCACAAGCGCAAGAAATACTTCCAAAATCGCGGCATCACACATTCGCATTTTGTTTTATTGTTTACAATACGCACACTTCATCTAAAGCGTAAAAGAGATAGCTTTATCAAAATAATACACAAGAAAGAGACAGCCTTCACCCGGAACACCAATCACCGCACGTTTGACATAGATTAAAGAAACCAACTAGGCAGAATGTGCAAACTGTTTCTACCTATTAATCGACGGATGATCGCCAGTGTAAGTAAAGTAACACCGCTATCGAGTGGTTGCTTTACGTTGTAGGCACGTCAACGAATTGCAAAATAACTGACTCTGACACAATATTACTTAAAATAAAATGATTATAAATAACTTACATATTATTTTTAATTTATTCGTATCAATAGATTATATGGAGCAGATTAAGCGAAAAATGAATGTCATTTACTAATAAATCAAATATATAAGTAAATGTGGCAATTTTGGACTTAATTACAATAGAATAAAATCGGAAAGTGTAAACATGCTAATGAACGGCCGGCGTCAAAAATTCGGAACTTATGTCTGTGGAATAGGTCTCAAAATTGTATACATATTTTGATGCTAACTGTACATTGTCGCACCTAATTATAGGTACGATAAATTCAAACCACTATACTACCTACTGCCAGCATCGTAAATATGAAATGTATATATTTCGGTACCATGTCCCTATGTAGTAATTATTTTGTATATGTTAGAAAGTGTATAAATATTACTACCTCCAACCCACCCACACTAACCTAAAGGTTTTCCGGAAGAGATCCCTCTTTAGCGATAAGACCACCAATTGTCTACCCTCATTTTAATACCGTTTTTTGTCTTATGATCTTGACAGTACTAAGTAATAAAATATTGAAATTATTTTGAGTTTAACTGTACCTAACTTTTAAAATATCAACATTTTAGCAACAGTAATTTCCTCTTCATTCTCACTTATTTACATTATTATTACTGGTACACCAAGGTTGGAAGGTCAGATGGCAGTCGCTTTCGTAAAAACTAGTGCCTACGCCAATTCTTGGGATTCGGTAGCGGGCCCCGAGCATCCTTCAGGATGCAACTGTACTGGGAATAACGCTAGGATGATGATGGTGATGATTACCGTTACATCAAGGTCTACTATAAAAAATAACATTTTATGGTTAAACCATTATTTTCTTATCAATAAAATCCATGAAACATATAGGGCATTAAGTTCAAGTTTTCTTTGTAACACCTAGCCTCGAATTGAATGAGATTTGGTATGACGCGTCTGTTACATTGATCTATGTTCGTATCTTTATCACTCTCATTGTAAACGACGTTAGGTTGTCTCTTTCCCTGGGACAGCGTGTTCATGGCGTCATATTTGGTAAGTTGAAGGAATAAATCGAAAAAATAACATAATTTCGGCTTATTTTACTTGTGGATTGTAATGCCTGTTGCCTTAGTGCGTTTTAATGTGCACTCAAGGATCACCCATGACAGCATTTTTCGGGTCCATCACGTAGTTAGCGGGAACTTGTGTCACCGTGTGCCTCTCTCGCTTGCTCGGGAGCGACTGAAGCGATTGGCGATGGTTAGCGCCTATTTAGCGGCACACTTTAGGAACGCGGGTACCGTATCTATACTTAAAATATCATTGTATCTAGTCAGCATCTCCGCATGACCGATTGTGTACTTCCGTGTTGTATCTCTCGTAAAGACGCGCGATCGCGAACGTGACTTACAACAATGTTTACGAACCGGGAGTAACCCGTGAATGAAGGATATTTTCAACTTATGTTTTTTTACTAGTTTCCAATGATATTTTAATATTATTGTAACTTTCATTAAAAACAGTTTTTCGACGCGTAAGTTTGTCTCGGCGTGTCAACGTAGGGGCGGGCCGAGCGTTATTCCTACCTCCTGCACAACGCGCGCTATCGCAGTATCCACGAACGCTTGGTTTTTTAGGATATCTTTCAGCTTATCTTCTTCAATATTTTAGTACTGAAAGATACCGAAAGAAAAAACACGTACCTTTTACTGTGAAAATTTGAACAGTCAATAAAATTTCACCATGTATATTTATTTTATTGTTTTTTTAGTACGCCCCGCTCACGCTCCGCCGGCATCGCGCTCGAGTATGACAAAGCCTTTATCCTGCCTGCTCTACTCGCGCAATTAATCGCGACGCCATTCACTATCCCCCTGCGACACACTCGTCGAGTGGCATGGGAAGTAGCGACGAAAGGAGGCAGGGACGTAGTGTGGCAACATTACTCGTCATTCTTAAAATATTCGTACACGGGTCTAACACGAAATTTATTTATTTATGCACCGGTCATGGTCGCGGCAGACTGACGTCTCAGCAAGTTGTCAACGGATATATGAATACACAACATTTAACTACCTCACAATTGTTATTTATTAGACCCGGGTACGAATATTTTAAGAATGTGTACAAAGCGCGAGAGTTTATCGTGTTATATTATATTACTTGTCGTGATGCCCACCGCTCCGTTTTACCCCTGCCACACACTCGTCTCGACGAGTGGCATGAGGCGTATAGCGAGGAAAACAAGCTGAGACGTAGTGTGGCAATATTACTCGTGACACGGCACGTCATGCTCACCGCTCCCTATTTTGTCGGTTTCTAGACGCGAGTCAAAGGACTACTAATGGACGATTCACACCAAACGGCCGGAGGCGGCGCGCACGCCACCAGAGTCAAAGAAATTCGAACCCTCCATACAGAATCTAGACTTCGTATCCAAACGGCAGCGGCAGAACCGGCGGCAGCCGACCGGCTGCCCGCAACCCATTCAAATATGAAATCTAACTTCTGTATGGAGGGTTCGAATTCCTTTGACTGTAGTGGGGTGCGCGCCGACTCCAGCCGTTTCGGTGAGAATCGTCCATAAGACGATGACCAGGGCGTGGAACACAGTGTGGCATGTGATATATATATAGAATAGCAGTATTTTTAAAAAGATGGTGCACATCAAGGGCTCGCGCGGGTGACCGCACGGACAACTCCAGAGTCGTCCACCTACAACTCCCAACGCGCCCAGTGCAGGCGGAGCCACCCAGAATTTAATAGCAAGTGCTGAGAAGACGCATAACTACTAATGATGGTGCAAAAGTTTCTTGTCCACAAGTGCTTTTATACTTTAAATGACTTCTTTAAAGACAAATACGATTAGAAAAGTTGTTAAAAATGTTTATAGTAGTCTTTGTCCTAAAATATTTTTAAACTGGCACAAAATTGGTCCATAGAAATTAGATTTAAGTAACCTTAGTTACAGGCTTATATTACTGTTGCTATGCCCTTGCAGGGCGTCACATGTAAACCTACCTTATAAGATGTTCCACCTTTAACCTGTAATGTGACATGCAATAAACGATCAAAAAAAAGTTTACCTGTGGCTCTAGGGCTGAGTTCTGCCAACGCACGCGCATCATCATCGGCGCGGTCGCCCGGCCGCGGCGAGCGCAGGTGGTGGCGGCCCGGGTAGCCGCGCCCGCGCCCCGGGTTCGACATCCTGACCTGAAAGGTGAATCAGTGAGCTACACGATTGGCCAGGCACGGGTACAGTCAGCATCAAAAGTGATGCATATGAAATAAATATTGGGGGACAATCTTATACAAACCACCCTAGTCCCAAACTAAGCAAAGCTTGTAATATGGGTACTAGATGATGATATGCATACTTACACAGGATGTTTTTATTGAATTCCGTTAATTGCGAGGGCACTTTCCTCAGATGAAATAAAGTAATGTTCTCTGAGACACTAGTATCCCAACTCGTACCATTTCGAAGATATTCAAGAATTCATTTTTGTTAATTAACACCTCTAGTATAGTATAAATGATCCTTAACAATTAAACAATGTTGACGTGCCTGTCATTCGAATGCCGAATATTGTCATAATTGACATTAACTTTTTCTTAACTCCACGTTAACTATAAAGGCCGTTTCACATTCACCCTTGGTGATATAATTAATTATTTTGTATGAAAATAAAAAAAATCTTGTATTTCGAAAAACTAAATACTAGGTTGTTTCTATGGCTATGCACGGCTATAAGCTTGAAGGAACGGAAATCAATATAAACACCCTGTATATATAAATACATACTTAAATACATAGAAAACATCCAAGACTCAGGAACAAATATTCGTGCTAATGATGCACAAATAATGCCCTGACCGGGATTCGAACCCGGGACCTCTGGCTTCGTAGGCAGCTTCATAGGTACATAAAAAGGGCAATAGCTCTTATTCCTTTTTAATGCTAGTGGCTGCTTAGCTGTCAACACAAGCTACTTATGATTAATGATTCTTCTGGAGTCGCAAGTATCCATATAGGACACAGTATTTGGGCGAAACCAGTTACTGGTGCTAGTCTCATTGGTTGCCACTGCTGACAGGTAGCTAATTGGTAAATTCAGTGTAGTGCTGGCGCACGCTGCCTATTGGCGTGCGTATGTATTTAGAATGCCTTGTTTTCGACTAAAATGAAAGTAAAATTTGGTCTTACTAACAAGAGACTGCAACTATGGAGGTTCATAATTTATTACTAGGTAGAAGTAATAATATACCATATCCCACTACAATACGTATTTAACTAGTTTTAGATATTTGGGCATTGTCATCACTGCAGACTCGAGATGTACCATAGATATAAAGAGCAGGATTGGCTTAACAGAACAGGCTTTTCACGATAGAAACCATCCAATGACCACAAATATATGCCAGAAACCCAAGAGAAAACTCAACAAAACTTATACTTATTGAGCCACAATATATGGGTGTGAAGTGTGGACCATGACTTATTTGGAAGCTTTTCAAATGTGGTGTTGGCAAAGAATGGAGAAAATTTGCTGGACGGAATAAAATTACAAATAAAGAAGTGCTGAGGAGAGTGGAGGAGAAAAGGAAATTGTTAAAAGTTATAGAAAATAGAGGAGAGTGAAAATTATTGGTCATCTTATATGACAACCAAGGATAAGCTACATTAAACAAATAAAAGAAAAAAATGTGTCATGTTGTAATGTATATTGCACAAAAGATCTCATTGGGTCGAAGAGCATCAGAATGGGCCCTCATTTAGATAAGACAGTAATGTTGAATAAGGAAATCAAGGAAGCAACCCTATTAGAGATAGTCAGATGGAGAAAGCTACACCAACAAGTCTAACTTTTACATTTGTGATGAGAAGCCTGAGGGCGTACCGCGAACTTCGAAAATCGAACTTCGCATCGTACCGTCCCTTTCTGTCATATAGTGTATAACATGAGAGTGAAAGGGACAGCACGACACGAAGTTCGATTTTCGAAGATCGCGGTAGCACAGCTGGTAATCTGAAACTTAGCATTCTAATAAGAAAAGAACTTGTTAAAACCTGTCCTATTTGACTATTTCTATATATGATGAAACATATACACATTCAAATTAAACATACAATATGAACAATAACCAAGTATTGTTATTTTACTTAAAACTATTAAATATTAATCACTGACTTGATTGTTTTGACGACGGTGCTTATATAAATAACGCGAATCAGTAGCCTTGGCGAATGTCATATGTAAACAACATATGAAATCGCAACATATATGGACGCAAACATGTGACGCGGTTAAAAAACAACTCTGTAACAAGCAAGGATTGAACAAAGAAAGCATTTCACACACGACTTGGGGAAATACGTCTACATAGACTTGAGCGGAGCACAATATTGCCTTCCGCAAAATCAAGTTATACTCAAAAGAATCAATTAAAATACTATCAGATGCTTACTATGTTTATTTCGACACGCTGAAAATACACTATTTAGACACAAATACGTCTCATTTCAATTGTAAATGCTTTTATATACCGGTAAAACCCACGACAGATTTCAAAATTGACCTTTCTTGCTACTCTGACACGTCTTATAAATCAAAGACGGACTGTATTTTTATAAGTCATCGCTTGCTAAAATTATTTTTAAGGTAATATCTCGTTGTTTTACTCACCAAATAAAGTATTTTAACAAATAATAAGTTAGTTATTTCCTAGCTGTGTAGTGGAGTTGCAGTTGTCATACGTATCACTGCCATATTGGTAAGACTAGTGCTGTGCCGAACCGGACAACGTGGATTTGGATTTACAGAATAACCGGTTTTATAAATTACACTATGTGTTCATTTTTGATTACCACTAGGTCATTTAAATATGAATATGCTCCAAAATGTTATTAAAGCTTGTTAGATGACGTATTCTCTGTATTCTTGGTTTTAATTGGTAGTTTATCCGAAAACATCGATAAACAGCGGTTTTGACAACATACTACGCCGGATCTCGGGCCGATCGAATAATGACATTTCAGTCATTTCAGGGGGTGAAGTGGAGGGGTGTATATTACGGGCGGAAGTGAAGCTGGAAAAACGATTTTTCCGATATAATAGTAGTTTATCGTAACCAAAATGCAAAAAGCTTTAATAGAACTGTATTAACAAAACCAAAGAATTTATTTATTACGATAGTTTGTGTTCATTCCTTAAGATAGTAGACAAAAAGCCGTTGCACTAATTTGTGGTGTTATTATTGATATTTTTATTTTACGCGCTTACATAAAACAGTTATAATTTATTAGAAAGTAGTTCAATCGTTAATAATATAAATTAGCCCACCGTTATTAGTGAGAAAATTAAAAAGACTATAATTAAAAAAATTAAAACGTTTTTATAAATTAAAAAATGTCTGATGGCCATGGTGAACCTAATCAGCATCGAAAAGAAAGTGTTTCAGCGGCTAATGTGGCAAGTGACAGTCCTGTGACAGATCCTGGTCAAGTCCGAGGGGGTACAACAGTAGAAGGGGCTGCTGGCAAGTTTGAAGGCCCAAGGGTCAAATCCGGAGCCCTAAAAAAGTCAGCAAGATACAGAAGTCGATCTCTCTCAGCGTCATCAGCTGATTCGTATAGTTCTACGTCATACACCGGTGAGTTTAAAAAAGTTGATGTTGTTTTTGTAGTGTTGGCAGGAATTCAAATATTTATATTTTTGACTGATTTATACACTGGGGTTTGGGGCTAGTTTATTTCAGAAAACAATTCAATGTTTGTACACAGGAGCAACAAAATTGTTCGACAATGTTGCTTTTGTCCCATTTTAGTCGTCAATAAACAGGAGTCCGTGAAGCCCCCCTCAGACGAGACAAGCACATTAGATGATATCTATTTCTTCCACTGACTCCCGTAAACTTCCGCAAATTATATGATATCAGCAGCAACATTCAAATTTACAAAATTTAATTTTATTATAGGTACAGTCAGCTGCAACAATATCTAACACTCTTCTTCTCAAAAATATCTGGCATATGATACCTACGGATATTTTTAAGTGCATGTACTGTCAGATAAAAGTAATATAAAAAAACCAGATAAATTATCAACGTGTTTGTAAGTTAATAAATAAATAAATAAATATTCGGGGACAATCGTACACAAATCGACCTAGTCCCAAACTAAGCCAAGCTTGTACTATGGATACTAGATGACGATATACATACTTGTATAAATACATAGAAAACATCCAAGACCCAAGAACAAATATCCGTAATAAATGCAAAAATAAATGCCCTGGCCGGGACTCGGGACCTCTAGCTTCGGAGGCTGAGTCACTACCAACTAGACTAAATATCCAGAATCCATGCCTTTTTATTAATCCTGGTTACATTCATAATCCGAGGTTTCGATATAGGCATCCATTTTTGATGTGGAGCGGGAGTGTCATCTGGCTTTCCAACCCAGTGGGAATGAGACCTTATTGGGTACCTTTGCAATGTTGAACAAGTTACAACATTTTATCATGTTGTTTTAATCTATAGAGATATGTAGAGTTCAATTTGAGTACTTCTTTCAAACTTAGTATGTTGCAACCATTATAAATACTCACTGTATAATTCATAATACATAAAATAAAGGAACATATGCAAGAAACAATAGGTATAACTACAACTTAGAAAAGTTGATAAACCCCCAACATTTTCATCTCAAAAACGGCTGAACAAATTTTCATGAAACATGGCTAAGAACAATCAGGATCAAATTATCTATGACACAAAAAAACTAAACGAAAATCGGAGCTACGATACCACAGACAGATACACAGACGGACACGTCAAACTTATAACACCCCTCTCTTTTTGCGTCTGGGGTTAAAAATGAAGCCAGTTAAATATAAATATAAACCTATAATCTGTCTGTCCGTGCCCTCGTATTTTTTATTACAATGTTTCAGGTAAGTTCCAAAATGTGACTTCTTTTTGGAACCAATTATTATTATTTTATTGTACAGTCAGCTGCAAAAATATGGGTGCATACAACTTGCTCAAAATATGTCATAGCTCTTATGTCGGCGGATTAAGGCTGCGGTACGTATTTATGAGAGGATTAAATCAATACGTATTTTTGCAGTTGACCGTACATACTGAAAAAAGAAAACATTTTAGGCCGTAAATGATCACACACATGGTATTTTTCAAAAATGAACCTTGATACAAACACCCGAAGTTTGAATTTAGACAAAACCTATCGGCAACATACGTCTTTGTTGAAATTCACTCTCATTAATTAGCTTAATTCACAATAGTGTGCCAAACATAGAAATGTATGCCATATTCAGTTGTGTTAGAGTTCATTTTTTTATGGTATTTCAATATAAATGTGGTGCTTCAGTTATATGAACTATCTATAGTAACGGATCTAAATAGGTTTAATTAGTAATATTAGAGAAATACGGAATTTTACTGATAGTCGAATCAAATCAGCAAACGCTCGGTGACGTTTGTAGGGAAAATCTGATCAACTAATGACGTCACGATTTTCTGTGGTCAAACTGAGTCCTTTTTAGGGTTCCGTACCCAAAGGGTAAAAACGGGACCTTATTACTAAGCCTTCGCTGTCTGTCCGTCCGTCTCTCAGTCACCAGGCTGTATCTCAAGAACCGCGATAGTTAGACAGTTGAAATTTTCACAGATGATGTATTTCTGTTGCCGCTATAACAACAAATATTAAAAACCGGCCAAGTGCGAGTCGGACTGCCGTTTTTATAGATAATGGTACGGAACCCTTCGTGCGCGAGTCCGACTCGCACTTGGCCAGTTTTTTAATCTATACCTAGTTGGTTACTAAGTTCTGTTACTCGATTTGCAAACTCTTTTCTTGCGTTAAAACAAATGCTACCGAAAAAATAAAAAAATGACATATAATGGCGGGTTGTCAGTTATATTTTTATAGCACACACAACACTTATCTCGTCATATTTATAATGGATTGGGGTCTAAAAGAAAATCGTGTCGCTGTAATTGCGTTGCACAAATGCGGGCATCCGCCAAACGTGATTTTGAAGTTGCTTCAAAATCTGAAAATCAACAAACAATTCGTTTATCGTACCATTAATAGGTACAATAGTACCCTGAGCTTTGATGACCGCAAGAGGTCTGGAAGACCACGCACCGTTCGGACCCCAGCTCTAATAAAGGCAGTGAAGGCGAGAATCGCAAGAAACCCCGTTCGGAAGCAAAAGTTGTTGGCAATTCAGATGTTTGCGAAGAGAAGCTCCCTTAAAAAAGTTATCAATCAAGACCTTAGACTACACGCTTATCGTAGACGGAAAGGTCATTTGCTTAATGGACGATTGAAGACTATGAGGCTGAATAGAAGTCGCGTGTTACTGAAGCGGTACGCACAAAATGGCCACCGAAATATATTATTTACAGACGAAAAAATTTTTACCATTAAAGAATGTTGTAACCGCCAGAATGACAGAGTGTATGCAAAAAACAGTCAAGAAGCGAGTGTAGCTGTTCCGAGAGTGCAACGAGGCCATCATCCCTCTTATGTCATGATTTGGTTAGGTGTGTCATACTCAGGGTTAACACAGGTCCATTTCTGTGAAAAAGGTGTCAAAACTGGGGCTAAAGTTTACCAGGAAACCGTTCTGGAACCAATAGTGAAGCCTTTAAGCCACTCTCTATTTCAAAACCAGCCCTGGGTCTTTCAACAAGACTCAGCCCCTGCACATACGAGGCTTGCACTGAAAGTGGCGGGAATCGAATACTTATTAATTTATTTTTAACATGTATTATACCTTTTTATAATCTCTGAAGTTTCCTTATCTCAACACACTGGCCACTTAGAAAAAAAAAGTATGGTTCGGTTTCAATTGTTTATTGAAGTCGTCGAGTCACTGCTTAAAATGGAATTGTGCCGCTATGATTTATTATGACTTTAAAAGTGAACTAACACAAAAACAATGTGAAGAGCGGATGGTTGCTGCTTTTAATATTGAAGCTCCTTCAAAGACTACAATATACAGGTGGTATTCAGAATTTCAACGTGGCCGTGTATCCCTCACCGACGAAGTGCGTGAAGGTCGACCAAAATCGGCAGTCACGCAAGAAAACGTCGATGTTGTGCGTCGTCTGATAAATGAAGACCGACATGTGACATATCGGGAAATTCAAGAGCACCTGGGTATTGGAATGAGTCAAATACAAATTATTTTAAAAGAAGAATTAGGCGTGAAAAAGTTATTTTCCCGTTGGATACCTCACCTATTGTCTGACGAGCAGAAAATAGTCCGTGTCAATTGGTGCCGCAAAACTTTGAAAAGATTTAACAAGGGACGCTCAAATGCTGTTTTTAGCATAGTATCAGGTGACGAGTCGTGGATATACGCTTATGAGCCTGAAACTAAAAACCAATCCCGAGTATGGGTCTTCGAAGACGAGCTCAAACCCACAAAAGTTGTTCGTTCTCGCAGTACGGCTAAGAAGATGGTGGCTACGTTTATCTCTAAATCTGGTCACGTAGCTACTGCTACATGCGTTATTGTTTGCGGTGATTTTAACGTTAACTTACTTGAGAAATCGCCCATGAGTGTGAGTCTAGTGAATACTTTTAAATCTTTTAACCTGGTGAACTTGTTTTGTGAGCCAACTCGCATTACAGCAACCAGCGCGACATGTATAGATAACATTTTCAGTAACAAGGATGCGATTAGTAAATTTATTATAAACAACTTAAGTTCTGACCACTGTGGACAACAAGTCGCCTTCAGCGGGAAAACTGACAAAGTTCCACGACACACTATGTGCAGACCTATTTCTGAAAAGAGCTTAGATTTATTCAATCGTAATATAATGAAAAGATTATGTTATCTTCCACTTACTCAGGAAAGCCCTGACCGTTTGTGTACTCGATTGTTTAATTGTATCAAAACTGAATTCGATGTCTGTTTTAATTTGAAGAAGATTCAAATCAAGATCAAAACTAAATTTAGCGACTGGGCTACGCCAGACATTCACGAGAAGAGGCGCCGACTCTATGACTTGTATGATTCAAGAACTACTGATAAAAGGCCGGAATTTCTAGAGTATGTTAAGAACTATTCAAAATCTTTTAAGTTAATGTGTGTCGCTGCTAAAGCCGATTACTTGTCAAAAAAGATCCAGAACTCCAGTGATAAGATTAAAACTGTATGGCAAGTTATCAACAATGAAACTGGGAAAAGTAAGTTAAAAGATGCGCACTTCAGCCTGCGAGTCGATGACACTCTAGTGAGTTCTGACCACGAAGTGGCAGATCATTTTGAGCGGTTCTTTACTAATGTACCCGTCGATACCACGAAGTCTTTGAATTCATCACCAGATGTCGCTGAATCGTTATTGAAGGAAAATGTAACAGAATGTAAAGAAATCTTTAGCTTCACTTACGTGACCCCACATATTGTAATTAAAGCATTTAAATCATTAAACTTAAAAAAGACTGAAGATCTTTGGGGTATTTCAGTAAAAGTATTACATTCCATTGTAGAATCAATCGCACCTTTCTTAGCTGATATTTTCAATAAATGTATTGATACTGGAGTTTTTCCTAACCTGATGAAACACAGTAAAATCATCCCGTTGTTTAAATCAGGATCAAAAACTGACCCTACCAACTTCAGACCAATCTCAATACTACCGGCATTAAGCAAAGTTTTTGAGAAAGTCATTCTTAATCAGCTGATGTCCCATTTTAATCGCAATAAACTACTCAATAGCAATCAGTTCGGGTTCACTAGAGGTCGCTCTACCACTGATGCCGGTGTGGTACTAATTAAACATATTTTTGATGCCTGGGAAGATGCTCAAGATGCTATTGGAGTGTTCTGTGATCTATCAAAGGCATTCGATTGCGTTAATCACGAGAATTTAATTAGAAAGTTAAGCCATTATGGGATAAAAAACGGTGCCCTGAACCTTGTTACATCGTATCTGTCAGAGAGAACTCAACGGGTAGTCATCAACGGGATTCAATCTGCAGGGACAACGGTTGCTCTTGGAGTTCCTCAAGGATCAATTTTGGGTCCATTTCTGTTTTTAGTTTATATTAATGATTTACCAAACCTTGTAAAAGATAAACATGATATAGTGCTATTCGCAGATGATACGTCGCTTATCTTCAAGGTAGGCCGCAAAGACAAAAACTTTGACGGTATTAATGAGGCACTAGGTACTGTTGTGAACTGGTTTACACCAAATAATTTGCTCTTAAATTCCAAGAAAACAAAGTGCATCAAATTCACTATGCCTAATGTCAAGCAGGCAAACAACTCTAAGATCAAATTAAAGTCGGATGAAATGGAATTTGTAGATAGAACAGTGTTTTTAGGTGTCACCTTAGATTCAAAACTGCAATGGCATGCGCATATTGCCACTCTGGCCGGCAAACTTAGTTCTGCGGCCTATGCAGTAAGACGTATTAGACAGTTAACTGACGTTGAGACGGCCAGGCTGGTATATTACAGTTACTTTCATAGTGTTATGTCCTATGGAATCCTGTTGTGGGGAAAAGCGGCTGACATCCAGACCGTTTTCGTGCTACAGAAACGAGCTGTACGCTCCATCTACCAACTTAAGGCCAGAGAATCTCTCAGAGAAAAATTTAAGGAGGCAAATATTCTTACTGTGGCATGTCAATACATTCTTGAAAACATTATGTATGTTCGAAAAAATATTCAAGAATTCAAACTTAACAGTGATATCCACGACTACAACACTAGAAGTAAACACAAGATTGCAGTGAAGGCCAGTCGTCTCCGGAAGGTTAGCACGTCGTTTGTGGGGAACTGTATACGATTTTATAATAAAATACCCATCGATATAGTTAATTTTCCACTTAGTAAATTTAAGTCTCATATTAAACGTTATTTGTTAAGCCAGGCCTATTATACTGTCAACGATTTCTTAAATGACAAAAATGCTTTTATGCCAGTGATAGTTAAATCCTGTTACTTTTAATATACCTATGCTTCACTTAGCATATTTCCTTGTATAAATACTTATCTCTGTCGTTGCATTTTATGAAACATGATGCTGTTTCTCGCCGAAGAGTAATTTTAATCTTTGATTTTATTAATGTCCGGCAGCCTGAATATGTCATGCTCGCTTAAAGGGCTTTGCTTACGGTGGCGTCGTTGATCGGGTCGCCACCTTCCCTAACAGATGGTCGAGGGAGGCGATGGCTGAGATACGCGTCATACTCGTGATCGGGTGCTGTTTGTGGAGTCCGGTCTGTTCATGCTTGCAAGGGCATAGTAAATACCTTAATACTAGTGTTATTTTATTGTATGTAGATTGACGAGATTCATGATCCTGTTCTGGATTAGTTTTATTATTATTGACGCTTAGAGACCTTATACAGCTCTAACAATATTAAGTTTACTTATTTTAATTTTAGCGCTTAGAGATCATTTACATCTCTAAGCACTTTGAAATCATTGTTATTAATCATATTTGGACGCTCAGAGACCATATACATCTCTGAGATATTAAATTAATTTTATATTCCTTTTGTTTATTCGGACACAGATCGTATTCAATACGTCCTTAATATTTGTAAATTTATTTTCATTGAATTGTCAATCAGTATATTTTTTTTTGTATCATTATTATTAAGTAAGATTGTCAGTTTTTTAAATTGTATAAATTCATGCTTTGACATGTAAAAGTGCCCTTGTGGCCTATTTGCAGAATAAATATTTGATTTTGATTTTGATTTTGATTGACTGTGGCTCTTGAGGATCGTAGAACAGTCAATGCTGATTGGTACACCACTATTTGTTTGCCGAACGTCTTTGCTGAACTCCGAAAAACAAACCCTAGTCGTCGCATCATCCTTCACCACGACAACGCCAGCCCACACACCGCTCGGACAACAACTGAGTACCTGGACGGTGAAAAAGTCGAAATATTGGACCACCCTCCATATAGCCCTGACTTAAGTCCCAACGACTTTTTTACATTACCCAGAATCAAGGACAAACTGCGTGGTCAGCGGTTTCAGACGCCAGAAGAAGCAGTGGAGGCCTATAAAATAGCCATTTTGTCGACCCCTACTTCAGAGTTCAAAAAGTGCTTTATGGACTGGTTTGAACGCATGCATAAGTGCATGAAATACAAAGGAGAATATTTTGAAAAACAATAAAAATAAATAAACTCACTTATACTGCATATTTTCTTCTATTCCCGAAACTTTCAGTTTTACCCTCGTAAGGTAAAAACAACTCGAGCCTGGTTTCGAAGCAACAAAATTGACTTCATTGCCCACGAAGACTGGCCCTCCTCCAGCCCGGACCTCAACCCCCTGGATTATGCTATATGGCAGGTTATTGAGAAGAAAGCCTGTGCTAAACCCCACACAAATCTTGACTCCCTCAAGCGGGCCATAGTCAAGACAGTGACGGAATTAGATATGACAACCGTGCGTGCCGCTATTGATGACTGGCCTCGTCGTCTGACGGCCTGTGTTCAGGCCCAAGGAGGCCATTTTGAATGAAATTGACAAATGTAAATCCTGATTGTGTGTACTTCATTTTAATATATAATTTATTTAACTTTCGTTAGTATATTTTATGCAGATAAGGATTATTACAGTAACATAACTTAGTAACCAACTAGGTATGTACTTAAAAGTAGAATTTTGACGTTTTCGTAAGTTCTGTTTATTAGTACCTAACGAAAAATTTTTTTTTATGGTTGTTGTGTTACGCATTGGTAGCTTCGTCATCATCATCATGTCAGTCAGAGTACGTCCACTGCTGGACATAGGCCTCCCCCAAAGAGTTCCACAATGTGGGTCCTGCGCCACCCGCATCCAGCGAACACCCGCGACCCTTACCAGGTCATCAGTCCACATTGTGGGGGGCCTGCCCACGCTACGCCTTCCGGTACGTGGTCGCCGCTTGAGAACCTTTCCGCCCCAACGGCCTTCATCAGCTAGTGACAACTGCCCCGGCTTTACGATTGCTTATAACTGGAGCAGCCCAACTGGTGGTACCCCTGCCTTATGGAAGACCGCAGCCATAATAACACTAAAGCGTGTCACACACTGGAGCGGCCTGCGGTGGCTGCCAGTTGTACACTAAGACAATCCTGACAATTATTCAGACACGCGGCCTTCATTGTCATAGTTTACAACTGGCCGCCACCGCGGCCGCCACCGCAGGCCGCGCTTGTGTGTGACACGCTTAACACTACCTCGGCCCAAGCCAGCAGCAGATTTCCATGACCAAGTTCCTCTCACTCGATAACATGTAAGTTGTTTTTAATACCACAAACAAGCAAACGGCCTGCCTGATCGTAATCGTTCACCCAGGTTATGAACGCCTGCAACTTTAAGGAGTGTCTCATGCGCGTTGCCGACCCTTTAAAAATGTTTACTCTCCTTTCTTGAAGAACCACATGCTGTAGTCCCTCGGGAAAACCTCGGTAGGAAGCTCATTCCACAGCCGGAGCGTCCGAGGGAGGAAATTCCCATGAAACCGTATACCCTGCGCGACCATTTAGGTCCTAAGGTGTGAGGATGAAGGTCCTGCCGACGGCGAGCGGCGCGATGTTAGAAAGCGGCCGTGGGGATCATGTCGAACACACGCACAAACCTAAATGTAGTTAAGTAATATAATGTATAATTAATGTAGCGGCTCCTTAACTCAAATAATCTTTAATGTTAAGATTAGTAGTTAAGATCATTGTGTAATTTATGAAATACTTATGAAATAAACAGTTTAAATTTTAAATTTTTTTTTTTTTTTTTAAAAGGCAAAGTTTCTCCTTAAACTTAACACCGTACCCTGCGCGACCATTTAGGTCCTAAGGTGTGAGGATGAATACCCTGCCGCGTTTCAATATCGCTTGTGAGTTTGGGATCGTCTACGATTCGTACAGCACGATAAAGGACGCGCTGCGCGTCCGGAAAAACCCACTTTTTGGCCAAGTGGTGACGTAAAATTGTGTACAAAACACGGGTCGTAATGTACTATTTGATCTTTCCTAGACTGTCGACTGTCGATTACTGCTTCATATGTCACACACGCCGCCTCCGCTCCGCTATCCCGTGTGGTTTTTTGGTGCGACGTGCCCCGGACCGGACCGCGTTCGCTTTACCGCAAAACCGCCTCCGCCCCGCAACGACGCTGCGCCGCGCTCTATGCGTTTCATGTTTAAGAGTTGTATTATGTTGTGAACCGTGGACGTGAGCTGGGGCTCCATTTGAGAAATTTGAGTTCCGGGATTTGAGAGTGAAAGTGTGAAACTGTTGATATTATATAAATAATAGAGTCGAAATGTCCGCTATTCTGGCTTACTGTACATAAACGATTACATCGCAGGTCGTTTATGCAACAGCTTTAAGCGAGCAACATTTATTCCTTAAATACTCACCCTGAACCTTCTTGAACGCCAAATAATACTTTATTTGATGAGCGTCATGTTTTATTTATGCCCGTTTATAATACATTATGTAGGAATTATTCAGCGGCTGTGTCACGTCTTGGATGATATTCATATTTACGGGTATTTATGGAGAAAAGACGTATAAGCCGTTGAACGGCTTAGTGAATATTCTTTTTAAGAATAGGAGTGGTGTGGAGGAATGGTCGAAGTTGCGCCAGGACCATTTAAATGCGATATTATACCCCATTTTTTTATTTGAAAAATCGTGCGTTACCCGTCATGCGATTTGTGTGGAACATATGTGGTGTGTTATCTTTGAAACGTAATAAGTTTCCGAAATAAGTGAAATTAATACAATATTATCCTCTGATACGAGTATCCTAGGGAAACGAAGAAACGGGCGAAACTGGCCGTTAAAATTGTAATCTTAAAAAAAACGAGGTATAGAAGAATCCAGGCGCTAACGTTATACCGTCTATATGGATCCAGATCCAGTTACGGCTGGACTGGTGTGAGAATATATCTACATGGCGCCACTGGCGACAGTACCCTGCCAGTAACAGCGCTGGCATCTAACGAAACTGGTGCCAGCAGCTGGATTCGTCTAAAAGCGTCTAAGAGAGTTTCCATAGTCGCCTTTTTATTTATTTTTTGTATTTACTTAGGGAAATGCATTTACGCATACCTAGCCGGTTTCAACTCTATTGATCTTGACTTGTGACTAGTGGCCCAGTGGATAGCCTTGACCATTCGTACAGTCAAAGAGGATATATTACATAGAGAGCTAACTCCATACATCATTTTTTTCTTATTATTTCGTAGTCGACATCTAGCGTCAAATAGCGGAATTATCAGTACTGCTATAAATATACTATAAGTAGATGTCACGTATGTCGCTACTGACGAAAAGTGCATTTCTCAACAATTTACTACTGATATTTAAAGCAGAATGAGTTCAAAACAGAGTTCCGGTTAATCCGGTTATAATATTAGTTAAAAATAGTTGAGCATTCGATTGTTCGTTCGTCACGACGTCTATTGTCGAGTAGCAGTACTGATAATTCCGCTATTTGACGCTAGATGTCGACTACGAAATAATAAGTAAAAAATGATGTATGAAGTAATATGGAGTTAGCTCTATTCTTACTTATTTTCTCTATGTACCCAGTGTAAATAAAATGTTATACAACTTAGTTGAAATCTTCAGGCGGCTATATGACCTTCCGTATTACGGGTAAACTTGGTTCGACATATTTATTTTATTTTATTTATTTATTAGGAAGGTACACTTATTTATTTATTTATTAGGAAGGTACACTTATTTATTTATTTATTAGGAAGGTACAGACATCATACAATACATGGTTCAGTTAGCGCGCGTGTGTTCAGTAGCTTATAAACTAGCATGATATCCAAAGCTAAGTGCACACAGCTTGATCAGTTAATATATTGTATGGTTGACCGAGTGAAACGAGGTCTCTGTTTCAGCTTGGGCAAAAATGCTTTCCTATGTCCGGCCGGCGGATTTCCCGCTATTCTCCTCTACATGTCGCCTTTATAAGTTTATAACCGATATTTGTGAAATTTTGTGAGGTTTGATTCTTCATCTGCAACGCTGACAAGAGTTTAACTGACATTTGATATAAGTTTCAGCCGATAGGAAATTACTGTATTTTTTTTACGTCCTTGGGAGGCTGCTGCACCTCAACCCACCAACGGATCGCCAGCTGATGTCCACAGTCCACAGTCCTCCTTCATTGACCGAGCGAGCGAAGCGTCTCCGTTTCAGCTTTCGATAAAAAAATCTTTCGTTTGTCTGTCTGTCCGGATGTTCTTAAGCCATTATGGGATAAGAAACGGTTCCCTTGACCTTGTTACATCGTATCTGTCGGAGAGAACTCAACGGGTAGTCATCAACGGGACTCAATCTGCAGGGACAACGGTTGCTCTTGGAGTTCCTCAAGGATCAATTCTGGGCCCATTTCTGTTTCTAGTTTATATTAATGATTTACCAAACCTTGTAAAAGATAAACATGATATAGTGCTATTCGCAGATGATACGTCGCTTATCTTCAAGGCAGGCCGCAAAGACAAAAACTTTGACGGTATTAATGAGGCACTAGGTACTGTTGTGAACTGGTTTACAGCAAATAATTTGCTTTTAAATTCCAAGAAAACAAAGTGTATCAAATTCACTATGCCTAATGTCAAGCAGGCAAACAATTCTAAGATCAAATTAAAGTCTGATGAAATGGAATTTGTAGATAGAACAGTGTTTTTAGGTGTCACCTTGGATTCAAAACTGCAATGGCATGCGCATATTGCCACTCTGGCCGGCAAACTTAGTTCTGCGGCCTATGCAGTAAGACGTATTAGACAGTTAACTGACGTTGAGACGGCCAGGCTGGTACATTACAGTTACTTTCATAGTGTTATGTCCTATGGAATCCTGTTGTGGGGAAAAGCGGCTGACATCCAGACCGTCTTCGTGCTACAGAAACGAGCTGTACGCTCCATCTACAAACTTAAGGCCAGAGAATCTCTCAGAGAAAAATTTAAGGAGGCAAATATTCTTACTGTGGCATGTCAATACATTCTTGAAAATATTATGTATGTTCGAAAAAATATTCAAGAATTCAAACTTAACAGTGATATCCACGACTACAACACTAGAAATAAACACAAGATTGCAGTGAAGGCCAGTCGTCTCCGGAAGGTTAGCACGTCGTTTGCGGGGAACTGTATACGATTTTATAATAAAATACCCATCGATATAGTTAATTTTCCATTTAGTAAATTTAAGTCTCGTATTAAACGTTATTTGTTAAGCCAGGTCTATTATACTGTCAACGATTTCTTAAATGACAAAAATGCTTTTAAGCCATTGATAGTTAAATCCTGTTAGTTTTAATATACATATGCTTCACTTAGCATATTTCCTTGTATAAATAGCTCTGTCGTTGCATTTTATGAAACATGATGCTGTTTCTCGCCGAAGAGTCATTTTAATCTTTGATATTATTAATGTCCGGCAGCCTGAATATGTCATGCTCGCTTAAAGGGCTTTGCTTACGGCGGCGTCGTTGATCGGGTCGCCACCTTCCCTAACAGATGGTCGAGGGAGGCGATGGCTGAGATACGCGTCATACTCGTGATCGGGAGCTGTTTGTGGAGTCCGGTCTGTTCATGCTTGCAAGGGCAAAGTAAATACCTTAAGGCCCTCTAGTCCTGCGAGAGTAGGTATTTAGCGCTGTCCTGGCGGTGCGTGAACAAGCCCGCGCGGACGAAGCGACTGTGAACTCGGATGACCCCGCTAGCTTCATACTGGTCACAGTATAGAAATATAACTGTATTTTGACTTAAGAAATGCATTAATTATAATTAAACTTTAGTATGTCATTGATATCATTTTTTAATAAATAGGTAGTAAATAAATAATTGAAAGTCGAACTTACGGTAGGATCCATTATAATGAAAAAAAACAGAATTCATAGTACAACCCTGAAATTCGTTATTTAATCTATGAAACCTAAGAACCTAAGAAATATGCCTTATACCTCTCTACTCGATTTGTTTAATAGGTCATGCAATTTTTATCTATTTGTGTTATATTTATACAGGGTGTTATATTTATTTGTCATGTGCGTGTCATCGTCATCATCATCATATCAGCTGATGGACGACCACTGCTGGACATAGGCCTCCCCTAAAGAGTGCCACATAAAATACAGACAGAATATTTTTTGGTGGATTAATTTATTCATCAAAAGTTATTAGCTCTCAAAGCATAAAAAACATTGCGAAGTTTTTACTTTTTTACTATTTATGCGAAAGGTTACCGTATTTAAAAAAAATAAATACCAGAAATGATTTTTACATAAAGATGACAAAAGAATCAATATGGTATATAAAATGATACCAAACTTGCCACGGTAGCTACCTGGAAATGGGTAGATCTTATAAAAGAAGATTAGCTAGAAAGATAGAAAGTGTATAAATTTTAAAAGGGTCGGCAACGCGCATGTGACTCCTCTGGAGTTGCAGGCGTCCATAGGCTGCGGTGACCGCTTACCATCAGGCGGGCCGTACGCTTGTTTGCCACTGACGTGGTATTAAAAAAAAGACGGCCGGAATTAATGTGTTGAAGCTCACAGCTTAAAAAAATATTCAAATGCAAAGCAGTACTCGTAGATCTCTTACTATATCCACAATTTCTGGTAATAAACATTTCATTTATAATTTTACCAACTTTGGTTACATTTCTGGAGGGGTTCAGTTCAGTTGTTATACTGTCATTTTTATACTGTGGCACTATGACCATAATTTATTTGTTAATAATTACGCCTTTTTTCATTCGGGTTTTTATTGCCCTTCTTAAATAATTTGCAACCATTATATAAATTCGTCAAAAACTGCTTGTTTGGTGCACGAAACTGTCGCGGATAAAACTGACACAGGTCCGTTGTCTGTAAGCGCCAGCGCGCGACTGATCGGGCCTGCCGAGCCTCCGCGCTCGCGCATTTCGTAGGTATTTAAACATATTAATTCATACAATCATTTTATCTTTTTAAATTCTGCAAAAATGTCTAGAAATACTGAATGGCTTTAGTTTAGTTCAAAAACTTTATTTAAAACATCAATAGTTTAGTCGTCAGATTGTAAATGCTTTACAAAAAGGAGTAACTTTGGGGTCTCTTTCTATCGAGCGAAGTTCATTAGATCGTGTATCTGAGTGCAACTTTGACTAGACTAGATCCTTAAGTAAAACATAGAATTTTTTCAAATTTTTAAAACCCTTTTTCTACGTTTCGGGTTGTTTTTAGAAAACTCGAAAACGCTAACTCGCTTGACGACCTCCGCTTAATACTAGTGTTATTTTATTGTATGTAGATTGACGAGAGACATAATCCTGTTCTGGATTAGTTTTATTGTTATTGACGCTTAGAGACCTTATACATCTCTAACAATATTAAGTTTACTTATTTTAATTTTAGCGCTTAGAGATCATTTACATCTCTAAGGACTTAAATAATTGTTATTAATCGTATTTGGACGCTCAGAGACCATATACATCTCTGAGATATTAAATTAATTTTATGTACTTTTGTTTATTCGGACAGATCGTATTCAATACGTCCTTAATATTTGTAAATTTATTTTTATTTAATTGTTAATCAGTAAATTTTTTTAATCATTATTATTAAGTAAGATTGTCAGTTTTTTTTTTAAATTGTATAAATTCACGCTTTGACTTGTAAAAGTCCCTTGTGGCCTATTTGCAGAATAAATATTTGATTTTGATTTTGATTTTGATTTTTTCTCCTCTACAGGTCGCATTTCTCAACCGATTCTCGTGAAATTTTGTGAGCACTGTGAGCAGGTTCGATAGTTATATAGAAATAATTTTGTCGAGTCAGTTTTTGGAAATTGTGAGATTGGAATTTTTTTTGTATGTCTGGCCGGATGTTCTGATCTACAGGTCGCATTTCTCATCAGAAATGTTATAGGTATAGATTTTTTGTCAAGTCAGTTATTGGAAAATTAGAAATTTAAAAAAAATATTTTTTTCGTATGTCTGTCCGGATGTTCTCTACAGGTCGCATTGCTCATCAGAAATGTTATATAGTATTTTTTTTTGTCAAGTCTGTTTATGGAAAATTTGAAATTTGAAACATATAAAAAAAATCTTATGTATCCGGATGTTCTCTACAGGTCGCATTTCTCAACCGATTCTCGTGAAATTTTGTGAGCAGGTTCGATACAAAATTGGATTTTTTGTCGAGTCAGTTCGGAAATTTTGTAATGTAAATTTTTTTTGTCGTATGTGTAATACAGAGCCTCTAGTAATACAACTTTCTTAACCACTGTACTTATACAAGTATTCGTGCGAGAGGAAATTACTTACGATTTTTGCGCCTGGCCCGGGTACGATGAGCACACTGTTTCCTCTTTTTAGTTTCGCCATGTCCGTCTGTCTGTCTGTGATTGTTAGTGCTAGAAAGCTGCAATTTGGCATGAAAAAATGATATACAATTAAAATGACAGTCGTATAATAAAATCTAAAAAAAGTGTGTGCCCCCGTCTAACTTTTGAACTATGGGTCCAAAAAAAGATGAAAACAATCATGCAAAAAAAGCTTATAATGACTATCAACGAAAACTATAGCGGACATTTTCAGTTAAGCCGTTTTTGTGTTATAAGAATAAGAAATAGTTTATTGCGTTATAAACAAAAACTAACCGTTAACAATTTAGAAAGCGGCAAAAGGAACACATTCAGCTACTGCTGGCGACCCATATTTGAACCACCAGCGCTGGTTTTCAATGTGCCCCTTACTCGGTCTTTGATGTTTGCCGAGAAGAAAATGTAGTGAAAGTGGGTATCATACTAAACTGTAGCTAAACTAATATTCAACTACCGAACTAAAATTTAAATACCTTGTGTTTGTGCGTGTGCGTGTGCGTGTACGTGCGCGTGCGCGTGCGCGTGTGTGTGTGTGTGTGTGTGCGGTGAATGGCTAAGTTGTTGGGGTTTTTTATTTACTATTGAAATTTAAAGGCTATTTCAAAATTGTGCTTCTGCCTCTCATGCAATACTTGCTTAAATTTGATTTTAAATGTCTGACAGCTGACTTTGTTCCTTGAAGGTGGCGGTAAATTATTCCATATCTTTGAAGCACGATATTTGAAAGAGCCTCTAAAACCAGCTGAATGGCTTCGAGGAATGTTTAAAAAAAATCCAATGGGTTTAGCCGGGTAAGCATGGCGAAACTGCCCCTAGGGAAAAAATCAACTGGCTTTCACTGTATTATTAACCTATACATGTATATGCAGTGCTTTCACCGAAAATCCTTCTTTTTTTAATTAAAGACGTATGAAACGCTGCCGAGGTATTCTCTTTTGCTTGTTATTGATTTTATTTAAAGTAAGTTCATTGGGCAACTACGGAACCCTACTCTGAGCATGGCCCGACATGCTCTTGGCCGATTTTTTTATTATCATTCATTAATACACTTATACTCCACCTATTAGTCAAATAATAGAGGAAATCTGGGGGCACGCCGTGCCCCCGCCAAGACGAGCCAAGCGAAGCGCAAGGGGATTACCTACCTTTTCTCGAAGTGTTTCGTTATCTTTTTGAACCCTCATAAAGTTGGTTTCCGATGTACCAGATAGTTCATATTCTCAGGATATGATGTCAACAATAGACTAATTAAACATACAAAGTCTAAATTTTGTATAGCTTTAATACTTTAGATTTTATTGGTATCTAAAATACACCGATTTTGTCACTGACACACTCACTGGCACACTGATGATCATCAAAATGTTTGGCTACTTCATGAAGTGCTAGAAAGCTGAAATTTGGTATGTAATCTAAGTTTAGTATACAACGAACAAAAAAAATCATAAACTTGTAACTTTCGCCCCCCATCCCCTAAAATGGGGGGTTGAAGTGTATATGGGACTTTCACCAATTTTATGAATTAGGACATGAAAGTTTACACGGGACTGTAGACAGTAACTAAAAAACCCATTATTAAGTACTTACAAGAACCTCCGCCTTACAAAAAGAACTGAAATCCCACCAAAAACACTTCATGTAAAATGTTGCCAAGACGACCACATAAGGTTTGCCCTGTGAAAGATATCAGATCTCATGTAGAGCCAAGCTTCTGAATCTACACGGCCTAACTCTAACGACAAACTTCGACAAATTCTACATATCAGTAAATATGTATGGCGGTTTCGTTACTTACTTCAGATCAGAAACTAAATATTCGCATCATCTCCACGACGGTAGCGAAACGGCGAAGCCATACATATGTACTGATATGTAGAATTTGTTGAAGTTATAGTCGGTAGAGTTAGGCCGTGTAGATTCAGAAGCTTGGCTCTACATGAGATCTGATATCTTTTTTACAGGGCAAACCTTATGTGGTAACATTTTACATAATATGTTTTTGGTGGTATTTAATTTATTTATAATAATTTCAACTAGTAATAGTATAACCGACGTGGTATAAAAACCCGAAACCATCAAATTTTTATTCATTTCAAATTTCCAAAAATCAGTTATGAAATTTTTCTGAAATAACCGGTTGTAACAGGTTTCTTCGGTTTCGGTTAAAATCAGTTTGTATTCCCTTAGCAATCTAACCTGACACCGCTCGGTGTTGAATAGTATTTGATATAATGTTCATCACACTTGCTCGTAAACTTGGTCTTATTGTACGCAGGCGTATAGAGCAGTTATAGCCGATTTACCTCCCGCGGGAGTTCTGGATTTTCATAACTCCCTAGGGAGTTATGAGTTTCTCTGTGATCTGATTGGTTTAAAAAAATCTAGTTGGCTGCGCTCCACATAAATACTGCTCTGTGATTGGTTGAAATATTGAAGCTGTCAAATCTAGTAGGCCGCGCGCCGCAAGAATACTGCTTTGTGATTGGTTGCAAAATTGAACCTGAGCGCTTCTCTCGGCGGCCATGTACTGATACTGGAAGTGAAGTTGTCAATTTCTTCAATTTTGATTAGTGCTGTAGTTATTTATTTCCTCGCAAATGTGATGAAAACATTGTGATTACCTCGGACGTAAGAAAATAGCAAACTCGAGTCATCAAAAGCCCTCCGCCTTCGGCGTCGGGCTTCTGATAGACTCTCGTTAGCTGTTTTCCACTTACGCCCCTCGTTAAACAATGTACTATTATACTTTTACTATTGCGAGTAAGTTGTACTTATAGTTTTCATAATAAACGTACTCGTATAATCCCTACTAGAATTATGGCCGCCGGCCGTACACCTTGACCAATCAATTTTCTGCAGTCCACTGCAGGCGCAGGCTCGCTTACTATGGAGGCGGCTTTATTATATTTATTAATTTAAATTTTGTTTCGCAAATCATATACGTACAAATGCCGGACTTATTGCCATGAGGCATTCTCTACCAGTCAACCATAGGGCCAAACAGAAACTTGTAAAAGTGTGTGCAGTGAGATTGTTTTTATGACATAGGAGGCAAACGAGCAGACGAATCGCCTGATGGTAAGCGATTAGCGCCGCCAGTAACACACCAGACCAGACAGACACACCAGAGGGGTTGTAAGTGTGATGCCGGCCTTTGAAATGGGAGTATGCTCTTTTCTTGAAGGTTTGAAGGTCGTATCGATTCGGAAATACCGCAGGCGACAGTTCATTCCACATTTTGAATAGTAAAATAATTTCAGAAGTATTAAAATAAATGCTGCATATGAAAATGTTATCTATGAACAATAATTAATAATAACAACAATAATTGGGTAATGTATATGAGTATATAAATTATACTTTTTGAAAAAGATAATTGAATTAGCTAAATCCACATCCTATCAAAAGAAGCGAGTTTGGTAACCAATCAAACTTTGATTAAATCTGTGTAAAAGAAACTGGTGAAAATCTTAATGCCTGCTTTATACAAGTATTAAAATGAGCGAAATACAATGGATCAGCTGAAGACTTTAAATACCTGACAAAAGAATCGAGCTCAATATCTGCAGAGTTGAAATTTTTAATTTTAAATGTTAGTAACCGGTATGTAACCGCCATACGAGAAATAAATAAATAGACGTAAAGTTTGTGAGTATGTTAATTTGTGAGATTGTTAAGTTTGTGTTTAATCCCTGGAAATACTTTTTTTTTATTAAAAATGGGATTGCTCTTGGCCAACATCTAGCCAGGGGGCAACATAAGGCCGATGATGAAGCGAGCTCACCCAGAATATGCCTATTCACTCGAGCCTTAAAAAGGTCTAGGCTATATGAACTCGGAAATACAAACACCGGCAGAGTAGGTATTCCAAACCTTAGTAGTGCGCATTATAAAAGATGATGCGTTCGATATTTATCCGATTTAAAATTATCACAGGATCTTATTCACCAATGTATAAGATTCTGAGTGCTACCTCACTAGTTTCACGATGGCGATTGCCATCAGACCTTCTATGGACGATTCACACCAAACGGCCGGAGTCGGCGCGCACGCCACCAGAGTCAAAGGAATTCGAACCCTCCATACAGAAGCTAGACTTCGTATCCAAACGGCAGCGGTAGAGCCAGCGGCAGCCGACCGGCTGCCCGCAAACCCGCAACCCATTCAAATATTAAATCTAACTTCTGTATGGAGGGTTCGAATTCCTTTGACTCTAGTGGGGTGCGCGCCGACTCCAGTCGTTCGGTGAGAATCGTCCATAACCTAGAGGGAAAACTAGAACTTGTTAGGATTAGACGGGTTTCCTCGCGATTTTTCCCTACAACGAAATAAAAACTCTGGCTCATACGAGCCTCGATTATTAGGATTCTAACCCCCGACCTCCATATTGAAAAACGCTGTCTTACCGCTCGGCTAACAGTGGATTATAGTGTTGAATTATAACATAGAAAACAATAGGTCATTTGTGTTGGGAGACGCCACATCTTCATCACTCACTCAACTTCAGATCAAAAATAAAATCAAGAGTGTCTTGAAGAACGCTACAGCCCCAGACAATCAAAAGATACTTATAACGCAATTAGCATTATTACTTCTTCTTTTTCAGAATTGCTATTCTTAAATCTGGAAATGTGTACGGTTTCAGAATAGACTCTAATAATTATTGTTCATAAACAATATTTTCATATGCGGCTATCGTGTATGAAACTAAACATATACTAACTACTAAAAGTATACCGTGACCCATTAAAAACTTGTACAGATTTTGTAAACTAGAGTGCAACTGTGAGCAAGTTGTTGGGAGCTATCACTTTATCGATAGTTTCTGAAAGTTTTCATTGGTGTTTCACGGCAAGTTAAACAATAGTTTAGATTGATTAGATTGTACTAAGCGAGATGTACTCAGTTCATTTTATATGGCTTTTTATAGGATTTAGTTACATCATATACACTACTTTTGCTATCCGTTTATTTACCACGAGTAGTATCTTATAGAGGTATAGGAGCGTTCGCGGCCCAGCGGCGCCCGCGTACCGCGTGCGGTATGCGGGGTTAAGCAATGTCGGGCGGGATCAGTCCTTGGATGGGTGACAGCTTAGAGTGGTTACTAATGTAGCGCTCCCGTGCTTTGGAAGGCACGTTAAGCCGTTGATTCCGGCCGCTGTCTACGTGGGGTCAGTCCCCCGTAATCTCTTCATGACTCTACAAATAGAGATGTCGGATATAAACCGCCTTGTCCTCTCTTCATGGTGACCAGTGGCCACTAACGCCATCTATCACTGAATGAATAATTTAATTTCATGTCATGACACTAGATGGCTCTATTAAATGATAGTACTACATTATTTATTATTATTAGACTGAATTGTAAAAGCGCTCTTGCGTCCTATAAAGAATGAAGTTGATTTATTTCTTAAATCTTATTTTTTATCAGACTTATTACAGCTTTTCAAGATCTTATCTTCTATCGTGACATAGTCAAGCCAATGACCCGTTAACGTCAGTGATAAAAGAAAACGTAAATATTATGCTTGACTTTAAATGAGTTTAAGTATTTGTCAATATTTGGCATACTTGAATTTCATGGTCGGGATGCATTGTATGGATTTTCAATGTTGGTTGTGAAATTCAGCAGTACTGGTCGGTGGTATATAAAACACCGGTGCAGATTTTTAAAAATATAAATCCGACTAATATTACAAGATTGACTTTGATTAATATAGGCAAAAAATGTTAGATATTAAGTTGGTTTCAGTTAAGAACGCGTATGTATTGAAGTTTTGTAGCACCTAGCTGTAAATTTTGTTGCGGGCGTGAAATCTTACAAGTTTATTTTTAGATTTACAGCCTCTGTTTGTGGTCGAATCAAGTTGAAATTACCGTATGTAGAGCCTACAAGGCAATAATGTTGTTCTTTCTTATCTATTACCTATATTACTTTATGTTTCGTACCTACCAGGATTATGAAAACAAACTTTTTTAAAGTCTTATAGGATTTTTTTCCCGAAATTGCGTTGATATCCTCTCAGGATTACCTTACCATCAGGCGATTCGCCAGCTCGTTTGCCTCCGATTTCTTGAAAAAAAATAGGATTTGTTTATTAGGGTAAACCAAAATAACCTGATATGTCAGACAACATTTCTACTCGTCTTTGATTAGACTAGGTCAAACAAGATGTGATCCAGTGTAATACGAGATGCCAGGGGCGTAACTCTTCTAATCAGACATTATTGTCGACGGTGCGACGCCAGTTAGGCCATTCAATCTACTCTCACCGTCTCGTGCATAACTTTGACCTCGTTACGCGTAACGAATATTCGTAATCTGAGGTCAGACTTATATTGGTTCGCCTGATGTAAACGGTGTTGTGAATGACAGCTCTGGTTTATTTATATGGAGAATTAAAGGGTATCATTGGTCTCAGTTATACTTGTTAGATGGAAAATGAGCAGTAAAGTGGGAGTGAGAATCCTGCAAATAAAATAATGAAGTTATTGCTAAAGAAATATTGTCGAAACTGTAAGAAAACGAGTTAGTTTTTACTACAATTCTGCTAAATAAATTTTATTTCTGTGATTCTAAACGGGCACTTTTTGTGGGCTAATAGATAGCCGTTGTGACACTATTGATACATATATAAACACCAGTGAAGAGTGTTCCTATTGGAAGGGTCCATTTACGACGTTTTTACAGCTATTTATATTGCCGCGAGAAAGAATGGTTCGAGTTTATAAGGGCGACAGGTTCATAAAAACACTGGCTAAAGTTTGGTTTAAAACAGCATGCCGAGAGCTAAGGAATGTATTCTAAATTTCAAATAAAAGGGCAAAATTTAAAGAAAAAAAAGTTTAGGCTTGTTTTATAATATAACATTCCTGTATGTAACTGTCGATAAGTTAAGCTGACACTGTGTGTATTTTGTTTTATTTTTTAATCTATTTGCATGTACTTGTACCTAAGGCAAATAAATCAATCTGAATCTGAATCCTGAAAAGTTAACAGACTCTGAGGAGAACCACGTAGGGCAAATGATGATTAAGGCAAATGTTTTCAGCCATCTATTAAAACTATTTATGTTATCTGCTGAAAACTGGTCTGTGTGCTGTTTCTTAACTAACAATAACAAAAAACTTCTTATTTATATAATCAATAGGTACATACAGTTACACAGAGAATGATATCGATAGATAGATTAGATATCAGGCAGTTGGATTTTTTATGATTATTAGATTTAGTTAGAGGCGCCGCATTGAACGTAGATTTCTTCGGTTTAAAATGGAGAAAAAGGCAAAAAGAAAATCTGCAGATTCAGGTGAGTTCCTAACCTTAAAGTACGGGTAGTAAGCCAACAAGTTGTTTAATACTTTTCGACTCTATTATGTTAAGGTCCAAAGTGGTAGACCACTTTCTTCGCTGACTAAACGATCAAATAAAATATATAGAAATAAATGTTAGGTATATATTTTTTAATTTTATTCGACAGAAATAAGTTGGATTTTGTACATGTTTTCAGTGTGTATCTTCTATTAAAACCATAATTTAAATTGACCATGTGAACACAAAAAGTTCTCCGATATTTGCCAGACGTAATATTCAAAGGTAAACGAAGAGTGAGTTTGAAAAATGACAGTGCAATCGTATCCGTAAATATACGTACGTTACCAAAGGGTCATAAATATTCGCGCATTTTTGGTCTGTTCTCTTTGCATATAGTATTTACGAACTCGACGGTACTACTAAGAAATAATGATTATGGGGATATAAAACAAAGAGTAATACTTGCACGTACTTATTATCTAAAACCGAAAAAGAAATGTTAATGAAATATGAAGCCTACCCACACTAGCCGAGCCAAATACTTAACAGCAGTGCAAATCAACTGTTAGTCACACTTTGGGAGTTCGTTACGCGAGGCGAACGTTTTTTCAATTCAAATTTAGAATAAAGAGGTTTTTTTTAAAAACACAGTGCCAGTGAGTGATGTGACATTGCGGTGTTATCGATTTGTTTATTGTTTTCTCGGAAGCCAAGTTCGCCGAAGTGATTTTACGGTTTATTGATTGTGCTAGTTCAGTGTTTTCTTTACGGTTTTCGCTATATACTCAGGAATTTTATAGGAGCTAGTACTGCGGTTTTGAAATGGGGTCGTTATTTGAGTTATTTAATATTAATTTACGTACCTTCATTTGAAACGTTAAAGCATGTTACTAAAACATTAATAGGGTAGCCTCGCCGGTTCTCGTCCGATTAGTGGAGTTGCCAACTTTGTGACGGGAAAATAATATGTTGAACTATAGCAATTTATACGAGTAATATTTCTTTTTAATGGCAATATACTCTATTTTTTGCCAAGTTTAAGTTTTAACTAATAACATACACCGTTATTCTTGTATAAGATGATAAATGAAAAAGTATGGTTTTTGCCGGTTCTCGTCCGATTGTCCCGGTTCTCGTCCACGCGGTGCCAGTTCTCGTCTATAGGAAAAGAGGAGTGATTCATACACTCAAAAACCAATTTCTGAGTATAAAACCTTTAATGCGTAGGTACTTAGCTATTTATCTTACAATGATTCAATAGTTGGCTTTTGTTTTTAAGAAATAAAGAAATGATCGACTTATTTTTTATAGATATAAAAGGTAATTATTGAGTGAGCCACTGTAGCATGCAACTTTCAATCTAGAGGTAGCGGGTGTGAACCCCGGCTCGCACCACTAGCTTATAAAAAAAAAAAACTTGAGTACGAAATATATTTTTAAATTTAATAGCAGTCTTTCGGTGAAGGAAGTTTTTCGTGAGGAAAGCGGTCTCATCCCAACTAGGGCTAGTTTTCCCTCTGAGTTGGAAGGTCAGATGGCAGTTGCTTTCGTTAAACTAGTGCCTGCGCCAAATCTTTCGATTAATTGTGGAAGCGGAACCCAGGGTCCTTAGAGCATAACCAGGAAAAACGTTATGAGGATGCTCATGCATAAGCATTTGACCCCTATCTCAACTGATGGTAAGTGAGGTCATAGATAATACTGCCCACTCACTCATCTTGAAAAGATGTAAGTTGTAAATAATGAAATAGGAATAGATTTTCCCGAAAATTATTCCACTCTTTAGCTGTCTTGGTAAGATAACTAGAATCAAAACGCTTCGTGCACATCAGAGGCATGTCAACATTATTGTTAACAACATAAGGGTCAAACCATGTCGTCCACGCTTTGTCCTAAGATGCCAAAATGGTCAGGGAGGGATTAATTCGTGTAATCCTAGCACACCGATATGCAGGCGAATTTCCTACGATGATTTAGACATTGCATCTTAGCTTCAACCAAGTCCAAGTTAGGTACTAATGAGCTTCCTGGCACGCTTATCAATCAAAGCCAAGCCAGCTGATATTAAGCAAATCCATCTCCGAGCTGGCAGCAGTACTGCATGTACCCTGCCTGTACTTAATAGTTTTATAATTTGCCCAGGTGTGAAGTACCGCTTCACCTTAGAGAGGTTGTCAAGTTTTTGCTTGGATCCTGCAGTTTACACCAAGAATTCAATGTAGGACCCAAAGTTCATATTGGACATGCTGCTCATGCCAAGGAGCTGTAGATGGTCAGAAATTGGCAAATTGGTATGAATACACTCCGGAAAGTTGGGGGTCGAGAGTTCGTTCACTCTGTTTAATAGTGATGAGACACTTCTGTGCCTTGGATGTATTGAATTTGACTTTATTAGCATCGCCCCAATCTGAAACTGCTCTAAGAGTCAATTCCGATTCATAATATCCTGTCGACGAGATTGAACTACATCTTTATTGGCCTGTGCTTTAGAAAGATATCTGACTACAACAGTGCTATCATCGGCATACACACAGGTACCAGTCATAAGTCGTTTATATGCAATAAAAATAAGGTAGCAGGCAGAATAGGTCCCTGAGGGGCACTGACATCTAAAGCCATTTGACTCGATGATTAGCCTTCTACTTGTAAGACCACACGGGTCAATTGCCCGTTCAGGAAATCAGCCATCCAGTTGCTTAGACCAAATTATATCCTGATATATATTCATAATAAATAATAGACTGATAACCTGGTGAACAAGCTTCCTGCTTGTGAATCTTGCATGCCTGAACCTTAAGGCCTATCGTAAACTGAAAATAAAGTATCTCGCTCTCTGTCAGTCGAATATGCAAGTGCGACAGAGAGTCAGCTACCTCGTTTTCGGTTCGCGGTGGCGCCCCTGTCTTAAGCTTTAGAGATACCTCCTGTTGCATGTGTTGCTATAACGCCTAGAACCAGGCATATTCCACCAAAAGTTATCGTAAAACAATACTTCCCTTTGGTAAACTCCCCGTGTAATTTGTCAGAGTCATTGCCACAACGAATATTGAAAGAAAGAAAACACCGCCATATATAATATTTACGTAAAATAATTGTAGAACAACTTTTATGCCAGACTACACAATGGGCCATCCGATGTAAAGGAAGCAGTTGTGCGTTAAAGGGAGATAGACATATTTTCATCTCGTTCCACCGTATGACTGCATCCTGTACGTTGGCCATCATGTTCCATTATGTGGATCCGGCATTAAATAGGTTCTAGATTTGTGAAGATAAAGTAAGAACGAAAATAATTTAATTGAATGTTGATTTCCTATCGATAACCCCCGCTTACGTCATCGTACTCTAGTCTTGTTTATGGCTAAAATTTGACAGCTAACGTCATCAGTAAAGCAGTGGACCTTATGTACCTAATACCTTTCATCTGTATTCATTTCAATAATTATTCTGTACCTTGATTACCTTTGCTGCATCTTGATCTGATTTCAATAGACGAGAACCGGACCTACGCGAAAATCCAGAAAAATGACCCCAAGCCGGTTATCCGTCCACGTAGACGAAAACTGGCAAATACGCAAAATTGATGGTCCGGTTCCCGTCCACTAAATATATGGAGGTTTTAGGTAAAATAAGTATAATTAAGACTCACTATTGTCTTCGTTATGTATATTACTAGTAATATGTGCCAAAAATATCACTGCAATTAGTTAATAACAATAACAAAACTTACTTCAAAGTTTTCCTTACACACTAATTTTTTTGTAGTTTGGCGTGGTTTTCGAGACTCTAAAATGTGGTCTAAACTTTCGTTAATTATATCTTAGTCACACGTTGTTAAATAATGTTTGTTTATAGTTAGCATTGTAGGTTCGGTATTAAGGAATGCAAAGAGCCAAAACTTGCGCGGGTAATTGTTTATATACTCCTATTCTATGCATTTGTTAGGAAGAAGTCACTCAAAAGGACGAGAACCGGCGCTGGACGGAGAACCGGCGAAGCTACCCTATGTGGAAATAATTATTGTGGTTCAGAGGTGATGAGATGACCGAGTTTATCTATATGTAATTTTTATGTTGGTCAATTACTGGAAAGTTTCAAGATCTGTTCGGCAGATTTTGCGCGAAAGAGTAACAAAGACACTATATAACATAACTTTCGTATTTATAATGCTAACGTTAGTATTAAGTAAATGGTATAGAGACGATAAATAATTCATTACGAATATTTGATGAAACGTGATAGATAGTTTAATTACCTCATAACGTACGCTTGTTTGCCACCATAATAGTACTTATGATAGTTTCTAAATGATTTAAAACATCCGACAATTTATAAAACTGTCAGTAGATTTTCAATCTTCAAACTAGGACGGTAAAGTCGCTATTTAAAATCGAATAATATTAAGTATACGAGCAATGCCTTCGTAATACTTGGCCAAAGTCTCAATTCGGTTCATCTCTCACATCCAAATGGTATTTCAACGTTTCGTTTGCTCTTTCTAGCACGTTAGCTCAGGACGCGTGGAAGCAAGTGTGAAAACCAAAGCCATTGGAAACAAATTTCGAATTTGTGTGGCAAGAGTTTTTGGACGACGAGCACCGTAGCGAATATGTTCACGCATGTGTTTGTGTTGTTGAACAAATACAGGTGTGGCTAATTCAATTTGTTCGAGATACTACCTTATGATCATCATACATATTCATATAGTTAACTACTTCATTTCTTATGGCTTTTTGCGACAAGGTCACTGAAAAAATATTATAAAACTACTACGTAATCGCCAGGGGTCGGAATTCTCGTAGCACTTTTGAGCTGTCATAGGGACTTCTCATTTATCGATTTACGATCTACATATTATATCGATACATTATAGAACACAACATGTTGATGAAGATTAACAGTAGAGGTAAACAACAGGCGGTCTTATCGCTAAAGAGCGATCTCTTTCAGATAACTTGAGTAGTTGAAAATGTGAAATAGAGATATACAATGAAAACAATGAAAAGTTAATAGTTAACAATTTCACATTTAATTAGTTCAGTTCAATGTCTGTGTTTGTTTGTTTGCATTTCTATAAAACTACTAATCAAAAGTCATCAGATTGATGGCCTGTACCTACATAACATGATATCATTAGGTACATACGATGGTAATTCTTGTTTTGAAAAAAATGACTAAAATTAATGCCTCGTAATAAGAAATCCACAAATTATTTAGAAGGAACAATAAAATATTATTATATTAATTTAAATTTTTCAAAAATTTGGCATCCAAAAGTTGTCTCAAAGAGATCGCTCATTCGCGATAAGACTGCCTGTTGTTTATTTTCACTTTTAATACGAGTATTCTGTATTTATCGACATATAAGTATATTTGTATAACGGAAGTCGATAAATGAGAAGTCCCTATGACAGCTCCAAAGTGCTACGAGAATTCCGACCCCTGGTAATCGCCTTACAGAAATAATTGCTATTTTGTTTTAGGCGCAGCCTTAATTGTCGCTCTCTCATACATACTAGCACCAGTTCCACCCCCCTTTTCACCCTTAAATAGGTAATAGGTTCAAGAATTTACTTCTACTTACGTCTTTTCCGGGGCCTTAAACTTGGCATTTAGATATTAAATACAAAACTATATAGAAGTATATAAGCAAAAGGTCGGATATTCAAATAGCAGACTTACTAAATGATCACACGATTACATAAAGTTCGGATGAAAGAAATTAAATCGCGAATTCCATAAATCATCAGTCATTCATACGAATTGAGACTCTCCAGCTGGTCTTTTAGATCCGGCACGGAGGTGCAGCAAATGTTTCAATTTCAATGATAGGAATAATTAGCAATAGGAATATAGGAATTCATTTATTTTTCCGTCGAGAAAACCTGCGATCTAGGTACCCAGCCATCGGGGAATGACTTGGGGTATGTGGTATGGCGGGGGAGACCGTAGACCTATTCTTGCCCGAGTCTACACGGTTGTATTTGCACCCCCTAGGCAGTCCTAGTTAGTGGCTGATGTTTCTATCCGGTTTGATGGACCAAGGGACAAAATATACAGGGTGTCCCAAGAAGTAGTGATATACTGAAGCTGGAAGGTAGAGGACCTAGAGGGCTATCTGAATCACCCCCATGTATGTTCCGCGATTTTTAGTATTTTCGGAGCTATGAATTTTTTTTTAATTTTTCACCTATCTCCGCGTACGATGAGATTTTTATTTATGGTGACGTGAATTATTGCGGTAGATGCTTGACTTTTTTTGGGTGCTAAGCTGATAGATAGGCCAATTCAGTATGGTAACATTTACTATCGTTAGATCTTTGAATGGCATAAAAAAAATTAAATGCCAAGAAAGATAAAATTACCCAGTATGTTCACAACTTCAAGGGCCCTTAAAAAAATAAAATCACATAAAAAATAATTACCGATTGGCTTTTAAAAACTTGCTCTATCTATCAGGTAGCTACCCTGAAAATTTCATTTTATTATTAATAAGGCTTCAATCAAAAAATTTAAATCTAACTGTGGTAAGTGCAAAATTTTTATTTACATAATGATGAATGCGAGCAAAGTAAAACCAATTACAAGGTGTTTAATTACAATACATTTTCAAAATGGCCCCCCTGTTGCTCAATGCAAGTGCGACATCGCCGGAAAAAGTTGTCTTTTAAACGTCTGAATGCACTTCTATTATTTTTAATGGTTTCTTCTGCTACTCTCAATTTCCGGGTTAACTCGTCCAAATTGCGGCATTTTCTCGAGTAGACGAGGTCTTTGTAATATCCCCATAGAAAAAAATCTATGGGGTTTAGGTCGGGGGAACGTGGAGGCCAGGCTATAAGGCAGGCGTCACCCCGGCCGCAACGACCAATCCATCTTTCAGGGTATCTTTGATTTAAATAGTTTCTCACGTCCAAGGCAAAATGGCATGGTGCACCATCACATTGCAGTACTATGTTTCTGCGTGTAATTTAAAAAGTGATTGCCGCCCAAGCGGTCTGGCAGCTGAAAGGGCCCGATTAACTTACCGTTAAGTATGCCAGACCAAAGGTTAACACTAAAGTGTTCTTGGAATGTCGATTCCCTTTTTAAATTCGGATTTTCAATTGCCCATGAGTGAGAATTGTGCATATTAAAAATCCCATTGCGTCTAAAGTGGGATTCATCCGTCCACAAAATTTGGTTAAAAAAAAATTCGTTGAAACGGATGATATCCTACGCTCTGTAGTGTACGGTGTACCTGAGATTTAGAAAGTCCGGTACGACGTTCCATAACTCTCACACTAGTCGACGGGTCTCTTTCTACTTCTTCAACAACTGCATCTACTACATCAGGATCCGGCATAGTGGCCCTACGGCCTGATTTCGTACCCGGTATGTGACCTTCCAAATACGCATTATGTACTCTTAAGATCATGCGATAGTCAGGAAACGTTTCAGGTTGAGGCCCGCCTCTTCGTTCCACATGTTCCCGGTACAGCCTTGAAGCTTCCGCCGCATTCCCCCTAGCATAACCGTAATAGTAATGCATTTCTGCGTAATCACGTGAAGTAAACATGATCACTTACACGCAAACTCAAGTCCAGTTACAGTCCAGTACACTAATCCAAATCGTAATGCATATTAAAGTCCATATGAATAGCCAAAATGATTAGGGAAACGAACAATTAGCAGTATTAAAACACAATTTTTAAATTATTGAAAAATAACAACGATGACCAAACAACGTGAAAATTTTCTCATGCGTCAACCGTCTTTTATGTTTTGTTCTTTTTCTATTGATGGCCAGTACGTGATTTAGAACGAAATTTATTTAGAAAGGTTTTGCTTTGCTTGCATTAATCATTATGTAAATTAAAATTGTGCACTTACCACATTTAGATTTAAATTTTTTGATTGAAGCCTTATTAATAATAAAATGAAATTTTCAGGGTAGCTACCTGATAGATAGAGCAAGTTTTTAAAAGCCAATTGGTAATTATTTTTTATGAGATTTTATTTTTTTAAGGGCCCTTGAAGTTGTGAACATACTGGGTAATTTTATCTTTCTTGGCATTTAATTTTTTTTTATGCCATTCAAAGATCTAACGATAGTAAATGTTACCATACTGAATTGGCCTATCTATCAGCTTAGCACACAAAAAAAATCAAGCATCTACCGCAATAATTCACGTCACCATAAATAAAAATCACATCGTACGCGACGATAGGTGAAAAATTAAAAAAAAAATCATAACTCCGAAAATACTAAAAATCGCGGAACATACATGGGGGTGATTCAGATAGCCCTCTAGGTCCTCTACCTCCCAGCTTCAGTATATCACTATTTCTTGGGACACCCTGTATATGTTAAAATCGAATTTAATTAAAATGGTATGAGATATTTGGAGGCCGAACCGACATTGAAAATGCAGCTGACAGTTAGACACTTGTTACTCTTGTTAGGTACGTGCATAAAGTCTGCAAAATACTTTTTAATACCGTCATTTGATTTTGAACTGAATATGATAGACTATAAAGTTGTGTTTGCTCTGTGGTTTTTTACCGGAATTGGATCTAGTGTTATCTGTAAAATTACATGATTGTTAGTTGGTATAATTGGATGGGATCTAGCTGTTATGTTCAGTGTGCTCGCGATCATGGTTCGTGAACGTTGATGCTTGATATGTGTAAAAAATCGTTGAAAGTAGTTCGGAGTCGTGGAAATCGATAATAATATCAGTTTTGTTAGTAGTTTTTCTAAATTTTTAAGGTTTATTGTTATGAAGCCAGTGGCGGATTTGCAGTCAAGGGCCATGTAGTGAGTAGCAGCCATTTCTCAGCATCGATTGGCCACTTGACCTGACCGCCGCTAATATCCGACCACCCCAGGAGGCCAATTCTCAGGCCGTTCGAGATGTTCTCGATTGACGCTTGAAATAAGAATAATCTTACTAAAAAGTCGAACACAGCAATATTTCTTATTCTGGGATACGATCGAGAAATTTATGTCGAACGACGATCTCGATGTCTTTTAATAAGCGTTCCGTTTTTTTCGATTATGTTACTTTACAATCGAGTTTAAAATAATGAATTATTTAATAAGTTTTTCCAATTAAATAAATATCTCTTATATTAGAAACAAAAGCGTTATTTATTTAAGAGTATTTGCTCGTTTATGTACATACTTAGGTACGTGAAATCTAGCGCATAAAAGCTGTTTTAGCTTGACAGTTTTGAGCTAAAGACTACTTTGAATATTTGTAAACTGTCAATATTCTCCGCCAAGACTTTCGCGACAACCGATCGCAACGTTGTTCATTAAATCATTTAAAATTAATCGACATATTCTTCGGGAATATGTTTATTTATGCTGCCGTGAACTGTCGATCAACTACGAGTACTTAAGATGTCGATATTTACCGCCACTGGCAGACCAAATGTCAAAAAATTAGTGATAAAGCCATCTCGATACTGATCACTTGTTGCATCTCGAACGCTGGGAGTAGACATTACTGACATTAGACATATCTCGAGTATGAGATTTCGAGAATACGCAAATTATTTTTTGATCAACATCCGCCATTTTTTTCGAGATACTCGTATGTCTAATAGACATCATCTCGAACGGCCCGAGAATTGGCCTCCAGGTCTTGGGGCAAATCCACCACTGTATGAAACTGTGTGTGACACTGTGTGAAAATGTTGACTGTGGAGAGCGAGGCTGGTAAGTAAAGTCCACTGCATATCTGATGTGATGTCGTGACGCGATAGAACTGTATCAGTTTCATACATTACGGTTAGATGCACATTCATTGGATCCGCTCTGACGTGTCAGACTATGAATCCGGCTTAGAGTAAGGATTTCTATAGAGACCCTACATGGGCTTCACCAAGAGAGACGGAGAAGCTCTTGTACAGCTAAATTTAGAACTTGTCTTAAACGTCTCGCGGCTTACCTTAAACAACCTCTTTATTTTGGGCGGGTAATCGTTTATTTGCTCAGAGCGTTCGTGGTCTAACGGCGCCCGCGTACCGCGTGCGGTATGCGAGGTTAAGCAATGTCGGCCGGGGTCAGTTGGATGGTTGACCCTTGGGTTGGACGGTCGGATGGCAGTCGTGGTTGTTGTAAGTAAGCTTCTTTATTACACGTCAGTAATGTAGTAGTACTTGCAAGGAGCGTTTGTGGCCCCGTGCGGTATGCGAGGTTAAGCAATGCCGGGCGGGGTCAGTCATTGGATGGGTGACCGCTTTGAGTGGTTACTAACTGAGCGCTCCCGTGCTTTGGAAGGCACGTTAAGCCGTTGATCCCGGCTGCTGTCTATGATAGCATTCGTTAAGCCAAGTTAAAGGCCTTCGGGCGGCTTGAGAACTTCTAACAGTTAAGTTGCCTTCTCACTTGACAAGCTCCCAATAAGGTCTAATTTCCCCCTTGGGTTGGAAGGTCAGATGGCAGTCGCTTTCGTAAAAGTAGTGCCTAGGCCAGTTTTTGGGATTAGGTAGCGGACCCCGGGTATCCTTCAGGATGTAACTGTCCGATGATGATGAATCTTTTACCTAATTGCCTAAATGTTATATTAAATAGTTTGAGGCAATATTTTATCCCGTAGCTCTACCTGCGTCTTTATAAAACACGGGCTTTTTACAAATTTAAAATAATTCCAGAAACTGATTCAAATAAAAGAAAAAAATCCAAAAAAGCGAAATAAATTCTATATAATTATCGAGCCTGCTCAAAAAATTTCACGAGAATCGGTTGAGAAATGCGACCTGTAGAGAAGAACATCCGGACAGACAGACATACGAAAGAATTTTTGTCGAAATCTGAAACGGAGACGCTTTCCTCGCTTCGCTCGCTTCGCTAGCTCGGTCAATAAAGTGGATAAATACCTAGCTAATAAGTATATCGTGTCTGTATTGGTTTGTTCGTTTGTGCAGTGGTGACCTATAAACAGGTGGGACGGTGTTATGCAACAACGCGCATGCTTTACTACGGGATGATGTTATGCCCACTTGACTATCCTTGGTTAGTTGGGTACTATACTATCCAATAGAGAACAACAATATATTACTTAATTAAGCATTTGGCCGCCATTGTTCATGTATTATTTCTTCATACACGCCGACTTAATTTACATACCTAAGTGGTTCAATGTCAAAGTATATGCCCCTACAAATGTCAATAAACTTCCACCGGCTCGGAGTTTTAATTTTTTTTCAGAGCAATATACATTTTAATTGCAGCTCTATAAATAATGTTAATTACAGCTCAGTAAAAAACCAAATTTTTGCTATGGAGTAAAGATCTTCTTTAATTTTCTGAACAATTAGTCAAAAATTAGACCCATTTTAAGGTCAATTTCGACACATTCTTGGTTTATATTTTTTAATAATGTCTAAATTTTATAAATCATTTTTTCGTCAAAATACATAAAATGCAATATAATACATCTCTTAGCCTAAGACATTGATTGGTTTTATTGAGTATATTTTCTATACTTAAAAATAATACATTTTTGTTTTTTGGTAAAATGCAAATGCAGGTTTCATGGAATGCACATTTTTCATCACCTTCACTCTGTAATCTGCGCAGGCCCTAGTCTTTCATCAAGGTGGAAAATGTTATCGTTCCCTTGATTTTGATGTCATACGGCATTTAGGCGCCCCTAGGCACCTGGCACCTAGACCAGCCGTTCCGTCCGCTCTAACATAAAACTCAGTCCTTGCTGTAGGCCGTAATCATCCGCTGCTCGAGTCCATCCATGCGTTTCTTGCTGGATACTTTAGTACCCAGTCTGACAAACTCTAAAGTTGTAATAAACTTGTTCATGTAGCTTTTTATAAATTGCATCTACGTTTACTCATGAATAATACATTTGTAGTATGTATGTGGTTGCATTTAATTCTGTTGAATAGATGTAGACTGACCTATAAAGGTCGGGGAGGAGGTTATGCAACACTGACCAATAAAGCATTGATGTACCATTTTTTATAACAATCACCTTCTGAACAGGAGATATTCAATTAAATTATATTGTATGGAATGTGTAAAGCAATATGTAAATCTGTATTTGTATATAAAAGGAAAAAGTTCCGAGTAAGGCATCAATGCAGAGCAAAAAACCGGCCAAGTGCGAGTCAGACTCGCGCACGAAGGGTTCCGTACCCGTTATCTACAATAAACGGCAAAAAAACTTGTTGTATGGGAGCCCCTCTTAAATATTAATTTTATTTTAATTAAACTATTTATTTTTAAAGTGAATATTTAACTAATTATTCTGTGAATATTTCAAGCGTCTACCCTTTTGCCATTATCAATATCGAGCAAAATCTAACAAAAAATCACGTTTGTTGTATGGGAGCCCCCTTAAATATTTATTTTATTCTGTTTTTAGTATTTGTTGTTATAGTGGCAACAGAAATACATCATCTGTGAAAATTTCAGCTGTCTATATCACGGTTCATGAGATACAGCCTGGTGACAGACTGACAGACAGATAGCCAGACAGACAGACAGTCAGACGGACGGATAGCGGAGTCAAAGTAATAGGGTGGGTGGGTAGTGTTTTACCCTTTGGGTACAGAACCCTAAAAATTATGAATTTGAATTTAGTTTATTTTTTACTGTAAGTAGCCTATTGACAGATTGAAGGGCATACAATGAAAAATATTCTATAAATCTATTTAGCCTAGTTGGTAGTGACACTGCCTCCGAAGCTAGAGTTCCCGGGCTCGAATCCTGGTAAAGGCATTTGTTTCTATGGTAAGCAGAAACATTTATTCCAGTCCAGAGACTTGGATGATTTCTATGTATTTAAGTATATATCTATTAAATATATCGTCGTCTAGTACCCATAACACAAGCCTTATTGAGCTTACTATGGGACTAGTTCGATTTGTGTAAAAAATTGTCCCCTTCTGTTCATTTATTTATTATTGCAAACATTGTTCTGACGACTTGACGAGATAAGGAAAAATATGGACAAATTTTCAGTTGGTTCTTGACTATATCATTGTTTCCATAACTAGAGCCAAAAACTGATTTCTTAAAATTTTCTCGATGAAAAATATGTTAAGGGTAGACTTTTTCTCATGACGTTTTCCTTAATTGAAAAGCCACTCTTCAATCATCATCATCTCCCCTAAAGAATTTAATTTCGAATTTAACATGACTTTACTATATTTGACGGCTAAATTTACTGTAGATATAATTTACTGTAATAATATATTTATATTATTTCCTTAGTTAAGTACATTTGCATGCAATAATGTGTTTTAATTGGTATGTGTACACCTAATTTCAAATTTGTATGCCTGTTGGCGAAACATAGCGGTCACACACACTTTTTAACCGACTTCGAGATTTCAAAAGAGGAGGTTATCAATTCCGTTGTGTTTTTTTTTTTTAATGTTTGTTACTCCATAACTCCGTCATTTCTTAACCGATTTAGAAAATTCTTTTTTTGACTGTAAGTATATATATCCAAGTTGGTCCCGTTTTAGTCAAAACGCAGTTCTGATGATGGGATCCATGAGAAATTGAGGGAACTCCTCAAATCTTAAAGGCAAACATATAGTGATTTTTGTGTTTTTATCAACAAGTCGAGCATTTTCATCCAAAAATGTGACATTTGATGAAGTGGAACTGCTGATGATGATCAGAACAGAACTCTTCAACAACGAAAAGTTCACGTTTGGCGATTTGTCCTCCTAGCTGTGTTTGTTAAGCAAGTTCTATTTACACGATTAATTTTTGTCATGCTCGATTTCTGATGATGGGATCCATGAGGAATTGAGGGAACTCCTCAAATCTTAAAGGCAAACATATAGTGATTTTTGTGTTTTTATCAACAAATCGAGCATTATCATACAAAAATGTGACATTTGATGAAGTGGAACTGCCGATGATGATCAGAACAGAACTCTTCAACGACGAAAAGTTCACGTTTGGCGATTTGTCCTTCTAGCTGTGTTTGTTAAGCAAGTTCTATTTTCGCGATTGATTTTTGTTATGCTCGAGTTCTGATGATGGGATCCATTAGGAATCGAGAGAACTCCTCAAATGTGAAAGGCACACAAATAGTAATTTTAGTATTTTCATGAACTAATCAAGCATTTTCATTCATAAAAGTGACATTTGATGAAGTGTAACTGTTGATGATGATCAGATAGGAACTCTTCAACGACACGTAGTTCAAGTTTGGCGATTTGTTCTCTTCGTTTTGTTTGTCAAGCAAGCAAGGTTTTTCCATGATTCCATGAGGAATTGAGGGTACTTAGTCTTCTACCATTATAAACATACTTATAGCCATTTTTATTTTATTGTATGGAATTTAAGAGTCCACCATCTAAGTATAATAATCTTTCACCGGCCGCCCAAATTGAAGTCGATTTTTTTTTCTTAAAAATTATTGTAACAACTCTTCTACCTATGTTTACAAATAAATCATTTGAGTTTGAGTTTGAAAGAGTGCCACAATGACCGGTCCTCCGCCACCCGCATCCAGCGGACTCCCGCAACCTTTTTTTTTTATTAAAAATGGGATTGTTGTCGGCCAGCATCTAGCCAGGGGGCAAAGATGACGCCGACGATGAAGCGCGCTCACCCAGAAGATGCCTTTACCACGCTTCAATATCAAATGATATTTCCAGAGCCGTCGTTAACCTATCAGAGGCCTTGTGCAAATTAGGATAGAGAGGCCCCTATTTTTTTAAGTAATAGGAGCCAAACGAGCAGACGAATCGCCTATGACAAAGTATGCAGGAACTAGGGGGGTTATCGATCGCGGGGCCCTGGGCACGTACCCAAAGTGCCCAGTGGGAAAGAGGGGCCTGCATATTTCGTAATCTGCGACTGAAATCTAGTCTATAATAATAACTGAGAGCAAAGCCACAGGCTTGTTGGTATTTAGTCCATACGTTCGCGAATGCAGTTGGACCTAGAAGTGGACGGCTTTATGCATCGGGCATTATTCATGCCATTGATTTATTCAACACTCGCGGACACGAATACGGGTCCGTAGAATACCGTCATATTTTCTAAAATAGCGTAAGGTTGTATACAGTTAGTTTTAATAATTTGATTTATATTTAATTTTACATTTAAACTGCTAAAATAACAGTTAAAAAAACGTTATAAGGTTTAAATCGGACTCGTAAAAACTCATGAAAAAAACAACGTTAACGGAGCGACATATCGCAAAAAAAAAACATGTTTGGGTCTTAATATTTTTAGGACAGGATCCCGGGAATTGCTTAAATAGTTGAGTATTATAAAGAATTGTATATTATATAAATAAATGTAGTCTAATATATTAAATAAAAAAACATAAAATATTGAGGTTATTTAATTTAGGGTGACCCGAAATTTTTGACCGCGAGTGTAGTTATAGACGACAGTTCAAACATGGGGGCAAACAAGCAATTAGTTTTGACAATATTCTTCTTATTCGTATAGTATTTGCATTCTGACACGGTTGTCATCCCGGTACAATAAACGTCATTGATGACATAATTTGTACTGGGATGACAGCTGTGTCAGAATGCAAATACTATAGTAATCAATGCGGAATTTGTCGCAAATAAATGTTTGAATTTGAATTTGAAATTCTTTTTATCTAGAAAAACTCGGAGCAGTGCTCGGTTTTTCAGGTACTGTATTAGTGTATGTATAGTATCTAAAAACCGTCTGCATGAACACGCAGAAGGTTTATTGTTCGATAAAGCTGATTTTTGACACATAAATAAGGAATTCTAAGACACTTAGCTACCTTAACAATTGAAGTCAAACTCTATCTATCCAGCCCCTATCCACCCACTCTTGGTTGTAGGCCAATCTACATGCCATCCTCCTCATCAAGAATTGACGTAGGCGTTAATTTCGCGGAACCGGATGATGGTGTCCGTTGCATAATCCCGTCC